>JAPFRF010000002.1:68148646-68773021 GCA_029282475.1 Phrynocephalus forsythii
AACACATAATAAATTCATTTTGTGTCCATCTCTAGTGACAACTCAACCAACTGTTCCCCTTGTGCTGTGGATGAGTAGAGTAACTTGGTGTTATTTGTCTGTGTTGGCTGCACACAGAGCTCAGACATCAAGTAGATGCACATTTAATCTCCTGAAAACTACAGAGCTATCATCTATTTATGTACTGAAATTGTTTATGACTTGCCTCTTAATCATGTACAGCCACTCAAGAACATGAAATATACTGTAAAATCAGTTAAAAATAATGACAAAAATGTTGTGGCACCTGAAAGACTAGTATATTATAATGTGAGCTTTCATGGACAAATTTACTTCCATAGACATAAGAGTCAATGTATATTAATTAATCTTAGTTGCTCCAGATAACAGAACAAAGCATTGCAGGTAAGCTTTATTGCACCCATTCAAACAAAGGGCTTTTGAGAATTACAGTATTGTAGAGCCCTTGACCTTTTGTTCTTGGGCATTCAACAGCTCACCCTGACGAAAGTCACATTTAAAAGGGCTTGAAATCTTACTTTAACGAAAGAGTATAATACAGTAACATTCAAACCACCATACTTGTAAAGCAGAATTATGGTCTAGTCTCAGCTATGGATGTTGAAAGGCTAATGGCTTCAGGATACTGGTATATTCATTCTGAAAAGAAATGTTCCAAGGTCTGGATGTCCACAAACTTGATCTGTATATCATAGCTGTCGTTTTCTCTGGCCCCAGCCAGGAAAGGAGGGGAGAGGTGTAATGTGTGCATGCAAAAACACAAATAAACATGGTGGCGCCCATACAGTTACCCCTAACATGGCTGCCGCCATTTGTCACATGGTCACAGTATCCCTGCCTGTACCACCTATTGAGCAGCACCCATGCAGAAAGCCCATGCCATTAAGAGGATTTTTTTAAAAATTACAAAATCTGGAAGATTTACAAGAAAATACTAGTATGGGATGATGGGAAAGATGCCTAAAAAACGTGATTTTCCAGCTAATACGGGATACTTGGCAGGTATGCTGTATATACATGCTCCTGGACCATGTTATCATTTTGTACAGAGCTGCTCTTGAAATATGCAGCAAGACAATCTGATGCAGAGAGGAAGAGGTGGATTGTCTGGCTTTTTCAAAGCCCTTCCTTGTGCTGTCAAGGGTGCAGGGCCTGGTAAGTATATCATTCTTCCTCCTTTTTGAGTACAACTCAATTTGACCTCCCAGGGTGAAATGCCTAAGGGGGATCCTCACAAATAATTATATGGGTCACAGTCTGGTTTGGTCGCTCATGGCAACTTTTATTAACAGATCTTTCCAGTTTCTCAGAAACTGAGTTTCTGGCATTAATGCCCTGGTCACAATCAGTCTGACTGGGACACCAGTTGACTCCACTGGGACCCCTGAAAATCCAGGTCCAGAGAAGCAGACACAACTTCTAATCTAGACCTTTCAAAGACAGGTAATGGGGACTGGGCTCCACAGAGATATTCCTTTCAGAGCCTCCTTTGCTGCGTTTGTTACTACCATACTTGCATATCAAGCACTAAAAAGGGTCAGGATAGGTTCCAGGGCTTTCATTGGGTGTTGAGAACGTCAAGGCTGGGGTGGTGATTGATCAGCTGGGGGCTGCATTGACAGAGACTCAGGGACCTGACCTCCTTACATGATCAAATGGTTTGGGGAGGAAGAGTTACATCCCTTTATCCTCTACCCTGCTTGAACCTCTGTGCAGGTGCAGAAGATATAATCCCAGTGCCTGACTGCCTCCTCCCATATCTCCCCTTCATCTAACACTGCTGACAGTGACCCTCTGATTCCCACCACAGTGCCCTCTTTTAGCTCTCCCACACTGGGCAGTGGCCCTTCCTCCATTTGTGGTGATGCAACCCTGTTGGCTACAGGTCCAGGAGACTCCATCTCTCCTTGGCTCCTCAGGCTTGTGCAACAGGGCCAATGGCTTGGTGGGGGTGGGGCGGTGGGGGTTTGAGGTGACTCAGTCACATCCCTCCAGAATTTTATTTCATTTTCTACACAATCTGTGTTCAAGCATTACCACCAGTCCTGAAAAGGTGAGCCAGCAGGTCTCATGTTTTTGATATAGGGAGTTTAATATTGCTTCACATACAAAATTGGAACAGTAACATTGAATCACCGAGGGGTTTTAAAATGAGGAACTACTTGTTTTCACTATTTCAGCCATCTGAAGTTGCAACTTCCATATTTGTAATTGGAGACCTTTGCTGGTTTCTTCATACAACTCATAAAGAAGGTCTGGTTGCTATGGAACTTGGAGCACAGTATTTCACATCATTAATATCTGGGCCTTGCATTGTTTCAGTCTTATGGTGTGAGCTACTCACAATTGAAACTTTAAATAACCACAGTACATTAGTGACTATTACACAGAAATTCCACAGGCATTTGGTTTATGGACGAAAAAGATTAGCATAATGTATCAACATAATCTAATGTGACAGTGCCATAGGATGTTGTCAACGAAATGTGTAGCAGCTACAGCAGGAATAATATATAGCTACATGTTTCTTTGGTTGTGTAGATAGCCATTTACAATAAATCACTGGTGAAGGATTATTTGGAATTCTACAATCTCTGTAAAATTCATATATGCAGAAAAAGAGAGTGAAAGCAAGAGCAAGCAAGGAAGCAAGAGATCAACAGCTCTGCAAAAAAACTTCAGATGTGTATCATCCATGATAATCATTTAAAAATGAATAAATCAGATAATTTTGTGATTTAATGGATTACTGCACTGGATTTTGTTTTCTTTTTGGCAAACATCACTCAGATTACAGCATTTTATTACATCTAATCAAGAGGTATAAACATGTAATCAAACTGTACATAAAACAAGACTGGAGCATTTTACCCACTCTCCAAATATTATATCATAGATGAAATGAAAGCTAAAAGCACAGTCAAACCAACAGAGGTGAGATTCTTAGGATCCTAGCAGTTCTCATTTGTTGATCCTCTGATGGACTCCACGGTTTTAGGTAGCATGGTCAGAGATTCTAGATGCTGACATCCACAACATCTGGAGTACCAAAGGCTGAGAACCACCTCTCTACACACTCTAACAAAGTGCTTCTTTCAGGCAGCTCCTCAAAAGCCATTTAGCAAATAAGTTGGTAAATTGGATTCTTGGGTGCCAATTTATTGTTGTATGCCTCAAAGTCCTTTTTGAATTATTATGAGACTATAAATTAATGACTTCCAAAAGCTCCTATCATAAACAGACCTGATCTGGTCTTGTAAACTAATGGCTCTGGCTATAGGCAATTCCTCCCATATTAAGATGTTTTCTTTTCCCACTGCTTTCACCTTTTCCCAGTATTACCGGAATCTCCACTGAGTCTTATCTTCTCCTATTATGTCCTTATGACAGCAGACCCAGTTTAATCATTTTACTTCTAGTGAGAGTTCAGCTTGATTTGATTTGGAATCCATATACAGTATTTGTCTTTCTGGCAATACAGTGTCTTTAAAGTTATGTCTAACACAACATTTTGAATAAATCAGATTTTTTTCCTGTCAGATTGTTTCATAGTTCAGCTTTTACATTTATACATAGAAATTAGGAAAACCATACAGATGATCTTGTCTTTGATTTTAAGCCACACATCTTTACACTTAATTGTCTTGTAATTACCCTTCCAAGCCACTTCCCTCTAATTTTTTTTACTGAAGTCTCCATTTGGACTAATGATTTAATCATGCTATATTACATCTCCAACAACTTCAATTTCTTTGTTTTCAGTATCAAAGTCATGTGATTATTTTCTTGTAAATATTTTTGTCTTCGTACTATTCAACTTTAATCTTACTTTTGCATTTTCTTCTTTACCCCTTATTTCTTTAGAGTTGCAATTTTATTTCTGCCATCTCGATAGTGTCATCAGTATATCTCAATTGTTTCTTCCACCAGCTTTTTCTTTTCCTTCATTGGAATCAAATTCGGCTTTTTTCCATGACATTTTTAGCACAAAGATTGAACAGAGGCAGAGACAAAATATAGCCTTATCTGACATTCTGCCAATGCAGAACCATTCTGTTTATCCATATTTTGTCCTAACAGTAACCCCTTGTTGGAGAATGAATTACACATCAGGACAATCGAATATTGTGGCAGACTCATTTCTTTTGGAAAGGTCTGTAGTAGCTTTTCATGGTTTACGGTCAAAGTCTTTACTGCTGAATCCTCACTTTCCATTCTAAAAGTGCTCTTAAACAGAAAGCACAAACTGATTTCTTCCCCTGAAATGCCCTGAACACTCCATTAGCCAATGTATATTTGCAACTGTATATCCGGTTCGATATTTGCCCCAGAGGGTAAGGGGCTGTAACCAGAGATGACCAAAGGCTATTCATGGCTGCAATTAATGTGAAGAATTATTTAAATCATGCCAGGTAAAAAGTGAATAAGATCTGTGAAATGAAAATCCAGTCTATCCTTGGACCCTAAAAAGAGGACCTGACAAGCAGCAATATGATCTCTGGTGTCTCTTCCTTTTCAAATCCAACTTGAACGTCTGCCATTTCCCTCTCTCTCTCTAAGATAAAAGTCTTCAAACCTTGAGCATCACTTTCTTTGCATGGGAAATTAATACACTGGTGCTATAGTTAACTGCAGTCTTGACAAACCTTTTGAGAATATTTCCACTCTGTGTATCAGCAAGTTATTCCATCTTTATTACTGGGGGTGAATGCACTCAGAAACAAGTGCTAACAGTCACTGATTCCCCCCCCCCCCAAAAGAAATATGTTGTGTGACCCATCCAGTCAGGTCTCTATTATTGGTTTCACTTGTAGTTAAGTCCCAACTGATTTACAAGCCTAATCACCTTTCTTTAAAACTTTCAGTAAGCTATACCTGCTGAAATTTCCTCTACAACAGATGCCCACTTTGTACAAGAAAATTATCAGCCACATCAGCCAAGAATGTATTGGACTTTCATGGCATGTGTGGCTGATAATCTTCTCCTGCAAAAAGTAGCAGAAGAAACCACAGGAGTATTTATCCTGGATTTGATCCTAACAGGTAGAAATGACTTGGTGGAAGAAATGGCAGCAATGGGAACACTGGGAGAAAGAGAAAGTGATCGTGTGCTACTTGAGTACTTGATTTCATAAGAAGCAAAAGCAGAGTGTAAGCAGTAGCACACATATACACTGGACTTTAGGGAAGTCAATTTCCCACAGTCCAGTGAACAATGATAGATGGTAAGAAATCCCACAAGAAGCAGAGTCTGAGATGGGTGGGAGTTTCTGAAAAAGGGAAATTTAAAGAGACAACTACAAACAATCCCAACAAAAACAGAAACAGGTAGAGAGCAAAAAAGGCCAGTGTGACTTTTTAAAAAACACAGAGAGAGGACCTGAAAACAAAGCAAAGCAAAAGGACACACATAGGGCCTTTTTACACGACCCCTAAGATCCGCTGGCCACTTAAATTCGGACCAGATATCTTAGGGGTTCGTCGCTCTTCGGGCGTTCCCACCCCCTCCACACTTCCTGGTTGCTGGCTGCGTGAGGGGAGGGAGAAAAAGAGAAAGAAAAGCATGTCGCTCACCTCGTTCTGCCTCTCGTCTCTGTAAAAGTAGCTCTTAAAGGGGCGGGAGCCAAAAAACAACAAACAGAAGCAAGGAGAGCCCCGCACTCACTATCGTTACACCGAATCAAATAATTTTCACTGTCCCAGAGCAGGTACAAGAAAAGTGTGCTGGGACGCGCTAAAGTGGGCGGGGTCGCACTTAATTTCCTGTTAACTCCGGAGCTGGTGGGTAAACATTTTTAAGCTCCGGAGCTGGGAGCCATTTGCCCCGGAGTTTAGGGGTTGTGTATAAACGCCCATAGAATATGAGAGGAAGGTTTGGCTACAATGAAGAGTGCAGACAAGAAGCAAAGAATTGCAGGGGTGGCATTAGGAAGGGAAAAGCTGAGAATGGGCAGATGTTAGCAAGAGATGCTAAGGGTAACAAATAGACATGGGCACGACCAGAAAAAATGATGTTTTGAATTTTCATTTGTCGGAACGGGTCCATTTCGGGTCATTTCCGTTTGTCGCGAAATTTTTCAAAAATTTGTCGTTTCCGTTTGTCGTTTGTCATTTCCACTGCGATTTAGCGCGATTTGACTTCCCAGAGCATAGGGGCGTCCCGCAATCAGGGCCGGCGCTAGGTGTTTTTGCGCCCTAGGTGGCGGGCGGGGCAGAGGGTGAGCGGGCGGGTGGCGGCCGCGGGTGGGCGAGTGGGCGGGTGGTGGCGCAGGCCGCAGGTGGGTGGTGGCGCGGGCGGACAGGTGAGTGGGCAGTTAGGATATCACTTAGGATAGAGGTTCTGTTCTTGGCTTGCATCCCAAATGTGTGTGTGTGCAAGCAAATTGAAGTTGTGAAAATAGAAAATAAATGGTAGTAGAGATGGGCACGACCAGGAAAAATGACGTTTCGAGTTTTCGATTGTCGGGATGGGTCCGTTTTGGCTCGTTTCCGTTTGTCAAGGAAATTTTCAAAAATTTGTCGTTTCCATTTGTTGTTTGTCGTTTGGGTTGGGGTTGGGGTTGGGGTAAGTGGGCTCTGGGAGGCACCTCTCTGGGTGCTTCTCTGACGTCTGACCCACTAAGAAGGGAAGCAAGGGAAGCGTTTCACGGAGCCTCCGTGTACCATACATTTACATTACATTATGTTAGGGTGGGGTGGCAGAGGCACCTCTCTGGATGCCTCTGACTCAGTAAGAAGGGAAGCATAGTAGCGTACTGCCGTACAGGTTAGGGAATGGGATAGGGGATAGTGGGCTCTGCGAGGCACCTCTCTGGGGGCCTCACTTTGACTCACTAAGAAGGGGAGCATACTAGCGTACTGACGTACAGGTTAGGGAATGGGATAGGGGATAGTGGGCTGTGGGAGGCACCTCTCTGGGTGCCTGGGACCCACTAAGAAGGAAAGTGTACTTGCGTACGGATCTGGGTTAGGGTTGGGGTTAGAGTAAGGGCTAGGTTTAGGGTTACGGTTAAGGTTAGGGTGAGTTAGTGGGCTGCACCTCTGGATGCCTCTGACCCACTAAGAAGGACAGCGTACTGGCGTATGGGTTAGGGTTGGGTTAGGGTTAGGGTTAGGGTTAGGGTTTGTGGGCTTTTAATGCCCTCTCTGGCACACCCAGAAGTCTCAGTCAAAACCTGGCCATGCGATTGGTGGAATGGGTCCAAAAATTTGCATGGTCCCATCCCATGGCCAGCCCATCATTGCGCATGCACAGGTGTAAAAAAATAAAAATAAAATAAAATAAAATAAAACCAATGGAGACGTTTTATTGCAAGAAAAACCCACTGCTGCTACTATAAAAAATCAGGCATTTAAAATACCTAATTTTCAAATGTTTCTGTGGTGCTTTGGTGGGTTTTTGGACCACGATTTAAAAATAAATATTGCGGTCACCATTTTGGATCCCCCCCACCGCATGGCAAATGGAGACGACGAAGATGCCCCCCCCCCAGCCTGGTACCAGCAGCCCAGGACAGGAAAGGGGGGGGAAGGCCGGGGACCCGCCCAGAAACCACCCCTCGGCAGGTGCCCTCACTGAGGCAGGCATATTTTCGCCTGCTTTTATGGCTGGGAATCGGGTTTTTTAAAAAACTTTTTTTCTGTGCTGCTTGGCATCGCGCGATCGCCGCGATGCCATGAACGACAATGAAAAATCAGACCCAATTTTTCTTTTTTGGTTCGAGTTCGAGTTGGAGCGGAGTAATTCTCATTACCGTTACCCGTTACGTAACGATAACGAGAACCGAAAACGGAAACGAGAATTTCGCCTAGTCGTGCCCATGTCTAAATGGTAGTATATAATATATTTTTAAAACAAATCCACACCTCCCACTCCCAGTCGAACCTCCCCCTTTATCCAATATCAGACAAAAATCCTCACAAACTGCCAGAGAAGAAATAAAGAATAAACTATTCCCTTCAGTAGACAAAGCTGCAGGGAATCAAAGAAATTATTTTCTAAATTCAATTCCCTCTCTGCCTGCCTAACTTAAATCCTAAAGCCTCCAGCCTCCCTCCTCAATCTCGATCGGATCACACCAGCACCAGCAGCCAGCCCTCCTCCCTCAACCACATCCATACACCTGACTGCGATTTCTGGAAGGTGCCTCGGCTTTTTATGCCCTCCGAGACATCCAGAAGTGTCAATCAAAAACCTGACGATGCCATTGGTGGAATGGTTCAAACAATTTGCATGGGACCATCCCATGCCCAGCCCAAATGGGCAGGTCTAAAAAATAAAAAATAAAATAAAATAAAATAAAATAAAATCAATATGACGTTTTATTGCTATTAAAAAAAACCATTGCTGCTGCTATTAAAATTCAGGCATTTAAAATAAATAAATTTCGCATGTTTCTGTGGTGATTTGGTGTGTTTTTTGACCACGATTTCAAAAGAAAAATTGCGGTCGCCATTTTGGATCCCCCCCACTGCATGGCATGGCGAGACGATGAGGATGACCCCCCCAGCCTGGTGCAAGCAGCCCAGGACAGGAGAAGGGGGGGAAGGCCGGGGACCCCCAAGAAACTACCCCTCTGGTAGGTGGCAAAGCCTCAGGCAGGCATATTTTCGCCTGCTATTTTGGCCGGGAGTCGGGGGTTTTTAAAAAACTTTTTCTGTGCTTCACATTGTGCAATCGCCGTGATGCCACAAACGGAAACGAAAAACCCGACCCATTTTTTCTTTTTTCGGTTCGAGTTCTGACGGCTTAATTATCGTTACTGTTTCCATTACGTAATGGAAATGATAACTGAAAATGGAAACGACAATTTCGCCAAGTCGTGCCCATGTCTAGTAACAAAAGACAGTATTCCTCTGGTATGTGCGTAGCAAAAGACAGAGAAAAGAAACAGATGCTCAGCTATTCAATGAGGATGGAGAAATGATAACAGATGACAAAGAAAAGGCAGAAGTGCTGAGTTCCTACATCAGCTTGGTGAGCCATGATGTTCTCATTAGAAAGCTAACTAGCTATGGGCTAGACACAACGTGCCAGGTGGATACACAGTTGGTTACAAAATCATACCTAAAGTATTAATCAACGGCTCCTTCTCAAACTGGGAGAAGGTAACAAGTGGGGTAGCACAAGGCTCAGTCTTCGGTGCAGTGCTTGTCAACATTTTTATTATTTTTATTATTGACTTGGATGAGGGAGTGCAGGGAATACTTATCAAATATGCAGACGACACAGAATTGGGTGGAATGGCTTTACCTTGGAAGACAGAAACAAAATTCAGAAAGATGTTGATAGATTCAAGCACTGGGGTGAAGGGGGAAAACAGAATAATTAAGTATAGTATAACATTAAAACAAGCACTAAATAAGCATGATTTGAAAGCAACCTAAAATGAGAAAAAAGGAAGTATGGCACTAATCCAATTAAAGAGCCCTTCTTACTAACTCAGCCAATGACCAAAGGCGTATGTAAACAGAAATGTCTTTGGTGTGCCAGCAGAAGACAAGGGAGAGGTCACCCAGCTTCCTGCAGAAGGCAGTTCTGCAGGCTCAGGAGCATCCATTGGGATGACTCTTTCTCATCATCTCATCTAGTGCACCTGTAAGGGTAGTAGTAGGACACAAATAAAGGACTGTCTTGAAAATATTAAGACCTGGGCAGGTTCATAGTGGAGGTATGTTCCTTTCAAACATCAGTAGTTTTATGCAATCCTGGACACCACCAAAACCTCAAGATCCAGGCTTAGGGTCTGAATCCACAAAAAACCCACTCAAGCAGTATTTGAGTGTTTGGGCTAAGGTGTAACCACATACAGCACAGATTGAATCCTTATTCCCTGATCTGACTTTTGATTGACAAGGAGCATTTCAGTTTTGTCCAGATAAAGCTTCAGGTTGTTCATTCACATCCAGACCCGCTACTGGCGTTAATTTGATAAGAACTGATCAAAGGGGCAGATATAACCAAAACTGTAATGCCCAAGCCCAGCTTTCTTTCCTTTAACAATAGGACGCATACATATAATCTCTGTAGCACAGATAAATCCAAGACATATGTTTTTTTTTAAAAAAAGGTTATATCCAGGCTCCGCTGCAGTTGGACAGAAACTTGTATTATATTTGTCAGGGACAGGAAAGGAAGCAGACACTGTACTTTCTTGACGAAGTTGGCCTTGTCAGTTCCAAGCTGGTCAAAACTGATATTTAGTGGAACACAGAATGGCAAGCAGAACTCAAAGGACTATGTGAACAAAAGGCAAAGAAACAGAGTACTGTGCATTTTTAGACTGTAGGAAGGAAATTAATTAAGTCCTTGCACTGGCCAAAAGAAGATTTGGATAAGCAGAAAAATAAATTACGCCTTCAAACACTGATAGAATTACAGGAATAGCCATAGTGGAACCTCAGGGAATTCACTGCAAAGGCAATCAAGCTTAAATACTGAAGAAAACACAGAAAATGCAGAATGAATAGGGAGGAGGGAAATTGAATTCAAGCATACAGCCAGAGATTCCAGGCCACTGTCCCTGAGCTAGAAAACGTCTAATGTGCACCAAACCAACACAAAATGATGGAGAGGGAGCAGGGGAGTCATAGCTCATATTCTGTCAGGTTTGGGATTGAGCATAAACACAATTGTGGCACAGTGGTTAAACTGCTGTGCTGCAGCCAAAACTAGGCTCATGACCGAGGGTTCAATCCCAAGTAGCAAGAGGAAAGTTGGCTCAGCCTTCCATCCTTCTGAGGTTGGTAAAATGAGTACCCAGCTTGCTGAGGGAGGGAGGGAGGGAGGGAGACAATGCCTAACCTGCATACTTACTTGAAAAGCACCCAAAGTGTTTTAAGTGCTATGGGGCAGTAGATAAGCAGCACACATTGTTTTGCTTTGCAAGCCAAGTAGTCTAAATACAACTGACACGGGTTCACCGTACTAGGACTGCAGTACCACTTTGTTATTCATCAAACTACCTGCTTAGGCATTTGGCAATGCTTAAGTTGCCAAAATGGCCTCCCACATAGTTCCCCTTTTGTATCCTGGTCCCCACTCTTCCCTCATACAGTAATCATTTTCAGTATATATACCAGTGGTTTCAAACTCAAGGCCTCAAGATGTTCTTGGACTAAAACCCATTGATACTTTTGACTTGAGCTGTGCTAACAGGATTTCTGGGAGTTGTAGTCCAAGACCATCTGGGATCTCAAAGTTGGAAACTACTGTTCTATCTATCTATCTATCTATCTATCTATCTATCTATCTATCTATCTATCTATCTATCTATCTATCTATCTATCTATCTAATCTATCAACTAACTAACTAACTAACTAACTAACTGCTACAGTTGTGTGTGTATATATAGGTAGACAGACAGACAGACAGACAGACAGACAGACAGACAGACAGACAGACAGACAGACAGACAGATAGATAGATGATAGATAGATAGAAACACACAACTTTAGCAGATGTTTCTTTTGTTATCCGCATAGATAGCTACTAGAAAAAGAAGCCCAGCCTCAGGCACACTTCCAGCCCTTCAAACATTTGTATCCATGGCAGCAACTCAAGTAGCTGGTGCTGTCAAGTGGCAGCACAGCTTGATCAGTGGGGTGGTGGTTCAGTTCTGCTGCCAGTTGCAACCCAACTATAAAAGGTTACCACAAACCAGTAAGCATGTGAACTGTAGATTGCATGGTTCCCCCACTGGCTACAAAGCCTTCTGCAAGATTACAAAAGGTCCCTGTACCTAGACCTTCCCCTGCTGCATTCAGCAATGTCTGTGGTGGGAAACACCATTCAACAAATGACAATCTGATGTTCCTGGCACAGCAGTATCAATTTAGATTGCTGGGCCCAAAGGAATGCAACAGACTCGTGATACCTGTGCAACCTCACTGGTTGTGAATGTGATATTTTGTGTCACCAACGCCCTCCTCTAGCTTCCGCATATTTTCAGCAGAGCAGTTCATTGGACCAGGCCCGTTCTCATTTCCGAGGCATGTAAAATACAAAGTGCGGTTATAAATACAGTGAATTTGACATTTTAATATCACATTGCTGTAGCATTATACTGTAAAGGTATATAAGAGTAACAACTTCCAGTAAGCCATATGGCATAGGTCTATGTACAGCATGTGAAATGAAATTCGGTTTCTTTCTTTAAAAAATTATAGATATTATCAGAATTCTTACAGAACACCTACATTCATACATTTCTCTAGTGGGCGATAAGCATTTAGTTCTTTTATTTAAAGATTTTGGTGATAGTGAGAATGGAAAGTAGAAAAATAATTCGATACTGCAATACTGGAGAATAGAGGGGAAAGTGCGAGTAAAATAATGGCCCTTTGTTAAATTTTCATGGTATAAAATGATGTTGGTTCAGCATACTATAGAAGGGGACATAATGACATCCAGTGAATGCTGTGCCACATGGCCCTGGACACAGGGCTGGCACGTCCATTAAGGCAAACTAGGCAGTTGCTAGGGTGCCAAAATGGACAGGGGGTGCTGCCCAGCCTGCTGCCCCCCCGCCGCCCCTGCCAGCCCCCCCGCTGCCCCTGCCGCCGCCGCCCGACTCCCCCCACCGCCCCCCACCCTCTCTCCTCCCCTCGCCTAGGGCGCGAAAAACCCTAGCGCCGGCCCTGCCTGGACACATTGATCTGGTTGATGAGATCCAGTCTCTCTAGTGCAGTGGTTCCCAACCTGGGGGCCAGGACCCCGTTGAGGGTCGAATGGCCATTTCACAGGGGTCACCATGAGCCAATGAAGAAAAAGGCACAAACGGCTTGGGTCTGGAGGAGGAGGGGGAGGAAGGTGGGTAAAAAGTGAGTCACAGCTTGGTAGGCTGGAGGGTATGTCAGCCAATAGCACCAGAGGCTGTGATTGGCTGAGAGTGCCTGTAGAGGGAAGTTCTCTTTGGCACCTGCGGCAGTGGCCTGCCAAGGTGGGCTTGTGGCCTCTTCCAAGCAGGGTAAGGGGTCACCACAACATGAGGAACTGTATTAAAGGGTTGCTGCATTAGGAAGGTTGAGAACCACTGCTCTAGTGACTTGTCAGCATTACGTAGATATAGCTGAGTATCTTTAATGATGTCATGTCCTATGCTCACAAGCTATAGTGAACTGATTAAGACTTTAACTTCTGAATTGTGGTGGCTCAGTGGACTACGGCTTCTGAAAACTGTCAGCTACAAAGTCGGCAGCTCGGCGGTTCAAATCCCGGGTGCCACGCAGCGGAGTGACCTCCCGTTGATAACCCCAGCTCCTGCCAACCTACCAGTTTGAAAGCATGTAAATGCAAGTAGATAAAAATGTACCGATGTAAAAAGCAGGAAGGTAAAACAGTGTTTCCTTGCAGCCATGCCAGCCACATGGCCATGGACTTGCACAACACTGGCTCTTCGGCTTGAATATGGAGATATGCACCCCCTAGAGTCGGACACGACCAGCACGCATGTGCAGGGGGAACCTTTTAAGATACTTATAGATTTGTACTATGAGGCCAAAATACAAACAAGAATAAATTCTCTTCGAAACAGCTGGATTTCTTCCTGAGCAAACCTGGACCAAGCACACTGGAGTCACAAGCCAATAAAAGTCAAACATATCTGCGGACAGGAATGCTTTAAATAAGGAAGGTGGGGGAGGAAGGGGAAGTAGTAAACAATGGGAACAATTCAGCTTAAGCAGACAATTTCAAATAAGTCCTTAAATAAGGCCATAACAAATGAAAGGGTGTGGAATCCAATAAACCAGTTATCCATCCCTGAGTGGCTCAATCTCTCATATCAGCCCAAACAGCTGCTAGCCAAAGTTACTGTTGAATAAATGCTGTTTGATGGTGTTTAATTCCAGTTTGCTTCTCTATTGTTTTCTCTCGCTAGTGCTTTTTATTTTCCCCCCTGCAGTTGCCTGTATTTTTACTCTGATAAATCTTCTACTCTTGCTAAGAACTGTTACATTTAAACAAAAACCTTCTCCCCATGACCTTCATTGCAGCCAAACAGGTTATGTTCTAGGCATTCTCAAATACAGCATTCATCAATTTATACAACCATATTAAAACCAGCTATACTTCTATCTGTGTTCTGTATCTCCGTTTAAGGGAGACCTTAGTTCCTGGGCATTAAAACTTGCATACATAAAGTAGACATTAAACACTTGCTACAATGTCATTTTGGGGAGAAAATTGGGATAGAAATATGTTAAATTAATTAATCAAATAAATAATGTACAAGAGACAAGCTAACCTTGTAACCCCATGTTTGTTGTATGCCACCCCAATCCTCCAAGTTTTTAATTTCATACCCTCTGCCATCACAGAGAGTTCAGCTTACAAATGTAAGACCTCCCAGCACTTGCTTCTCTGTGTGGGACAGTTGGGAAATGAAAGAAAAAAAACTTGCATGCACAATGTCTAGAGCCGGGCCACCGTGCACAACCACATTCTTTTAACTATTTAAGCCCTTGTGTGTTCAGTCAAATGCCAACATTGGCCTATACTGTATTCTCACGATGATATGACGAGATAACAACACTTATGCCCATTCAGTACCACATTAACAACCCTAAATATTCTCTGAACTGGAACGTCTGTGCAGCATATGTATGTATGTATGTATGTATGTATGTATGTATGTATGTATGTATGTATGTATGTATGTATGTATGTATGTATGTATTACTTAAAATATTTTATTCCCCTTTTCTCCTTAAACAGGACTCAATGACATAAATACTGTATGATTAAAATACAGTATTTAATGCTAACGATCATAGGTATTAAAAAAAGGATACCATACCAAACAACATCAGCCACACCAAAACACATTCAAAGCACAAAGGTGTAACAATTTATTTAAAACCCCACTCAGGCAGCCAGTCCCTTAGGGAAAGCTTGCCTGAAGGGAAGGATCTTTGGCTACTTGCAGAAGGACAGCAACGATGGGGCCAGCCTTATTCTTTCGGGTAGGCCTAGCATCCGGGAGCAGCAACAGAGAAGGCCCTCTCCTTATGCCCCCACCAAAAATGCAGCTGTGCAAATGACTGGTCCCAGGAAAACATCTCTCTTGGTTATTTTAACATTTGGACAGGACCATAAAGGGAGATGTGATTCTTGAAATAGCTTGAGCCCAAGCCATTTAGTACTTTATATGTTAGCACCAACAAAACCTTGAATTAGTCCAAGAAATGGATTGGCAGCTAGTGGGGCTGCTGTAACAGGGAGGTTGTGTGATTCCCTTTGATCAGGCCCAATTAGCAATGTGGCTGCTGCATTTTGGATCTACTTATGTTTCCTGACATTTTCCATAGGCAGCCCTATATAGTATGTGTTGCAGTAATCCAGCCAGAATGGGTGCAACTGACACACTAGTTTTAATTGTACAAATTCATTCCGGGCCACTGCCAAAACCTGAACATCCAGACTCAGAGATAAATCCAGCACACCCAAGCTGTATTTTCAGAATCCAACATAAGCTGCAAACCATCCCTGTTCCTTGATCTGTATTTTGACTGATGCCTGTTTTATTGTCAGCAAAGGCTGAAATCCTAGTGTTTAACATGTTACATCACAACTACAGTGATTACAGTAATACAGTATCTCGGTTTACGAGTGTCTTGGTCTATGAGCACTTCACAAGACAGGTAAAAATTTTCTGATACATTTTGTTTTGGTTAATGAGACATTTCTTGCAAAATGAGTACCGGGATGTGCTTGTTTTCTTGTCACCCCGAGGTGAAAGGAGAGGGACTCTTTTGTCATTGCTGTGTGGTGTGCACCAGCGCATGTTTGCAGGAGGGTGAGGAGAGAAAGGAAAAAAATGTGTGTTGGAGGGACAGAGGAGCGGGACGAAAAAAGAAATGTCGGTGAGGCAGGAGGGAAGGGAAGAGGAATAAGGAAAGTGCATGGTTGTTTACTTCTGTGATGGGAGGCGGGGAAGAGTCACTGCTCTTGGAGGGCAAGAGAGTGAGAGATGGCATGCATGTACATGCATGCTGGCAGAGGAAGAAGTTGTAATGTGTCTGTGGGTCTCCTTCTCTCTCCTTGCCTCAAAAAATCTCACTCATCTCCAGGCGAGAGCAGTGAGACCAGAGACCTGACAGCTGGCTGGCCCTTTCTGACTAATATAGGCAGCTTTCCCCACCCCAACCCCACGCCATCTCCTCTTTCCTTGTTGTGGTACCTTTCAAGGTACACCTTGAAAAGTGGTTAAACTACGCTTTAGAACCTTTCTTGTGTCCATTTCTTTTCCTTCTCCCCCTCGTGTGTCCCTCCAGCACACGTTCTTTCTCTCCTCACAAACACACATACCGCTCTCGCACATCACAAAGGTAATACTGTATATTGAATCAATGGAATTTGACTCACCAAATCCATGCTGATTCAATGGGCCTACTCTAAGCAACAGGATTTTGGCCAAAGAGTCAGAGGCCATTTTCTCCATCTCATAGGCACATTGCCTAGGAACATAGCAGAGGGCCTTCTGACACAGCTCACTCCCAACTCCAAAACTCCCTATGAAAGGAGGCTAGGCTAATTTATTAGTTTTCTGACTCAGTAGCAGAAGGTGAGTTGGTGTACAACAGAAAATGCCTACACAAACCTGTTAAGACAGGGGTGGGGAACCTTTTGCTCTCCAAATGTTTTGGAAAACTCTCACAGCCATTTATCATCGGCATATAGGCTCAGAGTTATGGGAGTTGTTGTCCAGAATATCTGGAGAGCTTTCATAGAATCATATAGCTGGAAGAGACCTTAAAGGCCATCTAGTCCAACCCCCAGCTATGCAGGAACCCCCATCACAGGACTCCCGAGAGATGGCCATCCAGCCTCTGCTTAAAAACCTCCAAAGGAGGAGACTCCACCACCCTCCGTGGCAGCATATTCCACTGTCGAACAGCTCTGTCAGGAAAATCTCCCTAATGTTTAAATTGAATCTCTTTTCCTGTAGTTTGAGACCACTGCCCCATGTCCTAGTCTCTAAAGCCACAGAAAACAAACCAGTCCCTTCTTCAATGTGACATCCTTTCAAATATTTAAATCCCCTCTCAGCCTTCTTTTTGTAAGGTTAAACATTCCCAGGTCCCTAAATCGCTCCCCACAACACATTTCCTCCAGACCCTCAACCATCCTGGTCGCCTGATCGCCCTCCTCTGGAGCCATTCAAGGTTGTCAACATCCTTTTTAAATTGAGGTACATAGAACGGGACACAGTACTCCAGATGGGGTCTGACTAGAGCAGAATAGAATGCTACTATCACTCCTCTTGATCTAGATCAAGCCGAAGGTTCCCCACCCCTAGCATAAAGTATGGCAATTTGTTGCTGAGACCAATGTGCCCTCTAATTTTCTTCCTTGCTGCACTGAGCTTTTTCTCTTCACAAGTTCCATCATGGTCAACGGAAAAACAGACGTGATAGGTGTGCAGAGGAGGAAAAACCTTGTGCAGGGGAGGGGGAGGCATGTGTGTCCATGTGGGAGTGAGCCTTACAAGAAACCTTGGGTGAGACTGACATTGTTCTTATTCCATCATAAAAACATAAAACAATTTTAGCTTTTTATTTAAACAGAACTTCTACATTTATGCTTGGGTACTGCTGAAGATATTTTTACTGACTGGTGTTTTCATTTCCTCTTCCTTATGGGTTTGATTGAGTATCCATATTTCAATTATATTTCTACTTACATTTGAATGCTATTTTAGATGCCTTGTATGCAATCATTCACATACAAAAGAATAATTTTAATGAATTAAAATTTAAAATTTCAAAAAAATGCATCAAAAATGTATTTTTTTATAATTCTAAATTGTATTTTGTTCCAAATTCAAAAATCATGGAAAAGGAAAACTTTAGTATACCTCTTTAGTTGTTTTTTTTTTTTTTTTGCTTTATACTATCTTGTGTCTTTATAACATTTACTTAACTTGAAGCATGCTCCAACTGGCTGTTCAAGACTTGTTTCACAGCAGCCTGGTCTATGCACAGATCATGAGAAGCAGAAACAGTCCTCCTGCAGCAGAGGACTGGTCTGCTATTTTGAAAAGCATTTTGATGTGCAAAACATCGTTGATAGAAATGGGACGTTTTCAAACTCTTCCTGCTCCCCCCCATCTGCTTTTGCTTCTTGGAAGTAGAACAAGCCAAGGTATTTTCAAAAGTGTGATTCATGGGATAGAAAAAGTAATGTGTGGCTTCTTTTCTTCTGCTGTGCCTGGATGTTATCTCCACGCCATTATTTAAGAATAACCCGAGCTGGGTTCTTGCCCCCAACCCATTGTCCTTGACTGCCATATCTTTTCAGACTCTCATCCTGTAAGTAGAGTATTTTTATTGATCTGAATAAGCAGCCCTGGGAGACATTGAGGTTAAAGAGCAGGGTTAAAAAATTAATATAAATTAAAAATTCTGCAGCTAGTCTAAAGGAAGGCTTCACAACATATGATTAGAAGCTAGGTACATCAAGAAATCTGAAGCAGAAACAACTGCTTAGATTGTGGGATAGTTCATGTACAGTGCAGTTTACAAGAGTAAAAGTTAAATGTGCTTAAAGCCATTGATTTCATTTAGTTCACATGTGTTCTAGCTTGTTGTGGATTGTGATTAAATCAGTGAAGTTCATCTAAGTGGAAAAGCAGCATTCTATTACTCACCTACTTGGGAGCATGTCCCATTAAACCTGCTGGGATTTCCAGAGCAGATATGCCATCCACATTCAGTTCATGAGATTTAAGGCTCAGCCACAACAGCATACTGTAGTGATCAGCACAATTAATGCTGATTAGTTTTGTTTTATATTATTACCTAAGGAGAAGGTAGCTCTGCCTAGATAAAATGTATTTTTCATTCCAAATTACCAGCATCAAGACATGGCACAAAAAGCACAAGGCTACATGAACTCTTGCCTGATCATGTTCATGTTCTTTCAGAAAGAAACCCAAAACCATGTTTGATTTCCAGGAACGGATACATAAGATCTAAAACCTTAATGTTAAATAAGAAAATGTTCTATATCCTTTAGCTTCTTCATATTACACTAAAGGCAGTACCGTATATACTAGAGTATAAGTCGACCCGAGTATAAGCCGGGGCCCCTAATTTAAACCCCAAAACTGGGAAAATTTATTGACTCAAGTATAAGCCTAGGGTAGGAAATGCAGCAGGGCCAGGCAACTCCTCCTTTGTGAACTGGGTGTGTGTGTGATATTTAAAATGACTTTTAACCACCGAGGCAAGTGCTTGAGTTGGTGGCTAAAAGTCATTTTAAACATTGTTTTAAAAAATGAGTCATTTTTTAAAAAGTCATTTTAAACATTGTTTTAAAATGACTTTTAAAAAGTCATTTTAAACCAGGAGAAGTGGCGCACAATGTTTAAAATGACTTTTAGCCACTGACCCAAACTTGCCTCAGTGGCTAAAAGTATTGACCCGAATATAAGCCGAGGACCCCTTTTTTCAGCCCAAAATTAGGGCTGAAAAACTAGGCTTATACTGTATATACAGTAATTGTAAAATCTTGAATAGCCCAACAGAAGTGTTCAAGGTCCTAATCACACCTGTCCAAAGAACCCAAATATATCAATTTTTTTTTACCATTTTAAATTGTTTCATAGATTTCAGAACACATGATGCACAGCCATGCTTGACTCATTTTCCCAGCCAATAGTTTATTTCCCCATTGCCGTCAGGGTTTTTTTGTATTTATTTTTTAAATTTATTATTATTATTATTATTATTATTATTATTATTATTATTATTATTATTATTATTATTATTATTATTATTATTATTATTATTATTATTATTATTATTAATTATAAATTTTACAAAGTAAGTTAAAATTATAGTACAGTAGCATCACCCTTCTTGGTCTCTGACCATACATAAATTTACTATTAAATAGCATCACCTTACTTATACATTCTATAAGCACATTATCTTTCTCTATATACACCTGCCAATTCATCTTCTAACATAGTTAAATATCACACACACAGTCACACACACACACGTTAACTATTTTACAATATTATATTCCAGCAGTCAAAATTATTTCCCATAGCACATTCATTTCTTGTACTGATGATGAATCACGTCATTCCTTATGGTTTCAGCCTATGTGAACATTGCTGTCAATTTATTTCCTTTGCAAAGAGGTAAGGTTTCTGGATGCTGTTGCCACTTCATGGCCACCGTGCTTGTATATCTTTATTTATTTTTCTTTTATATTTTGGCAAATTGGCACTAACAGGCATTGCTGATAGCAAAAGCAAAGTGAATACATTGGTCAGAAAGAAACAGTTCAAAGGATAGAGCAGTGGTTCTCAACCTGTGGGGCCCCAGATGTTCCTGGACTGCAACTCCCAGAAGCCTCCACCACTCGCTGTGCTGGAAGGGGTTTCTGGGAGTTGCAGTCCATCTGGGGATAGAGCCTCCCTTGCAGGTAAAAGAGAAGCCTTCAGCAGAGGCTTTCCTTTCTTTGAATTGTAAAGGAGTGTTGCATCTCCTCTCAAGTCTTTCAAAACCTGCTTCCTGACTTGCAAAGTCATGCTGCCAATCTATTTCCTTTGCAAAAGGATCAGGTAAAGGAGGGGAAGGAAAGAGGGAAAAGAAGGTTCAGACCTCTCTATTCCATTTTTGATATATCCACCTTTGCTATTTTTTTAAAAAAGGGCCCCAAGAAACAGGAACACCTTTTCCCCATATGGATGTATCAGTTAGGATTTAAAAAACAAAAAGCAAGGAGAAAGGCAGGGTAAAAATACTCTAAAACAAACAAACAAACAAACAAACAAACAAACAAACAATAGGGGCAGTGCTAGAAACATAACAATAAATAAATCGATTCTGTGGTGTAGCCAGCGATTATATTTCAAATAGGAAGAAATGAATCAGTACTATATTGTTAAAACCAATGGGAATGCTCCCACATATATACCACCGATCATGAAAAGTATGGGAAGAACTGATATAACTGGGGTCCTTTTGGCAGGTGTGGTTAGTCCCTTATAGTCCTTATTTGCAATGGGAAAAGTCTCAATTAGTTTTCAGTTTTACAATTCTAAATTCTTGAATTCTTTTGCACATTATATTTTTAAATAAATACCTTGAGAATGAAAAATGCTCAGAGAAAATAGTACGTTTTATAAACACACACCCCAAGTTGAACCAGACGTTTCCTTCAGGCAGTTGATGGCCAGAAAGATAGGACACAGGAAAAAAAAAGGCAAGGACCTTATTGCCCATGACACTTTTCAATGTACAAGCTGTTAAAGAACCTAAGCTAAATTTGGGTTTAAAGAAGACAGTGATTTGCCTAATAAAACCATTCCATAATCCCCGTAAACTGAAGGGGTTTTCGTGAAATTAGCCCGGACATGGCAAGGATCTCAGTTCCGCCCGGCCCTCCTTGTCTTGCTTGGATGACAGCTGTTCTCGCAAAACCATCTCCTGGCATCCACGTCGTTAGCAAGTTGGCTTCGCGCTGTTTCCTGCAGCGCATTTCCCTCTCCCGTCCCCGAGGGAATCTCTTTTTTTCAGAGAGGGGGACGCCAGCGATGCCAGCCTCTGAAAACACGCCCCAACGAAGCGCTTTTCTCGCGTTCCTATTTTATTAACTGGGAGCTTCATATTCCTGTGCAAAGCCAACCGGGGTGTTGGGGGTGAAAGAGAGGCTAGCTTAGGAATATACGAAAAATGCCGTAGATGTGCTTGTGGATCGACCCAGACACACAGAGCCGGGGAAAGAGATCTGAGCCACTCTACGGGAGCGCTGCGCGCGTAACAGGCGCCGAATCCGCGCACCGTCCCCCGCGGCCCTTGGAAAGAGCGGGGAAGCCGAAGGATGCCGTAAAAAGAGTCGCCGTGCCTGAGTGGACCTCCGCCGTTCCCTCCTCCTTTTGCGGAGTGACGGAAATGGGTCCGATCCTATGCGTTCGGGCTCGCACGGAACTGCCCCGGGGTGGGGGGCACGCTTAGGATTCCAGGACAGCAGTCCCAACCAAGGCTTGGCGGGCGGCTCAAGCGCACACCGAAGGGGGCGTCTATTTCGGCCCCCGAAATAAGCGCGCTCTCCTGGATGGCTGCACCACCACCTCTCCCGCCTCGCGCCAGTGTCCTGTCCTGTCCTGTCTGCACCTACCAGGACCCGGACCAGGCGTCAAAGAGCAACAGCCTCGCCCCCTTCCTCCCACCCACCCCCGTGTCACCCCCTCGAGCACAACAACAAATAAGCAGCGACATCCGGGTGCTTGTTGGGAGCGCTGTACCGCGCATGCTCCGTCTCGGCGGCTTCGGCGGTGCCGCCACCACCGCCGGTTTCAGGAGGCAACCGCGGCAGCTGTTACAGTAGTGGTGGGAGGGGGGAGGAGGAGGAGGAGGAGGAGGAGGAAGAAGAGTGCCGCCGCCGCCGCCTTCTCCTCCTCACAGCCAGGGCTGCGCTTCCGTGTTATCAGGCGAGGAAGGAATAGGCGGGGCAAGGAAGAGGCCACAGAATCCGGCGTAGCCGTAGAAGAGGATGGTGGGGGTGGGGGTGGTGGGGGCGTGTGACAGCCGGCGGCGGCGCCACCGCCACCAAGAAACGCCGTTGGCGACGCTCCCGGGGCCACAGTCGCGCTGAGGAGAGCAAAAGGGAGCCCCGCGCCCGTTAAGAGTAGCCGCCGCCGCCTCAGCAGCAGCAGCAGCAGCAGCGGCTCCCATTCGTGCGGCAGTTGCAGCGGCGCCGCCTGAAGGAGGGGTGGGTGGGTGAGGGGGAGGGAGAAAGAGGAGGAGGAGGAGGAGGAGGGGAGTCGGTGGGGGGGTCACATGGCGGGATGACAGGAGCAACAGCAGCGGCGGTGGCTGCTCCCCCTACGCGAGACCGGCAGGAGGGGAAAGGGGTGGGAAGCTGAGGAGGGGGGGGGTGCTGCTGCTGTCGCCGTCGCCGCCGCCGCCGCTGTCACTTCTCGCCTCGCCGCCGCACGAGCGGAGCGGGGGGGGCGCGGAGGGAAGCCGCCGCCGCCGCCGCCGCCTAAGAGCCAGACGCTGGCTCGGTTCGCTGGCGGGGCTCGCCGCGGGAGGAGGTCGAGGCAGGCGAGGCAAGCGGAGGGTGGGGGGTGGGGGTGGGTGGGAAGGAGCCGGGGAGAGAAAGAGAGAAGGGCCTGAGTCGGTGGCGAGGAGGGCCCGCGTCCAGGGCTTGGACGACGCGGCGCAGTAGTGTGGCCGGGGAGGAAGAACCTGCCCGCGATTGCCTCCGAGGCGTGCCAAGAGTCTCCAGGAGAGGGTGGGTGGGTGGGAGGGTGGGGGCGCGCGAGTGGTGCCTTTGGGTCCGAGGAGCCCCCACCCCCACCCCGGCTGGGATTTGAGAGCAAGAGAGGAGGAGGGAAGCTTCCTTCAGCCCGGCTCCACTGGCTCGCCTGCCTGCGCGTCTGCAGCAGCGGCGGCAGGAGGAGGAGGAAGCGGTGCTGCTGCTGCGTTAATCTCGCCCTGTATTTATTTATTTCGTCCCCTCCTCCTTCCCTTCCCTTCCCTTCCTGCGAGGCTCTTCCTCGGTCGGGTCCGCTCCCTCCCCTACCTGATAAGGGTGTCTGCTCTGCTCTCTCTTCGTTCGTGGCTGGTCCTGGAAGTCTTGTTTACCCTTCTCTGTACTCCCTTCCTCGCCTAATGGACAGGATGGTGATGATCATTGGATGAAGGGAAGGAGAGAAAAAGAGAGACTTATTGTGGGGTTGTTTTTTTGCGCCCTCCTTTTTTTTTTCGGTGCCTGCCCGCCCTCCTCGTTCCTTCCCCAGCTTTCATCTGCCGTGGTTTGTATGAGGTGTGTGTGATCAGGCGGGAGTAGGAGCCACGGCAAGAGGGGGGTGGAGAGGAGGAGGAGGAGGAGGAGGAGGAGGAGGAGGGGGAAGAACAGGGTGCGTCGCCGAAAAGACCATGAGGAAATTTAACATCAGGAAGGTGTTGGACGGCCTGACAGCGGGCTCGTCGTCTTCCTCTTCGGCTTCCTCCTCCTTGCAACAGCAGCAGGCTGCAACCCGGGAGAATGACATCCAGGAGACCCTACAGTCCGAGCACTTCCAGCTCTGCAAGGTGAATGCTGCAGCCCTTAACCACCGGTTGGGAAGAAATTTTTTGGGGGGGGGGGAGGAGGAGAGGGAGTGGAGGATGATGTAGCCATGATGAGTTCTGCAGGCTGTGGACTTCCGTGCTTCTCAAGCTGTCAATTTACATTAAAATGGGGAGGGGGCACCAGCGTCAAATAGAATACGCTATGATGGCCCTTCCAGTTAAGAAGCGTTTTCCTCTTCCTCTACCCAGTTGCAATTTCGGCGATCCTTATAAATGCACTGCCAGATGGGAGATAACTTCCATCCTAGGGAGAAAGGTCTATCTAAGCAGTGCTGCTCAGATATAATGTCTCTTTGGCAGCATGAAGGGACAGGGTGCCAAAATCTCTGCATTATTGGCATCACACTCTTTGTGTAATCGTTGAAATACTTGATCAAATTCTGTTCAGTAAACAGACATTGTGAATGCCCCTTTAAATTTTAGGATGGAGTGGGTGGGTGGAAGAATTGGTGATAATATTTCTATTCATCTGAGATGCAGTTAATGTAGTTGGCATCTGAATACCAAAATGATGATGCAGCAGATTAATTCACCAGCTGTGCTCAATTGAAATACAAAATGATGAGAGTGTTAATGCTCATCCTCTCTACCTTTACAACACCTGTGGCCTAAGCATTGTGGTTTGGCTTGCTTGTTGATTGAATATTTTCTCTTAAACCCTGGGGTTGATCCTGACAATAATAAAACATTATTTAATAGCTGTTACATGTGTTCTCTCCAGTCCCCCCTTTTCCTCACACCTATTGTATTCACTATATGCTTAGACTTCAAACCTGTATCTCATCAAAATATATGTGGGGATTTTATTTAAAACATGCTTGTCATTGTTACAAAATGTTCAACTGAGACAGGTTTATTTTTGTAATTGTAAAGAGAGAAGAACGTGGTCTGCTCTTTCAGTTCATAGGTGCAGAATTTTCTCTTGCTGTGTGTGTGTGTATAAGAGGTCTCTTGAGATCTAATCTGGAGTAGTAAGTTTGTGTCATTTCAGGCCTGCTTCTGAGAAATCACAATGGCTCTCTGAAGAGCTGTTTTAATAATTAGTGGTCATTTAATTTACAAGACTGGTTGCATCATCATATTTCTCTGAGACAATGTTAGATTAATGCTAATGTTATAACCACAACTGTTTGTTAGAAGAATTACAAATTAGTGTAGGAAAATGATAAAGGTGAGATGTGAATGGCAGATTGTATTCTGTATGTATGTAAGGATTAGAATAAGATTTCATTTTGCTGTCTCAATTTTTAGTAGAGCTGAGTATCATACACACATTTTTTTCCTCTGGTAAATATATACCGTATTTTTCTAACTATAATATTCCCTCACGTGAGAGATGACCCCCACTTTTCAAACCCAGACAGTTTCACAACTGCACGGTTCTCTCCTTGGCTTCTGTGTATAAAATGACCCTCAATTTTTAGTCTAACAATTTTAGACAAAAATATAGTCTTATACAGTATATGGGAAAATACTGTATTTTGATCTGCATTCCAAAATTGCATAATTTACCTGAAAATAAGGTGAAATCACTTTGTAATATTTTGCTTTTCTGTTTTTGTTCTGCTGCCTGATTCATCATTGCTTCACTGCTATGACTTGACAGACTGTACGCCATGGTTTCCCCTATCAGCCTTCAGCCTTGGCTTTTGATCCTGTTCAGAAGATACTTGCTATTGGGACACAGACTGGAGCTTTAAGGCTGTATCCTTTTATCTTGTTCTAAAAAAGAAAATTACCAAGAAGATTGCCCTTGTGTACTCTGTATTACTGAAGTTGCTGTGACAAAATACTCTCCAAATCAGGTATGCATTTAATTGTGTATGTGTAGGCATTCTTTTGCATTTACTTTTCCCTGATTGAATTCAGGGAAATTGAAATCAATATATTATCATTTTATTTTATTTTCCTGAAAAACTGCTTGTTTAAGGGTTTGGTGTATTTGTAGTGTATAATGAAGCTAATTATGTGTTGTAAACCACAGGTAGGTAGACTTTGGGCTGACACGATGCCCTACTTTTGTTTTTTATTTACTGGAGTCAAGAGATGCACTATTCAGAGTTTGGTGCAGAAACATACACACAGAATTAAGCATTCTTGAACACAAAAATTGAGTACCAGACGTTAAAGGATTCCATAGTCTGTTTACATGAAATCACATACTCATGGTCTCCTGTTAGGTTTTCCGTTTCAGCTTAAAGTATGTATGTGTTGGGTGTAAGCATGATTTTGTTGCTGCACAAGTGAAGCAGTTGAGTCAGAAATCAGTTAGTAGGTCCACACCATGCCTTGCCTGTAAACCAGAAAACTGAATACAACTCTTATGGCTTGTAATTCATCTACAGTGGTACCTCTACTTAAAAATTTAATCCGTTCTGAATACATGCTCTTAAGTCAAACAACTCTTAAGTAGAGGTACCATATCTAAAATATAAAAAATAAATAAATAAACAAAATTGAAAAAATAATAAATAATGTAAGTAGAGCAGACCGCATCTAAAATTTGTAAGGCGGCAGTTAGAACAGCAGTGGTTTTCTGCTCTTAAGTCGAATTGCTCTTAGGTAGAGCCGCTCTTTAGAGGTACCACTGTATAATGTTTTAGTTGATTCCCATTTTTAAAATAAATACATAGCGGTTGTGATGGGAAATATATAGATTCTGTACAACAATAGCCTTCCCCTTTGTAACTGGAAAAATAGTTCTGATTTATCTAGTGTTTGAGAGAGACAGTATTTTTATATGCTTTTGAATGTACACTATATATATGGAATACATTGGTCATTTTTACTGTAAATGATTTGGCAGTTAATGTGGATTATCTAGCTTTAACCAAAAAAGACAAATATCAAGCTCAGTTTCCTAATAATTGAATTTTGAGAGATTATAAATTGAGAAAACAGTATGTACTTTTTGGATTGTTTACTAGTATTAGGGTAAACTACTCTTTGTATTAAAAAGACTCATAGCAATAACCTTTAGTATATTAGTAAAAAAGGGATTCAGGGGTGTTAACGGACTATATGTCTTATGCACTAATGGAAAAATGAGGAGCAGAAGAAGTAGCTGGCTCATGTAAACAGACTGAGTTGATAGCACTGTTAATAAAACAATAGCATTTCTTCAGTACTTGAGGATACATATAAAAAAACTAGTTCATTTGGAGTGAAACATGCAACAACTTGATTGTGCTTTGGTAACGTCTAAAATGGTAAAGGGAGCAATTCTACCCACAATGAACTGAAATAAAGTTATTTATTATTTATTTATTTGATTTATATACCTACCATCTGACCAAAGGTTACTCTGGGCAGTTTACAGAGTGAAACATTCTATTAAAATCTGTGGAACTTTGTTCTTTGATAATAAATAAATGAATTTGTTGTACATTGACAATAAAGGTATTATTATTATTATTTTAAAAAATTGAAATGTAAAATAAACTTTGCATAAGCACCAGTACAATCAGGCTGTAGATTTAAATTAAATAATACATTCCAAAATTGTGTCTTCAATTGCAAGTTTTATACAGGGATCCTGTTGGTTCTACATTTTTGTGCACACTCAATAGTTTTGGTATGGGAAATATGTAAGTGGTTCCTTTTTTCAACCTTTGGAAGCAGATGCATTTTGTAACAAGAAAATACTTAACAGGAAGCTGTTACTAAAGTTCTTTGCTTTTGAAGGTAAGTATCAGCCTCCACAAAGTGACAGACCCTGAGTTGATCAGTGTGTGAAGCCTGAGTGTATATCATGGAGTAGGGCAAGTAGTAAGCAAGGGGCTTGTGAAGGATTGTTTCCAATTGGTGGGGGTGTTCTAGCCACTGGTTTTAAGAATGTTGTAGATGGGAATCGAATCTCAGAGTTTAACAACTTGGAGTGAATTAATTCAGATTAGTTCTTGAAGGGAAAATGTGATAATGGAATAATAATCTGCTGGCTAATAGGTGGTTATTCTGTTGGGTTTTGAAATCTACCTCCCAGAGGAAAGGCTAGATTTGCAAATACCCCTTGTGTTTTTAGTTTATGGCGTAATGTTGAAGCTGGTTGTTCTCATCAGTAGGTATTGTTACTTGTATTTATTGTATTGTCTATGTTCCATACTTTTGTAAACTGCCCAGAGTGACCTTTGATCGGATGGTGCGGTATATAAATCAAATAAATAAATAAATAAATAGATAGATAGATACAGTATAGGCAATTTTCAGTAGCTTATGTTATGCCAGTGTTAGTGAGCATTGTGGGTATAGAAAATGATAAAAAGACTATTGTTGTCAAACATTAAATGACAGGAGTACATATAGTATTTTTCCTTGTATAACACTATATTTGTGTCTAGAATTGTTAGACTAAAAATTGAGGGTTGCCGTATACTCAGAAGTAATCAAAGGAAAGAACCGCTTGGATGCAAAACTAATTTTGGTTTGGAAAAGTGGGGTCATCTTATACATGGAGGCGTCTTATAGACAGAAAAATACGGTACTTGCCTGTATGGCCATCAGTACAATATACTCTTCCTATATTATTATCTGTACCCCTAAAGCAGGAGGACATTTTGCTGGATCTTGCAAAGCTCTTGAAATAAATTGTGTCAAGCAACAAAATGTTTTCTTAGCATAAAAACATACTTTAGTAAGATAAATTCCAAATGAATTGCTCAATAAGAGTTCTGTGCTTTGTGTTATTGGAGTTTTATTCCATTGCCTACAAAGCATGGAGATTGATGGAGATATTTGGGCAGTAAGACCTCAACCTCCTCTTGTTTCTTTTTTCTGTTCCTTATCCCCACCCCTACCCCTGTGTATTGTGTGTTTCAATGCTATACACCTGGAATAAGCCCACCACTGGAAATTTTGAGCTGGTAGCCTGAGTGTGATGAAGATGAGCAGCATAGTTAGATGAGAAATAGGTAAGGTGTATGACTTAATTGGAGTATTAAATGACTCCCTATCTTCTGCTAGAAAATAAATAAGTGAATAGGAAAGGCAAGTGTAGGCCAGTGAGATCGATGTCCAATCTGTCTTACTGCTATAAGATGGAGGATGGCCAGAGAAATTAGTAATTGAGTTTACAAGTTACACGCATGCTGAGTGCCTTCAGTTTTCAACTGCTACTTCATTTTATGATTTACTGTCTTTCCTCAGTTTGTGCAAACATACCTCTGAACATAGCTGTAGCATCAGTATGTTGGAATTTTCAGTCCTTTGCAATCTTCATTATCACCCAAAAACTGACCCTAGAGGACACTTTTTAGATGCATTGGTTCCTGAAATAGAAAGGGGAGATTCCTTCTGTTAGTGGTTGTCTCCCATTGAGTTCTGGCTTATGTGTCTGAAGTTCTGTGAACTTAGTTGCCTACTCCCTAATGATGTTTCAATTACAGTGTAAACATTTCTACTGGCTATCTCGCAACTGTCTTTCAACACTTGATAGTTGATTCAGTAGTTACGAAAACGCAGCAATGATCTTGTGTTAGCAGAACATCAACATTCTGTAAGACAATTCTGAAAATTGGGGGAAACAGAAAATGTATAACCTTTAAACTGGGCTTTGGATCAGCACTAAATTTTTCACAGTTCTAGTAGATAGTCTGCTATTGCTCTGTGCAAAATTTGAGAACGTTTGGGCAAAGAGTTTGAGTGGTAATTTGTTTTTAAATAATTTTTTATCCCTCCCCTGGTCAGAAAAAGGCAACTCCAAATGATTCCAGATTTAAATAGATCACATAATTCTTTTAAAAAAGAGTTTTGCTTATCATAAATGATAATGGTTTGCCTGTTTGTTTTATTTTTAATTTGGAAAGAATCCAGTCTGTAAGGGCTGAAATACTGATATTTTAAAAAGCCTTTCAAAAAAGAAAACAAGCGACTTCATTATAAGTCTGAGGGTGTGTAGTACAGGCTAGCCATCAGGAGCTTTTTAAAATAAAATATTATAATATATTTACAGGTGGGACAGAAGGAGGGATATTCGGAGTGAAAAGTCACAGAAACAGACTGAAAAAGAGGGCATGCCCTTGAAAGCTTGCGATGATTTTTTGTTATTTTATTAGTGGCCTATAAAGGTATGACCTGTAGCCTAGTCTTGCATTTGTATTTTTTTAAAAAGCTTTGCATTAAAATAATACAATGACAGTACTTGAGAAAGAGGTATATTTTGCTATGTATCTTCAATAGCATTATCTTCAGATTTCTGAGACTAGTCTCCTCACATACATTTTCAAAGTGAAAATCATCTCCCAAGTTTGAATCAATTTGAACTTTTGACCCTATCAGTCAGGACATGACTGATAGGACACAAAAACTCCAAAGATGTTATGTACCATCAAGACATTTCTGATGTGTGATGACTATATAAGTTAATAACCTGCCAAATGTCCTTATATTAACAGCTCTGCTCAGATCTTGCAAGCCAACAACATCTCATGTTAAGTTCTTTCTTCTGCCCCCGCCCTCATTTCCTCCGAATGCAGTAGGACCCTGGTATCTGCTGGGGATTGGTTCCAGCCCTTTCCGTGGATAATAAAAACTGTGGCTAACTGAATCAGGGGTTAATGAATCAGTGGATATGGGGGTCCTACTGTACTGTATTATCCAGTAAGTTCCACTCAGGTTTTGCAAACTTACATCAATGGCTTACTTTATTGATTCAACACACCTCTTGTTAGGTCTTCCTCTTTTCCTACTGCCACTGCCCCCAAAAAACCACTTATCCCATCATTATCTTTTCTAGTCAGTTCTGTATTCTCATTATATACACAAGGTAGGATAGCCTCAAATTTATTTTTGTTCTAGTTATTGCTCAGGTTTGACTTGATTTAACACCAGCTTATCAGCCTTTCTAGTGGTTTGTAGTATCTGTAAGGCTCGCCTCCAACACTACATTTCAAATGAGTTGATTTCTCTTCCCACCATCTTTCTTCACTGTTCAACTTTTACATTGTTTGGATGATTTTTGTTTAAGTGGCAGTCTTTGCTCACTCCTAGCCCCATTTCAAAATATGAGGGTCATATTATGGAAAACATGCAGGCAATGCATTTGTAAAGGTTCAGAAATTGGAAGATAGCTTTCTAGTCTGCATTTGAGGCAGGCATGACAACATTCATTTACCTGAGAACTTAAAGGGGGTGTATGTTTCTCTGTTGCATTTGTTGCACTCACGCTTTTGCTTCATCATTTCATTGAGTCCAAAACTGTCCTTCAGAATATTATGGCACAGAGGAATTGAGGCCCATACCCCAGCTGTTCCTGATTTTGATCACCCTCAGGAATGATAGTATAGATCAAATTATCATCTTCTGGGATCTCCTAGCACTGAATAATACTACATGAGGCTGGTCTCTGTTGGAATTTGTGTGTAGTTTATGTATATATTTAAACACCTGTTATAAAAAGCCAAGGAATTCAATAGTTTAAAAAAGCTATTTATAAATGTTGCATATTGCGCTTCCGTATCCATTATTTAGAATATCAGTAAATGGCCCAATATTGCTGTACAATTTTGTGCCTGAATTGCCAACAGGAAGAAGGATGTCAAACATCACATAACAAAGGGAAACTTGAATGTTGATCACACTATGACAGCAGACAAGATGGTCTGCAGGATACAATCTTGCACACATTACTATTCACAAAGAGACACCCAAGCAGGAGGAAATCCCAGAACCTGACTCATTTTTCTATCACTGAATCACTTCTCACTAGGCGTGGGCCTTTCATTTCAGAATGGGTCCGGTTCTGAAACTAATCATGGCAGCACAGCTGATGACCCACCCTCTCAAATGAAATCACTCATTGACTTACCTTGGCTTACCTCATGTGGGGTGATACTCCAACCAGGAGGTAGCCTCCAACGTAGCATCATTCTTCCTGGCACTGGCAAATCAGGAGCTGGCAAAGACATGCATCATCCCACCTCCCTGTCTGATTGGCCAGCACCAGGCAGAAGGGATGATGTGTTGGAGGCTACTTCCTGGTTGGAGTATCAAAGTACCCAAACTGCTGTTTTGTGACAGTAGCTTGCTTTAACAGGTGCTGTTTTGCCACAGTAGCAAATGGCTTTATGGCTACTGTTTTATGTTTTATGGCTACTGTTTGTGACAGTGGCTTGCTTTACAGCTGCTGTTTGAGATAGTAGCTTGCTTTGTTGCTGCTGAATTATTTGATTAATATTTTCCTCTGCCAACCATGGATAGCTGAATCAGTGGAGACGGGGATCCTACTATAGATGGGAAAATACGGCATCTATGACTTGGAGCAACATAGTAATCAAAATGCCTGGAATAATTGGTAGTGAGCACAAAAGGGTATCATGTAAACCATCTTAACTGCTGACATGTGTGTTGCCACATTTGGTATTTAAAGTTTGGCATCCTTTTTCATGCTTCCAACATAGACATGATATTATGTACCAAAATCAGGCCATTTCCTGGTGTTTTGAATCATGGATATAGAAGCAAAATATCCTAAAGCCAAAAAGTAGAGGCTTTTTTGAAGAATTTAATCCAGTTATTGAAAGTTTATATATAAAGCACTTTATCCTGATAGTTACATGAAGAATACATTTCTAAGCATCTGTATTCTCCTCCTCCTGCTCACCATTTGTGACTCCTGAAAGTGTGCAATTGGCACTGTTGGCCTCTGAAATTTTTGTTTGATGATCATCATTGAGAAGGAATAACAGGATTCCATTTACATATTAAGTGTACAATCATTGCAGTTTGGGTTAATATTCTCTCAGCAGGCAGGCTTTTATTACCTCCCAATTCTTCTAATTGTGAAGCTACCATTCTTAAGTGTCTTGGCCCTAAGTCATTCTCGTTAAGAAGTCTAGCACCTCCTATTTCTGGTGTAACTGAACTGCATTATTAGTTGAGGTGTAGTCAGTGCTCCTGTTAAGACAAACTGTGGAACAGTCATTCTTTAGAGGAGTCACCGTTGGTTGGAAGTAATTAAACTAACACCAGTTCTTCCATTTTTCTGACATATGCTATAAACAAATTAGTACACTGTGATCTTTGTTGCTGAAATGTGTTTGTACAGTACTTCTAGCAATTGCCTACTACAATGCAGAGAAAATATATTGGAAGAATCAGTTTATATAGGTACCATGTATTTTATTTGTCTAATTTACTATACAGTAAAAATAATTTGATTCTTTACCTCTGAGTTTCTGGAGAAAAGAAATTTCATCATTTAAAAAATATTAGAAATAAGAAAAGGAAATTCAAGGGTAAAGTTTACATGACCAGTTGGTGCTATGGAAAATTCTTTCCTTCTTTCTAATAGATGGGCTGATTTAGCTTTGGATTGCTCTCTTAGGTTTTTCTGGGCATGTACTGTAGATATCTCAGTTTCTTAGGACCTTGTTCCTGGTGCTGTGGAGGGGAATTATGGAAAGCCAATTTTCAAGAATATAACTGGACTAATTATATAGATAGTTCAGGTCTGTCAGTTAAACTATTTTGTGAACAGCCAAATTACTGAATCTTTATTTGGAGGTACCATCTTAATTGTAAAATACCCACTGTGATGTGGCAGATCAAATTCTGGGTTAGGAGATATATGCTTGAATCCCTGCTTGGCTATGGAAGGTCGCGGAGAATGCCTGGAACCACTAAAACAAGTACTGTACGCAAATATCTAACATTACTGTAAATTGGTTCCAATTTGCCAGCACATAACACACAAATGCAGCGCCTCCCCACCCCACATCTAATTCGTATTTGTAGCTACTGAAACTGCTCAGCAGATAAATTTAAAGCCTAAGAAGGAGGTGAGTGGGAAGATACTAAGTGGAGAAAGGCTCTGAGAGCAAATATATATCAGGTTCTGTTTAGTTAGCCATCAGATGGCCTTGAATTGGTTACACAATGTAAGGTGTAGATTGTTTTATCTAATAATCTTGATAATCATTTATACTTGTCTGTTCTAAAATTGATTTGATTTAGCTAGCTTTCCTTCTTCCCTCCCTCTCTTCCTTCAAGACAGGTCTTGAAAATAATTCTTTTTGTATGTAATTATTCTCAGACTCCTTCTGACATTGGCCAGATTTCTGTTGCTATTTGGATAAGATTTGTGTAGTTTGCTACTGCTAATTGTATCTAAATGGGAATATGTTCGTGTGCAATTTGAAGTGCAACTGGTGTTCAGATGTTTTGTCAATCAGCTGCAATTAAATGCAGAAAGCTGTACAAACTTTACACAAATGCCAGGAGGATTCTGTTCATTGTCATTTGATGAATTATTAAGCATGATTGCCCCCATGCATGTTGAGGCACAACATTGTCCTTGTTTTAGTACAATCATGCCTTCACCTTTTTCATGAAAAATCACCTGCAGACTGTCGGACTGAATTTTGAAATATGGAGCCTCTTATGAGTTTCCTTTAATGGAAACCATTATTTTATTTAGAGAGAAGAATGAGTAGTTCTGATCTTTTTCTGTTTCAGAGGAAATTTTTGTACAAAGAGCTTGCTGAGGATAATTTTTTAGTAACTCTTACCAGGGGAAAGGAGGAAGCGACCTTTGGTAGGCTTCAAATGTTCAACAGTAATTGCTTAATATAATTGGGTCATAAGAGTAATCTTTTCAAGGTAAAAACCTTGTTTTATTAACAGTTTTCTATGTAAAAATGTTGAATGACTTGTGTGTTCTGTTAATTCATGAGTTCCCTACCTGTCAGTCATGACCCCCCAAGGGCTCCACAAAGTGATTTCTGGTGGGTCACCACAATTATTTTCAGTTGCATTACATTTTATATTTATTATACTAAATATGGTATACACAATGCTGTTTTATTTTAATCCTCGTGGTCCACCAATAGATAAATTTAATCTGAACTGGAATTGTTGGCAATGTAGAGTTCTTAATTGCTTCTGTACTTCTTTGGGTGGATTTTCCTTTTATGCACACACATCACTCTTAACCCCTCCAAAATACCTGCCCTCACTCATTTCTCTCTGCTTCTCTGCATACACCTTTGGAAGACTGGTGTTAAGCAATTGGACCCCCAAGTATTGGCCCAGCTCAAAGAGGCCTGAGAGAGGCAATGTGTTCTGGGAACACTGACACCTGAGATGGCGGCAGGATTGAAAAGTTGCTGCTGCTGTGGCGCCTGTTGCTCTGCCTGAGTTTCCCATTCTTCCATCTGCAGTGATGGCTGGAAGAAAGAGGGAACCCGGACAGGGAGATCGATCTGGGCCCAGCCTGAATCCTGGAGGAGGAAGGCAAGAGGGGCAAAAATGCGAGGGAAGGGAACCTTATAGGGATGCACAGGACATGTGGGGAAGATGTTTGTTTGGTTTTGAGTAGGACAGGTTGTTCACCAAGAGAGCTGGCACAGGGCGGGGGAGAGACATGAAGGGAGGATTGTTTCAAACGGAAAGTGTATTGATATCTTTGTCCTTCGGAATTTTTTCTGCTAGTGACAGATTTACAGTCCCCTCATAACTGTGTATTATTACGTTAATATATTTTAGTTTAGAATTATATTCTGCAGAATGCCGTATATTTTAATGTGTTCTCTTTATCCTATTTGCATCTCTCAATTTTAAATCTCAAATAGTTGTAGCCTGATATCCTAGAATTTTGAGTTTACAAATAATGACTATAGAAAACTAAATTCATGGCTAGTCTTCCATGTTTTTAATTACCATGCTGATGGTTTTTCTGCAGCAAGAATGATCTGCTCTGTTTTCTTCCCTCCCCACTTTGGAAATATGGAGCTGGGATGGCTAGGCAATTAAATGCTGATTCTGAACCTGCAACTACCGTAATTTTTATACCAAAGTAACACTTGACATATCTTGCTTAGCATGTAATGAGTCTATCTCATACGTTAGTTTGAAAGATATTCTAATTTTTCGAGTTTCACCTGTAAAAAAGCAAAAGGCAAAGCTTGGGTCTTAAAGCCATAGGCTTAAAGCACACTCTGGGTGGTTTACAAGTAATTGTACAGGCTACACATTGCCCCCCTCCATGATCTGGGTCCTCATTTTACTAACCTTGGAAGGATGAGTGAACCTTGAGACTGCTACCTAGGATGGAGCCCCAGGTGATGAGCGTAGATGTTGCTGCAGTACAGCAACTTAACCACTGTGCCATGAGGCACAAAGCCAAAGAAGCACAAAACCAAAGAAGTTGTGGACCCATAAACATGTAGTTTTATTTGCTAGAGTTAACTACTGTACCTTAATGGTTCTTTAACAGCTGTATTATGCTAAAGAGAACATTTATTCTTAATTAAAAAATAGATTCTTAATTAAATTCCTGCTGAGGACAAAGATGTGAGTGCAAAGTACATCAGACTAATATTAAGTTCAAGGCTGTTAAATAGGCAGAACTATCTTAAACTTTTGTGTGAAAACTTAGAAAACCTGGATTTATTAGTATAGAAGGAGCCTCTGCTAGAAAGAGTATTTGGTGTGTTGCAGGAGTGGCCTGGTTCACTCCTCTTTTGCAATCACTCTGTGTAATTGTTGAAGAAAATCAGATCCTCAGCCCATCCTTAGAGCATCCCTACTTTTATCTTCTGAGTTCCTTTCAGGGGCTTCTACTTTTTTTTCTCATTTGACATGGATTGGATCCCACTTTTTTGGTTCATTTTCCAGCATATGTTGATCATTGGAAACAAACCAAAAGTAGGAGGAGAGAGAGAGGCTCACGGTTGGAGACCCCCCCCCTTAGCCTTCTTATGCTGGACCAAATATGGTTGCTTGAGGTATGGACATTTGGATGCATGAATCATACCACAAGGTATACTTAACCTCTAACCAATCCCATTACCCTGTTTAACCCATACCAGCCTAGCCCAAATGAGCCCATCAGTCCTTGGTTACATAAATCCCTATAGCTAAACGTCTCTGTTTAGAAATTTGCTGAGCAATTAAAATAAGGTCATGGGAGCCTAAGATAAAGCCGCTGGAAGTAGGCTCAAAAGGATAAGTTAAAAATAAATCCTAAATCATGAGAGTATCTTGCTTATAAACAAATGAATCTTAAAAGTGCATTATGGGAGACAAGATGAATAAATTCATCTGGCTATTTTGTCTATTGTTTCTTACTAGTTCATTTCAGTATGAAAACATTGCCCAGGTTCATTAATTTTTGTGAGAAAATATTCTTAGGAGGCTTGCTGTAGGATTATTTGGCTTTCAAGTGATTAGTATTAATATAGTGGGAATGAGTAAAATATTCTGGTATTTTTTCTGTGCCCTAAATCAGTGCTTGCTGTTTCAGGAAAAAATTTGGCCATTAGAAAATGTTAAAAAAATTAAGCCTATATTGACTATATATAAAGTAATTCTCTTGAATAGGAATCAAACACAAAGAAAGTATTTTATAATTACTTTATTATGAAATAGTAAGTAAACAGAAATATGAAAAATTATAATTGGCTGAACACAAAGCTGATATTCTTCAGCTTTTCCAAAGGCACACCAGGCAACATCTCGCGGCACACTAGTGTGCCACGGAACAGTGGTTGAAAAACACTGCCCTAAATAGAAGGTAATCTATTTCATGCATTTAGTTGACATGTATGTACTAAACAAAACATACACTTTTTTAACAGCCAGTAAATATTTGAATTGAACTACTTGATACAGTGATTAGTGTCACTGGACTTGTGACACTAATTAGATTGGATTTGTAGACCTAGTTGCAAATATTTAATTCATGAGGCTTATTGTCTGACCTTTGGCCTTTGACCCTCAGTCATACAGAAGCAAGATCTGGTGATACCTCCTTTAGAGCATTAAAATATTTTTTAAAATGGCTTTTTTGATGCTAGCCTTTATCAATTTGTGCACTAATATATTCTGGAGAATGCAGGAAAAATATATGGAAGTTCCAAAAGTGATGGCAGATATCCATGCCAGTTCTGTTTCTTAAAAATGAGTTATAAAAGAGGACTGCAAACATGAGTCAGGAATGTGGGTTTCAAATTCCATCCACCTTGATTGGCATTTTTCTCTCAAGGCATCTAACAAAGAAGTGCACGGTATTCAGCATTTGTGGCAAACTTCTATTAAATAATTGGGAATAAAAATTTGTATACCCTCTTGGTGAAGGCAAATAAATAGTACTTATTGGTTGGAAGCAGACGTTTTCTTCAGTTGGCCGCCCAGCTTGGCAGATATTAGGTGTTCATGTCTTCTAGATGGTGCTCTAGGGACGGCTATTCTGAGTATCCTGCATATTCTTATCTATGTCAGAGGGATCATTAGCAGGTCTGAATTCTTGCCTTCAAAATCTAATGCACATGAAAGTCTTACCTAGAGAGCCACTGTGACCTTCTGGACAGAGGGGGCACTGCTTTTCCACTAATCCTCACACTCCTCTCGGGGTGCAAGCAACACTCAAGCATCTTTTTATAGCTTTTAACACCTAACATCCTAGAATTGTTTCTTAGTACCACTAGACAAGGTGTAGAAATACAAGAACAATATACCTCAAGCCCCCTTTCAAAGTATTTTGTGGTTGTTCCTTTTATACCACCTTTTTGTTGCAAGATGGTGTGGTGTCCGATAATTCAGGATTTCTTAATCTCAGTAAAACTGTGTTCTGTTGTTAAAGTGTAGCTTCATGTAACATGAGTGTTTTCACTTGTTAGTCATCTAACACATGAAACAAATAACAAGGATAGATTTATTTAAACAAGTAAAACAGAATGTTTATTTTGGGACCATAGGAAATAGGTGTGAAAGGAATAGTAGGCTATGTGATATGAAGAATATAATTCTTCTGTATCTAAAGCTTAAAATAATAATGTTACAGATTCTCAGTCTTTCTTACATATAAACTCTACAAGAAACAGACTTCTTTTCATCAGTTCTACCACAGATTACTACTAACTCTCAGACTTCTAATTCCTTTCAGTTCTCTGCCCTCACTTTCTCTTTAAACAGCAATCTCTCAGTTTAACTCTCACTAGGCCCCCAGGCCAGACCACCACCACCCACAACACTCTAATCATGCTGCCCAGTCACCATTCAGCTACTCAACTATTCAGCACTTGAACCCATCTACATACAAATCTAACATAAGTAATTTTACATGATTTTAAACACAGTTTTCAAAGGGGCTGAATTGTCACAATTACAAATCAGGAAATGACAAAAACTGCTCATATGATTGCCTTTATACATACAGTCTTTTACAACAGAATGTGTAGCTGATGTATGTTAAGATTCATCTGGACCAGTCTCTCAGCAGGTAGAGGCATTTGACCCATAGAATGAATAGTGAGTTTCATGGGCTACTGGGAGATCCAGATTTCTTACTGACCACCAAAACTCACTTTTCACTCAGTGATCAGTGGGTTGTAGGTAGAATAAAATGGGGCAAACTAAAGCATTGTATGCTTTACGAGCTTGGTAGAAGGAAAGGTGAAATATAAATAAATAAATAAATAAATAAATAAATAAATAAATAAATAAAAAATAAATAAATAAATAAATAAATGGAATAGATAATGTTTTAAAAAATCATAGTGTGTGTCCAAAGTCTCCTTTCCCAAAGATCAGGCCCTATGTTAACTACCAGGATGAATAAAAATCAGTGATTTTTAAAAAGATATTGATGATGACTTGAATATGAGTCAAAAATACAAGTTGACTGCAAAAAAGGCAAATAGAATTTTAAGATATGTTAACACTTCTTGTTAGAGAAAAACTGTTAGAAAACTTCCTAACTGTTAGAGAAGTATGATAGTAGAGCTAGCACTGAATCATTAAGAGACAATTGATGGTGAACCTTCAGCACTCCAGATGTTGTGGACTAAAACTCTCACAGTCCTTTGTCATTGGCAATCTAGGCTCAGAATTCTGGGAGATGTGGTCTTAAACATCTGGAGTGCCAAAGGTTTGCCACCACTAACCTACCAGATCTTTTTTGATCTAGACTTCTGCATTTAACAGGTTTAGACTCAATGGCATTATAGGCCCCTTCTGATTTAATTACTGAATGATTCTATGGCTTAAATAACAATATAAGAATTCAAATAAAAACAGTACTGTATATTAAAAATTTAAATCATAAGACCCCCCAGTGTTTAAAATTAAATTGTGATTTAAATCAAATCCACCCAGTTGACTACTAAACCTCTACTTTTAAAACCCTCTCTTAGAATTCTTCAGTTATTTTCCTTGAGCACAAACTTCCATATTTCTTCTAATTTGCTTTGGCAACAACTCAGTTGCTTGAAAGGGAGGAAAAGGTAAGGTAAGGGGAAGGCATGTAGAGGTGTGGAAGCAATGTCAAGTGGTAACACATGCAGAGTCTGGTTCCTGCAACTAAAGGAATCTTGGCAACTTCTTCCTCTGCACTTGATGCCAACAATAGTTGGTACCTGAGATCACCTCTGGTAGGGCCAGGTTGTGGGCTGTGACAGACCCTTATGGTCACTACTTTATTTCTACCTCTTCTTGCTCTCTTGAACTATTTTCATGCCCTCCTTCCATGCCTTTTCTTCCATGTCCTTATGTTCACCTTTGAATATCCCCAGGTTCAAAAGGGTGATGTCCCCTGCTAAGGACGCAGTGGATTAGACAACTGCATTGTCTGTTGTCTATTGTGCGAAAATTTGTCATGCTTGAAAAAATAAAGGCATTAACTTTCTGTGCCAAAAATGGGGGTGAATAAAAATATTTTAAATCAATATTCTTATTCAAACTGTCAAAAAAAAAAACCCACCCTGATTTTTAAATTTGAATTGCATTTTAAATTGATTTGATTAAAATAAAAGGGTTTTTGGTAAACCATTGTAGAAAGTTTGTTCCAGAGTAAAGAAATATTATGCCTAACAGTTTTCAGCATGCCAAGAACCTAGGATGCAATATTTGGGGGCTAAAATGACATCACTGTATGAGATCTTAAAATATTTGTGCTTGTTTCTGAAACAAGTGTTGTTGCTCAGGCTTCTGATTTGGATGCCCAGTTGTCTATCTGGATGGTTTTAATGTAGAATCTGACCTGAAGTTGGAGGTGAAGCTAAGGAGTGGAAAGATAGCTTTAACCAAAATATTTCCCGTATTTTATTTTATTGTTTTAGGTTCCTCAAACTGTCTGTCTTGATTCAGAGTACAATTAGAGGGTTTTCTCTTTCAAGCCTCTTTGACTTTTCCTTACAGGATGTTTAAACTCCTCCTTTTCATTTTATAGTTCCTTTTATCTCAGGTTTTCTGTGTTTATCTCTTTAACCACTGCAGTAAAGATTTGACTAGGAAGAGCCTCGTGGCACAGTGGTTAAATGCCTGTACTGCAGGTAAACTGTGCTCACAACCTGGGGTTCAATCTCAGGTAGCAGCCGGCTCATGGTTGACTCAGCCTTCCATTCTTCTGAGGTCGGTAAATTGAGTACCCAGCTTGTGGGGGGGTGTCAATGTGTAGCCTGCATACTGTAATTAAACTGTAAACCACACAGAGACTACTTGAAGTGGTATGGGGTGGTATATAAACAGAACACTTTGCTTTTCTCCTTTAAAATATACAGTATTCGGAACCATGTTTCATATTAGTCAATTTTACTCATAAAATAAATTGCAATTTAAGAGGTTTATTGCACTTTCTACTCAAGTTTTGAAGATCCTCAAGTCAATATAGGTAGTCAGATAATAAGTCAACACATATCAAATTGGAATGTTATTAATAAGAGGCATCACAGGGGTTGGCACATGATCAGTCAGACTAAAGAGCTTCTGAAACAATACGATGCCTTTAAAGTGTATCTATATCTCAGATGAGTAAATGTCATGTGCAGGGAACAACAGTGTTTGTTTCTCTGAATGCACGCAAAGCTTCATTTCTTGATACTTTCCTGATTGACTTCTGTAATTATTTGTAATATACGTATAAATTATAAGTTTATTGGACTTGAATAGGCTATTTGAATAAAGTAAGGGAATTACAGATACTTACCTGCTCAGTCATAATCATTTTATAGTTCCTTCTGTCTCCACTCTCCAGTGTTCTGTGTTTATCTCTTTAACTACTGCAGTAAAGATTTGACTAGGAAGCAAGTCTAGGGGAAACAAAATGGATTATGGCTGCACATGTGTTAGGGAGAGGTCACTTCCTCTTGTGGACAGTTGTGTTGCAAGGAAAGTTTAGGAGTGTCAACCCAAAAAGCTCCAAGTTTCCACATAATTTATCAACTTTATTGAAGATCAGAGTTCAGCTGTTCCTTCTGCATTTGTAAGCAGCTGGTGACACTGCATTTTAAATTCAGAAAAAAAAGCCACGAGGTCAAATACAAAACAAGGGGCAGATGATAACTTTGATAGGCCATATAAAAACTTTTTTTAATTGTCAGCTTTTCATCAAGCTATTGTGGACTGTGCAGGGGAAAACATGAAAGCCCTCAAAGTCATGGCATCTATGCCAAGTCTATTTCTTAAAAATAGATGTTTCCTTAGAAAATTTTGGTATCTCTTATGTAGCTAGGTGCACTGGTGGGATATGATTTCAGGATGGTGTCCAGATGTCCAGATGCCTTTTACCATCATGGTATTGATGCTTGATACGGTGGGACTGTCAAGGTTTCCGGGCTTGTGTATTTTAAGTAGAAGGAAGCTGGTTGAGGTTCTTGTGGCATATTAGCCAGTATTTGTTCATGCATGTTTTCAGGGAAGCTTTTCATAAGGTTTTGTAATTCCTTTTGATATTTGGGTCTGTGGTTGGGAGCTAGTAAAATTAGAGATGGACAATTGTTTCTCAGCTTATTGTTTGTAGATGATTTGTCCATGATAACTCATTGACTTTCTTACGTACCTACATTTCTACCTACCTACCTACCATGATCTCTGTATTTTGATACATTTATAAATATTTGCCATGTTATATATCCCATTATGTCTGAGAAAGTGGACTTGCCCACAAAAGCTTGTATTAAAATATAGTTCTTTAAGTTGTTACATTTTTTTCTTTTCCGTTAGCTCTTTTTAAAAAAGTTTTACCTATAATATAAAAGTCTGTAAACTGTGATGGTTGTCAGCTGCTCTATACGATAAGAGTAAAGAACAATTCATAAATTACCATTAAAGTTCTACCCACTGGTGAATTTGAAAAGTGCTTCCATTATTAAAATTGCAATATTAAGGGAGACCATAGTAGTTATTGTAGTTATTCAGTTTTGTTCACAGAGTAACAGTTTCAGTCACCAGGTGTTAATTTGTACTTTGAGTGGTACATGTGCCAAAGCCAGGTCCTAAATGTCAGATTAACACCTTCATTGGCACATTTTACAAAGGCACATCTTAAAATGAAAATAGAAATCTGGTAATGTGTATTAACATATTTGAGCAGTGTGACCCTACCCAAGAGTTTGTTATGTCAGGCTTATCTGACTTTAAAATTTATTAAGTATGCTTTGATGGATCAGTCTATTTTAAGCTTACGGGTTTGCAGTTTATTTGTTTTGAAGCCAAAGAAGAGTAGTTCAAGGAACACTATTTGTGGGACAGACCTCCCTCACGGTCATATAGTATGCCAACTTGTCCTTGGCGTTGTAGGAATGTACCATAGCAGGAGCATATAGAGGGATGATTCTTTTCCTGTGTCTGACAGTAAGAGGTGGATGTGAGGGTGATCTGGCTGTGACATAGCTCATCCAACTGATTGCCAAGGTTGCTTCAACTGCGCTCTTTGAATAGGTGGGGTTCTCCTTCCTCCATCACTGCTCTGCGTACATCCCTCCCAAAGCTGGGTGTTCAGTAGACAAGGATGAGAAGCACCATTCTTTAGTTAATAGTAAATGATAGGTGTGCTCCCCTCCCCTGAATCTCCAAACACCTCCTAAAAAGTATCTGAATATAATTCCAATCAGCCTTTAAAGCCCCCAAGAAGGTAGGACTTTAACCATGCACAACAGTGCATGCATAGAAAAATCCACCTCCACCCCCAGATCTTCCCCACTTGGGTGACAATTAGCCCTTTTTGAAGAAATGTTTACAGTCATCTTCAAATATTATTGGGCTGGATATACTTCCAAGCACCTCTTCAGACCTTTCCACAGAATGCAGAAAGGTCTGACTGATACTGAGGTGGGTGGGAAATTTTATGTGTGGAGAACAAAGGCATTTCGACAATGTGTTCAAGGTATTATGTTTAAATAGGGCTTCTGTTTGAAGGTTGTGGCACATGAAAGTAAGTGCAACCCACCTTGCGTGTAACCAGGTATTTTAGCTAGCCTTATTAGCTGGGAATGTACTATTAAAATACAGAATGCAGTAAGTACAGAATAGAAATGAGCAAGATTGAACAGACATTATGAATGTAAGGCAGGGCTGTCCAACTTTGAACAGGCTGAAGTCTACTTTTTCTGGCCCAAAGTGCCTGAGGGCTACAACAGTGGTACCTCATCTTACAAGCGGCTCTACTTACCTTGCTCCTTTTAAATTGCCACCATTAATTTTAAACATGTAAAATTTAATTTTAATAATTTAATAAATGTAATAAGTAATTTAATTAAAATTTTAAATTTTAAATGAATTTTAGATGCTATTTCTTTACTTATGATTCCCCCAGCCTTGCCTTTGGGTGGGGGCTTTGAAGTGATGAACACTGGGCAGTGAGGGGGGGTGGAACCGGCTCGCTTCCCCCAGTCTTGCCCCCCCTCCTGCTTTGAAGGGCAGCACTGGCCAGCTGGGTAGCGGGTAGGGGAAGAGACAGAGATTGCACCACCCCCTCACTCAGCTCTTCTCCAACAACCTTGCTTTCCAGCATATGGGGGGAAGGCAGAATTGGCTTGCCTCTCCCAGCCTTGCCTTCTCCGCCTGGGCTCATGTGGCACCAAATTCAAAAGGATCAAGCCATCTCTCACCTCCCGTTCACCCGAGTGAAGGGGATAAAGGAGGGGGAGGCTTACTTAGTCCTTTTGAATTTGGCGCCACGCAAGCACCCTCACCACTGCTTCTTTGCCCCATGCACCGCTGCGGCGCTCATCATCTGCCCGGGGAGGGGGGAACGGGGGCTTTAGCGGCAGCCCTCCTGCCACTTCTCCACCCAAAGTGCTGCTGAGGTGCTCATCCTCTGGCCGAGGAGGGGGGAACGGGGGAGTTTGCGGCAGCCCTCCCGGCCACATCTTCGTCCCGCGCACCGCTGGAGCGTTGTCCTCTGCCTGGGGAGGGGGGAATGGGGGAGTTTGCGGCAGCCCCCCTGGCCACTTCTTTGCCCCACACGCCACTGGGACACTTATCATCTGGCCCGGGATTGGGGGAGCAGAGCAGGGTCCATGCTTCAGCCAGCCGGTGAGCTACTTTTCAACTGTTCGTGGGTGACTTGTAGCCTGTGGTCAACCTCTTGTGCAGGCCTGCTGTAAGGGAATGATTAATGGGCATTTAAACTATGTACAGTAATGAATGGGACTGACTATGCCACTTATCCACCTTATTTTCAGGGATACTTCATTCCATTCCTCCCATCAGTGTTCATATCTTCCTATCAGCCACTGTCCACCTTTGCCCACTGAGCATGTCCTGTCATTATCGGTCAGTCTTGGTGGGGTTGTGCCACTGATTTTTGTTGTAATTTGGTAATATATGATACCCATCTCTTGTAAACTGACAGTACCATTCTGGAAACGTAAGAATCTATGCACTCTGGGAACAAAGTTTCTATTCGTTTATATTCTGCTCTGGTCAGACCGCACCTGGAGTACTGTGCCCAGTTCTGTGCGCCTCAGTTTAAAAAGGATGTTGACAACCTCGAGCGGGTGCAGAGGAGGGCTACCAGGATGGTTGAGGGTCTGGAGGAAATGTCTTATGAGGAACGGCTTAGGGAACTGGGAATGTTTAGCCTTTCAAAAAGAAGACTGAGAGGGGATATGATAGCTATGTTTAAATATATGAAAGGATGTCATATTGAAGAGGGAACAGGTTTGTTTTCCATGGCTTCAGAGACTAGGACTCGGGGCAGTGGTTGCAAACTACAGGAAAAGAGATTCCATTTGAACATTAGGAAGAACTTCATGACAGTTAGAGCTGTTCGGCAGTGGAATATGCTGCCACGGAGGGTGGTGGAGTCTCCTTCTTTGGTGGATTCTATGATCACAATAGTAGTGTCAGCCAATTTAAAAGAGCTGGGGAAAATCCCTCTTAAGGTAAATATTTCATTGTCTAAACTACAGTGAATTATAAATATTTTATTTGAATAATCTAATAGTTTGGAGTAGATATAGTTAAACCAGAATGTGATGTGACTGTAGGTGTACATGAGAGTGTTATTTCCACATAAGATGTTTGCTGCGGCCTCATATCTTGTAGTATGTCATAAAGCTTAATGTTATAACTCTTTACATTTTTTAAAAAAATGAGGCCCTAAAAGTCAAATGTACTTGAAAGACAATAGAACATAATATAAATAAAGTTATAGTGAAGTATTCTGATGTGTGTTTCAACACAATTATTTGTTAAATTTATCTTGTATGTAAATAAAATATTGGAATTGTGTGTGTGAGTGAGTGAGTGAGAGAGAGAGAGAGAGAGAGAGAGAGAGAGAGAGAGAGAGAGAGAGAGAGAGAGAGAGAGATTTTTTACCCTGCCTTTCTCCTTGAAAAACGACCCAATATGGAGGAACAATATAAAGTCCAGTACAATTAAAACATACTCAAGTTTAAGAACAAGGAATTGAGAGATACCTTACAGCATTAGAAGACAACATTAACGCTAAAAGAGAATGCGAGCAGTTAAGAAAAGAGTATACATTCCATGTACTACAGTCATGTACAGTATACGCTCTAAAAGTTATGAGGGATGGGAACTAACAATTGATAACATAGTGTCACAGTACTGTGCCAAAAAACACTGAGTCCCAAAACAGAGGCATGCTGGAGCAGCTGGAAAAATTAATTTAGTACAGAGCAGGGGTATCTGTGGATTTATGGGTGAATCGTTTATTTTGAGTTATATGGAAGTGCATATGGAACCCGTCCTTCTGATGCTTACATGATACTCATGTAATAACAAATAAACTTATAGGGCACACTGCTAGGCCTGGGTAAGTACAGGAGGCCTAAAACAGGTCCATCCAGCTTACCCCCAGGGGCCTTGCCTTTCATGTACTGCTATCCTGCGATATACCGGGATCGCAGTATATGAACCGCGAAAGGGTGGGGGAACACTGTATCTTTTAAAATAACCTTAGACTATTAGCTTGGTCTATACATCAAAAACTTAAAATACTGTTCTCTGTAGCTCACTCATCTTCATCATCTTGTTTGTTCATAATCTGGAAAGAAAAACAACCTGTCCTGCTTTGTTGGATCCCAAATGATTTATCAGTTTAGAATGAATTACTCCAAAGAAAGAGAATCTTCTTTCTGTGCCAGAAATAAACAGTCTCTTGATGTAAAAAAGGAAGTAATTACTTCAACACTTTCTAAATCCAAGTGCTTAAGTGATTTCCATCAGTTCACTGATGTGACTTTCTTTAAAACACCACCAGCAAACATGTATTTTTGAATGCTTCCCCCTTAGCTCTGAGATTTGTTGTAGTTGGCCCTACAGATGGATAATTGCCCCAATGTCATAGCACATTCCTCTTGCTCAGCACTTAAGTATTTGGTCCTGGTACTGGACATAGACAATATGCAATATGTTTGTCTCATTTGTTTTTTTCCCCAGTGCTTGCTATTTAATTCTGTCAGTGTGTAATTCTGTTTTTACGTGCTTACTCAGTTTCTTCCAAATTTCAACTACATATTATTCATTAATTGTTTCTCACACTGCCATTTTTGTTTATATTGTTTTCTGACTAGTTCAACTTGGTTCTTATTATTGATAATTTGCTTGTTTGCTCTATTATATACCACCCAAACGTAGGTAGATGGGCGGTATAGAAATAAAATAAAATAAAACAGCTATTTTAAATATATTTTATTTAAAGTTTCAGAAATGGCTTTCACAAATGTCAGCATAGGTTCAGCATTTGTCTTAAGCTCAATTCTGAGGATTCTGGCTGTGACAGTGCCATAAATTTTCTCTTGATTTTGTTCACAACTGTTATCTGGATAGGCCAGTTCTTGATATACAGCTCAAACCAGTCCACTCCAGGTTACCATCTAACATATTGTGGGAGTATTAGCTTGGTTCCAACTATTCTTTTCAGAGCTGCAGCTACAAAATAATTGTTACATAAATAATTACCGATTTCAACAACATTCGTCTCCATTTCTGGAACACTGAAATCTTGGGCTAGGAGGTACATCAAATGAGCACTGCAATTATATTTTATTAGCTTTGCATTCCTTTCCTGCTCTTCTAAATTTCTCTCCATCTTGGGTACATTTGCATCATTGTATGCGATCAGAGTACTATACTGTACATTTAAATTTTTGTTCACATCTTCCAGCTTTTGCTGCCATTTCTTATAAGTATTCTGCTGTGTGCGCATTTCCTGAGGTAACAATTGTTTCTGCAAGGAAGACATTTCCTTTTTCTGTTATACAAGCACATAAAATAGGATCATTGTGGATATTGCTGGACCCATGATGACTTAGGTTAACAATATTGCCCTCTAGAGCCGTTGCACATTGTTCTTTTTCTCTGTCAAACACTTGATCCAAAAGTTTCCCTGCAACGTATGTTCTGCTGAGTGGGCTGTGTCTTGGCCTCAGTGACTGAACCACATTAATGTAGTCTGGGTTTTTAATTAGATGGAACGAAGAATTTGTTGTGTAAACAAATTGGGCATTTTTTCCAATTATCTTCTCCCCCCCCCAATGCTTTTATCACAAATAGAGATGGGCATGAATCACCAATTCAGTGATTCATGCTGGTTTGCTGGTTTGACCTTCAGACTAACAGGTGTTTAGGGTTTCCGAGCTGCATATCCTCTAGTAGGTGCCCACTTTGTAGCAGCACCTGGAGCAGGCAGGGCAGAAAGCTGGGGTGCTGCCTTCAAGTGCCCCCCCCCACTGGAGGAGGCAGGGCAGAGAAGTGCCAGACACCTGTTAGGCAGAGAAACAAACAAGCACAGACTGCCAAACTGGCAGTTCGTGACCATGTCTAATTGCTAACTTATCAAGGTTCCTGGTGGAAGATCATGATTTTTGCTTAAACATCCATTGTTGTTAATTAAGATGGTTAAACAAAGTACAGTGATACCCTGACTTACGAGGCGTCCGACATACGGAAATCCCGACTTATGAGCGTTCTTCAGCGCTCTCCCCCCACCAGCTGCTAACGAGCAAGATCGGGATTCCCCGTCTTGCGAGCAGTGGGTGGGGGGTGTCTGGATTTGAATTGCCTTCCAGTCACTGAGGCAAATGCTGCCTTAGTGACTGGAAGGCAATTTAAAAGTGGCACGCCGCTCTCCCCCCCTTCCCCGTGGGGGCTCCGGAGAAGCAGCGCAGCACTTTTAACATCCCTTCCAGTCACCAAGGCCCTGTTTGCCTCGGTGACTAGAAGGGATTTTAAAAGTGGTGCACTGCTTCTCCAGAGCCCCCGCGTGGAGGGGAGTGGCTTCCGCTTTTAAAATCCTTTCCAGTCACGGAGGCAAGTCTGCCTCCATTATCAGTTCAGGATATTGTTTCAGTCACATCATATACATCACTCATCCACAATATATCACCAGACTGTGTGGACCAGGATGAAAGCTGAAGTTTTTTTAAAGATACAGTGGAAGCCCAACTTACAAAATTAATGCATTCTGAGAGAACACTCGTAAATAGATAATCTCATAAGTTAGGGAGTGGTTTCCCATAGGAATGCATTGAAAAGCAATTACAGTAGTCCCTCATACATCACGGTGGATAGGGTCCAAAACCACCCGCAATAAAGGAAAATCTGTGATATGCAGATGCTGGGGGGGGAGCAGTGCCAGGTCACCGTCACAGAGAAAAAAAGAGCCAGCTCTCCTGCAAGCCGAGGAGCTGGGAGGAGCAAGCGGGAGGGCTCTGCATGGAGCAGGGTCTGTGAGAGTGTGTGCATGTGCTTGCAAATCCTGGGAGAGGGTCCCTCCAGGGCCATCCAGCAAGGTTTCTTCCCCACCTCCCTAAGCCTGTCAGAAGTAACCCTTGAGATCCCAGTAGGGGAAAGGCAGGCAGGGGACTTGCTGGCTTGCTCCTGGTTCCCTTTTGCAGCTGCAGCCAAGGTGAAGGCAAGGGCAGTGGCGGCAGCTTGGAAGGCTTTCCCCCTCTGGTTCAACCTCTTCTGCCTGCTTTCTTTCTTCCCCTTGTGTTTAAGTGGGCATGTTCTCCCCAGAAGAGGCAGTCATCCAGCAGAGGAGAGGGTGGGAAGGGAAAGGAGCCAGCGTGTTTGGGGCTGGGATGAGTAAAAGGAGAGGATGGTGGGGGCAGCAGCAGAGGAGGAGGAGGAAGACCCGTGTGCATGTGTGCGTGTTGATTAGGAAGGAGGGAGAGAGAGAGAGAAGAAGAAGATGTGGAGGGGAGGTGGTGGTGGTGTCTGGATGCATTGGAGCCTGTCCATGGGATTCTCAGTGAACAGCAGCCTCCTAGCAAGTGGAAAGTGATCGGACCTTCATCCCACCTTGTGTCAGCATGGGTAGGGAGCTGTGCTGATCACTTTCCACTTGCTAGGAGGCTGCTGTTCACTGTGAAAGGAGGGAACGAATTTCACTGCATTCCTATGGAAACCGCTTTAAAATTTGCGTGTGCAGCTTCTCCCCCTGGGGGGGTCGGGAGAAGCTGCCCGCGTGATTCCTCCCCCAGCCAGGGCCAATCAGCTGCTTGGCGCTGGCTTCGGGACAGCGCTCCCAGGGCCATCTCCATTGAAATGCATTGGCTCAATGCATTTCACACCCTGAGAAGCTGTGCGTGCAATTTGAAATCCCTTCCAGTCACAGAGGCAGACTTGACTCCGTCACTGGAAGGGATTTTAAAAGTGCTGCGCTGCTTCTCCAGAGCTCCCCTACATCTCAATGGAGATGGCCCTGGGAGCACTGTCCCGAAGCCAGCGCCAAGCAGCTGATTGGTGCTGGCTGGGGGAGGAATTGTGCAACCCCACCTTGCTTAGTATTACAGTACGCATTGTATAAACTACTACTCAGTACTGGCTGGGAAAAAAAGGCATATTGGCTTGTTTTAACTATTTCTTCATAACAATGGTATACAGTACTGTACTGCATAGCACTATGTACTGTATATTCCTGCTTATTCTTACTTGCATTATATATGTACTTAGGCTTTTTTATTTGGATGATATTCCATGGGTTAATATTTTGACAAATAAGGATAGATGTCAGTTGTATGTTACCTTGTTACAATGTTACATGCAGTTGTCTTTTGACAGGAATACATTAACTCATTAAAAACTGCTTACACAGAGGCATTACTGATAACTGCATTCACGGCAGAATAAATGTTTTAACACTAATATTTAGACTTTGTCAGCATTGCAACATTTATTTAATCAAATACAGTATTCCACCTCAGTATTCATTTTAATATATTCTGAGATAGATGATGTTGATATTTGAAATTAGTCTTGCTTTTAATAACTGGGTGGCAGCTTAAATTTCCAAAAGCAACCCTCCTCCTCCTCTTTCCAAGGTTAGCAATTTGTCTAAATATATTTTATTTTATTAATATTCTGTTTTTCCTCCTAGTACAAATAATTCCTTTTCTTTCTCCCCCATTCAGTCAGATCTTATAGTGGATATTATGAGAATGAATGTGATAGCTTTGAGTAGTGATGTTGGCTGAAATCCTGTTAAGTAGTAAATTCAGTACTGTAGTAAATTGCACTAAATTAGGCCCATTGAATCAACGAGGATTTGGTGTGTCACCTCTTTCCTATGGAACTGGATCCTGGGAAAGCTTAAGAGTGTTAAGTTTTGTTTCGTTCTTAGTCAGTGCAGTACCCCTTAATGACAGGTTTTATAAACAAGTAGTCTGTAGAATACATTATATACCTGACTGAAGTTCATTGGCATTGTAGAGATAAAGCAAACTTAATTCACTGTAAATTAAAACTCTCTTTATGAATGGTGATGGCTTTTTTTTGACATATAATTACTTAACTAAATTGTTAAGCAAGAGTTCATTTCCTTTCAGTTTAGTTTATGACCATTGCACAGCAAAGCTAATACTGATGTGTACTGAAGTTGAATTTAAACTTTAAATTCCTATTGCAACTAAAATATTGTGTTCTCTGAACAGGTTTCGAGCTTTAAATTGGCATTGACATTACTTTGCTGCTGTTACCTGGTATTGTGACATTAATGTTACTGAACAATTAAGTTTTAAAATGAATTACAGTGGACCCTTGTATAACAAACGGTTTATAGAACATAAAATTTGTGCAACATAAAAAATTCCGGAGATAGGGGAAATTTGCTTAACATAATCGCCTATGGGGCGAATCTGTACAACATAAAAATGGGATCACTCTGTTTTCAATGCATTCCTATGGGAAATGTGTATAAAGGAAAATTTGCTTAACATAATTTCATTTGGAACGAATTAATTCCTTTATACAAGGTACCACTGTACAGTGATTGGTCCCCTTTCTGACTGAAATGATACCTTCTGCTAGAATAGCATTTATGAGGCCTTCAGTTTCAAAATTTTGATTTTATTTCTTGGCAAAGCTTAAATTCATTCAAAACATATAGAGACAAAAAGTTTGTCCATCTCCTTGAAAGTCCTTATAATGTGGCATTGTGAATAATCTATGTGAAAATGAAAAATATACAATTGCAGTAATGAATATATTTTGAGAATGACATGGGCAATACAAATGTGCTTGTCAGAGTCAGGACTGGCTATAGCTTGGAGCCTAAAGTCCTGTGTTCAACAGGTCAAGTATCCTTAAATAAAATGATTTGATTCATGTTTGTCACTGTGTAACATAAAATTAAGCATAACTTAATTTTATATAGGTATAACTTGGCCAGAGATTGTGTGCAGACAATGCAAATTGTGTCATTTGATTACACAATCTGTCATGCTTTTCTCATTGTGACTAATGGCACTATGGGCTGGTTGAAGTGTTTCATGTGTTGCACATATTATTGGTGCTGTTGTAGCTCCTGCAGGTGTAACATTAAGTTATTTGTCCTTAAAAATATTGTAGGATTTCAGCCACATTGTTCTTCATTTTTCCAGTGTCACAGCTTGAGAAATCAAGCACACAATAAGCACTAATAGAGATGGGCACGAATCAAAAAAATGGTGTTTCGGTTTTTCGTTGAGAGGTCTGTTTCGGTTCGTTTCCATTTTTTGCGAATTTGTGAAAAAAATTCATTTTCGTTTTTTCGTTTCTACCCGCTTTTTGCGCGATTTTTAAAGCATTTCCGTCCGCGGGCGTCCCCCAATGCCCCAGACCAGAGGGAAAACACTAAAAAAAATGATGCTGGCAGAGACACAGTATAGACTAGGTACGAAGGGAGGCTGCAAAGGCAGTGGCGGGCGTTGCCCAGGGTGCAAGGCAGCCACAGAGTGACTGCACTGCGGGGCAGGGGAGGGTACTCACCGAGAGGTACGCACGCACGCACACAGGGAGGCTGCAGGACTGAAGCTAGAGTCGCAGAGACAGCAATCCCACCCTAACTCCCACCGGAGAATGCAAGGAGGAAAGGGGCTGCCAGAACTTTTTATGCCCTCTGTGGCTGCCAGGCCTGCCCAGTCTGCAACCTTGGCATGCTATTGGTTGAACATGGCTTGCCTCCATTTTGTGACTGGTGACATCCATTTTGTCATCCTTAAAGGGAAAAGAAAAATACATCGTGATGGGAGAACACAAAAACAAACGTTTTAAGGACCCCAACCCCCTGGTAGGTAATAATTTCAAATAATTACCGCATTATCACTGCGTTTTTACGGATGTCCAGGGCGTTTTAATACCCAAGAAATAAGTATTAGGCATCTGGGAGCCATTTTGGGTCGATGTCCCCTAACTCCCCTTAAAGGAAAAAAATACAGCGATCTGAGAAAAGACATAAATGCACGTTTTAAGGACCCCAACCCCCCCGGTAGGTATTATCAGACTGTATAAATAATTATTGCTGCATTTTTATGGATGTCCAGGGCGTTTTTTAACATTTAAAACACCTCATTGCATTGCGCGTTGCCATTAACGAAAACAAAACGTAACGAACCCAATTTTCGTGGTTATTTATTTATTTATTTATTTATGAGCTTATATCCCGCCCATCTTCCCAGCGGGAACTCTGGGCGGCTAACAGGAGTAAAAACACACAAAACAACAGTTAAAACTGCAAGCAATAAGGCAGCAAAAGACAAGATGGCGACAAGCCCAAGGGGGGGGAGAAAAAAACCCCTCTAATTCACAGGTCGCCGAAGGCCTCTCTAAAAAAGAGGGTCTTCAAGGCCTTCTTGAAGGCAGGCAGGGACGAAAGCAGGCGCAGCTCACTGGGGAGGTGGTTCCAAAGTGAAGGTCCCACCACAGAGAAGGCGCGGTCTCGCGTGCGCGTTTTCCGCGCCTCTCTGGGTGTGGCAACCCGCAGTGAGTGCGCCTGAGACGATCTCGTGGGTCTGGATCCGGATGCCTTTTGGGAGATGCGCTCCGCCAGGTACTCTGGTCCCAAACCATGGAGGGCTTTGAAAATCAAAACCAGGACCTTGAACCTGATCCGGAGGACAACGGGGAGCCAATGCAGGCGGGCCAGGACTGGGGTGATGTGCTCGTATCTACGGGCACCCACCACCAGCCTAGCCGCCGCATTTTGCACCCGCTGTAGCCTCCGGGTCAGGGTCAAGGGCAACCCCACATAGAGGGCATTGCAATAGTTGATCCTCGAGATCACCAGGGCCTGCACAACTGTCCTCAGGGAGAACTCATCAAGGTACTGGCGGATCTGGGCGATCCTGCGGAGATGGAAAAAAGCGGCCCTGGAGACAGTCATCACCTGGGCTTCCAGGGAGAGGGCCAAGTCCAGGACCATGCCCAGATTCCTGGCCCTGTCTGTAGGCTGGAGGGAAACACCCCCCAGACCAGGGAGGGGGCCATTGTACCCAGATGAGGGCGCCCCGAAGAACAGAACCTCCGTCTTCTCCGGATTAAGCTTCAGCCGGTTATCTCTGGTCCATTTCAGAACGGCCTCCAGGCACTGATCAAGGGAGCGGATCGCCTCCACTGCAGATGATGAAAAGGAGAGATAGAGCTGCGTGTCATCAGCGTACTGGTGACAGCGAACTCCAAATCTCCTGATGACCTCCCCCAGCCGCCTCATGTAAACATTGAACAGCATGGGTGAGATTGCCGACCCCTGGGGCACCCCACAAGGGAGAGTCCAAGGAGCCGACAAGACATCACCCAGCTGAACCCGCTGAGTCCGGCCGCTAAGGAAGGAACGGAGCCAGGTTCTGTTCGTTTTGTTCCATTTTCATCACAATTTTCATTAGTTGTTTCGTTACATAACGGAACGAATAACGAATAACGGAAACAAAAAGTTCATTTTGTGTCCATCTCTAAGCGCTAATATATATTTCTTGATTTTGCATGAATCTTCTTAAAGTTATCTAGTTGGCATTGCAGCGAAATCTCTTTAATATCAGTAGTAAAAATTTCATTTTTTTTTCACATTAACTTGTTCCCTGATCTTAATTCCTGAATGGCTGGTAGTATTGCATATGTAGTTCAGTATTGGAATAAATATTGCCAATGTTTTCATATAAAGTGAATTTTTAAAAAGGAATTCTACTCTTTCTGTAGTGTATAAAGTATGTGTATAAAGTATGTGTAAGGGAACTGTCGTGATGGAGGCTTGGTATAGGTGTAGAATATCTCTTCAGTTTTATGAGGAAATGGTTACATCTGGGGTTATAGATCAGAAGTGTTTGTATCTTGTTTACTTTATGCACCCATGAATTAACTGACTTTTAAAGGGAACATCTTAGAAAAAGACTTCCCACTTCAAAGTGTCATTTAGTAACCCCCTTTACTGCTATAGCTACTGCTCCTTTAGGTGCAGATTTTCAGTAACTACCAACAGTGGAGAGTGATCACACATGTTTGGGTACTGAGGATTATGCAACCAGGCTATGTCACAGAAATCGTAACCCTTGCATCTAAATGTGTCATCAGACTCACACAACTCTCTGTACCCCCTTGTGGATAAGATCCATACCTTTCTCATGAAAGGAGCCATAGAACACACTTGACACATGATTAGTGGGCTTTGTCTGAGGCATTTCACTGTGCTGAAAGAAGATGGTGAACCATATTTATTTATTTATTTATTTATTTGTTAGTCTTATACCCCGCCTATCTTCCCAAAAGGGAACTCTGGGCGGCTTACAAGAAAAAAAATAGGTAAAACAGAAACAAACAAGTAAAAAGGGAGCAAGATGGCGGGCATACCCGAAACAAAATAAACGTGGGCAAAGGAAAATAAAGGGAAAAAAGAAAACAAAACAGAAAGGTCGCCGAACGCCTCTCTGAAGAGATAAGTCTTCAGGGCCTTTTTAAAGGCGGGCAGGGACTCTGTCAGGCGCAGCTCACTGGGTAGGTGGTTCCATAGCATGGGGTCCACCACAGAAAAGGTGCGGTCACGCGTATGCGATTTCCGCACCTCTCTGGGTGTGGCCACCACTAGTGAGCGCGCCTGAACCAATCTCGTGGGTCTGGTCCCAGTTGATCTTTGAGAGATACGCTCCGCCAGGTACTCTGATCCCAGGCCGTGGAGGGCTTTGAAAATCAAAACCAGGACCTTGAACCTAATCCGGAGGACAACGGGGAGCCAGTGCAAGCGAGCCAGAACTGGGGTGATGTGCTCGAATCGACGAGCACCCACCACCAGCCTGGCTGCTGCATTCTGCACCCGTTGTAACCTCCGGACCAGGCTCAAGGGCAACCCCACGTAGAGGGCACTGCAGTAGGCGATCCTCGAGATCACTAGGGCCTGCACTACTGTCCTCAGAGAGGACTCATCGAGGTACTGGCGGATCTGGGCGATCCTGCGGAGATGGATAAAAGCAGCCCTGGAAGCAGCCATCACCTGGGCTTCCAGGGAGAGGGCTGAATCCAGGACCACACCCAGATTCCTGGCCCTGTCCGTAGGCTGGAGGGAAACACCCCCCAGACCAGGGAGGGGGCCATTGTACCCAGACGAGGGCGCCCCGAAGAACAGAACCTCCGTCTTCTCCGGATTAAGCTTCAGCCGGTTATCTCTGGTCCATTCCAGAACGGCCTCCAGGCACTGATCAAGGGAGCGGATCGCCTCCACTGCAGATGATGAAAAGGAGAGATAGAGCTGCGTGTCATCAGCGTATTGATGACAGCGAACTCCAAATCTCCTGATGATCTCTGCCAGCGGCCTCATATAAATGTTGAACAGCATGGGTGAGATTGCCGACCCCTGGGGCACCCCACAAGGGAGAGTCCAAGGAGCCGACAAGTCATCACCCAGCTGAACCCACTGAGTCCGGCCGCCAAGGAAGGAGCGGAGCCAGGACAAAGCCTGACCCCCAATTTCTGCCTCGGCCAGCCGGACCAGCAGGTTACCGTGGTTGACGGTATCAAAGGCGGCTGACAGATCAAGGAGAACCAGCAGGGAGGAACACCCCCTGTCAGCCTCCCTGAGGAGGTCATCCTGCAGAGCGACCAGGGCAGTCTCGGTTCCACAAAGAGGTCTGAAACCAGACTGGAAGGGATCCAGGATACGATTTTCCTCCAGGTATGACTGGAGCCGGACAACAGTCACCCTCTCAACAACCTTGCCTAGGAAGGGAACAATGGCAATCGGATGATAGCTGGATAAATCGTCCGAAACCATGCCAGTTTTTTTCAGAGTGGGTTTCACCATGGTCTCCTTTAAATGGGCAGGTAAACATCCCTCCCGGAAAGAGGCCGTGGCAATAGCAGAAATCCACTCAGGCATGGGTGGGTTTCTGCTATTGTCATAACCACATTTTTAATTATATTTTAATTGTAGTTTTTATGATTGACCATTTTGTAAACCACCCCAGGTAGTATAGTTTGCATTAAGGGAGCAGTACAGAAATAGTGTTCTGTGCAGCCATACCAGCCATGGACTTGCACTACAATGTCTCTTTGGCTTGAAAACGAAGATGAGCACCACCCCTAGAGCCAGATACGACTACATGCATGTGTGGGGGGGAACCTTTACCTTTACCTACAGAAATATAAACAAACAAAAGTCCCATACTAGACCTCCACCATGGCAATTATTTTATTGCTACTGATAATTTTTATATGGTCACCACCCAAAACATCTTTCCATATCTGCATCAAGAAGACCGGCCTGAGTCCATGGTTCTTCAAGATGCCTACTTTCACATGGACTTTTCCATGGAAGAGTCCTGTGATTTTCTGTTCAGTAGAAATTGATTGCCAACCATTTCAGAGCACTGTACTACCTTTCAGCTTTTCCACTTCCCCTCATGTTTTACAAAATACATAGCAGAACTAGTTTCTTTCCTCAGTACAAAAGGTATGGTCTACCCTTGCATCTTTCCCAATGATTAGGTCTCAAAATGAATGTTGCAAAATCTCATGTCACTCCTACCCTGTTGCCACTACTGACCAGTAGGATTATTGTAATGCGCTGTATGTGATTATTGTAATGTGCTATCTTTGGAAAGTGTTTGGAAACTTAAGTGGGTCCAAATTCCAGAGCCAGATTGGGCCTGGTAAATCGTGGTTCTCCTTCGTGAAGCCACACAGATGGTTTTCCCTGCTTGCACGTGTAGAGGTCAGACTACCCTAGCAATAGGAAAGTTTGTTAGTCTTTGTACAGGTTCCAACTATACTTGATACTGCACAAGAAGTGGCTTTGATACTGACCACTGCACTGGCACCAGATCTCGATTCCAGTGCTGTTGAGTACACCTCTGCTTCAAAGGCTACAAAAGTCAATGTTGGGGGAAGTTGTTACACAGTCTCCTACGGCTCTCTGCCCCCCTGCTGCCAGATCTGGAGCTCTTTGCCTGGAAGGCTAAAAAGCACAGTTCCGATGGAAAAAAGGGTGCTCATAGGCATGGCCATTCAATCTTGGTGCCTTCAACACTGACCGCGGTCTTTTCACATTTTGTCCCATCTACCAACACTGAGCTGTCTCTGACTCCTCCAGCACCAACTTCCTCTCTACAGTTTCAACTTTGACTTCCTGGCTGCCGACATTACCGGCTTCAGAGTCAGCCCTTTACACCAGTTCGATCTCTCCTGCATTGCTATCAAGCTCAATACCCACTTAACACAGCTTCTATGTCGGCTGCGCAACTCCCGGGTTCTATTCTGGCAGTCTTGACCCTTTCGATGCTGCCATTGACTGTTCCATCTTCGGTGTCAGCTTTCTATTCGGCATCAATATTGACTCTTCATCTCTATACGTCAGCAACCCACATGCCTTCTTTGACTCCAGCAGGCCAGTTGTGGTTTCTGGCTCCATCAGCTCCGCCGGCCGTTCCTCCTTCTATACCTGCAGTTCCTTTGTCGATTCCGACACCTGTTTCATCTATCCTCCCATCAGTATCGACTTCCACTTCAACTGCTGTTCTGTCGATTCCAAGAAAGAAAGAACACAAGCTTTCAAATATTCATTCTACGGGTGCCACCTCAATGTCAGCACCTTCGACTTCTAAACATCAACATGATCAGCTTCTGCCTCAACCGTCGTCTTCGTCAAGACCTTCGATGTCAATGGCCTTACTGCCTATCCCTATCTTTTCACTGCAGTATGACGGCTCTCAATGGGTCATACAGTTTGACTCTACCTCGATTCAGTCAAAGTTGACTACAGCCACATTTTCCGACTCAGACTCTGATATATCTTCGGTGATTGGTGAGGCTGATGGGGAAGATTCCCTCCAATATGTGACAACTCCTGATTTGGATGTGGAAGAACGCTCGCCTCCTTCTTCAGAGGCCACGTGAAATTATTCGGACTTTGTACTTTGAATGGCCTGGGAATGGCCATCTCTTTCACAAGTCCTACAACATTTACTCTTCTTAAATCTGGCCTGACTATCTCATCTCTCAGAGTTTACCTTTCTGTAATCATCACCAACCAACCTGAACACTCACCTCTGTCTCAGTTCTTTCAATACCCACATCTCAAGGTGTTCCTGAGGGGCTTGTGAAATACCTTCCCAGACCTACAACCTATTCCTCCTCAATTGTCCTTGTCTTTGGTTCTTGACTGACTCATGTGTCCTCCATTTGAGCCTTTGGCCACCTGTGATCTTTGCCTGCTTACCTTTAAAACAGCTTTCCTCCTTGCAGTCACTTCGGCTGCGAGATCCAGTGAGTTCTGCACACTTTGGAGTGACCCACCTTACCTGCAATTCTGTAAGGACAAGGTAATCACCTACCTGGATATTGCCTTCCTACTCAAGGTGGTATCTTCTTTCCACCTTTCCCAGGCAATCTCTTTACTTACTTTCCCCCCTAATCCAATGACACCTCTGCAGAGGGATCTTCATTCCCTGGATGTTCGCTAAGCCCTTGCTTTCTATATTTCCTGAGTTGCTGCATTCCACTCCACTCAAAAGTTGTTTGGTTGTTACGACTTAAATTCCAAAGGGTCTCCTGTTTCTTCCCAGTGCTTTTCCTGCTGTGTCGTTTCCACCATTGAACTTGCATATCAATTTGTAAAAAAAGCCACTGCCATGCCTAGTCAGGGCTCATTCTACTTGGACAATGTCTTACTCTGCTGCCTTATTTAAGGGCACACCCTTAGGGTACATTTGTAACTTGGCTACGTGGTCAACACCCAGTACCTCTGTGAAGCACTACATGATTGATGCCTGCATGAGGTCTACCACGGGCTTCAGGACAGCACTCCTTTCTTTTGTGATGGCATGACTTCCCACCATCCTGTGAGTATTGCTTGTAATCACCCATCTGTGTGGCTTCACGAAGGCCATGAAGGAGAAGAACCAGTTACTTACCTGTAAAGGTGGTTCTTCGAGTGGTCCTTCGTGAATCCACCCAGCACCCGCCCTCCTTCCTGCAGGCCGTCACACTGGTGGTTGCGAGGGAACTAAGGTGTTTGTGTGGGAACTCTCGCACATGCTCAGTGCAAGGGGGTAAAAACTAATGAACTTTCCTATTGCTAGGGAAGTCCGACCTCTGCATGCTCACACTGGGAAACTGTGGCTTCATGAAGAACCACTCAAAGAACCACCTTTTATCCTTTTTTTTTATCTATGACCACCTTTATTTTTATCTATAAAGCCATAAACGGCTTGGGTCCACGCTATCTAGAAAAGATTGCATCTCCTTCTGCAAGCCTATCCAGGAAATAAGATAATAAGGGGAGGCCTTTCTCTCAGTCCCACCACCTTCACAGGGGCTGTTGGTGGGGGCACATGAGAGGGCCTTCTCTCTCACTGCTCTAAGAATCTAGAACCCCCTCCCACAAGAAGCTAGGCTGGCTCCATCTTTGCTGTCTTTCCCCAGGCAGGCAAATACCTTTCTTTTCAGGCAGGCTTTTCATTAGTGACTGGCAGCCTGAAAGTGATTGCCCTTGAATTGATTGTTATGCTGTGCTGTTTTGAAATGTGTTTTAGTATTGGTTTTGTTGACCATTTTAATATACTTGTTTAATTCTTTTATTTTTTTGTACTCACTATTTTTAGCTTTTAAATATTGTTTTAATTGTTGTAAACCACCTTGGGTCCTTTTAAGGAGAAAGGTTGGGTTAAAATATTTTAAATAAAGAAATAATAATTGGTTCAATATCAGTGCCATTTCCATGAAAAAGGGCATTGGACTATAACCAATGTACTCTACTTCTCACTTATCTCTGTGATTCACACACATGGGTACAGAGACACATATGTATGAGTTCACAGATGACCTGTCCAAGAACCAAGTTACTCATGGCAACCTGTCAGTCTTCAAGTTTCTGTGCCCATATGCGTGAATTCACAAATGATCACTTGAAAAGCACAGTTAATCATAACAACCTGTTGCAGAAGCTCTTATTTTAACATTAGTGATTAGTAGCCTATTGGTGTTCACAAAATATTTAAGTAATCATTTTGGCTAATTGTAGGTAATTGATGAGGTGCTTGGCACTTTTCGGTAATGTTTTCAGTAATAGATATGTTATCAAGCACACAACCAAGATGTGGCCCAACTCCTCCTTAGTTAGCGACAAGTAGCTCTGCCAAGTTATGCATACCTTGTGTGAAGATCAGTAGAATTTTGGCTGGTAAAATACTATGTTAAAGTTCTTTGTTTTTTCTCTCATTAAAAATTCACATTCCTCTAATGACCTTAATGGAACTTATGCCAGATTTGGTCGTCCAGGAGTTGAATGCTACTGCCAACATGATAGTGGTGCTGCAGTAATCCAGCTTCAGTTTCTGATCAATGAGGTTGGTAAGCTTGTATAGTTCTTCTCTGGAGTGTTTTATCTGTAAGTTTTGGAAACATAATCAAAGAACTTACGTGCAAGGCAATAAGTAGTTGCAGAAGCTCAATACCTTTTTTCTTAAAACACAGAGATAGTGCATCATTTTATAGTTTACAGTAAGCAAAAGGACAGTGTTTCATAAAAATGGCAATGACTTGGTTAGTTTGGGGACAGGTGTAGAGGATGATTTCTTGCTATCGGAATCTGAGCATCTTTATTATATTCTGATGATTACATTCAGATGTGTTGTGCAGGTCCTGCACACTTTCCTGCCTCCTTTACATGCTTGCCCACCTACTTCTGACTTCTCTGTGTGATTCTGTTCAGAAAATGAGGTGGGGCAGGAAAGCTTGTGGCTTCTGGTGAGTGGGCAATCATGCAGAGGTACAGAATGCACTGCAGCCAGTGAGCAGGTGAGTGAGTAGAGAAGATGGAGGAGGGAAGCACTCAGTGTCCGCAGAACACCTGTATAGATGCTATGCTGAACAAGGCCAAAGTGCTTTTTTTTCTGATTAAGAGCCCAGTAGCTTGGGATTTATATTTACTGCTCTTCTGCACACAAGCAGAGGAAGATCATATGTTTTCATGCCTTATTTGTTTCAAGATTTAGTTTCAGAAAGGGTAGCCGTGTTAGTTTCTTCAAGAATTTCAGGCAAAAATCAAAGAAAAACAAAACAGAACAAAAGACACAAAACATGTGGCACCTTAAAGACTAACTTTCATATTTTAATGTAACATTTCATGGGCACGTCCACTTCTTCAGACATATAGCAGCAGAATGAGGTGTGCACTATAATATGTGATGGGATATACATCCCATGCCAGATGGTCATTGGCTGTAGTATATAGAGTTGGGGGGGTAGGAGAGGGGGAAGAGGAGGAGGGAGAGTTGAGTAGTAGAGATGGTGGGAAGGAGGATTTGGCCAGGCTCTGTAGATATGTTAAGTCTGGTTTTATGGCTTTGAGGTCAGGATCTGTTTATATGTTAAGTGTGGTATTATGGCTGTTAGGTAAATTCCTCAAGAAACAGAAAGGAGATCAGATGGGGGGATGGGGAGGGGGAGAAAATGGGAGCTTTTACCTTAGAGTCCATGAAAAATGTGGCAATATAGAGTTTTTACTTCAGAGTTCTTGAAAAAAATGGCAATATGGTAATACTACATTTGATAATGACTCCGGAAGCCCTGACATGTTTAATCCTTTCTTGTGTGTGTCCATCATGTACATGAATCTTAATTCAGCTGTTTCCCTTTGTATTCTTGATCTGTAATGATTCTGTTCCAAAATTGTGACCTTCAAGTCCTTCAAGGAGTGTCCAGGTAAACTGAAATGGTTTGAGACAGGTTTCTGTGTATCGTGGTTTCTTATGTCAGACTTGTCTCCATTGATGCGTTTTCTTAGAGATTGTCCTGTTTGTCCAATGTAGAGTGCAGGTGGGCATTGTTGGCAAAAGATGGCATAGATCACATTAGTTAAGGAGTAGGTGAAGTTGCCCTTGATATTGTATTTGACATTGTTGGGTCCTGTGATTGGGTTGCCAGAGTAGATGTGTGGGCAGAGTTGGCATTGGGGGTTGTGGCAGGCAAGGTTTAGTTCCATTGTCCATGTTGCTGTTTTCTAATCTTGTGTGCATTAGTATTTGTTTGAGGTTGGGAGGTTGTCTGTAGGCAAGTATGGGTCTCCCACCAAGAGCTTTGGAAAGTGATGTGTTCTTGTCAATTACCCCCCCCACTCTATATACTACAGCCAATGAACATCTCGTATGAAATGTATATCCCATCACATATTATATTGCACACGTCATTCTGCTGCTATTTGTCTGAAGAAGTGGACGTGTTCACAAAATGTTACATTAAAATACAAAAGTATTTAAGGTGCCACATGTTTTGTGTCTTTTGTTCTGTTTTGTTTTTCTTTGATTTTTGACTGAAAATTTTTAGTTATTTTATCTCAAACCAATTTTTAGATCCTCATTTGCAGTCTTTGTGCATTGATAGAACTGACATAAAAGATGTAAGAAAATCTCACCTATACTGGTCAAGAATTGACTCGTGACCTAAGTTCAGTGCCAATGGGTGCAGGTAGCCTGCTCAAAGGTGACTGAGCCATCAATCCTTTTAAGGTTGATAAATTTAGTATTCATTTGATTGCAGAGACGCAATGTGTAGCCTACATAAGTAAACTGTCCAGAGAGTGCTTTAAGTGCTATTGGGCAATATATATCTAGCACACTTTGCTTTATCTTTAATGAGAACAATGGTTAGAGTGACATTTTCTGATACAAAGCTGAGCTGATACATGCAAAACAACATAAATTGCTTTGGACAGGACTTGTAACTTGTGTGAAACTATATTCATTCTCCTAAAATACTTCAAAAATGTAATCTCCCCAAATCTCTATATATGTTTTGGTGACAAAAGTTTGTGTTATTTTTAAGGGAGCCCTTGTGAGTGCCTTGGCTGATGATACCTTACACTTATGGAACTTGCGTCAGAAGAGGCCTGCTATACTTCATTCTTTAAAATTCAACAGAGAAAGGTAAGAATTCATTGCTGTTTTCATGTTAGGAAGTGTTCATTAAAATTAACAATACATTTTAAGATCTGATGTGAAGGTTTTGGGGAACTATTTTCAGGACAGCTTCCACTCGGGATCTTGTGTACCTCCATCTCCATCTTTTTATCCTGCTGTCTTACTTTCTGGCCAGTTGACTGCCTTTTGTGGTTCATAAATTTACAACTGAACCACAATATCACTTCCTCGCTCCTGTTGCCTTGCACAGAATGGGTGATGGGACAGAGCACTGAGAAGGAAGACAATGGTAGGAAAAAAAGCTCTTGGCAGAAAGAAGGAAGTGACAGTGTCTGGACTTGACTGCTTAATTACTCATTTCATCTTCCCCTGTGATAGATTTGATAGCATCTCAGTGGGGCAGTTGAGAGTACTTCTGAGAGAAATTTGGATGGAGATGTACTTAAGTGTGAAAAATATAGGCCTGGACATGTGAGAAAGAGCAAAAGAGAAGTAGAACAGTCATAGGGCATTTTCATTTTAATCTCAGTTGATTTTGTTACTCCATTTCTAACTTCTCTATGCCAGTTCTACCTTCATGTAATTCATGTTTGAAGCAGCATCTAAGAAATCTTTCCGTGCACTTCCAGTCATTAATAAAAATGTGGAAGAGCATCAGGCCTAGATCTGAGCCTTGTGCCTCCTATTTGTTAGCTTTTCCCAGTTTGTGAAGGAGCTATTGATAAGCATTCACTATGATTTTGTACTGTTTATTTGCCTGATAGTTGTTCTATCCAGTTATCACTGCATTGGTTTCAAGGTCCTTGCACAGTGATTGTTTATATAGTTCTGGGATTGATGTCAGGTTTAGTATTCCTACTTAGAATACTCTCATTGAAATCAGTGGGACATCAGATATGACAAGTCTACATTTTATCGGTCCGCTTTAAGTAGGATCAGTGTGGGATTTAGCCAGTTGTCTTCAGTCTTTTCTTCTGCAGCATCTCTCATACATTCCTCAAAACACCTGTCCTTGGACAGAGTGGGTGATGGGGCATAGCACCGGGAAGGAAGAAGATGATGGGAGAAATCTCTTGGCAGAAACAAGGTAGAGAACCATTGCAGTTCTTTAACCACTTTTCACTTTTGCTGCCAGGTTCTTTCCCTTCCCCAAACCACACACCAGTCATTACAATAACTCCAAATAAATTAAGGATTGGTTTGCAAACATTGTTTTGGCTTTTCTGTTAAGGAGCATGCCACAGGTTTCTCTTAGTAATTTTCAGCAAAACAGTGTATTGTGATTCATGGTGCTGGTAACAATATATCATTCTTAACAGTAATTCATTCATCCTAATGGTGCTGGCTTTATTTTTGTTTAATTTTGAAAGCTGCAATTACTGCTTGGGTACTACATAGTTACTTGAGCAACTGAATAAAATGCTTAGCATCCTGTAGGAATGAAATTGTGCTCATGTATAACCTTTTGTAAGAATTTCTTGCTGTACACATTTTAAATCTCTGAACATAATTTCTTCCTGTTAAATAGAACTCTGTGATTGGAAACATGAGTACAAATTGCTTTAAAATTTAAAATTAAACAAAAACAAAAACAAATATGTCTTTTGCTTCATCTTACCTTTTAGTCCCATGATTCCTTATGTGCAAAATAAGAATTTATATTCTTTCCTGTAAATTGAAATTTCCCCAACTCTGCTGGGCATTTCGTGACAGGATAATGTTCATTACTTTGTATATAAAGAGGAATTGGTAATTAATCCTCTCAGACACCATTAGTAGACTGGCAGTAAATTTAAATAAGTATTACTATTGCACTTCTTCACGTTAACTGAAGAGAATGAGGAAGAATTTGGTATGAACTAGTTGGCTCTCTGGCTTGTGAAGTGGTGGTTGAAAGTGCTCATGTGTGCTTGCTGGAATCTGGCAGTTGACCTGGCTACTGGCACTGAGTGGTGATTTAATCTCTTGTCTGTCCCAACTCCTCTGCAGTGTCCAGCATCAGATGAATAGTATGCTTACAATTAAAATAAACAATTCAAATAATTAAAACCTTAAAATGCCTATAAAATTACAGTAAAATGATAAAAAACTTTAAATACTATAAATACAATATATGAAAACAATACACTAAAATTGCCATTAGGACCCACAATCAGTGCTATATTAGTTAAAAAAAACTTCTCAGATAGGAAGGTTTTTACCTGGCGCTGAAGTGTCATCGTCTGCACCAGGTGGGTCTCATTTGGGAGGACATTCCATAATCTGGGGGCAGCTACCAAATATACTACAAGCCATCCCTTTCACCTCCTTGTAGAATGGCTCTTTTAGGAGGGCTCCCTGGATAGATCTTAATTTCCGGGTAGGTTCGTATGGAAGGAGGCGGTCCTTCAGGTATCTAGGTCCTAAGCCGTTTAGGGATTTATATGTCAAAACAAACACTTTGAATTGGGCTCAGGCAACAACTGGTAACCAATGCAGGTTATACAGAATCGGTGTGATGTGGTCCCTGGCACTCCCTCCACTAACTAGCCGCACCACACGATTCTGAACCAGCTGCAATTGCTGGACCACTTTCAAAGGCTGCCCCACATAAAATACATGCAGTTATCAATACGGGATGTTACCAGTGCATGCGTAATTGTAATGAGGCTCCATTTGCCCAGGTAGGGGTGCAGGTGGTATATTTTCTGCACCTGTAGAAAGGCACCCCTGGGCACTGAGTCCACCTGGGCTACCAGGGTTAGACCGGGGTCCAGGAGCACCCCCAAGTTACAGACCCTGTCCTTAGGGGGAGTGCAACCCCATTCAAGACAGGGAGATGGTCCTAACCTGTCCGGCAAAGCACCCATTAACAGCACTTCTGTCTTGTCTGGATTGAGTTTCAATTTATTGACCCTCATCCAGTCCATTATCCGGTCCAGATACAACAAGTTCAGCACAGAAACTGCTTCACCTGGATTGGTGGAAAATGAGAGATAGAGGTGAGTATCGTTCTCCTCAGCCCAAACCTCCTGATGACCTCTCCCAGCAGTTCCATGTGGATGTTAAACAGCATGGGAGATAGTATCGCGCCCTGTGGAACCCCATGACATAAATGCCACAGGGTAGAGCTACTATTCCGCAGCACCACCTTCTGGACATGGTCAGCCAGGAAGGAGTGGAACCACCGCAAAACAGTGCCTCCATCTCCCAACTTGGCCAGCCTATCCAGAAGGACACCATGGTCGATGGTGTTGAAAGCCACGGAGAGGTCCAGGAGTATCAACAGGGTCACACACACCCCGTCTCTCTCCTGGCAAAGGGCATCCATCATACAGGCTTTACTCTATGTGTGCATGTGTAGGTATTTGTGGGTCAGAGTTTAACAGACATGCATACTGTACTTAGACACTGCCTTGGAGAAGTAATTAGAATATTATTTCAATTTAACATGGTCTCCTATTAGAAGAGTACATCCATAATATATACATAGCTCATGGTGCAGATTTCATGAAACCTCAGTGGAGAAATATATTCAATACAACCATGTCTTCCTTCATAGATTTTAGGTGCTAGGTATTAAGATTTGGAGTTGTACTTCTTATACATTCATTTCTGCATATGTTCTCTTTCAGGGTGACATTTTGCCATCTGCCTTTCCAGAGTAAATGGCTGTATGTGGGTACTGAAAGAGGAAATATACATATTGTCAATGTAGAATCCTTCTCTCTCTCAGGCTATGTCATCATGTGGAATAAAGCCATTGAACTGTGAGTATGGTCTGTTTTGGAAACAAATGTGAATCCTTTGGACATTGTTCATTTGTATGTGTTTTCCCTGTTGACAAAGCATGCAGAATACACATGCTTTCAAACTGTTCTGTTGCAGTAAAGCCCTGGCCATGGTCAGTTTTGTATGTGTATTTAAAATACATTTGTCAGAGAAAAATATCATGGCCATTACACCTGTGTATAATATATTGAGAAAGATTGCAGTTAGATTTATTAAAGTTAGTGCCATACACCTTAATGCTGTACATGTTTATTCAGGTGCAGCTTTCACTGTATTCTCCAGAATGTAATAGAATTTTAGAGCTTGTAGGTATATATATTGTAGAATATGGAATACTAATTTCAGTTTGCCAAACAATTTCCTAAATGCTTTGCTTGCTAGTTTAGAGAAATTGTATATCTATTACATAATGAATTCTTGAACTTTATATTAAATGAGGGCCATCTTAAGTATGCATACTGAACTGCAGAGGAAGTACCGGTATTTTAAATCAGGTGTGTGAGTGCATATATTATGTAGTACAAGTATGAACTGATATTAAAACAGAACAGCACCTTAATCAATATTTTTCTGGATGCCTGAAGGATGTAGTTAATCACTGAAGATATTCCAGGTAGTTGTTCTAGAACCCAGAGGGCAGAACATTCTAAAGTGGATGATTGATGTTATGTGTTGGCTTCTAGATTCAGGCCATGAGGTTTTAAGGTAAATCCAGAAGTTGAAATTTCTATTTCAAACAAAAATAAGTCAAGTAGACCATATTTAGAGTTAAAGATACTGCTTCTTCCAACTTTTCACTTATTTATGTAAAATATTTTCACTCTGCTAATCTTGTATATACAGTAGATATCTTCTTAATAGGTCTGCATGTATATAGTAAATGGCATTTTTGTTGCCTGCATTTACTGATAAATTACCTTTCAAGAGCTACACATGATGTTCTGTTTAATATATAGTCAATATATATATAAAATCGATTTTTATGTGTTTGTTTATACATACACATACCATATACAGTAGAACCTTGACTTACATACTGCTTGACTTACAGCATATTTGACTTGCAGCAAGAAGGGGCCTGTTTGACTTGACTCGCAGGCTTTGACTTACATCTCGGAGCCCTGGCGCAAGGCACCGGAATCGGGCGGCATCCACGACCCAGCATTGCAGCTGCCACCTCCAAACTGCTGCTGCCTTCTTCCTCTCCTCCGGCAGCGGCGGCTTCGGCGAGGCCAGCTCAGAGCACCTGGAGCTGGTCCTCGGCCTCACCAAATCCGCCGCTGCTGCCGGAGGAGAAGAAGGGCCGGGAGCTCGGGGCTGGCCTCACTGGTTAGATAGTCGGCACAGTCTTGTAAAAAATCTGGCTGAAGAAGTCTGGTCCACAATGGAAGAATTTTAGTTGGGGAGCTGTACAGTTGTGGGACTCTAGGGTTGTTCAGGACTTGGAATGTCAGGTTAAAAATCAGTAAAACTTAAATGTTAGACATTGTTGCTATGATCATTAAAAAGTGGAGGTGTATAACTTGTGGACTATAATTCCACTGCCTCCCCCTCTCTTTGTGTTAAATTGCTGTTTTCGAGGGTCTTTTTCATCATCTGGAACGGATGAATCCACTTTCCCATTACTTTCTATGGGAAAAGTTCATTTGACTTAAGTCATGTTTGACTTAAGTCTAGACCACTGGAACGGATTAATGACGTAAGTCAAGGTTCCACTGTATAAGATGAACAATGGCCTGAATAGGCTCATTAGGGAGACAATAGTATCCATAGCCTTAAGGTGAACAATGGCCTAAGGTGCTGAAACCTATCAAGAATGGCCTATCAAGCTATGGCCTTGGTGGTGAAGGCTTTTTGATTTGTCTGGGTACTTTGGAAAGCACACCCTGATAAGTAGCAGATAGACTATACCTGAGGCCGCCACCTCTGTTGAGGGAGGGGGTTTCGATGCTCACATGAATGGCTTCCCTTACTCCTCTCTCAAACCACCTCTCTTCTTTGTCTAATATGTGTACATCCTCATCTTTGAAAGAGTGCCCTTTGTCCTTCAAGTGGAGGTGTGTGTGTGTCTGTGCCTGTGCCTGTGTGTCTGTGTGGCTATATATATTGGCACTGCGTGCATTTAATGATTATTGATATTTCATTTGGGCAAGCGTTTTAAAATAAAAAGTCACTCATTTTGTGTAGTCATTTTATCTTTAAAATGATACTCTCCCTTTAGTATGGCATTTGTATGTCTTTTAAGTTCTTAACAGTAACTTGAAACTGAGTGAAGCTGCAGTTCATTCACTTGGAATATGTTCACTCAAATTGTTGCCTAATTTAATGTGCTAATCTTATTCTCACACTTGATACACTTATTTATTCAAATTTATTTACATCTGAAGCATACTGATGCATATTGAAGGGATAAGCCTTTCCAGAATTCAAATGACAAACAGATGTGAGAAAGTAACTGGAGTTTTTGTTTTAGTGTTAGGGAAACCACTTGCATCTGTGGGCCTGTGTTTTTCTGGGGTATGGACTTTTCCCCATCTGAAAACTTTTTTTCCTGGGATATGGACTTTTTTCCATCTGAAAACATCTTCTTTTTCTTAGCGTTTATCCCACTTGGAGGTGGGGTCCATCTGAAAGCTAGTATTTGTGAAATATTCAAGATAATAGTATATGATACTTAGGAATGTGAGGGGACTTAGCAGGGAAATGCCTTTATAAAAAGTATCTAGAGAGGTGAAGTCTGACATTTGCAAAAGATTAAAATGAAATGCAGCGTACAGCTTAATCTAATGAAAGCTATACCAAAGAAGGAAGAAGTATAGGGTGGCAGTGGGATAGTGGTAGGCCACTACATTGAAAGTGACCTAGTGATGTTTTAATAGTAAAATATCTTCTAAAAAGTAAAACTGGCACGCCTAGTGGGAGATCCTACTAAGGTCCTTATAGCCAACACTTTCCTTTTCTTTCCAAACCTGCACCAAAATCAGGCAATTGTTTTCCAGCATCTTAACAATTATGAACGTGAAGTTCTGTATTGGCAATTGTGTATAATGGAGCGTGGGAGAACGACATTTAGTGTAAATAAATTTGTTACCTATTAAATAAAAAAAGCATTTGCTATCTATTGATTTAAGTGGTTTAAAAATTCCAGGCTTTTACTTCAATCTGAAAAACTTGAGTTTTTCTGAAAAACAAGTCATCCTGCCTCCATTTAACCAATATATATATTTAGAAGGTCTTATGCCCACTAATGTTCTTAGTAAACATGCCATTTGCTAGAGGTGCATTTTTACTATGTTTGAAATACAGTAACCCCCTGCCTATTGCGGAGCTTAGGGACCCAGCCCAGCCCACGATAATTGAAAATTTATGATATGCGGATGTAGGTTGGGTCGGGGCTGGGGGCTCTTGTACTTACCCCCGGCTTGGCACTGCCCCAAATGGGCCTGCAAGGGCCCGTCAGAGGCTCCAAAAGGGCTTCCCTGTAAACCAGAAGTGACTTCTGGAAAACAGGAAGTGATCTCCAGATTGTTTAAAGCACTTTTGTGTCTGAGGGCCTTTCTAGGCACGTCGAAGGACTTAGACATGCTTTTCTGCAAACCGGAAGTGAACCAGAAGCTGAGAGATGGGGCAAATTTGGAAACTTGAGGGGAAGAAAAAGATTGCTATTGAATGCAAAATACAGACCTCCATCATTCAATTAAGGGATTGTTAGGCATAACAAGAATAGTGGCCAAAATCCTGTTGTGTAACTTTGTGCCTCATGTAACTTGGATCAGGCACTGGAAACATTTGCTTCCAAGGCTGCCTGAGGCTGCCTTTTGCCCTGGAAAACCCTTTAAGGGGAGTGCCTTAAAAATTAAAAATCATAATCAGTATCATGCCACCAATCTAGCAGTGGGACAGAATTAGACTTCTAAGTGTTTGTTAATTAGCAACCTTGTTGGGATCTTTTGGTTACACGTTTGTGTAGGGAGGCATCATGCAAAATGCATTGTTGTATTGGAAAATGTTGTAAAGAGTTGGACAATTCAGCATAGATTTTGAACGGATCCCAGATTTTGAAATTTGTAATTAATTAATGAGCCATTTTTTAATTAAGTTGAGAAAATGTGTAGCCTAGTTCCATGTTCTAAATCTGGCTTCTGCCTCATGTGTGCATTACAGTGGACTTAGTTCTGTTGCTGTGCCATTAAAAGCCATTCATTTCCAAAGTAATGTGAGACTAGAATTAATGTGCATAACATTTTGTATCACTAAGTATATTATGACCTAAGGAAGCAGTGTCCTGGCAATTTGAATGTATTAAACTAAAATATTTTTAGTAAATGGAGTCATCTTATTAATGACAAATACTTCACTAATAAAGAAGGAATTCCTTGTTCAGGAGGATTTGTAAAAATGTTTTGGCCTTTTAAAATGTTTCTTCACATGTAGTTTGAATAAAATCAGTGACACTCATTCAATTTGCGAGTTCAGCTTCTCTTTTCATGGTGTACCTGCTGTCTCCCTCAAGTGCCCTATGTTTTGTGTACAAATGGTTTTAGGCAGGCGATCCATAGTGCTCCTATTTATTGGTGGGGAGCCTTGTTTTTTATATTTGAATCATCTTTATGATGCTGCCCAAATAATATCTGAGGAATCTGAAGGGCGCTGCTACTGTCGGATTGTTTCAGTATGAATATATACAAACACCATCATATTGAACTGAAATTCTGTGTTTTGATAGATGTGTAGCTAAAATGGGTCGCTGAGAAACAACAGTGGGTTATTTGAAGGGCTGGATTTACAGAAGTAGAAAACATCTTTGGATGAAGAAAACTAAGGGAAATGCGCCTTCTCTGAACAACCTAGAAAAGACAGAACATGGCCATACTTTGTGGAGTATTCTGTTGAGAGAGGAAAGGAAGAATGCTTGTTATGAATGGTGTGAGGTTTTTAACAGTTCTAGTAGGTACTCAGAATTCAATGAGACATACTATCAGGTAAGTAGTGATCGTGGGGTTGCAGCTTTTACTGCTAACCAATGTCAAATCACTATGATGAATCCAGAAACAAATCTGCCAAAGGATGTTCTGTTCCTCATGCTTTTGTGTGTCTGCTTCACATAGTTTATTTTATTAATTTATTTTAAGAAATAAATTATTAAGCCATCAAAATACATCTCAGAATGCCATACATAAACATATGGACCAGAATACTGTTGCTTCACGGAAGGTGCCATGGCAAATTGATGAGATGCCACACGACCAGCATGTAGATGAAATCCTGTAAAATACTAAGAAGAGCTTCTCTGATTTCCCCTTTGCAATTAGAAGCAGCAGGATTGTAGCCTAAGAATGAGCAAAATAACTGGGCACCAATGCTGTTGATAGGAATACTGTAAATACAATATTTTAGAATTCCTGGCCAGGGAAAATGGTTTAGTTCCAGATGTCAGTTCCTTGGCAGCAAAATAAAATCCCAGTCAGGCTTCATTAGGACTAGCTCTGATTCTACAGGAGTGTGAAAGAAGTTAAAAGTGGGAAGAGGAAGAATCACTTCTCTTTTTAACCATATAATCTGATGAAGAATTCTGAAGATTTTGAAGGTTGTTTTTATATTATTATGAAATTGTAGGTGGATGTAATGAAAAGTAGATTTTGTGCTCTGTTTTATTTTGTTCTTACAGACCAAAACAGTGACCTCACTTTTTGTGATTACTTCAGTGAACATTCCAAAGCTAGCTGTCCTCTTCCCCCGAGAATGCTGTCCCTTTTGTGATGTCTCCTGCAGCTAAAAAAAGAAAAAGGAACGTACAGAAGACTTGCCTCTGGTTATATTAATACTAGATAGGCTGGTATGAGAGAAAGTGTTACTGCAGGGAGCTCCTGAAGGGTTGGATTGTGCTTAGTAGAAACTAACAAACTAGTGCAGCTGCTTCAGAACTGAAATATGGATATTGCTGCCTGCTTATTGCTCATTGTGGCACAGTTTTTTGTAAATATATTGTTTCTCAATTGCTTAAAACCAGTAACATTTGTATTTTCAGGTCATCAAAGTCTCATCCTGGGCCTGTTGTCCATATTAGCGACAATCCAATGGATGAAGGCAAGGTGTGTTACAACCTAAAACATATATGCATACGTCCCATCTTAAATTTGGATATATTTCAGTTATTCCTTTTTGTTGTTGCTGCTATGTGCCTAATGGGATTTTCAGTGTATCTGATAGATTTAAGGAGAGATTTTATCAGTTCCATGCTTCCATTGAGCATCTGTAGCTCAGTGGGGAACTTGAATTCTGGCCTCCTGAGTCCTAGTCTATTACTCTATCCAAGTGGTTTCCGACTTTGGCTCTACACAAGTTCTTGGATTACATCTCCAAGAAATCCTGGCAAGCACAGCTAGTGGTGAAAGCTTCAGGGATTTAAAATATCTGTTTTTAAGAGGGAATTATGATGAAAATGGGCAGTGTTTAGAAATCTTCCATCATAGTCATATTAATTCTAGCTGTATATATCTGAGCGGTGTGTTTTCCTTTGCAGAAATAAGCAGACATGGGTTGCATTGGAATCTAACATTGGCAGGGAGGTGCTGGTGCTGGGACTCAGCCTGAAAGTGATTTTGAAAGGAGTAAATTGGCTATTGGGGAAGAAATAAAATAATTGCTCCTTTATTGTTCATCTGTTTTACTCCCCCAAATATAGTTACTTTGCTCTTTAAAAATTGCTTTGGGACATTGTTAGATGAAAAGATGATTTTCTAAGGTCATGTAATTATATCCCCCATCAGCCAGACATGTAACGGGGCAGGATACTCAAGCACACAAAATATTATCCTTACTGTTTTTATTAAAACAATCATGTGACTGCTGTAAATTTTACATTATAATTTTTTTTCAAAAAATGAGAAAGATGGAGGTCTAATTGTTTAGATTTAGCAGATTAAATGGAATTGTTTTATGAACAGGGATTATGTTACACATTTTGTGTGAGTGTAATATCTCTGATATTCTGATACTAGGATTAAAAACAGCTAGTGACGATATTTGTGTGCAATGGAGAGACTTATGTAATACATTTTAACAATTTTGACTAGGCAACATACCAGATTGTTGAAGGTTATACCCAAGTGATGGTGGGTGTTTTGTGAAATCTGAAGTAAGGATATCGTAAATGTCCTGCTTCTCTCTTTAGTGGTAATTTGAGAACATGCTTTCAAACTCTTGGTCCTTTTACAGTAGCAGTTTTTATAATGATCTCCCTGTGCTGTTCTTTTAAACATTAGGTATACTCTAAAAAGTTGTTTTTATTTCTATTTCATTTCCTGATTATATGTATATATTTGCAAGATATTTACAAATGCTCTATTTGGGTCATTTTCTCTGTGTGACAGTTCTGTTTATATAAATGAACACTGTTTCCTTCCATGAGTTTAAAAATAATTTTTGAAAGAGCACGTCGTGTAAAAGAATCATACCACTCAATAGTTGACTGTGTATCTGTTTTACCTTTTGATCCTTTATTGCTGTGTATAATTGTTCCTTGATTTTTGCCTAATAACTTTCTGTCATATTTCCAAATTCAATTCAATTTGTAGCTATTATTTCAGAGGTTACAAACATTATTGCGGTATATCTTAGTAAACTCACTTTAATCCCTATGTTGACATACACATCACTAAACCCCTCGCAGAAACAAAATGTTTGTTATTTTAGGGGCTATTTAAAAATATAGAAGACATACCTAGTGTAATAGCATACTACATCTGAAGTTCAGTAGTACACAAGTTGTTTATATACACAAAACAATTTCCCCCTGCTCTTCACCAAAAAGCCTCCCATAGTGGCTTTGAAATGGTCTTAAAATGTCACTGCCCATTTCCAAAGCCCACTTCTGCTTGCACCACGACCTGTTCCATTCAGCCTTCTCTTTTACTATAGGGAGAAGATTAGAGGAGATGTCAGTCATGATAAAGAGTGGCAAGAAAGTTTGCCACTGCCAGTCTAGTTGAGCACAATCAAACATGAACCCAATTCAAATTGCTTGGTTATGGAAAGCTATTCTTTTGTCACATTAGTTTCCCACATCCAGGGTGTATTTTTATATGGAATTTCATTCAGAAATGCAATAGGCTATATTAGTGAATTGAATTGGCACTGTCCAGGACATATTGTGAATGATGATATTTCTGCACAGCTAAATTGGTTGTTAAATTTCTCCTGTTTAGAGAGTAAATTAGCACTTCATACTAATTTAAAGTTACTTATAAAGAGAAAAATTGCAAGTCAGTTTGCATATTGTAAGAGAAAGAGAAACTCTTTGGGGGAAGCAATAAAAAACAACCATAAATGGGCAAAGGTAATTTATTTCCACAAAATAACTGCTTTCAGTTTCTCATCTCAGATTTCTTTGGGATATGAACCAGATTATGCATGCAGAATAGCTCAGATCCATAAGTGGTATTTTCTTTATATAGGTGGTACACTGCAAGGTAATATGAGCTCGAATGACAGACATACAACTAGTACTTGCTTTTGGTTCTGGTTCATAGCTTTAATATTTCTCATGTATTTTTGTAGCCTGATTTCTAAAGATCAGAATTGTGAATCAACCATGTAGTGAAAAAAGGCTTCAGTTTTCTAAATAAAACATTTGCTGAAGTTGAATGTTATAGTACTCAAGACCAATCCTGATTTGTAGGCTTTCTGGATATCATTAACTATCATAACTACCTGTTAACAGTTTCTGTGTAGACATTTGGTACTGGTACTTCTTTATATAAAGTGAATAAGTGTAGGTACTAGAATAGATATGTCATTCATTTACAGTGCCTCAGACTGTATGTCAAAATGGCTTCAATAGTGGTATAATGTTTTCTTTAGTATCATGTTGATACTGCTATCCTAAGCACTTTTTGTTCTCATTCAGCAATACTTAGAACTGTACTATTCATGTTTTACAAATTAGAAGAAGCATTTTGCTCATTTGGTTAAAATGTTTTATTTCTTATTTATTACAGCTCTTGATTGGTTTTGAATCAGGAACAGTGTCAATATGGGATCTGAAATCCAAGAAGGCAGAATACAGATACATGCATGATGAGGTATGAGAAAACATATGGCAGATTTTATCTGCCACTTCTTGAGCAATAGTAATATTACTTCAATTTTGTGTTTTAATTTAGATGTTTCTTTGTCAATAATATTTATTCACAATTTTCTAGAATGATAAACTTTGTGAATTACTCCTGCGTTGTTCTATTTTCTTTAATAATCCTCATGCCTCCCTCCCTCTTTTGCTATCATTCATGCCCCTTATATTGAAAAAACCTGCTTGTATTTTAAAACATTGTTAAACTGATTAGAATTTATTTTAAACTGTGAAGAAGTACTAACGTTTTGTTGCACTACCAAGAGTTAAGAATGTAATATGATTTCAAAAATGACAAAAACAATATCTTATATATGGTCTTGCACCCCTCTTGAAGCTTCTTTATATGATGTGCAGAAATTAATACTTATTTCATCAGTCTGAAGCATGGCTTAAAGAAGTGAGTTGATAAAGTTTGTCCAGTGACTTAAGAATTAAAAGTTTGGGAATTTTCAGGATCCTGGACTTGAGGTGTTCCATATGGAATTCATCATGGAGTGTTTGTATTGCATATTTAAAGGTTTCTAAATTCCATGTGATATTGACATCACAGAGCTGAAGAGGGAAAACACTAGCCTTCCCCTGCCTCTGCAGTTCAGTACAGTTTTTAAATCTATTTTTTTCTGGAGTCTTACAGTATCTGTCTTCATGAGCCTAAAAGAAAGAGTGAAGGAGAAATGGCTCTTCTTTGCTGTCTCTGTCACTCATACAAATAGGTGTCTCCACCTGTACAGAGGATCATTCAAAAAACATTCTACATTTTTGGTGATAAATCCTGCCCTGATCCAGTGAACCTCACCTTGAGCTTATCGTTTATTTTGATGTTGTTGTTGGAAGTACTTTCTTTGAGGAGAGCTTGTGCCTTAAAATGATTCATTTCTTTTTTCCCTTCTCCTTCTCTGTCTGTCTTTATGTTTCTTTGACTTCCCTTTGCCTTGGAGGCTTTGCCTGCACTGATGGCCTTGATGGCCCTTATTAAAAATATCCCAGCTTTCAAGGGAGGATGATTCTTGATGCCTTTTCTGATCTGGTGAATCCCACCTTTCTCAGTCTTCTTCTGTATGCCAGGAATTCAACAAGCAAGAACCCAAGTTGGTGCCAGTCAAAATTCCAATTTTATTTCAAGAAAATGTCAATATAGGCTACAGATCAGACAGCTCAGAATCATCTCCTCCCTACAGTATTTGTGGGCATTTCCCTAAAGCTCTATAACAAGCAGGACTTGCTTCCACTATCCTGTTTGAGATGAGCTTTGTCAACACTGGATTGTCTAGTTGGTACTAGTGGACATTCTGATGCGTCTACTTGTTTTCTCTACTTCCTCCCTGTGACAAACCGGGGCTTTCACACTCCAGATGCACTTTAAAAATGTGTTGTAACCTTGTGTAGCTTTGCTGCCACCATTTATTAATACCTTAAGTTTTTATTCTTATGAATAAACAGGAATTGACACATGTGTTAACTCTTGTTAGTAACTTTGTGGTTTATTTTATTTTCGTGTGTTACTTAATTGAGGTTTGCATTGTTCTTTAGCTGTAACTTAACCAGTTATACATTAATGTTCTTATGTAGCTGTTACTTAAACAATTCCCTAACCATACCCTAGCCAGTCTCTAACTAGCCCCTGTCTGTCTGACAGTTTTAACAGTCATCTCCTTATATATGGCACAATCTCACCCACAAACTCAGTGATTGGCCACGCAACTTGAATATTTGTGACCTCATTTTTAAGGTTCAGTCACAATACCCCTCCCCATCAAATTAATTTTAAGAGAGAAAAATTTTAATCAGTTTGCTCAATTAAAATTAATTTCTGGAGCTGTATTTATCCTCTGTACAATCTACTACTTACTTATACCAACATTTCCGCCTTACCCATATTACCTTTTATCATTACCTTACAACAACAGGTTATTATTTTGTACAATCACATTTCATGACATTACATTTATACTTACATTTTTCACAATATCATTCACTGTTTGCTTCAAAAATATTTCCAATATTACCTTGCATCCTATAAACATTAAATTGCATTACATTGCATATTTTTTCTTAATTAATATATTACTTTGCACTAATATAACAATTCCAAAATACATTTCCTTTTCCAATGTTTCCCATTATTCTCCTGCAGAATTTCTAGAAAGCACATCAGCAAAAATATTATGCACACCTTTTACAGATCTGAGTTCAAAGTTGTAATCTTGCAACAATAAAGCCCAGCGTAAAAGTTTATTATTATTTGCTTTCATGCTGTTCAGCTACAATAGTGGAGAATGATCAGTGCATAATATAAATTTTCTCCCCCATAAATATGGTTTTAGTTTACAGCCCAAATTATGGATAAGCATTCCTTTTCAATCATGGATAAATGACACTCTTCCAGTTGAGGTTTCTTGCTGATGAACATCACAGGTTGTAATGTCCCTTGTTCTCCTTCCTGGCAAAGTACTGCACCCTGTCTTGTGCCTGAAGCACCAGTGTAAACCCAAAAGTCCTTGTAGAAATCAGGTGCCAACAAAACAGGCCTCAATGTTAAAGCTTTCTTCAAGCTGTCAAACGCAGCTTGACACTCAGGCAACCACTGCAACACATTTGGATGCTGCTGCTTCATAAGTTCTGTTAAAGGTGCTGCTAGGGTGCTGAAGTGTGGGATGAATCTTTTATAACAGCCAGCAAGTCCCAAGAATGGCTTTACTTTCTTCTTTGATGTAAGTCAGGGCTATTGGTTGATTGCTTCAATCTTTGTCTGCAACTGTTTGATGACTCCTCCTCCTTTGACATGTCTCAGATACTTTATTTCTGTATTTCTAATTTGGCATTTCGATGCTTTGATGGTCATTCCAGCATCTTTAATTCTCTGGAGCATCATCTCAACATGCTGTATGCGTTCTTTCCATGAGTTACTGAATATACCAATGTGATCTAAATAGGCCACTGTAAATTTGGATAGACTGTGAAGCATTTGGTCTATTAAATGTTGAAATGTAGCTGGTGTATTCCTTAAGCCAAAACTCGTGACATGGAATTCAAATAACCCTATGGGACTACAAAAGGCTGTCTTCTCTTGATCATTAGGGTCCATTTCAGTTTGCCAATATCCCCATCTTAGATTGAGGCTGCTGTTGAAACTACATCTTTCTACAGTTTCAATTAAATCATCTAACCTCAGCATGGGAGATGCATCTGGTTTTGTGACACTGTTCAATTTACGATGATCCATGCAAAATCTCACAGTTCCATCAGTTTTATCTACTGAAACAATTGGAGCTGCCCAACAACTTTTCAATGGTACAATTATTTCCGCTTGTAACATATCTTCTATTTCAGCTTTGATCTTATCTATATATATCCTGGTAACTCTATACGGAGTCACAGCTATAGGAGCAGCATTTCCTGTGTTTATCTTATGCTTCACTCCGTTAGCTCTTCCTGGATTAGGTTTAAACAAAGTTCTATATTTAAAAGTTCTTGCATTTCTGTCTTTTGTCTCTCTGTTATGGTAGGACTATATTTCACTTATTCTGGGTTATAGTCATCTTCCTTCCCCCTTTCCCAATATATTAATTCAGGAACTTCATCCATAACCTCTTTCATTGCATATAGCATGGACTTTGCTTCCTCGTTGTTAAAATGTGGTTTTAATACATTTACATGGACTAATCTGGTTCCTTCATCAGTATCTTGAATCATATAATTAACATTGTTCAGTTTAGACACTGGTGAAAGGTCCTAACCATGTTAGTTGCATTTTATTCCCTTTAATTGGTCTTAACATAAGCACTTGTTCTCCTGGTGCAAATGTTCTGTCTCAGGCTTTCTTATCATACCAGGTTTTTTGTTTTTGTTGTGCCCTTTCCATATTTTAGTTGCAACCTCCATTAATGTTTTTAACGTATCCATTAAATTATCAATGTATTCGATAGCATTCACAGGATTCTTTTTATTATTGCAACCTTCCCATTTATGTCTTATAGTACAGTATCTAAAGCTAACCTCTGAAAAGGGGTACCGATTACAGGTATAGAATTTAACTTGGCTTTGGTTTTATCTTGCTTTGTTCCAAATCTTTGACACACATCGCAGTTTCTTACTAGAAGTTTAATCTGTTTACCCGTCCCAGACCAGTAGAAGTTTTGATTAATCCTTTGTTTCGTTTGGGTTGCTCCCAGATGTCCCCCAAACATATTACTGTGTGCTCTTTTCAACAGCTGTTCTCGATATTTGACAGGCACCACCAGTTGTTTATTCGCACCAGTTTTTCCTCTTTTTGGCAATGATAAGGGTGTTCTATATAACAGTTGATTTTCTATTATAAACTTTTCAGGCTATTCAGGACTTAACAGTGTTTTATCTTGCTTCAAAACATTCACTTAAACTGGCATCCTGCTTCTTCTCAACTACAAAGGAAGACCCCAGCCCATCCAGAATGTTGGTTAAACTGCCAAATTCTTCAACTGTCACTACTGCCTGCTCATTCTCAGTTTTGATATGTTCTGGTGAAATTTTACCCTTAACATTTCCATTTTCAGTATAGTCATCTTTTTGGATCGTCTTAGACCTTGTAACCACAGAGATACTCTACACATGCTCTAGGACATCTATCCCAATGAAATACGCATTAGGAATTTGATCCAAGACTCCTACGTCCTGTGTTCCTTCCCAGTCTCTTAAAATGTAAGCAAATTTTTGCCATGGGTAATTCAACTTTCAGAGCTCCAATTCCTTTTACTATTAATTTTTTCCTGGTTGGATTTCCTCAGGCTTCACTATGTCAGGGTGTATGAGAGTTACACTTGATCCCATATCAATAAATCCCATATAAGCTTTTCCATTTATAGTCACTACTTCTCCAGATTTTGATAATCTATTATCTAGGTTAATTACATAACAGTGGACTACTTCAGTTATAGGTCACTGAATTTACCATAATTTTCTCCTCAATTTTTGGATTTCTTTCTACATTGATTTCTGAGTTTTCTTATTGATGTTCTTGAATATAAAATACAATACTTTTTTTTCATTATTGTTTTGTCTGTTTTTTAATTTCTGGCACCATCTCCTGGTGTGACCTTCCTCAAGACATTCAAAACAGACATATTTCTTTTGATTGCCTTTACTTCTTTTATTGGGTTTTCATTCTGCTCCTTAGGGGACAATGGTAGAAAACTCAGAGTTAGTCTAACTAACCTTTAGGGTAGGGTCTATTAGAAGTAGGCCATACTGGTGGCAAATAAATCATTATCTGCTTCTTCAAATAAATCAGCACTGGTATAACCATATTTATTTACCTTGTGTTTGTCTGGGACCAGAAACTGACACAACTACATCCAAAAGTTAGAACTGAGAGTATGTTAATATTGCAGAAAGATGAATGAAGCAGTATTTGTGAAAACAAACTTCAAAGCATTCTGCTACATAAATCCTGCAAACAAGTTCCTAAACAAAGCAAATTAATCTCCACAATCCAAAATATGAGAGATAGAAGGATTGTCAGATGCTCATATAAATTAAGAATTTTCTTCTTCCTTCCACTCATGGATTATTTATTTATTTATTTATTTATTTATTTATTTAGCTTGTATGCCGCCCACTACCCAAAGGTCTCTGGGCGGCTCACAATCAGAATGAACAGTTAAAACATCAAAATACAATAAAATTAAAACAATAAAACATTTAGATGCAATAAATACGATACATTAAAAACACACCACTAAAATTGCCATCAGGGCCCACAATCATTAGTTAAAAAATTACTGTTTATGGCAGGGGGGAGGGGGCTCATGCTGCATTTTTTTGACCCATATGCGTATCTAGTAGACTCAAAATGGACTATTAGGCCATTTCCCCTTCTATTCAGAAACCCAAATTAGTTCTGCTATTTTCTTTTAAATAAAACTATCAGGGCTTCAGTTTGAAAATAAAATAAAATAAAATAAAATAATAATAATAATAATAATAATAATAATAATAATAATAATAATAATAATAATAATAATAATAATATTATTATTTATTATTATTATTATTATTATTATTATTATTATTATTATTATTATTATAAATTTGTATACCATCCATCTGGCAGAAAGCCACTCTGGGCAGTTTACAATATAAAACTAACTGATTATAAAATACAGATACAAAAATGTAATAAAAAGCAAAAATATTACAAATTAAAACATAACTAAAACAACAACATTCATAAAAATCAAAGGTAAATAAGCTAAGCTAATGGTGGATGAGATTAACCAGGAAAAACAGATTGAAATAACCAAGGCTTCAATCTTTTCTTGAAGATCAGCAATGAGGGGGTCAGGTAGATATCTGAGGGGAGTTGGTTCCAGAGTCTAGGAGCTGCCACTGAGAAGGCCCAGATCCTTGTTTTTGACTTGTGGGCCTCCCTCATTGTCAGATAACCTGCATGCAACGAACGAGTGACATGGGCAGAACTCTGGGGTAGAAGCCGCTCTGACAGATAGGAAGGTCCCAAACCATTTAGGGCTTTATATGCCAACATTAAGACTTGAAGTCAATGCGGTAACAGATCGGCAGCCAGTGCGGTGTGGCTTGAGTTGGGGTAATATGATGGAATCTTTTAGTACCCAATACTAGTCTGGCTGCAGTATTCTGCACCAGCTGGAGCATCCACATTAACCTACAAGGCAGCCCCACTTAGAGAGCACTACAGTAGTCTAATCTCAAGACTACAAGTGCATGGACCAACGTAGTGAGAGTGCTGGGGTCCAGGAAGGTGCACAGTTGTGCAATCTGCCTAAGGTGGTAATGTGTGGTATGGACCACTGCTGCCACCTGACCCCAGTGCAGCAGCCCCACCCGTCATAAACAGAAAGATTAAATGACATATAAATTAATTTTTTTTTTTTTACCAATTCATGACAATTTTTTTGGAAAACAAATTGTTTGCTTATAAATAAGTAACATTACACCTGTATACATACAGGTATCTGGAATACTGCCTTTTTAAAAAAGACTCAATTTAATAATATTTATGTAAAATAGTTTTATCTATTAATTTAGATAAATATAATTAAAATACTGTAATATATCAGAAAGTAAAATCCACAGAAATAACTTTGAAAAGTAAAATATCTAAGAAAATGAAAACATGTTTGCCTGGTGCAGTTAGGATTTTAAAGTTGGATTTTAAAGTTTCTCTAAGGATCATCTTCTGTAGCTAAGGTTCTAGTGCTGAGAAGGCCTGCTTCTCAGCACTAGAGAAGGCCTACATGTATATTGCAGAGATGCCTACTTCAGCAGGAGGCGCCTACTTTAGTAAAAACAGAGGCAGAAAATTGTGGGAAGAGGTACTCCTTCAGAGAGGTAGACCCCAAACTGTTTGGCTTGAATCGCACCCTGAAGCAGCCCATGGCGTTCCTTAGTATTGATGTAATACATAAGTATCAGTCACATTCTGCACTAGTTGAAGCTTTATTTTCAAGGGTATATCTGCTGCTTGAATTCTATTATGATATATTGTTGTCTTATTTGTGTATTTGTCTTGAACCATTATTTGATTCTGTTTGGCTTGAAGTTAGATAAACCACTGTTTCTTGAATTTGGAACGGAGTTATTGACAATCTTAATGGGAAGTACTCTCTCCACATACAAAGAGAACTAAACATATGATCAAAGCTCATGTCTGCCTTATCCTCAAAATTTTAAGCTGTGGTTTAGTAAGCTATCCTTTTTAATTTATTCATGCTCTGTTCCTAGTCTGTGATATTTTCTGCCTGAAGAGGCAAGATTGGCATGCTCTTTACAGTCCTTCCACTGGCGTGTAGAAGCCTTCCACCAACCTTTAAACTCTGAATGCATTGCAAAATTACAGTTTTTAGGAGATGCTGCACTTATTTTTAAAGAAGTCTTCTATGTTTGTTTTAATTTTGCTTGAACTTATGTTTCGAACACTGCTTAGTTTTAATTGTGTTTTAATTTATTGTACATTAAAACATATTTTTAGATGCTACACACTGGGGAAAATGTGGGTATAAATAAAGTAAAATATTTTGTAACATTTTATTTTGTGCTTAATAGTGTGAGGCATGTATTATTTCCAGGGTTTGGAAATTAGAATTGATTAAATAAGTGACAGGGACAGTTAGTTTTGTAATTGTTTTAGTATATTTATTCTGTAAAACATGATACACAACAGTTTTGGTACCTCATTTTATATTTTTCCTTCTGAGCAATTAAATGAACAGTGCACAATTCAGTGTGGGTTTAGATATACAGTAGGACCCCGGTATCCTCTGGGGATTGGTTCCAGACCTTCCTGTGGATAATTAAAACAGTGGATAAGAGAGAACACCAAAAAATCCCCAAAACTGCTGTTTTATTACAGTAGTTTGCTTTACATCTGCTGTTTCTGACAGTAGCTTGCTTTACAGCTGCTGTTTTATGACAGTAGCTTGCTTTACAGCTGCTGTTTGTGACAGTAGCTTGCTTTGTTTACGACAGTAGCTTGCTTTGTGGCTGCTGAATTATTTATTTGCTTTTTTCCCTCTGCCATCCGTGGATAACTGAATCAGTGGATAATGAATCAGTGGATAAGGGGGTCCTACTGTAGTCAGAATGTGCCTTAATCATCAATAGTCTATACACATACTGCATAACTGAAGAAAAGATATCTCCTTAAGGGATACTGTTAGTGTTTCATAGAGTGTAGAGTCCTGGAAAATGCAAAGAGATCAAAATACTTCATTTTGTTACTCATTGTTAAAATAGAAAATAAAGCAACTTCTGTGTGAGCATTTGGGAGTTCTCACTTAGTGTTAAAGAGGAAGGAGGATTGGCAGCAGGTGCTCTTTTGTTTGGACTACTAGATGTCTCCCCTACATCAAAAGCTTCTCTTGTGAATTGAAGCAGTCTAAGACTGTATTGTTGGGTATAGTCAAGTGTATAGCAAGGACAACATAAATATTGTCCATAAATCAGGCATTATCTCAAGTCAAGCCTACTAGTTGTTCTGTATCCCGTCAAGATTTTCATTGATGTATACATTACCACGTAGTTTTGATTCATTCAGATGGGCCTACTGTAGTTGAGACTTCCTGTGCTAAAGTCATAAGTAGAGCACACACATTTGAATCAGTGGAACTTGTGGAGGAACTGATTCACCAAATCCCCACTGATGCTGTGGGTCTACTCTAGTGTGGCTTACTACACTGAGAAAGAGGATTTCAGCTGTAATGTAGGGTTCACTGTTATTCAACATTTTGGACCTTTTTTCCAATCTCTCACTATATTTTAGTCTTTAAAGAGAAAACGCATTATGTTTAGGTTTTGTTACAATTCATAATGAATATTTATGTTGCTATATCTGATCTAGTTATAAGTTTAGATTAATGTGTCACTGAACTGTTATTCTTTTTTTAAAAAAGGATAAAATTTGATCTCATGTTTCATTCAGTAGTTGGAAAAAATTGATAAAACCATTGTTCTCAAGATAATTTGCCCTGATTCATAACTTGATATCTTTGGGCCCTGCAGAAAAAAAAGTTAGGGGAATAAATTGTGCATACTTCATTGCTTTGTACTGAATAATGACAGTGACCCAAACTTTTAGTATCAGACAAAATGGTATCTTTTTAAAAATCTCCATGCGTAATTAGCTAGTAGAGGAGTTTATAAATAGTCAATGAAAGAAGCTCTTGTACTGAAAGACCCATATATCCAAATGCTCCTTTGTTTGCAGATTTTGTGCTGAGATTATCACACTTCATCAAAATGAGTATAAAGTAGCTCATGGATTTCAAATGATTGCTTAGAATGATGCAGGCATTATTCATGAAAAGGATTAGTGACTTCCACAAATAAAACAATGCCAAACACAAATTTCAATGAAAAATACAAATGTTTTCTGTAAAGATAACTATACCCTGCAGGCTTCCTGCCCAAAGAAGCTGTTGGCAACTGGGTCTTCAAGTGAAGAATCAATGGGCTCAGTTTTAGGTATTGGCATAGAGGAGCTATAGTTTTTGCAGAGTCCCTTTCCCCATAAAACCAGAAGGTTGAGGTGTCATCACTGGGCCTTTGGTACCCTCCTGTAACATAGAGTCCTCATTTTTTCTCACTGACCCCCCCCCCAAAAAAAATCATGCAACAGGATGTAATTGACATGTGAGAAAGAAGGTTTGTACAGTCCTCAGCAAGAGCTCTGCTTAAACAACCCATTCATCATCTCTCTTCCTTGTCTGTCCAGGATGATGATGACTAGTGGAAGATCTACTATCAGTTAGCAGCTGCTTCTCTGGCCTCTTCCTCCCCTTCAGCCCCAGCCAGTAGCAGCAGTGCTACCACTGCATCCACCCAGGATTTTTGGTCTTGTTGTTCTTCAGCCAAAGACTTCAGAAGACCCTGTTCTTGTTCTCCCTATCTTTTATCTGTCCCCAAACCGCTTTGGCCAGGTGCTCATCATCAGAATGATTCTGTCTTCCCCGTTTCCTGCCCTTTCTGGCTTTAGGCTTTTCTCACCTTATATCTCCTGAGCCTACCCTCCGGCCCCTTTAAACGGGTTAGGAGAAGTAAAGTAAAAACTTGTTAGTATTAGAGGTGCAACAAGACTTCTGATTTCTCAGGTATTTTCTGTGTAAACCAAAGATTTAAGAGGGCTGAGGTGGGTGTTTAGTTTGCTTCTTAAAAAATGTAATCTGTGCATTCATCCAAAAGAGGAGTTCAGGAGGTTGGGGGGAGTACAAAACAAAACATGAGTATAAAATGAATATGATATATTCACCATCAATATAATATAATAAAATTAAGTCTGTTTTAACAAGCTAAAGCTCTGCATTTAAATTATAATGCCAGTATTGTACAAATAAAAGTTTTTAACTTGTCAATGAAACCCATGTGATGTTCATACCAGACATACTTTCTGTAGAAGGGTGTTTCATCCAAAGTTGGGGCAATGCCACAGTGGGAGGCCTTTTTCATAGATAAAAATGCAACTTCTGTTAAGATGCCGATACGGAAGGAAGCCTCTAGCAATGATCTTATTTATATGGGCAGATTAATTTTGTAAGAGCTGTTCAAGACTTCAAAGGAGAAAATGCTCATCTCGAATGCAGCTCAGGCGCAAACAGTCAGCTAGTGCACAAGTGATGTAATGTGGTTCCATGTAGGGTTCTAGCAGCCAATATCTGTGTCAGTTGGAACTCCCGTCCCGTGGTCAGACTAATGCAATGAAACTACTGTCAGAAAACAGCAGAGTTTACAAATCAGTGAAGAACAGAGTATTTAGGAGTAGTTCATCATTCTCATCTTTTCATGGTGCTTTGGAACTTGCCCATGGCTATCTAAGACACGCTGAGTAACTGCTCTTCTGATTTCTGGCTCTATAGCTAGAAACATGACTACCTTTAGTTCCTTTAGTTATCTGGCTTGCCATAAAATCCATGAAAGCACATTCCAAATAGAGCTTGAAAGTCATTTGGGTGCAGAAAACTCCTTGATATTTTTGCAAACATTTTACTTTATTTAAAAAATAACTTTTATGCCTAAATTTTTCTTGGTTCTAAATATATTGAACTGAAAGTTGTAAATTTGATCTGCTTGTGTAGTCAAGGGCTTGTTTTCAGTTATGGGGCTGGACTGCTTTGCAAAGAAACTTAGTTTTAAGGAGTTTAAAAGAACCGCCCAGAGTGACCTCGCTGCCAGATGGGTGGTATAAAAATCCAACAAACAAACAAACAAACAAACAAACAAATAAATAAATAAATAAATAAATAAATAAATAAATAAATAAATAAATAAATAAATAAAGCTCTAAGACAGGAACCAATCCTTCTCTACATTACAATAGCTTGTGGACTGGATTCCTGCATACCTATGATATGTATTATCATTTTCCTGTTGCTGGGAAATCTACAAATATCATGACGTACCTTAAACATAACAGGTTTGATCTGACAAAATTTTGGGAATTGTAGCTTGCTTCATGCAGTGTAGATCAGATATTAAATACATGTGCTGAAATTCTAACTTTGTAACTATTTCATTGTAACCAGTTGAGATCAAATGTACTGTACAGTATATCCATTTCTAGTTAGTGAAGAGGATGTAGGTGACACTTCTGTCACCTGGATGTTTTGAGAAAGGAAGATCCAAGCCATCATTAATGATGCCCAGTTATTAGGAGTAACTTTCCAACAGTAATCATTTGCTTACATCTCAAAAATGTAAATATTAAGAAATCTTAATACTGTATCTATTAATGCAGGTGAACATTGCTTTATATAATTTTGGCTGACAGCTCATTCTGAAACCCCTTCATTATGAAATAAAACAAGCCTCAGTAATGTAAGGGTTTATCAAATGCAAATTGTTTTCCAATTTACGTGAATCCTTCCATCAGGCTTTCATTAGGGGTACTCAGACCATATTCAGTCATATATTGCAAACACATATAGACAGATGTTGAGGTAAATTCTCATTTGTCAAATTCAGAATAAAAAGTACTTAAAGCACAGTCCCTGCTGTAGCCATATTGAAGTCATCATGACTACTAAAATGGTAAATTGCTCTAGCTTTGACATTTGAAAGCCAAAATACCAGTTTCTGGTATTTCATACTAAATGCTACCCTAATTTCCATGATTACTCCAAAGCATTGGCTGTGTTAAGGGAGCATTCTGTAAAAGACAGAAAATATTTTCCTTTTTTAGGACATCTTATGACGAATCTTCAGTCCATTCAGGAAGCAGAAACCTTTTTTTGATGTGTGATGTCATTAATGTGGCCCTCTGCTGTGCCCCAAGACTGGAATTTGTCCTACACCCAAAGGTTAGTGAGTGCAATAAGGGACAGGAGCGTGTAGCTTCCTTATTAGACAGAACATATTAGTATCTAATATCCACATTGCAGTCTATAGGCGTGTGTTGCACAGGTGTCTCTAAGAAGCAAATGTCCTTTTTCGAAGTACTTAAGGGATAGCAGGGAAGCTTTTAAATTAATTTCATTTATCTGTCCTTGGAACCTCCCTTTTTTGAAACTGGCTTTCAGCTCTGTTTACAGTAATATGATACCTACTTTTAAAAGACAATAAAAAGGTACTTCTGGAGTTCTCATGAGAATTGAAGTATGAAAATACTGAAACATTTTCATAATTTTATAACTAGAATAGTTTGCATCTTATGGATTAACACAATTTAAAGCTATTTTCCCCTCAGTTTTAAAAATAGCACACTTCACTGAAAAATGGAATGTGAACAAATAAAATGTACATTATAAAAGTTTGAGCAAGATAATGTTTGGAGAATATCAGGTATTTTCTATAGTATCTCTATGTAGTTAGAAAGATTCTAGTTGTTGTAATGGGTGAAGTTTTTTATTTCAAATGATTCCCCCCCCCCGCGCGCATTCTGCTTTTGTGTTAGTGCAAAACAATGAAACCCTCAACTTTGCAATGGAGAGGGTATGCTGACACTGTACTGTTGAAGGCCCATACCGGCTTCAGATTTAACAAGGCATCCTTAAGCCACCTACATAGCCGTTGCAGCTTATTTCCAGTGATGTTAAGAATTTACTTAACTGCCTATATAGAGAAGAACACGGTTGGGATGGGATACATTTTTCCCCAATTTCATAATTCTGGTTGAAGGAAGAATTCTTCCTCTTTCTTTGGGAAGGGCTAAGATACTTGAACCTTCTTTATTTCCAGAACTAAGTACCTCATCCATCAGCCCTCTTCAGTTGGAGAAGGCAAGTAGGCATACACACTTTCTGTATTATGTCCCCACTTAGTTTGTTATTCTTATACATTTAAGAAAAATGGGGGAATGCTTTTTTTAGATACATTTAGAGAAGAGAGGAGTGATAAATAAACGTGCATGCATGTGTGCAAGGCCTGTATATTGCAGGAGCCCCAAAACTGCAATATAGTATGTGTCCAGTGAGTAATGGGCATGTTTGGCTCTCGGCAGGATTGCTGTATCCAAATGATTTGCTTTATTATTTTTATAAAATTTAACTTATTTGATTACTATATATTCCATAGTTGAGATGCAATGCAACTTATAATATTGTGAAAGACAACAAAAAATTAAAATGCAATACAATAAAAGGCAAAAGAAATTTTAAATGCAAAAAAATTATAGCCATTAAAATGGAATTGAATCCATGTTATTAAAATGCAATTAAAATTGAACCCCTTTAAAACCATTTCATTAAAATATGTACTAATATTAGTTTTCCTTTAAAAAGAGAAAGTCATCTCTTGTTTAGAATCTTATGATTTGAGGCCTTAACTGCCAATGTTCTTTGTAAATATTTAGGGCTTTACCAACAGGAGGATAGTAGGATGGCGCAAATGTCTTTTACAGACACCAGGAACAGCCACAGGGAATTATCTTGAATCCCAAACAAGTTGGTCTGTGAAATTTCTTTGGGAAATTCTCAAAGCCCCAGGAAGATTGTATGAGAAAATAGAGTCACTTAGACAGCCTGGTCTCAGGTCATTATCGAAAGACATTATTATGTGACATCATTAATGTAAAGAAAAAATGCCCAAATGGATACAGATTTTAGTAGTCAACACAAATTTCTACAGCTATGCAGAACAGATAGGGCCAAATATTAGCATTCTTTTACAAGGGCACACATCTGAAGGCTCCCTTCAGCCATATCACCTAACATGTTTCGTTCATGGCTGGCAAATGTCTCTGTAGTGGGAAGAAATGCTAGCTGACTTAGAGTAAGTTTCCTTTTCCTCAAAACAATGGAAAATGTGTCTGCAGAGCAATGTGTTTATTTTTCTTAATTTAACTATAATATTTATTCTGAACTTTCCAAGCTGGGCAAGAAACAATTGCCTTCTATGTATAAGATCAAAAAGCAAAACAAAAAGATACTGCCTACTTTATAGATTCATTTATCTGTAGTCTGCAGTTCTTATTTGATCATTCAATTTATGATAATATCATGAGAGGACTTGAGTATGCTTCTAAAGATCCCATTCAAGAGAATCTGGTTTCACTTGTTCCAAATAGATTTCAATTCTCTGCTCTCATGTTTCTGTCATGGGAATGCATTCAGTAGCATAAGCATGCTGGTGTACTTTAGTGCCAGAAATGCAATATACAGATTTTGATATTAAGGCTTCCTGATGTTACAAGAAGTATTATGGTTTAAACCTAGTTATTAGTGCCAACTGAAGTAGTCCTATTGAATCAGAGGGGTTTGGCTTAGTCAAGTTCAACTGATTTACCAGAATTTTTGGAACTAACAATTGGATTTAGTCTTGTTTTTAAAATTGGAAGAAGGGAAGGAACGTTTGATTAGCTTTAAAAGACTGATGATAAACCCGAGAAAGGCACTGTGTTTTATAAGTTGTATTTACAGGCATTTTAAGAAATGAATAATTAGAGATATTAGTGTATACTTAGCTGAAGCAGTGTATCTGGTTTGGTTATTCACTTGCAGCCTACAGTTTAATAGACTTTGTAATGTGTTCTGTATATAAACATATTACTGCCTTCTGAAATGTTATGGTTTCAGATTTTGAAATATAATTGTGTAAGAATTTTAATGCTGTATTAATTTCATGACAAGCTGTGAAATTCCTTACTACTCATTGGTGATTCCTCAGAAAGGAATTGTTGTTGCTGTTGAGTTTGGATTTTGTTTGTGTGTGTCCCCCCCCCCCGGAGATTCATTGAAAAGGCAGGTGTGGGCACTGTTGGGTTGGAGGTTGCTGCCAGGCACTGCAGGGCCAGGCGTGGGCTGCAGACCGCTGCTAGGACCACTTTGAAGGCTGGAGGCCGGGACCATGGCTGCAACAAAGGGCTGCCAGCCATGGTTGTGGGAGGTTGGCAGTTGCATGGGCCAGGGGCATCTATCCAGGACCTCGGTAGTGATGGGGTGCTGGGAGTCCCTCTCCTTCCTCCCTCTCTCACAGCCCAGCTCACCTCTTCCTCCCTTGCCACCACTACCATATTGGGAGCCTGCCAGGCAACATCCGGGTGCCATTCCAAGATGGCGGTGGCAGCAGTGAGGAGTAGGAGTAATCATTTTATTAAATATTTTGCTCGTTTTATGAAATATTCATAAACCAAGGTGCTTTTTAACCACAGTAACTTTATACATTGAACTCTTTTCTAAAATAAGCAGCAAAATGTTGTCATCTTACTGGACTGTACATAGTATTTCCTATGTGTTTTGGCCAATTCTTATTTTGGTTTAGTTACTGTTCATTATTTCCTCTGCAAAATCTGTTGCTTTCTTCAGAGTTAGTTAAGTGATAGTAAATGTTTGCATTATTGGGATAATGCTACTTTATTTGAAGTATGTGTGTTAAATCCAATTCTACCATTCCTATCTTGAACTGATTTTGCCAGAAGAACTCGGAGGGTGTTGAAAAAAACCTTGCATTGTACCTTCAAATCTGCTCAATAGAAATCCTTCACAGAGATTTTTTGGCAAAACAGATGCCTGCAGAGGGAGGCAGACAGGAATAACTTGTTGCCTTGGAGAGTGGTGGTTAAATACCTGTACTGCAGGTAAAAAACTGTGCTAATGATCTGGGGTTCAATCCCAGGTAGGTGGCTCATGGTTGACTCAGCCTTTTTCGCTTCCAAGGTTGGTAAAATGAGTACCTAGCTTGCTGGGGGGGGGTGCAATGTGTAGCTTGCATTATTAAATTGTAAACCGCCCAGAGAATACTTGAAGTGTTGTGGGGCAGTATATAAGCAGAACACTTTGTGTTGCTTTGTTTTTTGCTCTGGTGCAGTGTTGGATTTGATTGCATTTTTAAAATAACATCATATAGGGTTTCCCCTCCTGAAATTTTTCAGTTTGATGATCTAGAAATTGGCGTGTTAACATGAAATGGTTCTAATTGATATGTTAGATTGTGAAAATGGATCTCCAAAACTAGCTCCTTTTTAACAAGTAGTCTACATGATGACCATAATACATAATGATCATAACAGGATATTAAGAAATATATTAATGGCAGAAAAAACTATGTGCAACTGGTGCCACAGGAGATTTGTCAGTGTAAAATAGTTTATTTTCAGCACCAGTATTTAGAAGATTGTTGTGAATATTTATGCACTGTTCAATTGAATTATGTGGACAGCAATACAGTATTTTTGTCAGCATTTAATGTAGGGTAGCTAATCTTAGTTTCTTCTTGCTCTTTCAATAGCTGCAAAATTTTTAATTTTTTGAAAAGTACAATTGTTAGTTTCCTGTTTCATATTTTTAATATGTCCTTATTTCTCCATCTCCACCCTTTTATTTAGGCAATCCATTCTGTAGCTTGGCATCATGAAGGAAAACAATTTATTTGTAGCCATTCAGATGGCACCTTGACTATATGGAATGTAAGGAATCCTACCAAGCCATTGCAGACAATCACTCCACATGGTAAGCTCAACATGGATGTATATTCTATTTAATATGCTTTGTGTACTTTTTTACTTGGAGTTTGCAGGCTATGAAACCTGGGAATAATTCCCACTGTACTATGTTATGATTGGCAGCCTAAATCACTGAAGCTATTTACCGCATAATGCTGGCTTCTGTTGGCAGCTGTTTCTTTAGCCCATCAATCTTTTTGTTAAGATCAGTAGAACAGGAATTATGAAAATCCATCATACTTGTTTAACTCAATTGCTGCTTATAGCATTTGCCTTCCCTTCTCTAACCAAGGCTTGCCTTTGACATCTGATTGTTTTTTGTGGCTAAGTGGAGAATTCCACTTTTATTATTCCAAGAAGTAGTGGCAATAGAAAACTAATCTGTTCCTACTGTGGCTCAAGACTCTGGTCATGGGGCTGACTTAGTTATTTATTTAATCATTTATTAGGTCACCAACTGACTGGAAGCAGGAGATAAGCTAACTGTTCCTGTGTATTTAACAGATGTTTTATCTGCAGAAATCAGCAGCTTTTTCTGGTGCTAAATACTAAAGTAAAATCAGGGGGTATGACTCCTATGGAACCATAGATAAATTCTAAGAGGATAATGAATTTAATTTGTTCTGCGAGTCAGTTCACTAACCAAAAATTTTGTTATCTGAAACATGTTTTCCCATTGAAATGAATGGGAAACTGATTAATCCATTCTGGAGGTCAGAATATCACCAGGGGGTGCAATGCATCCTGGGTAGACTGTTTTTCACAAAGCTTTATGAAAAATTCATTATCTGAGGCAACCCATGTGAAAAATTTGTTATCGAAAACATCCCTATTCCCCGGAAATTTCAATGTGCTATCTGAATTATTCATTAACAGAGGCATTTGTTATCCGAGGTATTACTGTATTAGTAGTTTCAATACAGGGAAAAGAGTTCCTTAATGCTGCGCACGTCTGTAGGGGAAAAGAGGCCAACTGAGTTAAATAAATTGGATCTTTAACTGGATAAGAACATCATTTCAAACAAATATTCACTGCTTATAAAATATACAAATGACTTACTTTAATTAAGTATGAATTGTTATGATGTGTGAGAGTTAGGAATATAACATAATATTTAGAATGCATGGAAATATCCTTAAATTTTTCATATGGGTTGTAAGATATTGATTTCAAATTTAAAGTATAAATAAGAAAATGTTTTGTTTTAGGAAAGCAGGTAAAAGATGGAAAGAAGCCAGAGCCTTGTAAACCTATTCTTAAAGTGGAATACAAAACTACCAGAGCAGGGTAAGAGTTAAACTGTTCTTCAGTTCTGTTTTGGAAATTTGTAGTGAATAAACATTGAAGCTGTTACCCAGATGCTCTCCCAGGACATCATAGGAAAAGAGGTGAGGGAGGCAATTTGTCCTTCCCCTACGGTTCCATTTCTGTCTCCCATGCTGTGCTGGACATTGTGTCTCTTTAGAGCAGCCTTTGGAGGAATAAGTGGGAATTGGTCTGGCAGTAGCATCTGTCTTTTTGAAATGGAAGGGACCACCTATCCATAAATGGGCATGTTGTTATCCATCACAGTAACTGTGTTAGTTTGTGCAAGAGTATCAGATAAAAAAAAGTTATGTCGGATCAATACACCATGGGATGTTTTGCTGTACTTTATAATACTTAACATAAATTAAACATTTTAAATAGAATATTAAATGTGACATAATATGTTACACAAGCTTATGTTCGTACTACCTTGAGTTCTTAGTGCATTATGTCCATTATACAATGAAGTGAGTTCCTCTTTTTATCAGCGGTAGCTAGGTGGCAGCAAAATCAAATGTTTTCTAGTGATATTCTTCATAATTTTAACTATCTTCCTATTTCTCTCTCCAGAGAACCTTTTATCATCTTGTCAGGTGGTTTATCGTATGACACTGTAGGAAGGAGACCCTGTTTAACAGTTATGCACGGAAAAAGCACTGCTGTCTTAGAAATGGATTATTCAATAGTTGATTTTCTAACCCTCTGTGAAACTCCATACCCTAATGGTAAGTTCTGTAGAGGTGATTTTTACCATTTTGGTCTTGCTACTGTCATTACACAATTCTGTATTCACTTCATAACATTGCAAATTAGAAATGCTGAATACTAACTAACTTTTTCATTAGAATTTGTTAAATTCACGTTAATTTATGCTGTCTCAATCTTACAAGATAATTCAACAAAATATTTTGAAGCTCTGTGAGATTCCTTCTTTCATAATATATGCATACTGGATTGGAGCCTTGTGGCGCAGTGGTTAAACTGCATTACTGCAGCCAAAGCTCTGCTCACAACTCGAGCTCAATCCCAACAGGGTCAGGTAGCTGTCTGCAGGTTGACTCAGCCTTCCATCCTGTGAGGTTGATTAATAGACTACACAGGTCATTGGAAGGTAGGCAGTAAGCACCCTGGATAATTAAATTGTAAATCACTCTGAGAACACTTTTAAGTACTACAGGCTGCTAAGGGAAGATGATTCTGGTTGAAGTCCTTGCATTAGTATTTGTTGTTTTGATAAACATTAGAGACATAAAAGATAGGTATGGAGGTTTTTGGTTCTTTACAGATTTTTTTTATTGGAACACTCAAGGTGATGATAGATGAAGGACAACAGCCACATGCAGGGAGAATTAGTTTGTGTCTGTGTGTGTTTTGAAAAGGCTCCAAAATTGTCTAAGAGATGTTTCTGTGACAGCAGCTGAATTCATTATAGGATGGCTGGCGCATGTGCAGTGCTGGAGGTCAGTCTAATAGACTTTTAAGACTTTTAAGTTTTGTGCAGATGTGAGTCTCTTGCCTGATTTGCAGCTGTGCATTTGGAATGGGCAGACTTTTACTGCATTGTGGCAGTATGGCAGTTTAACCACTCTGCCACAATGCTCCTCTCCTACTATCTCATTCAAAAAGGACCCTTAAAAATAGCACAATCTCCTTCTATATTATTATAGGCCAGACATCACAGATAAATGCATGTGGCTTGTGTTTGAATAAAAATCAATCACTCTTCCCAGAGGAATACATAGACTAAATACAATTATCCTTTGGATTTTTTATTTCTCTGAAGGGGAAACTAGATACAAAGTACACATATTATGGAAATTTAGTTCCCAAAAGGCATTCAAATTGTTACACAGGCTTTAAGAAAAGCATTAGTAAGTTTGTACTAAAACAGGGTGGGGCATACCTATGCATGTGAATGCTACAAAAAGAAAATCTTACACATCCATTTCTATTCAACTACAATATAATTGGAGGAGTATCATCTAGATAAGTGGTTCTCAACCTGTGGGTCCCCAGATGTTCCTGGACTGCAACTCCCAGAAGTCTTCATCACTAGCTGAGCTGGCCAGGATTTCTGGGAGTTGCAGTCCAGGAACATCTGGGGACCCACAGGTTGAGAACCACGGATCTAGATAACTGTTGGTTGGTGAACCTATGGCATGGGTGCCCTTTCTGTGGGCACCCCACAATCGCCCCTTCACAGCCACCTGTATTCAGGTTAAATTGATGTATTGGCACTTTGTGAAAAATTAGTGGGTTTTGAATCGCAGTTTGGGCACTCGGTCTCTAAAAGGTTCGCCATCACTGATCTACATCATGCCAGGAACTTTTTATGATGTTTATGGACAGTACTTTATGACTGTGCTTTTTAAAAGAAAGCTCCCCCACTTCCAAAATTGATGGATTAACACTTATAGGAGGAAGACATAAGAATGTTACTCTGTTGATGGTCTTAAATCTTTCAGCGTCTTTAGAACCATTGGCCATGGTTCAAGTTGAAGTTTATTGCGGTCATATGACCCGTAAAAACAAATGTACAGTAAGCCATAAAAACAATGAAAAATAATAAAACTAAGAATGGGTAAAATCATCAGGAAGTTAGATTCATCTCCATGGACATTGGCCATGGTATCCTCCTGTGTAGCAGAATATATGGCTATGCTCCATCCTAATGAGTAGATATGTGAGGTTGTTCTGAAAACTATTTCTTTATGAGAGATCTCCTAGGCAAAGTTGCTGAGTTTAATTTTATGTGTCATTTATTTTAACATGAAATTGTTGATGAGAATATTTGAAGCCGTGGGTACATTTTACTTCCATATAAAAGATCAAGTCCTTCTCTTGAGGGGTTGTAACATGACTTTAGAATATTCAGATCTGACATAGTATCTTGTTTATACAAAGTTTTATTTCTAGACTTTCTTATGCTAGTATAATGTCTCAAAAATTATTCATTCATTTGTACTATTTTAACCTTACCCTTCTCCTTAGAAAGGACCCAAGACAACTTAAACCAGTGAATAAATATTTAGATAAATAAAATTATTCATTGATCTTTCCCTTTGGACATGTTTTCTCTAGATTTCCAAGAGCCATATGCAGTGGTCGTTCTTCTAGAAAAAGATTTAGTGCTAATTGATCTTGCACAAAATGGGTAAGAATTCAGTATGTAACCAAAATAAGAGATATCCCTGTTTCTTGCATGCTGTTAAATATAATAATTGAAATCCTATTATTCTTTTCTCCACTTGCAAGGGCCTCTTGTGCACAATTATAGAAATACATCCAGGATTTAAGGAGATATTTAATAATCCATTGCACAAATATAAGACCAATAGAGTGATATTCAGCTTTTTATAATTGCATGCTGGAAATTGTTTGATGATCCTCTCAAATGTCCCCCCCCCCCCCCGGTGCATTCCATTGTTATAAACAGAACTCAGACATTGTTCCACAATTCAGACTATTTTCTTATCATTTATGTGGACCTGGCATTCTGCATACCACTGAAAATATTTTTTATAATACCACTGAAAATAAGCTCTGATACATATTTCTGATACATAAGCCTAATTTGTAACCAGGAACTTTTGGAGTAGTTTATTTTTTGTTTGCCTTGAAAGTGTAACTAGGAGAATGGAAACATGGGGGTAGTTTGAAAGGAACTATTTGGATAACACCAGCAAGAAAGGTGTTAGTGATTCTAACTGGCCACTGTAGGGATTAAAAACCAGGTTATAGTTGTCCTTTTGCCTGTTCAGATTGTGCTGTAATGATGGAAGCCCTGAAATCCTATGTTTTAATGCAAAGTAAGTAGTAGGCAAGATCCCTCAATTTCAATTGGTGAATTCTGGGGCAGATGTCCTCAATACTAAAAGATTTGCATTTGATTTCTGGGCCCAGTTCATGGTGTTAATTTCAGCTTTAAAGCTTTACATGACTGATATTAATGTTTTTATTGTTTAGTTTATTTTAATTAATGCTTGATCTGCATTTAACTTATTTTTTAAGTATATTGTTTAGGTACTCTCCACTTCTTAGTGGAAGGTAATGTAATAAATACATAGTATAGCATAGAAATAGTAATGTAATAAATGCATATAATAAACTGAAGATAGCTACTGGGTAAATGCTTTGTGCATTAACTCTACATGACATGCTTATTCACATAAAGCAATGCATTTATCTTACTTTGGACTGATTCACACACTTCGTGTATTTATTTATTTATTTATTTATTTATTTATTTAATACAATATAATATAATATAATATACTGGGCCCCTCATTATGGAACCACCTTCCGAGTGAGCTGCGCCTTGCACAGTCCCTGCCCGCCTTCAGAAAGGCTTTGAAAACTCTGCTTTTTAGGGACGCATATGGTGACCTAATTTAATTTAATTTAACTTAACTTAATTTTTTTTTTGCCTACTGCCTGCTGATCCATCTGTATTGTTTTGTATTGTTTTCTTTTTTAATCTTGTGAACCGCCCAGAGTTCCATATTGGAAGATGGGCGGTATAAAAATGAAACAAACAAATAAATAATAAATAAATAATAAATAAATATTTATTTGTTTATTGGATTTCTGTACCACCCATCTGACAGTGAGGTCACTGTGGGCGGTTTACAACAAATTATGGTATACAAACACTGCAAATAAACTAAATAATTCACATAAAATGTACTTGTATATGCCTCATGAGGCAGTGCGAACATGGCTGTTATACCTTCCAAATCAGGTAATGTAACAAGTATGTTCCTATGTTATTGCGACCTTACATTTTCCTATATTGAGGAAGAAGGATCTGACATTTTCCTGTCTTCATCCCTTTTGAACTCTACTTCACACTCTCCTGATATGTTACACAACAGATGGGATGTTGTGGTTCACATGTGTTAGGGAACGGGTAGAAAGGAGAATTGCCCTCCTGGGAAGGGTGTGAGCTAAAGTTTGCTTACATAATGCTCAATACAGCCTATCAGGTATACTACACAGTATATTAAAATGTGCTGGATGGCATTCTTCTACCATCTTAACGGAAAGGCCTGCTATGTGTGGCCTGGCTATATAATGTGCTGGAGTGTGTAACTAAGCTTTAGATGTACTGGACTTGTGCAGCTTCTAATGGCTAGCTAGCCAGATTGTTAAGTGAAACCCTGACTCGCTTATCCTTTCTTGCTTTTAGATGCTATTCTTTGTGTTCTAGCTGCTACATCTTATCCTAAAGAAATTCTAGGTAAAAAATTGGTTACACATCTATAATTACAGCAGTAGATCACTATTATTTTCAGAACTCTGCTGACTTGTCGAGTATTTTGCTGAAGTTTGAATTAGTAGAGTGTTTTGACTATGCCACGTGATTAATTAAATGCATTCAATGTGTGTGTTAGGCCAGTTTAACAACAGTTTATAACTAAATCTTCACTGTTCTGTTCCAAGGATTTTAGCATTCTAAGAGAATTCATGCATTAATATTTCTTCACGAGATTATAAATATTAAAATTTTGCTTTACATCACTGCCTATGCCACTTGCATTATTTACTAATTTTGTTTTCTTCTATTGACATTCTTACCATAGTTAAAAACTACTTTGAAAAAAAAGGTAAATTTGAAATCTATGTGTAAAAGTAACTTTCGTGTTTTTATTGCCTTATTGAAGGTATCCTATATTTGAAAATCCTTATCCCTTGAGCATACATGAGTCTCCAGTCACATGTTGTGAATATTTTGCTGACTGCCCTGTGGACCTTATTCCAGCACTTTATTCAGTTGGGGCTCGACAAAAGCGTCAAGGGTATAGCAAAAAGGTATCAAGAGAAATAAGCATTTTAATTTCTAAGCAACAGTGTCTCATGTTCTTGGATTTAATTGCTTGTTTGTTTCATTAGGAGTGGCCTATCAATGGTGGTAACTGGGGATTGGTCACACAAAGTTATCCAGAGATCATTATTACTGGGTAAGTAATAAGAAGCACATTTACTTAAGACTAGTTTGTAAAGGAGATGGCGATATGCCCATCCCATATATAGTAGTCCCCTGCCACATCGCACCCCAAATATCATGATCCTGCTACATCGTAGGATCTGCTATCCCCTCTCCACTATGGCGATAGCGGCCCTCGCGAAGGCTTTCTGACCCTGCCATGGCCCCAGCAGAGGCCTCCTGACCTGGACTGATGGACAGAGGAGAAGAAACAATAATATCCTGCCAGCCAACAACAACCATCATTGGCCTTTCCCCTTCCCCACCTGCTTGCTTGCACACTGGCCAGCTTGCTGGAGGGAGTCGCCGGCCAGTCAGAACAGAGCACCTGCCCACGTGCCTTCACCTCAGCCAGAGCAACAGTGGTGATGGCTTCTTCGTTCTCCCTCCTTCCACCACCTTCCTTCTTTCACCTCAGCAGGCTAAGGGAAAGGGGTCCCCTTGCCCACTCGACAGCCTGACAGCCTGCCTTCCCCTTAGCTGGGACGGCAGTGGCTTCACCTCCATTTTCCCTCCTTCCCTCACCTTTTCTTCTTTCTCCTCAGCTGGCTGAGGGAAAGGGGTTCGTTCCCAACCATGCCACCACCTCCTGCCTTTCCCCTCACTCACCCATTCGCTCACCAGCTTTCCAAGGCAGCAGTGTGGCTGGGAATGGACCCTTTTCCCTCAGCCAACTGAGGCGAAAGCAGGGTGTGTGAGGGAAGGAGGGCCTCTGGACCAGCCACAGCTGCAGTGGAAGCCTTCAGACCCAACCTGATATGTGGATGCCGTCACCACAACAGTGTCCACATATTGCGGATTCTTCTTCATGGCCTTCATGAAGCCACACAGATGGCTTACCAGGGGGACTACTGTATTGTAATTTACAAATAGTTCATAGTAGGCTCATTGTGCTGTCATACACAGAATGAAATGCAACATTAGAAGCCAGTTTGCAGCAGGTGGAGACAACCAATATTTAGTTTAGGGACTGAGGCAGAACAATAAAGTATATTGCATTATCTCTTCACTGCATTCAAGACCAATGTGAGGAGTGGAAAGCAATGCCTCAGGAGAAAAGAAAAGTTATTTTAAAGGGGATTTTTGGGGTGTAATTTTAATAGAGACACATGGGTACACCCAGGTAGATGTAATACATTGTCTAGAATACTACTGGCAATTTGTAATGGAAGAATGTAATCATTTGAATAACAGTGTGGAATTGCTATTAATTAACAAGTTGATGCTATCATTTCTGGTTGTGTTTCATGTTGAGCAACTGGCATATAGCTTTGAATGCACATTTCATCTTGTTCATTAGTCACAGTTCCCCCTGCAGTTTATGATATTGCGGCTATGCTGGCATAAATCTTCAGGAGGATTCTGGCCACTGACATTGCATAAAAGTTATATTACGCATTACTTTGCTGTTGCTTTATGTTTTTAAAAAACAAATTGGATTGATATGAGAATAGCTAAAAAGAAAGGAAAATATCTGCTTTGAGTGTCACTAAAAATGCCTAGAAACAAAATGCCCTTTAAACATCTGCAAAATATTTTCCATGACTTTCCTCTAGTTTCAATGGCACTTCACTCATCATATTAGTTTTGAAATGTTACTTTTCACCACGCTTGCAGCATAATGTTATTTGTAACACAACAGCCAAAATCCTTTGTCACAGCTCCATATGCATACAGCTGACAATGTCAGTTGAGGCTGTTATCTTTAATTAAAACTTTAAATGTTTCTTCCTCTGAGGTACAAGACCTGGAGGGAATCTCTTTCAACTTTGTGCAGTCTTTAGGGATCTCAGGATGGGGTGGAGGGAACCTTTAATGTCCAAAATTGCTGCCACTAGGACCAGTTAAAGGTGCAGTGAGTTTTGGACATTAAAGTCCCTCCCATCCTGAGGCCCTCAAAGGCTTTTCTTGATCAAAAGTGATCCCTTAATTAATTAACTTCTAATTCAAGATAGAAGACCACAGCTAAATGGCATCATCTGGTGTACACTCACAGAACTGCACCAAGAACATTCTGGCTATTACTTCCCAGTTTATTTCAGAAGGCAGGTGTACTGTATACTATATAGTGGAATATTTGTTTTTCTGATTTCTGTTTAAATTCTGTTGTAGAACAGAAGTTGAAATGAGCAGACTCCTTTCATTTTTGCTCCTGAATGCCACCAATATTTTAACTTGTTGGCTTTAAGACCTCTTTCCAATTCTGAAGACAACAGCAGCTTTTTAATGCTTTCTAGCTAATTTTTCTTATATGATGTTACATTCTTTTAATCAAATCCGTTGGTAGAATCAGTGTATATGATCAGTATTCAACAATACAAGTCTGCTTATGGATTTCTGCCACTTCTGTTCATAAGAGAAAGGCAGTCTACCCATCTGTGTCAGTCAGAACCCTGTACAGTCTTAAAAACAACTTTTGACTCTATGAAGAGTAGGAGATATGAGGGCCCTTAAATTCAAATGCAGCTGTACGCCCATGTTGAATACAGGCCTATATTTCTGAATAAATTAAATTAAAACATATTTCTGTGTTTCTAGCTATTACATTTATTTCAAATAAAACATAGTACAATATCTCAACTGATTTCTGTACATACTAAGAAATGTATTCCAGTGTCATGTATAATGACATGTATAATGAAAATAACATATTCTGTCTAGCATCCAGATGATCTTTAGTACAGTTTTCCTTTCGTAAATTTTAGATTCTGATAACAAAGTATGACTCCTCAATTATTCAGGGTTCAAAGTTATCCAGAACAGCATTGGAACCTGTAGAGTGAGGAAATAATTCATCCCCACTGCTTTTACAATGTGTGTAGCAAATATAGCATGATGGTTCCATGTTATCGATTTCATATAACTGAGTCTATCTTGTTATCTTTGCCATCTATTATTTTAAGATTCTTCTTGAAAAAAACATTTCTTCTTTTAATAGGCATGCTGATGGATCAATAAAGTTTTGGGATGCTTCTGCAAGTGAGTATTTCAATGCCGTTTTTTGTATAAATTGGTCTTTACGTGTATGTGATATTGTGTCATCAGACACAAACATATCAAATCTTTAAAAGTTTTATAGGTGTCTTTTTAAAAAGTAGACAATCAAAGAGAATCTTTGGGAGAAGTATCTGAAAAGTGCTGATGCCATTGCTTCAACAGCTACAAATTTCCTTTGCCAAACTCTATTGCAACAACCTTAATAGACACAATTCAAGCAGAATCAATGTCACCAACACCAACAATTTCTCCTGGAGGCCTGACTGAATCCCTCTACATTCAACTCTCAACAATTGGCATTTGTATTGAGAGCTATTGCAGCAGCAGTGTTGAAACAGTGTATATTCAGCACCAAAAAGAAGGGAAAAGCCTACTGTTTTTGACACACCTAAAAATCAAGAACGTTTAAAAGAAAGATAGGACAAAACAGTTGAAGGAACTCTCCTATATGATCATAGAATCTGCTACACCAGTGTTGGCAAATCTATGGCACGGGTGCCAACAGTGGCATTTGGAGCCCTTTCTGTGGGCACCCGATGTCGCCCCTTCACAGTAACCTGTAATCAGGCTAACGGTTGTATTGTGAAAAATTAGTGGGTTTGGGCACTTGGTCTCTAAAAGGTATGCCATTACTGTGCTACACTATTGTGACTCTCTGCCTCATAAGACAAAGAGCCTGGGGACATCGTTTGCTTAGGAGCAGGGTCAGCTCCTTCTCCCCAACATTGTGAACCATCCCAGATAGTAAGTGAGTACCCAGATAGGATCAATAAATTCAAGATGCCTCAACATATTCTGAGGACAAGAAATCTTGCAATTTTCTTCAGCATTGTCTCTGGTCCAGCATGAGTCATCTTCTTGATGTCAAATGTCCTCACATCACAACAACAGCAGGTGATCGAAACTGAATTCCACTTCTAAGTCAAGGGGGCCTTTGATGAGGGCCAGCTTTTCAGATTCATTAAGACCAACAACCAGAAGACTCTGTATCCTAATTGCTTTGACATAGTGTATATTACTATCACCATCTCAGCATCAAGATCAGTATCATACAGTTGAACCTAAGTGTGTTCAAGACCACCATCATAAACAACAGAACAATCAGTACTGACAGCACACACACCTAAATGTGGTGTACAGTTGTCCCCCGCCATTTTACAGTTCATATACTGTGGTCCCGGGATATATTGTGGGACCTCAATATATGAAACACAAGGCCCCCCCCCGGGTTAAGCTTCTTGGGCCCGTTTGCGAACTCCTGCACTTACCCCAGGCCTGGCGCTGCCCTGAATGGGCCTCCAGTGGGCTTCCCTAGCCTGTCAGAGGCCTCAGAAGTGGTTTCCAGCGAACTGGCAGTGACTTCCAGATCACCAGAAACTACTACTTCCCAGCTTTGCTTTTAAATCTCTCCTACACGCCTAAAAGCTGCTGCCCCGAGACACTCATAGTCTAAGATGTGCTGAGGGACCCACGCAAAAGGGGTGTTGAGCAAGGAAGGGAATGGCAAGTAAGAGAGATGTGGCAGTGGGGAGGGAAAATCCCATTGAAATCAACCAGGCTTCCAGACATGTATAGGCGCCTTCAAAATGTGTGTGCGCGCGCATGTGTTTGTGTGTGTAAAAGGGAATTGTGAAAAGTGCCTCTGTGACCCTGGATGCTGCAATAATATTTGACATGATGATCATGATCATGGTGATGATGATGATGATGATGATGATGATGATGCAGTCCTTGAAAGACTAGCTGTAAATTTCCTGACTCCTCTTTGTATGGGAAAAAAAAGGCATAGTGTAATATAACCTTTGGTTCAGAAGTGCGAGTATGTTTATTAATGGGCCATTCCATGTCAAATCAACCAGTGCATGGAACCTTGATGTCATGGATTTGGTTCATTTTTGGTACATTTGTACCTTGCCATGAGATGTTTAAAAAAAATTCAGATTTTTTGGTCCACCCATTTCTGAGATATTATATGTATAAAATACATATCTTATAGCCATTCACTCCAAATTTCAGGATGGTATCTCAATGGTATATAACACTTAAATTTTCTTGTTGGCAGTGACAAGGAATTAAATTGATTTAGCCCCCAAAATAGACCAAAATGTCTATACCTAATGATTAAGAACCCCCCTTGGCTACCATGTTGGGAGCTGTTGTCATCTCTTATAGATATGTATCTTTAAGTGTGATTTTTTTGGAAAAAAATTAAAAATCTGTGTTCCAATAATTCAAATTTTATATTTATTTAAATGTGTATTTTTTAAAAAATGTACAATTGCAAAATGTTGTATATCAAATGAAAGCCCTATTCATAAGATTTAAAATGACTCCTGTCCCAGGTCTATAGCTCTCACTGGTATATATTAAATGACATCTGAAATTATGGTGGATAGTGAATTTTGGCTTTTTCCCTTTTTTTCTTGCAATTTTGAAAATGCAATGTCTCAGAAATGGGTGGACCAAAGAAATCTGAATTTTTTAAAAAAAATAATCTCATGGCAAGGTAAAAATGTACCAAAAATGAACCAAATCCATGACATCAAACTTGATTTTTCATTGGATAATTTGACATGGAATGATCCTAATGAAAAATGTTTCTAAAAATAAAGTGTATTTATTCATGTATCTAACTTCATTTTTTATTTCTTCCTAGTAACACTGCAGGTGCTATACAAACTAAAAACAGCAAAAGTCTTTGAAAAATCTCGAAATAAAGATGACAGGCCCAGCACAGATATTGTAGATGAAGACCCATATGCCATTCAGATCATCTCATGGTGTGCAGAAAGCAGAATGCTCTGTATAGCAGGCGTTTCTGCGCATGTCATTATATATAGATTCAGTAAACAAGAGATTACGACAGAAGTTACTCCGGTAATGAGTATTCATTTTTATTTGGCATACATTTCCGTATTTGTTAACATCCCTATAAGTGACAGAATTAATAACTTAGCAATGTTAGCCTGAACACCTTTGTCCAATTTGTTCTTCCCTGTTTAATGACTTTTCTCTAAGCTGCCAATGTATATTTAAGGAGATTCCCAGGTTCCACTGACACTCATATAGATAAATACTTGTGATTTAACAGCTACTATCCAATGGGAGAGGTAAGGGCGGTGACTGTGTGCATTACGATCCACATGTATTATTAAAAGCTGTAGAGTAGCTTTTCTGTCAAGTTTCATTCATGTCTCATACAGTATTTCTCAGTGATGCTGTGCCCCCTTCCATAATTTATGCCTGCAGAAAGTTGATGATGATGTTATCAGCAGTTTTTTTCCCATTAATTTGAAGCATCCCACTTGTCACGTGGTTCCCACAACTTCTTTGCAATGAAAGGGATTACACAGGAGATGGAAGAGATGTAGGAAAAAATAGTTCATTTCAAATTAACAAAATCACCCTCTGCTGTTGATATCATCAGCCTTCTGCAGGCATAGTTAACTTCTGCAGGATTACAGTCACTTTTTAATTTATTCCATGTTTTTTTCACTCAATTTTCTTCAGTTGTTTTCATTTCATAAAACATAACCTGGATTTTGCTGATGATCAAATCTCTTGTTTTTTCGAAGGATATATTATGGTTTGAATGCATGGCTGGCTAAATTCTTTTGAAAAATGTTGTCTTTAATTCTGAAGTTATTGTTGGAATAAAAATAGTATATTATTAATATTCTAGGATTACATATGGTCTGTTTACTTCACTGTCATTTGCAGATGCTTGAAGTACGATTGTTGTATGAAATAAATTATATAGAATCCCCAGATCCCGAGCAATTGCCACCACTGCCTACTCCAAGCACAGGTTCCAATCCACAGTCCATTGCACCCCAGTCTCATCCATCCACTAGTAGCAGCTCATCTGATGGGCTTCGTGATAATGTCCCATGTTTAAAGTAAGCATACAAACAGTTCTTGTCTTAATTTGTTTTCATAAACTATCTAATCTGGTGGTGAGTTGTAATACCTTTTGACATGCACTTCTTTGGGATATGGTTATCCACACTTTCTTCTAGCGCATAATGGCCAAAATTCATTTGCACCACAACTCAAATGGTATAACTTTGGAAGGCAAACTGCTCCAAATTAACTGGAAGTTGAGTCATGGCAACTGGACTTCTTTTCTTGAGAGATTGAAACGTTTCACAGCTTTGTCAGTCTGAAGAAAACCAGTTTGGAGTCCTCCATTTTATAGTTTACTTTGACCTCATGTCACCCTGTTCTGAAATAGGCTCATAAGATGGACAATGGCCTGAATAGGCTCAATAGATGGACAGTAGTCTGAATATGCTCATTAGGTGGATGTTGGCCTAAGGTGCGTGAAAGTCCCACCTTTACAACCTTTCCAACACCCATAAAATATGAGTCGTTAGCCATGGCCTTGCTGGTGGAGGTGTGAAGTATTTTTATTTGTCTGGGGATTGTTGAAATCACTGCCTAATAAGTAGCAGATAGACTGCGCCTGAACTCCACACCTCTGTTGAGAGAGGGGTTTTCAATACTCACATGAATAGCTTCCCTGACCCCTCTCTCATTTGTAACTGTTGCATTTTGAACAGACTTGAACTTCAGCTGTCTATAATTATTCACACATTGCATCTTCTTACAATTAAATTAGACCTGAATAACAAAATGGACATTTTTTTGGAAGGGAAGAGGTTTGTATAATAAAACACATGACAATTAGCCGATACTCATTTTTGTCATTTTCTGTATATAGTCTGTGACATTAGCTCCCCCCCCCCTTAAAAAGCAATCTCTCAGTCTGGATGTCAAATGTTTCAGTGCTGTTAACTTTACTTTGCTGTGCCTTTTATTTTTGAAGATCTGTTCCATCATACTCTGTCATTAAGAATTACGAATTCAAATTCCCTAATTCAAATTTCAGTTCAACCAAAGACTACAGATTACATTAAATTAGTTATCAACTCTCAGGCGAGCTCAGTAGTGGCTTTCATGGTGGAATGTGATTTCTCTCTGAATTTTGGCAGACATCAAAGTTGACCCAACAGTGCAAAAACTCCTTAATGTTACTTAGGAATGGCCTCCATAGTTGTAGATTTAACTGCCTTTCTGCCCTTTACTGAAAACACCATCTGACTTTTCAACTCTGTTATAACAACCACAGGTGTACCTTGGTTTACCTCCAGTAACGTAGTTTTAAGTTCACAAAAGGAAATCCATTGTAAATAATACCTCGGTTCACATTTTTTTCTTTGGAATATCCCCGTTTAAAAACCATATACAGTACCAAATTTTACTAGTTAGGCTTTAGTATGTCACCACCATCTGCCTTTGCTGCAAGAGACTAAAATTGGTGCTGCATTGGAATCTAATGAAATTTATGATAAGTGCTTGAGTTCTTAAAATAAAAAACAACATGGTAGAAAATCCTTGTTATCCATTCTATGGCAGTTTATGTATGCCAAGAAAACTCCATGGACATGGGGTCATGAAGAGTCGGTCACCACTGCAACGACACAACACACACATAATTTTTATTTGGCAATATAAGCATAAATAGGCACAAGCCTCAGGGGCACATCCTGTTTCCTCATATGTTTTGACTGTTTAATTTGTGTCTATATTCTCAATAAACTGTAATTTCTTGTTTCATCTTAACTGAGCAAACAATGCTCTATGCAATTTTTTTGCCCACAAACAAGATTAAAAACTTTCTTAAAATCAGTTACGTGATTGTGTGCAGAAGCACAGAGGGAACAATGGTTTGCAAGCACAATGCTTATGCTGGTTCATTGTTAATTTGGATGCTTAAACCAAATAAATCAAGAAATAATCACTGTGTCATGAGTCTTCTAGAGTAAATATTTTAGCAATATTAAGTTGCAATAACAAGTACAGTATAAAAATGAAATTTTGTCAAATTGAAGTATATTGTATTTTGAAAGGTTTTACAAATATGAATATTACCTACGTTTCATATATATTGCAGAGTTAAAAACTCACCCCTCAAACAATCTCCAGGCTACCAGGTTGAGCTGGTCATTCAGTTAGTTTGGGTGAGTGGAGAACCACCTCAGCAAATAACAAGCCTTGCAATCAATTCCTCCTATGGTTTGTAAGTACAGATGTTATTTACTTCAAATCTTTTAAACTATATTCTTATTAGTCATATCTTGTTGTTCCTAACTACAGTGCATGCTACTTATTCAAGTATTGCACTAGTTAGCACTAATAGTTAGATTTTGCTCTTTGTCCTGTTGTGGAAGCAATACTTCTAGGTCCATGTTGCTTGAATATGGCCTAAACCTCCAGAATTAAAATAAAACAAGGACTGCCAAGTTATGCACTTATAATTGTATTAGGAAGGGATCCATATTCAGATTCTGAAATACTTTGAATTTTACTAAATAATGCTATATTTATATAGTTCTCAGTACAGTAGTCCCCCACCACAACACAGTTCATATATTATGGTCTCAGTAAATTGCAGATTTTTTCTTGAGAGAAGCAGGTTTCCAAAGAATGGCTTCTAATGCCCTCCTGGCACCTCAGCAAACACACCTTGGGCTGCTGGCTGGTGGGTGGGGCAGACTCCTATTTGCCACAATAAGTAAGAATATAAGAACAGCCTTGCTAGAACAGGCCACAGCCCATCCAGTCCAGCATTCTGTCTCACACAGTGGCTCACCATTTGCTTCAGGTTATTCCCAAGCAGATGTCATCACCTGCTTACGATTCCCTGCAAATAGTATTGAGAGATATCCTGCCTATCTCTCCAACCCGGAGGTTGTCCTTAGGCATCCATAATGATAGCTATTGATACCCTTGTTCTCTGTGAACTTGTCTAATCCTTTCTTAAAGCTGTCAAGGCTGACAACTGGCACCACTTCTTCTGGCAGGGAGTTCCACAGACCAGTGATCCTTTGGGTGAAAAAGTACTTTCTCTTATTTGTTTGAGATCTAGCACCCAAAAGTTTCATGGAGTGCCCCAGAGGTTCTAGTGTTGTGTGATAATGAAAACAGCTTCTCCTTATCTACTTTGTCCATACCGTGTATTATTTTATAAATTTCAATCAGGTCACCTCTTAGGTGCCGTTGTTCAAGAGTGAAGAGGCCCAGCCATTGCAGCCTCAGACTGTAAGAAAGGTATTCCAGGCCCCTATTCATTCTGGTTGCCCTCCTCTGCACTTTTTCCATTTCCATAATATCCTTCTGGAGCTATGGTGACCAGAACTGTATACATTACTCCAGACGGGGCCTCACCATAGATTTACAAAGAGGCAAAATGACACTTGCTGACATTTTCTATACCCTTCCTAATGATCCATAGCATTGAGTTTACTTTTTTCACTGCTGCAGCCCACTGGGTTGGCACCTTCATTGAGCTGTCCACCAGGACACCAAGGTCCCTTTCCTGGTTTGTTGCAGACAGTTCAGACCCCATCAGTTTATAAACATAATTGGGCTTTTTTGCCCCACCATGCATCACTCTGCACTTGCTAATGGGGGACTATTGTATTTCCAAATTTGATAGTTCTGAATATGTGCAATTATATTTCCTAATAGTCAGGATCCTATAGATAAATGCAAGTGAAGCCTAGGCATTGTGGAATGATTTCTTGAGAAAAGAAACCTAAGGATACTTGGGCCTCAACAGAAGTGCAGACAGGGAATGAATGTTTGTCTGCATCCATGGAGTCTAAAAGCAGGCACAGACATTTAAATGTATTTTTCCATATTGGTTGTTTCCAGTTGAAAGAGCCAATATGGAAAAATACCTTTCCATAATATCCTTCCATAGCTGCTTATAAATCCACTTTGGATATATTTGGAACTAATGTATCTGAATATGGCATTATTTGGTGAATTCCACCTATTTCAGAATCTGAACGCATATCACTACTAAATACAATTATAAGTGCAGTAGTTTGCCATGTGTCCTTTTCTGACCCTTTAACCTACAGTTACCTACCTCTACATCATTGCATATATTTTAACTGATATAGTTAGGAATGAGATTTAGGATTAGTAGACCCAGGAAAATATGTTAGAATTAGGCCTCTTTGGGGTATATCAGACATGAGAATAATAATATCTTGTTACATTTAGACAGATATATTTGAGTTAATAGATGAGACTCTGTTTTGCTGGAAGGGTTTTTGTTCTGTATTAAAAAAACAGGCACTGTAAAATATGGGTGTGGTAGAAGTAGGTACTTGGGGAAGGCTGCAGGAATGCTGCCTGCCCCCACTGTAGCAGCTTCTACTGATAGGTGTCAGAGAGGGAAAGGGAGAAGAATTCTTCTTCCTGCTTTGATACAAGAGGCAAACTGTGTGAATCAGTGTAGCATTTCACACTTGGTAATAGAACTGCCAGTTTGGAAATTCATGCCAGCTTGTTTAGTGGCCCAACAGGTTTTGGTGTTTCAGAGTGCCGCCACCTCTGGCAGGCACCCACTGAAAGACAACACCTCACCTTCCCTGCCTTTCCTCCTCCAGGTGGTGCCTCTGAGTGGACACGACAATGTCACGCAAAACATGAGGGGGCACCTTTATCTGTTCAACTGCTAATGTGATCTGTGCATCTTTGCCACAATGCTTTTCTGCACTCTACATGGGATAAACAGGGATATATTTGCACAAAAGAATTACTGGACATAAATATGGCATCAGGAATGGCAGAACACACAAATTTCCTTCAGACCATTTTTATTTGGGGGATGAAAGGCACCATTCTCCTTCGTGGCCTTCGTGATACCACACTGATGTGTTTCCAGCGTGCATGTGCGAGGCTCCAGACCTTCCTAGTGACAGAAAAGGTTGTTAGTCTCCTCCCTTCCTGCCCAAACCTCTCAGTTCCCTCTATCCGCTGTGTTAGAAGGTTCCATTTCTGTTAGTTTCCTCACTTTTTACCATTTTGAGATCTCTTTGTGGGATTTTTCTTCAATATGTGGCATTTGTGCCCCCTTTTTAAAAGTGCACGTTGTGTGGGGGGAAATCCCTCACATCGACAGGCATTCTGAGGGCTTATTCTGTCTTGGAGAAGGCCACTGTTCTGACAACTGTGAGGTTTGTCAGTGGTTCAGCACTAAAACAGTGAAAAACAGGAGAAGTCGCTTAAACCCTATCTTTTAAAGAAGGCATTAAGCCATCAAATAGAGAAGTCTGGCTCTCCATGCTTCTCCTCTCCTGCCTCTCAGACTTCGAAAAAAATCATCAAAGTTGACTTTGCAAAAAGTTGCCCCCATTGGAACATTCAAGTTCGACTTCGACTGTGAGATTATCTCCAGCCCATCCTGTTAAATCCTCTAAAAAGAAGTCTTCGACTTCAACTTCCACTTCATTCCCGATAGAAACACAGGCTTTGGGTTCGACATCTCTCACTACCGCACAATTCACTTCACTCCAACCATCAGAGTCATTGGATTCGGCATCTACTGGTAGTTCGGTTTAGTTCTCTCTAGAGGACTCTCCTCCAATGTTGGACAGGCTAAAAGGTCTTTTTGAACAAGCCCCCTTGGTGGTCCTCTCAGATAATGATCAGGCTCGAGATACTGCTGCTTTGCCTCCGACACAGGAATCCCCTGTAACCATTCAGCAGCCGTCACTGCAACAGCCTACAGATCCAAAGCCAATTGCTCGGAAGTCAAAAAAGAGGCACTCGGAATGGGGCTGTGATCACAAATGTCCCCGGATTGAATCCGACATGTCTACGGTGTCAAAACCATCGAAGGTCGAATGTACTACACAACCTCCATCTCAGGCAATTTCTGGTTCGATTGCCACCTTGCCATCACTATTGGCCACGAAGTTGACCCCATCCGCTACTCTTCCTTCGGATTCAATGGCGGATAATACCACTAAGAAGCCAATTTCTACAGCTTCGACATTGGCTGAACCACCAATGCCTTTGGTCCTGATGCCACCTTTACAGGTCTTCTCTCTCCAGTGCTGGTTTCAACCACCGGCAGAACAGACCTTGCGGGGTTGAGACCAACCATGCGATTCTCCTCGCAATCGTCATCCATCAACCTCTGCTAATTCTGATACCGGATCCTATCATTCGGATTCTGAGGATGACAGTCCCCAGTTCGTCACCTACCCCCCGATTCCGATATCGAAGAGGTGTCCCCTATCACCTCTTCGGAATTGATGATGAATTACACCAGCTTTTTACAGTAACGCCCTGCCTATTGCAGGGGTTAGGGACCTACCCGACCCACGATGACTGAAAATCCGCGATATGCAGATGCAGGTCGGGTGGGGTGGGGTGCCACCACTGCTTCCCAGGCTGCTGGAAGACTTTTGTAAAAGCCTTCCAGCAAACCTTGCAAGGGCGGTGGATGATCTGATCCACCGCCCTCGCTGCAGGGCCATTCCACCCACAGCCAGCACCAGTCGGCTGCTTGGCGCTGGCTTGGGTCCAGCACTCCCCCGCAATCTCCATTGAAATGCATTGGTTCAATGCTTTTCAGTGGAGAAATCTTTCCCCATTGGAATGCATTGGTGAGTGATGGAAGGGTATCAGTCCATCTTGGGGAAGGGAAAAAAAGGTTTTAAAAATCCAGACTTTTTAAACCTTTCCCCCCCCCTTCCCCACACCCCGGGCTCCAGCTTTCTGGTCGCCATCACTTCAGCGAGAAGGGCTAGCGAACTTTGTGCACTGAGATGTGACACCCCATATCTGCAATTCTTCAAAGACAAGGTGGTTGCCTATCCGAACATTTCCTTTCTGCTTAAAGTTGTGTCCTTCTTTCATGTGTCACAACCTATTGTTCTCCCAATCTTTTCTCCAAATCCCTCTACTCCTGCAGAGAAGGAATTTCACATGTTGGATGTTCGCAGGGCTCTAGCTTTCTACACATCATGCACTAGTCCTCTGTGTAAAACCCAGAGATTGTTTATCTGTTATAACCCTAGTTCAAAAGAGACCTGTTTCTTCTCAGCAATTTTTGCGCTGGATCATTTCAACTATTGAGTTATGTTACCAACTTGCTAAAAAGGACTTAACTCCTTCAGCCAAAGCGCACTTTCCTCCTCTGCTACCTCTTTAAGAGGTGTCCCCTTGGAAGACATCTGCCATTCGGCTACTTGGTCTCAGCCTCTTCCCTTCGTGAAACACTACAGGATGGATGCCCGTATGCGATCATCCGTGGCCTTCGGCAGAATGGTCCGATCTTTCGTGATGGCGTGACTGCCTACCATCCTGTGAGTACAGCTTGTAATCATCCATCTGCGTGGCTTCACAAAGGCCACGAAGGAGAAGAACCATTTATTTACCTATAAAGGTGGTTCTTTGAGTGGACCTTCGTGAAGCCACACAGCACCCGCCCTCTTCCCCTCCAGTCATACTGTGTCTGGTACTTACCGTACACACTGCAGCTGGGAGGGAACTGAGGGGTTTGGGTGGGAAGCCTCCTACTCATGCACAGTGGAGGGGGGGGCTAATGAACTTTCCTGTTGCTAGGAAGATCTGGAGCCTCGCACATGCATGCTGGAAACCCATCTGTGTGGCTTCACGAAGGTCCACTCAAAGAACCACTTTTACAGATAAGTAACTGATTCTTTTAAGGGGGCACTAGAAAATGAGACTTGAAAGAGAAAGAGTTGAGTTAGGGTATATACAGATGTTGGGGACCAATTAAAAGGACTCAATAATCACAGGTTCTTATGTCACTGCCAAATTTGAAATGCTACATTGATTCTCATAGTATGCCACCTGTATCAGTTATGCTATTGTTGCCTTGTAGACTAATAATTGACATCATTCCCAGCCTGATAGCCTTTACTAACAAACCACTGCCACTTTGCCCATTAGCTGTATTCCCACCTGGTAATGGGGCCATTTATAAATATAACACACAATCTTGCTTTTATGGCTGAGGAAATGAACTTGATCCATGAAGCTCACATTAAAATGTAGTAGTTAATCTATAAGATGACAAAACATTTTTATCTTTTGCTCTGTCCCTCTCTCTCACTCCCTTTTGGGCATGTGTGTGGGTTGTTTTGTTTTGTTTTGTTTTTTGGATTTTTGTTTTGCCTGATATGCTTTCAGATAGATTATCATGATACTTAAGAATATGTGTCCATTTTTTATAAAGAATTAAATCTTCCTGTAGAAATTCTATCAGACCTTGACATGAGTATATATATATGAATAACAATTGATCATTGGAATTATATTCTTTTCTACAAATCTTATTTCAGAGTAGTATTTGGCAATTGTAATGGTATCGCAATTGTTGACTACATCCAAAAAACCACCTTGTTAAACCTTGGCACCATTGAATTGTATGGTTCTAATGATCCTTATAGGAGGGAACCTCGATCTCCACGTAAAAGCCGGCAACCCTCTGGAGGTAAGGTGCAAAACAGTATTTGCTGTCCGTCAGGTTTCAGTATAGCACTAGGTTTCATAATTTTTACATACTGATTTCTTTGAACTACAGTAGTTACTTTAGCACATCACTCAGCATCCTCCCCCTTTTGGATATAGTTATCTCGTTATACTGCATTGAATTATTAGGATTTGTATGGACACATAGATGCAGCAGAAAACATTCTGTGCATAAAATTTCAGAAGTTTGATCCCAAACTTCCCTGAGGAAAGGATGTATACTTGAGAAGGAAACAGAAGCATTTTATACTGTGTGTATGTACAATTGCCTTGGCACCTCTGCTCTGAACAGGTTTGTCATTCTGATCAGATAAAGTTTAAAGTCAACAGTGATTGAGTCTCAAGGGCTTGGAGTGAATGTTTTCTTCACCTGTTTCATGCTTACTGTGGCATGCAATGGATGAATCAGGGAAAGAAGGTTACTGCCTGAACTGCAAATGATGGGCTGAAGGATGAAGAACAGAAGTGTTATTAATTTTGACTACAGTCGTGCAAGGATTAAGCCTAAAGGAAGAAACTAAACTTTACAGTGCAAATTATCTTATCAATAGAGTTAATATTTTCTACATATTACTCTCAGATCAGTATGCATAGGACTGCAGACTAAAAATCGTTTGGTCCATTTTAGTTTAGATTCTGTTCCAACAGTGTACTCATATCCTCAAGTTCTGCAGCCAATTTTCCTGTCTCCAAATATACTTTGGTGTCTTTGTTTTTCCTTTCCCATTGCTTCATTAAGGCATGCTGGCTTTGGCTTCTTGCATGTGTGGCCTCTCTAGCTTATATTCAGACTCTATGAAACAGCTTCGCATCTCTTATATAAGTAAGTCATCTCATAACAATGTAGTGTTTGAACATCCAGCTTGATTAGGTTATGTGCATTCATTCATTTTGAAATTTATTTTATATTACACTTTCTCTTAGGTTTTTATCAGTAATACATTCACAAAGATGATTTTATATTTATACAATTATATATTATTATATGAGATACTACTGCTGCAAAACAATACAGTCAAAATGATTGTATTTCCACTTTATCTTGCTTTGTGGCTATTGGAGGAAGGAGTGTTAAAGAGGTTATTTTTTTCTTACCATGTAATACTACCATGTGGTATAGTGGGCAGAGTGATAAAGCAGACAGAGTCCCCACTCAGTAATGGAAATTCTATGAAGGGTAGCACTAGTAAAACCACTCTTCATGTACATTGAAAGCCCTTTTAAGGTTTCCCTAATCTGCTTTGACTTGAGAACACATAACATACACATACCAAAGCCCAGATTATGTACCCTAGAACTGGTATTCTGCACTGGGTGTCTTTGGGAGCAGCACCTTGAAGAATTTTTGATTTTTATGATATTGTTGATTCAGTTATGTTTATTTTGCTTATTAGTTATATTTTTACATTGTATACTGTTTGATTTGTTTGTTGAATTATTTGTACACTATCCATAGTGGCCTGTTGCTTGTTGCTAAATGGTGCAGTATATAAAGCTAATAAATAATAAAATAATAATAAATACCTGAAAGGCCACTCAGCTTCCAGACCATGAAAAACAAGGTTTGTACACAGTATCCATATAGGTTCCCTGCCTGTTTGTCCCAATTCTAGTCCTTTGTATCTTGCCAAAGGATAGCGATCACTAGAGGTTGGAAAGGAATGTTGTGCACATTAGCAGTTTTGTTCAGCAGTGGTGGTAGTGCCTTCCTCATAGCAATATTACTTCTTCGTCATTTATTGCCTTGTTCGGTATTTCTGTCCCAAGTTGTTTTAGTATCACCTGGAGCTGTTCTTTGAATTAAGCTTGGTGGTATATGAATTAAATAAATAAATAAATAAATAAATAAATAAATAAATAAATAAATAAATAAATAAATAAATAAATAAAAGCCCTGGGGTTGAGTCTGTAAGCAGGAATAGGCCTAGGTTAGGGAATCAATGACCCGCCAGAAATGTCACTACAATTTCTGCTATTCCTGACCATTGGCTATGCTGTCCAGAAAGAATATTGGTTTTTTACTTAAAGGCCATGGCCCAGATCATAATATATCATGCCTGGTACCCATCCAGAAACAATTCATGTCATGTTGGGCACATGATCCCTGCCAGTGTCTGCAGTGACAATTCAGCATGGAATTTGGGAAAATTTTTTTTTTGGTCCCGCCATCTGCTGCAGCCGTTTTGTTTTATTGCTTATTTCAGTTGTTGTTTTAATTGTTGTCTGTGCATTTATTGTAAACCGCCCGGAGTTCCTTTCAGGAAGACGGGCGGTATATAAGCTGTATAAATAAATAAATAAATAAATAAATACTGATAAGCATTTAGCTACCCAGTGCCCTGTGCTACCTCAGACCCTAAAATGCATTATGTTGTAGACATTTTTTTAAAATTCTGCATCAGTTCCCATGCCCCAGGTTATGCCATAGTGCTTCCACAGTTTATCCTTCTGTTTCCCAGCTTTTACACTTAGTACCAAGCTGTTCCAATCAAAGCAATTGGTATATTTATACTCAGTAAGCAGCCAAGTGGTGGAGATTCTGGTCTTTCAATCTCCTAGTCCTAGATGGACTGACAAACTGATCTCTATCATAATAGGAGCTACCGTATTTTTCACCCCATGACACACTCCCCCCAACAGTAAGGAGAAATGTCTGTGCGTCTTATGGGGCAAATACACCCCTAACGGGAGGCTCCACAGTGACTGTGACAGAGGCCTCCAGATCCTGTGAAGCAGGAGGCTTCCCCACCCAGCTGTTATTAAAAAAAATACCTTGCATGATTGATTTGTTCTTTGGAATCAGTTCAGAGATCATTCTGCCGAATTGAAGACCATAGAGATAAAGAATTCAGTACTGGGGAAAACTCTTCCTCTCCCTTTTTTAAACAAGCATATTTCTATTTTTAATGGCTGTAAGTTTGGTTTCTGAAGTGTGTGGTGAAATTTCAGAAACAGGAGAGCAGAATTTCTACTGGCTCCTCTTTATGCTTAAGAACAGCAAAATAATTTAAGCAAAACCGTCACATATTTGTTGAGTAGTCTTTGAAAAAAGTAATGCAGTTAGAAAGTAACCACCCACCTTGATGACCATAGAGATGCAGCTCTATGGTCATCATGGTGGGTGATTACTGTCTATGTCCTATGGCCTGGTGCATCTTATGGAGTGAAAAATCCGGTATTTCCTGGAAAATATTTCTGGGCTGCAAAAATGTTTTGCTACTGGACAGAGAAGTGCCATTTTACTTATTCACATCTGTGATCTGTGGCCAAAGCTACTCAATGATTTGGTTATACCATCGCACAGTCCAAAAGGAGTACTGTTTGCTAGTGCTTTTCTGAGGCCTCCACTATAAATATTCCAAAGGCCAGAAGCTGTTTTGTGCTTGCCACTTCTGGCACTATGAATACATTAACATGTCTAATAGGTTGTTTAAGCCTACCACATCATTTCTAGATAATATGGAAGGAGTTCAAGTATCTTTCAAGTTAGGGAGGCATCACCAAGGTGTGCATTGCTAATAGAAGGTGAGATTTCAAGTGATTAACTTGTAAGTTATTGAGGATAACTTACAGCACCCAGAATAGATGAGGGATAATTGGCTACCTAGATTTTGCATTACTTTTTTCAAAGACTACTCAACAAATATATGTTGGTTTTGCTTAAATTATTTTGCTGTTCTTAAGGCTGAAGAGGAACCAGTTGAAATTCTGCTCTCCTGTTTCTGAAATTTCACCACACACTTCAGAAACCAAACTTTCAGCCATTAAAAATAGAAATATGCTTGTTTAAAAAAGGGAGAGGAAAAAAGAATTTTCCCCAGTACTGAATTCTTAAAGAAATACTATATTTACTTCATCCAGTGTTTGCTTACTCTTTGCACATAGTCATGAAGTACACATGGGCTGGATTAAGAAGCAGTTGAACTGTGTGTTTATGGGGTGAGGCAAACATGGGGCATAATTGTGCTTCTGTAAATTAATACATATGCTAATGAAAAGCTTTAGTTATGCAATATTACTTTTGCTTGTTTCTTTTTATATACAGTGGAACCTTGACTTGCGTCATTAATCCGTTCCAGTGGTCTAGACTTAAGTCAAACATGACTTAAGTCAAATGAACGTTTCCCATAGAAAGTAATGGGAAAGTGGATTAATCCGTTCCAGATGATGAAAAAGACCCCCGAAAACAGCAATTTAACACAAATTTGACTGGGATAGGAGATTCCTTCTGGGGATGTAAATGAAATGTCTCTTTAAAGAGAGGAGGAGGCAGTGGAATTATAGTCCACAAGTTAAATGCCTCCACTTTTTAATGTTCATAGCAACAATGTCTAACATTTAAGTTTTACTGATTTTTAACCTGACGTTCCAAGTTCTGAACAACTCTATGCCTACCATTAGAGTCCCACAACTTTACAGCTCCCCAACTAAAATGCTTCCATTGTGGACCAGACTTTTGCAGCCAGATTTTTACAAGACTAACTGTCTAACCAGCGAGGCCAGCCCCGAGCTCCCGGCTCTTCTTCTCCTCCGGCAGCAGCGGCGGCTTCGGTGAGGCCGAGGACCAGCTCCAGGTGCTCAGAGCTGGCCTCGCCGAAGCCGCCGCTGCCGGAGGAGGGGAAGAAGGCAGGAGCAGTTTGGAGGCGGCAGCCGTGATGCTGGGTTGTGGCTGCTGCCCAATTCCGGTGCCTTCGAGATGTAAGTCAAAGCCTGTGACTCAAGTCAAACAGGCCCCTTCTTGCTGCAAGTCAAATATGATGCAAGTCAAGCAGTATGTAAGTCAAGGTTCCACTGTATAGTGCCCCATTAGTGTGAGCACTACTTTGGATGGTTTCCAGAATAACTTAAAACCCCCAAACAAAATGCATTAACAACTTGGCAATTCACAAGTATAGAACTAAAATTCATTGAAAAAGAAAGAGTAAAATTAAGCTAACCTGTTTTCTTATTGCTGGGGGATTCCCTACCCCTTGGATAATTACCCACACAATTTCCCTCTTGTAGAACATGTCTTGTTGCTACTTTGAGTGCTATATGGTTTATATTTGTGTTTGCACAAGCATGTATGATTCTTTATTTGACAGCATTGATGGCAGGGTATCTTCTTAATGGCATATATAATACAGTGGCTCAAGTTAAAGCAATCTCCATTTTCTGAATTGTTTGCTGTCCAGGGAAAAGATCTGTTTCTTATTACATATATGCATTAATTTAAATGCATATTGTTCAGTGCCATGCATTAATCTTGTGACTTAAACTGCTAGCCATCCAGCCTATACAGATTGTGCACCACAGAGCAAGTAATCCACCCAAGGCTTAGCTGATTTCCGTTTATCTGCTTCCTTATTCACTACCTCGTGCTAGGTTTTAAAAAGGAATTCTCTTCCATCATTTGTCAGGGGTCCTATATTACATTGTACTCTATCCAATGAGCAGCCATGCTTGAACGGTTCTTGATATTAGGGAGAAATTTTTGGAGACTAGTCAGAAGTGCTGCAGTGAGAAATTATCTGTGATGCTCACTTATACTTGGAGGGTTTTTGGCATCAGATCTTGGCATCCTACTAAATATTTAATTTTATTACATATTTATTTCTTTCAGAAATCATTAAAATTTGTTCACACCACTGACATAGCTAGAGTTTGGAGCGCCTGGGGACAAAGTCAGTTTTTGTGCCCTCTCCTCTCCTCCCAACCATGCCTCACCTACCCAGCAAGAGGGGGGCAGATCCTGGGGAACGGGGTGGGGGGGAGAGAAGGGTCTCTCCTCATGTCCTCTTTGTGGGTCTCCTTTCCAGTTAAGTCTCTCCTGTGGAAACCGCACAGCGTGCAGATAGTGCCAAGCCGGCAATTCCCCCCCCCAAACATCACTTCTGTAGCACCCTTTCCCCCGGCTAAGGCTTGGCGATTGTTAGCCTGGGGAAAGGAGGAGAGGGAAGCAGGCAATGGGATTTTTTTCCAAGCAGCACCTCCACCGCATGCTTCCCTTTCCTTTTCCCAGGCTAACGATTGCCAAGCCTTAGCGCGGCTGGGGGAAGGAGGAGGTGGAGCAATCGACAGAGGTGCTGCTTGGGAAAAAAATCTCCTGCTTCCCTCTCTTTTCCACAGGCTAACAATCATCAAGCCTTAGCGGTGGTGGGCGAAAGATGAAGGGGAGCAATGAACAGCAGTGAGCTTGGGGGAAAAAATTGCCTGCTTCCCTCTCCTTTCCCCCGAGTAAGGATCATCATGCCTTAGTGGGGTAAAAGTAGGACTAGTGGCAGAATGGCACATGGCTTCCTGCTCCTGCTCCTGCTCCCCCTCCAGGCGCCCCCAGATTGCTGTGCGCCCTGGGGCAAATGCACACTTCCACCCCTCCCTAGTTACGCCAGTGGTTCATACTTCTCATTATTCACTCTTCTCCACATGTAAGTTCTGTAAAAGGTTGGAAATGCTTTCATAATTTTTCTTTTAAAGCATTTTTCAGTTATTTCATACAGATTTGGCAGTAGTCAACTGAACTGTCCAAGGATGTGTGTGTAGATAAGCCTGAATGACAAAAGGTGCAATAGCAAGTAATGATTCACAATGGGGAACAAAGTGATGCACTGATACCCAGTACAGTATAGTATTTCCAACTTACCTTGCTGAGAATAGTTTCTTCTTCTAAAGCCTTTTTCTAGAGAAGATGTAATGGGATTGGCTGCCATCTCTTTGTTTGAATGCTTTACAAAATTACACTTGGCAATGATGTGCTAAGAAGAATGGATGGTAGAAGAATATAAAGGAAAAGTCGTTGTTCTTTTTTTCTGCCATTTTTCTACCTCATCTACATGTTATGAAAATATACCCAAAGAAAAGAAGAGAGAGGGATTCAGACAGCTTGTTGAGATGATCTGGTTGTATAGCTGGACAGAGCTAACCTCTTTGTGCTCCAAGGAACGAATCAGGATTTTAGATTACTCTGTTCAAGCTGTACACGTTGTTTTGAAGTGCTATACCCATTCATATAGTGCTGCAGTCTTCTTCCCCCACATTTCTGTTTCCCTAATATTGAGTCTAACTAGTTCATGTTCTGGAGGTTTTAACCTCAGAAGTTCAAAGATTGTATATGAGCTCCCTAAATATATTTTAATTATTTCTCCTGCTTTTTAAAGTCAGAATGAAACAATCTTAATGTTTTCATGGAGGTGATGACGAGTCCATGGTCAAATATAACAGTACAGTATTTGGTATAGTTAGAACCTTGATTCTCCAAATGTTCATGGACTAAAACCTCCGGAAGCCTTCATGACTAGCCAGCAGGATTTCTGAGATTTGTAATTCAAAAGCATCTGGAGCTCCAAGAATGGGAGCCACTAAGTTTAGGGTTCACAGTAAAGATAAGAACAAAGTCTGAACTGAACTCTCATAAAGATGTTCCACATAGTTGGGAATAAAGGACTTTTATGTCACACTGCCATTTTTAAAATGGTGTAAAATTTAGTTCTCATATCAAGGATTTAAACTGTATGCTATTTATTTAAAAATTGGACCATTTTATCTGTCAGGTGCCCAGGGTCATGTAGAATAAAATATGATTATTAGAAATTACATAATCACTAGCAATTACCAACTAGAATAAGCTAGTGGAGATGGAGTTAAGGGAAGAAAGCTGGGCAGTAGATTATAGGTTTTTGGTAGTTGAATAGTTTCCTGATAAGACATTATTTTTTCCTATAAAAAAAAGGAAATTTAAATTTTCATGCATGTTCCAGTTATTTATCTTAGTTTGCAGTGCTTCTGTATTTTCTTGTGCTGCCGTTATGTGGCATCGTTAGATCATAATACAATACTATTTCATTGTTAATTGTGTCATACCTAGATAATCATACATATAATGCATCGAATAAATAGATTATACATAAATGTACCTGATTTTCAGTGCGTGTAAATTCATATTAGTCGTGTGTACATCTGCGTAATAGAGAAGTTACTTTAAAAATCTGCAGTTGAAAAAAGTAAGTTTCATGTAAACAAAATGCTTTCATTCAGTTTTCACAATTACTTATTTTTCCTTACATTGATCTTTAAACAGTACAGCAAAAAGGTAGGCAATCTAGTGCATCTAGAGATGGCTTTGAACTGCAGTTTCCATCAGCCCAAGATAACATTAGTTGGCAGAATTTATGTCACCTTTCTATTCACGCCTCCATAGAAAGAGCAGAGTCCAACGTCAGAAATTGTCAACAACTTAATTTTTTTAGCAAGTCTAAAGTGTGCTTTGCATTTTATAGCAGGTCTTTGTGACATTAATGAAAGTACAACTGTACAAGAGGATCGTTGCAAGTCACCCACCTCAGGTAATTAAATGATCTTGTAAATACTTTAAAGTGCTTAAAACCCTGGAAAGAATTTAAGATATTGCATCTTTATTTTTTTTACTAAAGATTCTAGTAGTAGTACTTAAAGGATACCTCTAAATCTAACAGTGACATTGTGTGTACAAATTTCAAACTACATAAGCTTGTGGCCAGAACTAGTAGTAGTACTTAAAGGATACCTCTAAATCTAACAGTGACATTGTGTGTACAAATTTCAAAGAGATACCAGAATGTTTGTTTATGTTTACCAGAGAACCATGTTTGTTGTACCAGCAAATTGCAGCTTGTTAATGAAGTGCCCAAGATTGCAACTATCACCTTGTTAAAAAGCACTAATTTGCAATCATGATTTCCTAAATTTCCCTTCTATATTTGTAAATAAGCAACAGGTTTCTGGCCAATATTTTGCTGTTAATATTTTTCTTTTGGCTTAATATTTGTTCCAAAACCAATGCTAGCTAGCTATTTATCCATTCCATGTTGATCGTCATTTATTGTTAATAGTGCTTAGAGAACATTGTCATGTGTAATACTGTGAAACTTCATGCTGTTATCTCCAGCCACATTAATTCTGAATTAATCAAGCTGAATATGTTGCAAACCTTGAAAATAAAACATGTTCTGTGACTCTAGTTAGAGCTAATTAATCTATCAGGAATCATGTCAAAAACTATACAGTAAGACGACCATATCCGTGGGGGATCGGTTTTGAGACCCCCTGTGGATAGCGAAGTCCACATATAAGAGCTAATGCAAAAATAAAGGAGGGAATACTCCTACTACCACCCCCACTTACCTTCTGTCTCAATGAATGAGTGGTACCAATGTAGAATTTAGAGAGGAAAGGGGGATTATCTCCTGTCTTGCATTCCAAGGTTTTATACTGCATGTGTTTACAATATTTTTGGAAGAAATTGGGGAAAGCTTTGTGCCTTACAATGTGAGTTGAAGGAAATTTAGCCATTTTCTGATTTTGAGAGTTGAGTGAAGGTGAGAAGCCATAATTTACGAACAGCCCACTACAGCTCTAATCTGGGATGGAAGGGCAGAATCAACTGGATATTTTTAGATAGAGAAGGTTGAACCTCATAATTATGCTTGTATCAGGAATCATTCTTCTGAAAAGTAAATTCTTAAAGGTAAGTAATCATTTTATTTCTAAATAGTTATATTTCATCTTTTCAGTTCACGTTGAAGTAAAGAAGGCCGTTTTGTGATCTCAGTGATACATAGGTCATAGCAGTATACATATATTTGTGACTAGTACAAAAGTTGATAATTTCAACATTAATTATAATAAACCTTTCTATTGATATTAAAATATCTTCTTTCCTGGTCATAAGAATTACCTGTGCAACACTAGCCTGGGATGCATTCATTTGTTAGTACTGAGCAAGCAGATGTCTCTGGAAAGACCCTCCCTATTCTTTATCTCCAATATAGGGTGAAGAGAGGTCTACTGCCGCTTTACCTAGTGGCTGTGGTATGACTTCACTGGAAGAATTGACACACAGTTTTAGTTAATGTTTTTAGAGCATGCAAACTCTCGAATTAGTTCTTGTCAGCACTCCTGTTTCTTCATCTTTAGATAGCACATTAGATTGGGAAAATTAGCTGTGAAGAATATTCTGTCTCTCCATCCCCATGCCCCTATTCATATGCTTCTTATTTTAGTAAAATTAAAGTGAATATAAACTGAATATTCCCGATGACCATTTAAGTTTCTAATGAAATGCAGAAACATAAGCTGCTTTTTACTCAGTCAGACTATTGGTTGATATTGCCCAGTATTATCAGGTTCAGATTGGCAGTAACTTTGTGGGATTTCAGGCAGGATTCCTTTCTAGCTCTGGTATTGCCTGGTGGATTCCTATTGATTTCTAATCAAGTTCTTTACCCTCTAAGCTTCTAAAATAAGATGATATTTGCTATTTTCACCTCATTTTGTCTTGGTAGTTTGTCACTAACCAAGAAAAAAAATCAGTGGAACCACAAAGAGCACCCTTTTGACCTTAATTTGTTTTCCTTCTGAATTAATTTGACAGTATAAGTAATGCTATAAATAAATAAAAATGTGGATATTTGTTGTTAACCTATTAACTTTTCTATTAAACTGATGAATGTAAGCTATCTTGTCAGAATATGTTCTTTTTCTTCACAATTGTCATGAATAAACTTTTATCAGTATGATCTTCACTTTACTAGAAAACTGGTACTGGCATAATTCTAGATTATAAGGGATGGATGCGTGATGCAAATGAGACACAGGAGAGTCACAGATCTCTCTGTAAAGCAGATGCCTGTATGCATTCTGAGAGCATCAGGGTCACATAGTTGGACTATCTCTACAAATTTTTTTTACAGAAATGCAGACTACAACTATGTGTTCTTTCTTAATTTTGTCATAATTGTTTTGTATGTTACGTGGTTTTTGTGCAAATATCCATTTGTATGTCCCTTTCATTCTTGTCTTCACTCATGTAGGTTCTGGTTCTCCCAACAATTCTGATGATGATCAAAAAATGAATAATTTTATAGAAAAGGGTATAGTATTTTTTATTTTTAAGAGTATTATAATTCTTTTAATTAGCTCGTCTTTTTCTTAGTAAATTGACATTTTGTATCAAAATATTATTTGCAGTGAAAACCAAAGGCAGAAAGTTTTCCAAGATGGTAGCCAGTGATATAGGTAGGAAATAGAAAAACTATCCTTTGCTCCTTACCTGGTAGCTTACTCTGTGCAGATCTTAACTGTGCAGTAAAGTGAAGCAAGTTGCATTGCATTATTTATTTAATTAATATTCCTCTAACCATAAGTGGTTTTTCCTTTGGGCTGCTTCTTTACAATAAATAATTAACACAGTTAAAGATAACTGGGGTCTTAATTTTCTCATTTTGTACATAGTTGGTACATCTGTCTACAAAAAAAATGGTAATTGGTATCTATTGAAAAGAAATGGAAGGGTTCAATCCTGAAAGCAGTTATGCATAATTTTAACATAGGTGGTCGGAATATTTAACAAATTTTTACTGTATCAGATTATATTGAAAAACATTTTCCTGTATTTTGGAAATTAGTATATCAGTGTCTTTGTATTGCTAACCAGTAGTTATGATAAGCGAGAGGAAGCTGGCAATTATTTATGAAGTTTTCAATAGATGCATATGATGGATTGAACCCTTCTGTTATAAGAATAAACATATGGTGGATTGTAAATTAACATATGGTGTAGTAAGGAGTACCTTCTTGATTAGATATGATTACTTTTCTCTAAGTTAAAATACAGACTTTGTTTAATATATATGTGTCTTTTTAAATGCAATCATATACCTACTTACTGAGAATGCTGTTTATCAATCACTGTTTAATAGTTTATATTGAGAGTTTACTAATTATGTTTAAGTACATCATGTACATTGAAAGCAATGACATATTTCCTTTCTAAATTTGCATGTTCACAGCATGATATTTAATAAATTGATATTTTATTGATTTTATGTCTTCTTTGATACCGCCAAATTACCACTGTGTGCCAGAGGAAGTTTTAATTGTAAATGTTACAGAAAGAGTCTAAAATCCTGTTGCATAGCTCCACATCCACAACGTGATGAGGTCAGCAGTGGCAAAAGGCTTCTGATTTGGTGATTTTCAGATGCAAGTGACTTCACTGTGTTTTGTATGAGTCACAGGGACACCAAAATTGCCTTTCATTAGCAGTAGTTTCCTGTTGATGTTGCTATCACTTCCATTGCACATGTAATATAGCACAATGGGATTTCAGCCTTTGTGACCAAATGAAATGTGGAAAATGTGGAGTCTCAATGCAAAAAGGCTTTTCTTTCATTTCAGCTTTTCTGACCTTCAGAGCCTAGTAGGAAGATCAAACTAATATTTTTTGTAATGCAACAGCTTTTTGAAAGTACTGTGTCTTTTTATTTTAATTCAATTCAGTTCCAAAAAGAGACTCAAATGAGGCTCATAATAATTAAAATACAAGTAAAGTTAAAAGTTAAATAAATTATTCAATTAAAAGCAATTTAATATGCAATATTATAAAAATCAGTCATCTGTGCTTTTAATGAACCTTAAAAACAGAGTTTAAAATATAGCAAGCAAGATCTCAGATAGCTAGCTTTAATGCCAATTATAATTATAGAAAGCCTGTTACATGCCACAGGAAGAAGAGGGAGGGGACCAACCTAATCTTCTAAAGGAAAGCATTCCACAACCTTGGGAGCAGCCACAAAGAAGGGCCTTTCTCGCATTCCCACCAGATGTATCTGAGAGTAGCTCAACAAAGAAGGCCTCCTCCTTCAAATAGTCTGGGCGAAAGCCGTTTAGGGTTTTATAGGTCATAACCAGCACTTTGAATTGGGCCTGGAAATGGGCCAGCAGCCAGTGAAGCTGTTTTATCAAGGGAATTGTAGACTGTCTGCAATCAGCCCTCGTCAGCGCTTTACTACAGCAATTTGAAACAATCGTAGTTTCCTAACAGGTCGTAAAAGCAGCCCTACTTATAGCATGTTACTACGACATATGTCACCATAGCCAAATTATATATCTCAGGTGGTCCCTGCATACCCGGGTTAACTGTGCAAATGGCTTCCTGGCCACTGCAGAAACCTGAGCACCCAGGTTCCAGGATGATCCAGGCTATGAGCCTGAGTTTTCAAGGGGAGTGTGGCAAAACATCCGTATCTGACTCTAAGTGAAGGTGGTGATTGCTTGATTCAAGTTTTGATATTTCACCCCAGTGATGATTTAAGTTCTTTGATTTGGAAGCATTGTTCAGTAAGTAGCAGCAATGCTTATGGCTAAAGGAAGCCCAGGCTATAGAAACAATATATGGTAATGAATTGCTGACTTTACCTTTGACATTTGTTCTATAAGAGTCACTGTAGTGGGAAAGAACCTAGCTAGGGAAAACAGATCATTGTACTGGTTCACATTTGGTAATTACTTGAAGAACTTGTGACTAATATTTAATCTATTGAGATGGTTATAGAACATATGCATATATTTGTCTCAACTGTTTCCCTCTGGATTGTTGTTCTATAATTTTTCTTCTTCAGAATAAAAATTTTCAAGTCCTGTGAATTATTCTGATACACTGAAATGATTTGAAACAGATTTCTCTGCATTGCCATTCCTGACATCAAGTGTATGTCCATTAATTCTTTTCCATAAAATACACAGAAACCTATTCCAAAACTTTTTGATCTACCAGGAGACTTTGCCACTCCTTTTACCTAGTTACCCTCTGGGTGTTTATATGAACTAGGGAGGGCAAGAATTTGGCTCACAATTAGAGGTTCATTTAGATTGTCAGAGAAATATTGCTTCCCTCAATTCTCAACACTAGAGTTAATCTGTCTCTACTGCCTGTCATCACCCAAGGAGCCTCAGAAGGTAACAAAACTAAATTAAGGTGAAACCAATCTCTAATCCATATTCTGATCATATCTAAAGCGGATCATTCATGATTTAACTGCAGAGTAACTGAGAATAATGTAAGTTAATTACGTCATTCCGCTCTATATCCATTCCATTGAATGAGTATATAGAAAGTCCTGTGACCAATGAAATACTGTATAACTTTGATAAAGTTATGTGTAATTTAATAGGACAAAGGGGAAAAGATCCCTCTGAAAATTATTGTTGTAATGATTGGGCTCTGGACTGTAACAAGAAGTAGTCCCTACTAATATTCAATAGTTTACACTCCTAGTATTTTTTTCATGCATCAACAATCCTAGCTACTTTGCATTCAGAGATGAACCCCATTATCAATATAGAGGAAAAACACTTATAATTGTCCATGGTAATTCTCTTTTCTTTCAACAACTTTTATCTTAATGTGTCAACAAATAATAACTCTAATTTAGTCTTTATGGACAGTCTTTCATTCTCCTTTTGAGCAGTCTGGGAAGTTGTGTCAAACCTCCTTGACTGAAACTTTGAATCTTTAGTTCCTTGGCCAGTGTTAGTTATCTTAATCTGTTGTTGTAGGGTGGGATGAACTTCAGCAGATTGATTGGGGAGCCAACATTTAGGTCCCCCACACTGCTGGGGGCTACACCAACACCAGAAAAGACTGGAAATAGGACCATCAACATTCCTAACACAATATTTCAGTTTTTTAAGGCCCTCGGAAGAAAACAGATTATGATACTGCAAGCAACCAATGACCCATGCTTTGCCCTCCTTTCTTGTGTATCATTCTACAATTGTACAATGAGTTCAGTGCAAACATCTCACCTACTTAAGACTGAATATTGTGGTGGAGAGCTGTGCTTTATTTGATGCTTCACAAGTTGTGCACATCTGAGGGAGGGAAAAAGCCAAAAAGACATGTGATGCAGCCTGGATTGTTTACGTTTATGTACATGAGTATTGATAAGCATATATATTTCATTGCCTTTTTTGGTAAACATGTTTTCAAAGTTCAAGTGGGAGCCATAATAATATTTGTGAACATTCCTGTAGAATTAAACACTTCCTGTGCATAAACCCCCTTTTAGGTTTGCTATGCAAATAGCATGGCCACTCACATTTCTTTTCTCTTTTTTGAACTGTGTGGGTATTTTGAATCAATATTGGCTTTTTATACATTCAGTACCAAATTCTCTGGTTGTTTCTCCTAGCTGAGTCCCATCAAAATCTGTTCAGCTATTAGTTAAGCACGAGAACCCGACAGACTACCGTGTTTCCCTGAAAATAAAGCAGTGTCTTATATTAATTTTTGCTCCCAAAGATATGCTAGGCCTTATTTTCAGGGAATGTCTTATTTTTTCCATGAAGAAGAATACAGTACACATTTATTATCTTATTATCAGGGAGGCCTTATTTTCGGGGGGATGCCTTGTATTTCAGTGAGAAGTAGGTCTTATTTTCATGGGATGTCTTATTTTCAGGGAAACAGGGTAGAAGGGGAGCATGCTGGTTTTCAGTATGCAAAAACAGCAGTCAGAGGTATGTGAGGCTACTGTGTCTATGTAGCTTCCTTATGTGAGCCAGAACCCCAGTTCCTTTTTGTGGCTCATGTGGAAAGGCTATGTATTATTTAGACTGTTCCTTTTACATGTTAAAAGGACTAATGGGGTGCATGGGCCCACTGCACCTCCCTCATTACAAGTGGGTGCCAGGTACTAATGACTAATGACTGAGTAGGTCTAATGTGATTCAGGCATGGTGAGTGGTTGGTAATATTTTAACTCCATTTGTTAAGATAAGTTTCATTTGTCTTTTGATGTTATCTGGGGATCACATACTACAAGGCCAAACTCTTTCATGATAAATAAGGGGGTTGTGCAGAACATGGTGTGTCCTTGATATTTTAGGCTTCATGATACATAATGCCTCATGCATTATGGTTTGTATAACCCTTATATCCATTTTTGAAATTTGGTAATGTCTGGTTTGAATTGTGGTTTATTTATTAGGAGGCAGTTTCAAGGGTTTCATTACTAATAAGTTTACGATAGTTGTTAGTGTACAGGTTTCCAATGTGTACTGAATTTTTGCACTCCCTTTATAAATGGTGTGGGTCTGTATTTTCCTTGTGTGTGACCTGTCACTGTCTTTGTCTTATCCATGGCTACATTGTGATCTGTATGGATGCAAATTGATTCCGAAGTGGGAGAAAACAAATGTATCTACATATACATACTTAAACACAACTGTTGTCTAACTTATGTTCATTTTGTAACTGACCCTTAAGAATTAATTCATTGGGGGAGGGAGCTAAAGGGAAAATATTGAAGTGTACATTCACTCTCCACAAATGATATTTTCAACTATTAGCATCGAAATGAAATGAAAGAAAAGCATGAAATAAACTGAATGTTTAAAAAGCCGTCTGTAACAAACCTAAATAAAGCATATAAACTAAAACAGAAAGCAGCAAAACTCAGAACCCAAACTCTTCCCACTCCCTAGAAATAAAGTCCTAAATCACAATAACGTCGACCTGTCTGTTGAAATAAAGGAGAGCAAGATATGTTTCTTGGAAGAGAGTTCTGTACTCCTGAACAGCATCCGTTATGGGATCATTTCCTTCCTCATCTACATTAGTTACAAGGCCTCTAATGAAGATAAGAGCATGCAGGGCAGGGCAGATTGTGAACTGCTAGAGGAACCACCTCTTTTGCAGCCTCCATATGACACATATTGTTTAGAACATTTATGTACTACTTTTGAAAAAGTTCTGAAAAACTCAGTTACTGTACCATAAGATAACTTACATCCCCAACATTTCCACATTTACCATGTAGAAAAAGGGGACAGGCTTCCACAACTTACTCTCAATCTTTATTTATGGTATGACTATTCATACTTTGATAGTGGTGGCAGGTACATCTCCCCCTCTCCCTCAGTTCACCTGCATGGATATTCAGTAAAAAGAAGAGACTGCTTCCTTTAAATAGGCTGTTCCTTCCATTCCACAGAAACTGCCCATCTTCATCACCAGTATCATGGGTATTTTTTTATTTTAGCTATGACTCTTAACACAGTGTTCAAGAACAGCTGGTCCCTACAAACATAATACATTTGTTTGCTCCAATTCACCACAGGAATAATTTTATCTGAATTCCACTCTTCATGTTTGGTAACTTTGCAAGTCATACGCTACCTTCCCTACAATTTCACTTTTTTAATGGTTTCAACCTGTTGGCAATTTTCTGTGCCACATCAGTATTCAATGTTTAAGATAGCAAGGATTCTCAAGACCTTGGTGCTGTGTTCTTTTGTGACTTTTTTTAAACTATATGGTTAGTTTGCAGTGGGGGGTATACAAACTATGGTATTTAATTCACCTTTATGAAGACAGTAGAGAAGTAAAACTCTCACATACTACTTTTACTGATCATAACTCCAAAGACAGTAACTATCAGACTCACACTGCACACTTGGAATTAAAATTTACCACAAATATATGTATAAATTTGCTTACCTTCCTTGCTTAGGAGTAGTGTATATGAAATTTTAATTTGAAAATTGACAGCTTTAATTCATATACTCTTTTATTTTTAAAATGTTACCATTTTAGCTTCATTATAAAACTATACATTATTTTTCAGCAAAGATGTCTAGAAAATTAAGCTTACCAACTGAACTGAAACCTGAGTTAGGTAAGTATCTGTTCAAAGCCTGTATTAATGGTGTTATACTCTTTGAAAAGGCTATGAGCAAAACAAAACAAAACAAACATCTCAACAACTTGGAGCATCAACCTCTAAGCAGGGGAAGGTCTTCATTCATTTTCAACTTTTTAGTTCCTAAATTTGTCAATAAATAATAAACATTTCCCTACTCTGCTTGGATCCACTTTTAAGTTCCTCTTTAAAAAGACATGAAAGTTCTATAATTTTGTTCATAGATTTAAAATGTTTTAATTTGTTTTCTAAGTATTGTCTATTAAACAAGAATAATATACAAAAGACATCCATTGCTAGTTTGAAGTTATTGTGATGTAATGGTTACAGTCACAGAATAAGGCTGAGAAGATCCAGGTCCAAATCCACATTCTGCCATGATGAAGCCCAATGAGTTTCTCACCCTTAGCCTACAAGGATACTTATGAAGATAAAAGGAAGGTTTATTTAAGTATTTATTTATTAAATTTATATACCGCTCCATCTAGCTACATGGTTACTATGGGCGGTTTACAAAGCTGAACAGAAATCAGACCCACAAACAATACAATGCAATATGATACATCGCCCCATGCAATGCAAGGCAATTCAGTACAATACATCGCCCCATCACAGCTATCTTCAGCTCTCTGTGAGAAATGCATGCTATAAATAAATAAAATACACAAGTAGGGCTGCTGCTTAGGTTAAATAAGTATCATATATACCCATTCTGTTGCCTCCTGAGCACTCAGCCAGCTTGGGGAAGGCAGCGGAGGGCTAGTCCTGCCCGTTCCACCGCCTCCCGAGAGCTTGGCCAAAAGCTGGAACACATACTGTATATAATGAAGCTCTTGGCTTATAGTCGAGTCATTAAGTTTTACCAGTTTTTTGTGGTAAAGAACTGCCCTCGGCTTATATTCAGCTTGGCTTATATTTAAGTATATATGGTATCTAAAAATCTACTTAATTGAATGGAGCCTTAATTGAATTAACATGTAAATTATTGGAAAAGAGTGACATCACAGTGGTGTTTTATTTTATCAGTATATACACTGTTTAGGAAGCTTAGGCAGACAGCTTCCTTTGAACCCACTATTATTTTCAAAGACAGTTAAATACTGAATTCTAGTAGGTAATAATAATACTGCTGAAGAAGCAGTCTGTACAGAATCCTTAGTTTATACAGTGGTACCTCTGCTTACGAGTTTAATCCATTCCAAATGCATGCTCATAAGTTGAACATCTTGTAAGTAGAGCAGCCGTATCGAAAAAACTCAAAAAAGTTAAAAAAATAAAAAAAAAAAAATTGTAAGTGAAGCAGACCGCATCTAAAATTTGTAAGTCAGCAGTTAAAACGCCAACTGTTTTCCGCTCTTAAGTCGAATTGCTTGTAAGTAGAGCATCTCATAAGTAATGGTACCACTGTAATTGCTCAAATGTTTGTTCCATTATCGGAGCCCCTAGTTTTAAGATGCATGGGCATCTAGACTAACATATTTTGTTTAATATATGGTTCCTTTCATTTTGATTAAACTATGATAATCAGAATATAAATCTATATGTTCATTATTAGGGTAGTGAGCTGAACCTATTTTAAAATCTGTCTGAATGCTTTTGTTCAAGCAAATTGCTTTCTTCAATTGTGCATCAGGAAATTTGCATGCTGGTTGAAACACTTCCAGTTTGCCTATAAAATGGAGAGGTGGGTTAGTCTCACCCTGTAAAGCACACTTAGGAAACTGAAAATCAGGCAGAATTCAAATATTCTCATCTTCCAATTATTTTAAGTAACACAGTTTCCAGTTAGTTTCCCTTGCTCTTAAGTTACATTTTGAATATTCAATATCTTCATTCTTCTTTTCCTGATGTTTCTTTCTTTTTATAAACATCATCTCTAAATACATTTCAATATGATCTGATTTAAATTCAAATTTTAGAACTCAGTTTTAAAGCAAACGTCCTTGTTCAACAGACACACTACAGTTAATTGTGTAATTTAATGTGTCAGAAGCAAAATGTTCCTATTTTTCAATATATGCTACATCAAAATAATCTTTTCCCATAAATTGACATATGTTAGAATATCCAAGAGTAGTTCTTGCTCTTGTTTTGTATGATCTCACTGCCCCCTATAGAAAGAGCTATGTTGTGTGGCTCCTTCTTACTCCATTGGTGTACAGTGCTGGGTCCATGTGCCAAGATGGCTTAATTTTGAAGGGTTACTAATGTTGCCCTATCACATAGTTTGAGAATTTAACTGACTGAAGAGCTGAGAACTGTTCTGTTATTTTTATAGCAATATCTAGTCTTCTACCCTACTGATTGAAACTGCATTTCTGGGGTGGGAGGGTTTGTCCAATATCCTCTTGCAGACAATCTCTTGGATGCAGAGAGTGACACCTCTACTAGTGGCAGATTGCTGCTAATGAAAGATTTCCTTTTTTAAAAATTTAAGAGAGTGTGTGCAGTCCACCAGTGACACCACTCACTATGCCAGTGGAGCTCTGCAAGAGGTTATCAGCCATTTAAGCAACCATTTACATATAAACATTTTTAAAGAAAACAATAAAATTAGCAGCATTAATTAAAAGCACGATCAGCTAATTCTGATGGAACAGACAGGTTTTGAAGTTTAAAATAGTGAATACACATCATATGACCTCCCGAGGCAGCATTCTTCACAGTGACAGTGCCACTGCTGAAAAAGATACTGCTAAAATGTTTCAAACAATACATTACCAATACTGTACACTAAAACTGAATAACAATACATTCTGTAGACTCTTAATAAATCTCACACAGATTGAACTAGTGTGCCTAAAAGAGGAGTTCCAAGGCTTATAGATTAGCACAGGCCTTACAGATGCATTGCCATGTGGATCACTTCAAAATATTGTGCTATGCAGCAAGCAACATGTCAGAATACATACTCAGAATTAATATATCTGACCTAAACTGGGAATAAGGATGTATGTGTATTTGTGTGTGCGTCCGTGTTTGTGTGTGTGCGTGTGTGTGCCTGCGTATGTGTGCGGGCATACACATGAAAAACATTTACACTATGTTCTAATATACTACACATTATTTAGTGTAAGCGGTCAGGAAATGGAGAAAAAAAGGAATAGGAATGGGGAGATGCACAATGTGCTATTATAATTTCTTTTCAAAAACATCTTACTTGAGCACAGTAATGTTTTGTCCTGTCAAAAATCATGAGTGTGCTGTAATTCAAAACTTGTTTTATATTGGGAGCCATTCCTTGTGGTCATAGCAGAATATCTGGGTTTGATAGGGAGCTGCAGGGAGTGTTGGCTCTCTTTTGAACATCTGTATATTGGAACACATCGCTCCCATTCACTTACTGTCTGTAAATGTTCAGTCTGAGAATTCAATGTGTTCATCTAAAAAGAACATGAAATGAACATAGGATTAGCTCAAATGAACATTTAGAAATGAAATACGTGAAGCTATTTGACATGTTTTGTGAAGTGTAAAATATAGTAGAGTAGAATGCTATTTTTCACTGAATTTACTTAATATAAAATTTTCAGATGTTAGAGACAACTCCTTCAGCCGATCCAGGAGTTCTAGTGTAACAAGCATTGATAAAGAATCCCGAGAAGCAATCTCAGCTCTTCACTTCTGTGAGACTTTCACACGGAAAGCTGATACAGCACCTTCACCATGCTTATGGGTTGGAACAACTTTGGGCACAGTTTTAGTCATTGCATTAAATTTACCCCCAGGAGGAGAGCAGAGACTACTTCAGCCAGTAATTGTATCTCCCAGTGGTATGTATTTGACAAGAAACAAAGAGCTAAGAAAGTTGTATGTTGTTACTATAGTACGTCCAAATTCCCATGGTTCTGTAATTCTTACCATTTTTATATGTTATAAAATATATGTTGCTGATTATGTAATTGTTACATCATTATATATTACTACAGTAGTCATTGTTTTAGTCACTGTTATGATAATGTGGAACATTTGCATAGACATATTAAAGGATAACACTATTAAACGGAACATAATATAATGGGCAAGAACAAATATTTGCCAGATTCCTGTTGGTATCATGCAGCATAAACCAAAAACTGCACATTATAGATGATTTATTTAGTTGTCCACTATGCACTTGGACAGCTAATACTTCACATTTTACAAATTAGTTGCATCTTTAGTGACATACACAGGGACATGCCAGATGGACAGCAGCATGTGAAATTGTTTGCACAATTGCCCTTACTGTGTAGTATTTTCCTATAGGATTTTTGCCATTGGACCCATGCTGTTTTTATGTGCGGATCAAAATGTTCATAATGGTTGTTTTTCCTGTTAGAAAAGTAGGTATAGTATGGGCAGATGCTCTGGATACCAAAACAGGAAAAACCAGGGATAATAATAAAGTGGATATAAGACTGAAGCAGTTATAGATTTAAGGGATTGTAACACATCACCATGAAGTGTAGCAAAATGCTAAATTACAAAGGGCGCTTTTACACGACCCCTAAGATCCGCTGGCCACTTAAATTCGGACCAGAGATCTTGGGGGTTCGTCGCTCTTCTTGTGTTCCCACCCCCTCCGCACTTCCTTGCTCCTGTCTGCATGAGGGGAGGGAGAAAAAAAGGGAGAAAAAACTCAGGCTCACCTCCGTCTGCCGGTGGAAGCCGCCCGAGCCCCGTCGTCGTCTTGATTCCTGTCTCTTAAAGGGGCGGCGGGGACAAAAAAACAAACACAAGGCGAGGAGAGCCCGGCACTCACTACTTTACATCCGCATCAGAAATTTTTCAGCTCCGGAGACCAGGTACTTGAGAAGTGCGCTGGGACGCGCTTAGGTGGGCGTGGTCGCACTTAATTTTTTGTAAACTCAGGAGCTGGTGGGGAAACAATTTTAAGCTCTGGATCTGGGAGCCATTTGCCATGGATTTTAGGGGTTGTGTGAAAAGGCCCAAAGTGAGGTTTTACCATACTAAATCATAGACATGCAGCTCTTCAAGTTTAGGGGCAAGCTAAGTCCCAAACTTTGTCTTCTCCATTTTTGTTTTGTTTTTGTTTTTTGTTTTTTCATTTTTTCCAATTTGCTGCTGTAGGGTGCCTCCTCATGCCAATTCAGAAATAGATACTTTGTATTAGGGTTCGGGTGTGTGTCTCAGCAGGCTAGGGCACTAAAATATCGGCTGCAAATTCAGCAGCTCAGCGATTCGAATCCCAGGTGCCACGCAGTGGAGTGAGCTCCCGTTGTTAACCCCAGCTCCCCCAACCTAGCAGTTCGAAAGCATGTAAAATGCAAGTAGATAAATAGATACCGCTGTAAACAGCAGGACAGTAAACAGTGTTCTGTGTGCAGAAATGCATTCAGCCACCCCGGCCACATGGCCGCAGACTTGCACAACACTGTCTCTTTGTCTTAGAAACGGAGATTAGTGCTGCCCCTAGAGTTGGACATGACTAGCATGCATGTGCAGGGGGAACTTTTACCTGTTTATTGGATGTGGAAGAGCTTTGCTCATCTGCAGATCTAAGTTTGCTTTGGCTGTTCCCTCTTTTCAAAGTTTGCTTTGAAAAGAGGAAACAGCATACTGTGCTTAAACTGACTCAAGGCTGAACACCCAAAGTTTATACAAGAAAGCAAGCACTCAGCATAGTAAAACAGCTATGTTCAATAATAAATCAGAATGAAATTAAACAAACCAGGGCACTACCTACCCTAATGTTGCTGAGCAGAAGTGTAGCATACATGGCAATAGAAAACCCAACTGATCTCATTTGGAGGACCTTGCTCACATTTTCTGAGAATGTAGCATGCAAAGTTGTCCTTTGTGGTATTCATGTGAGTGAAACTGTCAGCAGAAGCATTTTCCTCATAGCACCCTACTTCAATGTCTGCCTTACATGGGGGTTCCTGCATGGCAGGGGGGTTGGACTGGGTGGCCCTTGAGGTCTCTTCCAACTCTGATTTTATGGTATTCAAACTATTTCCTTTTGCCTGCCTTTCAGCAGGTCTTTTAAAATTTTTGATTCTTCAGGTGACAAATTTTTCTAGGGTAGTCTCAGTCCCAGTACATTACAGAACCTAGTTACTTATTATTATTATTTATTTTATATATTTGTATAGAGCCCATCCTCCTAGGGGAACTCCGGGTGGTTCACAACAAACACATTTATATCAAAAAAGAATATATATAAAACACATCATCCAAAATAATATACAACAAACAGAACAAAACAAGACAAATACTAATAATAATATGATTAAAATAATCAACCAAGATGGCAGCAAAAAGGGGTGTCATTTCCCTCAGTCTGCCATAACAGGTATACAGTTCTAGTTTATACCTAATACTGTTGGCAAAAGAGGTTCCCAAGACAGTTTACTTCCATGTAAAAATATTTTATAGTAGATAGTACTAGTTTCTTTGCAAGCATTATGGCTTTTGTATCTAAGATTGAAATCTGAGGTTTCATCCAGTAATTTGATATTCCCATCCCCACCAGTGTCAAGTAAGCCTATAATTTCTGAAATGTCTGAATTCTATTTTTCAGGTTTTACCCTGTAATATTTAATACTTCATTACTTGAACTAAGCATGTCTCATAGAAGTACCATTTTATTGTTCTGTAACATGGGCTAAAATATGAGAAATACCTAAATCTTTGAGGGAAAAATGTTCAGACTTGGGCAATTCATTTCTATAAAATATAGAAATGGATTACAAATATTAATTTGCCTGGATTTTCTAGTTATCTTTACTTAAAATAATAATAATAATAATAATAATAATAATAATAATAATAATAATAATAATAATAATAATAATAATAATAATAATAAATAATCTCCATCTTTTTAAAACTCAAGTCCCCTTCAGGATGTGTCGTTGGAATCACTAATCTTACTGCTTTGCAAAACTAGAGCTTGTTTAAATACAAGTTAAAATGTACTTTGAATACTTCCAAAATGCATTTGGCTGGATTTTTTTAGTACTGTAGTTAGATTTGTACAAAATGTTTAACAAGGTTGTCAATTTCTGTATTTTAGGAACCATTCTGAGACTTAAAGGAGCAATCTTGAGAATGGCTTTTCTGGACACCACAGGATCATTAGTTCCACCAGCATATGAGCCTTGGAGAGAACCCAACGTTACAGAAGACAAGGATGAAAAGGATAAATCGAAAAAACGCCGACCTGTCTCAGTGTCTCCCTCATCCTCTCAGGAAATCAGTGAAAATCAGTATGCAGTGATATGTTCAGAAAAGCAAGCAAAAGTTATTTCACTGCCCTCACAAAACTGTACTTACAAGCAGAATATAACAGAGACTTCATTTGTCCTACGTGGTGATATAGTGGCACTGAGTAACAGTATCTGTCTTGCTTGTTTCTGTGCCAATGGACATATAATGACTTTTAGGTAAGTCATGAAATGCTAAGAAGAAACTGTTTTTACACATGTATTCATGGAAGATAGATCAACTTCCTGAGAAAAATATGTTGGAGAGAGTTATGGATAAATATTATTGTCGATTTAATATAAGCACATAGATACCTGTATTTAAACAAAACTGTATTTTAGCATTTTTATTGTATTTTTCCTTTTTCTCTACTCAATTGCTTTGTCTTGAACAGTGTTGTAGTTATCATCTGCCAGTAGGCAGGACAGCAGGGTCTGCTTCAGTTCACATTGAGATTTTAGAAGTCGTAAGGATGGAATGCAATCTTATGGTACCCTACCTCACCCAAACCTATATCCTAGGTCATTTCTCTACTAGGTGAACCAGTATAGAAAAAATGACCGTTTTGTTTCTTCTGTAACAAAATGCTGGCTCCTCGTTTTGTTTTGCTTATCACCATTTTTGAATACAAACAAAAACTTGTGAATAGGGATGGGCACAAAATGAAAAATGAAATGCTGTTTTGTCATTTAGTTAGGTAACAGAACAAAACAAGGAGCCAGCATTTCATTACAGAAGAAGCAAAACGGTCATTTTTTTCCATTGAAATGAACTGTTTTGTTCCATCTGTAAAAGGGGTCCCTTACTTTCTGGGCTTGCAATGAGCCCAGGAGAGGGAAGAGGAGGAGGTGGATCCCCGCCGCTGCTCTGGCGCTTCCTGCCTCCTCCTCTCAGCCCCGGCTTCTGGCCTCCTCTCAGCTGGGAGGTGAGGGGGTGACTCCCCTGGGTCCTAGAGGCACCAGATTTGATGCCGGGGAGCCATTATCAGAGGGGTCCAGCAGAGCTGTCATTGGCTGAGCCCCTTTAAAAATGGCCGGGTTGCCACCAGGGGAGCCTCGCGCTGGTGACCTGGCCATTTTTAAAGGGTTCTAGCTGAGCTGTCATTGGTTGTACCCCTTTAAAAATGGCCCAGTCACCACCAGAGAATCCCAACAAACTGCTGCTGGTGTTAGATCTCCCTACCTTGAATTTAATGGCTCCCCTCTTCCTCTACAGCGTCTTACCATAGGGCCTGTATATCGTTCTGAAGATTCCTCCAGGGAGGCTCAGGAATAGGACTGTGGCCTTCCAAGTGTGCAGCGTTGGATCTCACTCTGTATTTTGCAAACACAGTTCAGACTACAGTTTAGTGGTTGTTCAACAATTGCAGATCATTTAGATGTCACATTGTCTATGCTTAAGCTTTATGAACTGGTTTTTCATGATGTCTGATGATAGACAGCCTTTTCCAATTGACATCACTTTCATCTGTCATAAAATGTAATGCTAAAAATGTTATGCTAGCCTTTCCCCACTCACTTTTTATATTATGTCATTTATGGGATACTACATTAATCTAATCAAGTGAAAATCACCTTTCTTTTTCTTTTCTAACAATGACCAGAAACCACAAAACCATATTCCTTCACCCGCATTTATTCCAAAACTAAAAATGTTAAAAGGAGGATTCTAGGAAAATTCTTTCTGGCAGTCACTGTTGTCAGTGCTTTTGGGAACCACATATATCCATCCTATGGGCTTTTTGAAAATGTGTACTTCAGTGTTGATTTGTTTCTTTTGTGTCTTTAGGAGATGTAAATTTCATTATGCTGTAAATGGTTTTAAAGGAGGGATGCTATTTTGCTTAAATAATTTTTGACTTCTGTTCCTTCAAGTTTGCCAAGTTTAAGGCCTCTGCTAGATGTATATTACTTACCACTTACCAACATGCGGATAGCCAGAACATTTTGCTTCACCAACAATGGACAGGCATTGTATCTTGTCTCACCTACTGAAATTCAGAGAATCACCTATAGTCAAGAAACATGTGAAAATCTGCAGGTAAAAAGTTAAAATATTGCTGTGCTTCTTTACATTAGAAAGACCTTGGGTGTGTGGGGGATAGATGATCTCTTTTTAGCAGTTAGATTAAGGAAGGGGAAGTTAACTGTATTAAGACAGGAATCAGTGAAAATCTATAACTGCTTCAATTTTAAAAAAAAAAAGTGTGAACTCTTTTTATAGGTACTAAGTCATATCTAATTTGGTTGAATAAAAAATATTTTAGATTTTAGTTCAAACTCTGTGATCTTTCTTCCAGAAGCATTAAAATCAGAAAAAAGGATCTAGGGTTTCAAGAATTTGCTTTTCCCCAGCACACAACTTTCTGTTCATCAGAAAGAGGAGGCAAAAGGGTTGACAGTCTGACATGAAGGTTTGAGATAATACAGATAATGATTGAGGCAAGGCTTGACATACTGTGCATGTTGCCTCTGGCTAAGCCAGACATCTAAACTGATCTAGGTCCTGTAATAGCTAGCTTATGTACTCAGTCATAATCAGTGGATGAACACTCAACTGGGGGGAGGGGACATTCAAATGCTTCTGCATATTTGGGTATCTGGTTACAGAATCAGGGGCTGGGAGTATGATACCCTTGTTCTGGGGACACTCTGGGTGTATACAGCTTGCTCAAGACTACAAAGGCTGGCATGACAGTGTTGTGTAGCCTTGAGCGAGTTTCATAGTCCCAGAGCAACGGCAAACCACTTCTGAATATGTTAGATCTAGAAAACTCTGGAAAACATTGTCATAATCTGGAACTAATTTGATGGCACATTATAATTATTATACAATTGTTATATCTCTAGGAACATTTTTTTCACAGAATAGATCTAACATTTGGAAAAATATTAGTCTGAAGCCAAATGACGGAATCTACAGTGTCAAACTGTGCAGACATGCAGTGAATAATAAGCCCTTGAAAGGATGAGAACTTAGTAAAAGAATAAGAGTGTTCTTGCCTTATAAAATCCAATAAAATGTTCTCATCGCTACAAAACTGACTTTTCTTCAAAGGAAATGTTGGGCGAACTCTTCACACCAGTAGAAACACCAGAGGCACCAAACAGAGGGTTCTTCAAAGGCCTGTTTGGAGGTGGTGCACAGTCACTGGACAGAGAGGAGCTCTGTAAGTTTTTATAAAACCACATAAAGAGGATAGAAAATGTAGCAGAATTTAATAAAGACATCCCATAATCAAATGAAGCACATAAGGATGTTAGGCAGTAATAGAGATCAGTGCAATCTATAACTTATATTCTGCTTCTTCATTACTTCATTTTTGTTGGAGATAATATGTTATAGGAACCCCTTGGGCCCCATTTGAGGAAAAAGGCAGGGTAGAAATATTTTTAAATAAATAAATAAATAAATAAATAAATAAATAATAGTCAATTGTTCATGGCCAAATTCATACACAATGCATATTTGCACTTGTCAGCATACCTGTTTTTTGTGTTTTCAGTAAATGGAGCTATTTTTCTAAATCACAAAGAAAATTTTGTTCTAATCCTGTGTAGATTTTTTTTCCATTTATTAAACTGACAGAGAGTTGGTTATTTCCACTTTGGTAAGGCCCTAAACACTTGATTTGACATTATTTCTTTTACATGGCCAGTTGGAGAATCAGCTGCCGGAAAGGCATCAAGGAGTCTTGCCCAGCACATTCCAGGTCCTGGTGGTATTGAAGGAGTCAAAGGAGCAGCATCTGGAATAGTTTGCGAATTGGCCCGAGCCAGAATAGCGCTAGATGAAAGAGGGCAGAAGCTGGGTGAACTAGAAGAACGAACAGCAGCTATGTTAGCCAGTGCTGATTCTTTCTCAAAGCATGCACATGAGGTAAGGTATTTTAAAGAGTTAATGTTGGTCTGTACATGAAAGACATTTAGTCCCCTTCTCTCAGTGGGCACGTTCGGATACAGAAAAGCATTGGTTCCACAGGAACCCTTTTGTAATCATAAACAGAGCTTGGGATGTTATATTTTAAAGGAACTTTTGTTATTGATTACTTCTCAGCAGCCATCTTTCTATTGTCATTGGTGCTATTCCATAGGTAATTTGTCGCATTAGCTATTTTTGGAATACTGTGTTCTTGTTACCAATAGGCCAGAGGAATGCAGGAAAAGACACCACAGTAACCCCCCACCTATCGCAGGGGTTAGGGACCCACCCGAACTGTGATGACTAAAAATCCGTGATATGCGGATGTGGGTCGGGTGGGGCCTGGGGGGCGGTGGGCCATCAGATTCCACTGCCGCCGCTGGCACACGCTGGTCTGAGAAGTCTTGGGACGGCGTGCGCCGGCGGTGTTGTGGGATCTGACCTCCGCCTGCCTGCGCCACCCCAAGAGTTCTCGGACTGGTGTGCACTACCGGTGGCAGGGGGATCTTACCTCCCGCCACCGCCCACCCCGCTCTGCCCCAAGACTTCTCGTCTGGGGCTGTCTCCATTCAAATGCATTGGCTCAATGCATTTCAATGGAGAATTTTTTTCCCATTGGAATACATTGGCTCAATGCATTCCAATGGGGAAAAACTTCTCCATTGAAATGCATTGAGCCAATACATTTCAGTGGAGATACGATAGACCCCAGCCACCCACCTGCACAGCCCTGGGGCTTCTTGGAGGAGCGCAGGCCGGCAGCATGGGGTGATGCGATTGCCGCCGCTGCCGTCCCGCGCAGCCCCAAGTCTTCTCGGAGGAGCACGGGCTGGCAGCAATGGGGGGTCGGATCCCGGGCTTGGGGAAGGGGGAGGTTTTAAAAGCCCCATTGGAATGCATTGAGCCAATGTATTCAAATGGGGACAATTTCCCCACATCCCGGGCTCTAGCTCATTGGCACTGGGGTGGGGAAATAAAGGTTTTTCTCCTCCACACCAGCACTAATCAGCTGGAACCAGGGCAGGTACTGCAATCCCGCGATATAGTGGGACTGCAGTACCTGAACCGCGAAATGGCGGGGGGTGACTGTATAATTGTCTTGAGTGCTAATTATGATATCATGTCTCAGAAATACTTATAACAAGACAATGACAAAGGATATTTCTCTTTTCACTTGGGTTTGATAAAAGCAGTATGAAGCATGAAAAATTCCTGTTCTATTGCTTCTAAAATGCTTTGAAATTAGATTAAAATAATTTTAAAAATAACTGTGTGTGTGTGTGTGTGCGTGTGTATAAAACAAAGTCATCAATTGTAAGGTTGTTGTCGTCAGTTTATGCAAGGGTGTGGGAGAGAAATTCAGGAGGAAAAGGACAATTAGCCTTACTGACCCAGTGATATCCACTTGAGAATGCTGGTGGCTGAGTCCTAGCAACATAGTCATAAGGAATACCAGTGTGGACAGATGCCATCCATCCTGTTGTTCCTATAGGGCATGCCTGCACAACACATCGACCATGAGCGACTGGTAGCCCACAGGGTGCTAAGAAGTCACCCACCAGGTTCCCACCTGCCTCCTAACCTGGGGGCACTCCTCCTCTGCCACCGCCACTGCTTCGGAGCTTGGCGGGTGGGTGGGTGGGTGGGGAAGGGTGAGCTGGTGCTCCTCCTCCTCCTCCTCCTCTGCCGCTGCTGGCACTGTGGAACTTGGTTGGTGGGTGGGTGAGTGGGGGCAAAGGGCACTACTAATCCTCTGCCAGTGCCATGGAGCTTGGTGGATGGGGGGTGAGCAGGCGGTCCTCTGCCGCCACTGCCACCGCCAGCACCACAGAGCTTGGTGGGTCATGGGGAGGCAAGTGGGTGCGCCACCGCCAGAGCCGCAGACCTTGGGAGGGCGAGCAGGAACTCTTCCTCCAATGCTGCTGGTGCCGCCAGCGCTGCGGAGCTTAGTGGGTGGGGGTACGTGGACGCTTCGCCGCCACCACCACAAGCGCTGCAGAGCTTGGTGGGTGGGTGAGGGGGGCAAGTGGGTGCTCCTCGCTGCCACCAGCGCCACAGAGCTTGGGGGCGGGTGGAGCAGTTGTGAAAGAAAGGAGCCCGCGGGGACGTGCTGGGAACAAAAGGAGCCCGTGGGCTGTTCAAAGTTGGACAGCCCCGCTATAGGGAATCAACAAAGGGAGAATTCTACTGTGAGAGCCCACAGTACAGCAACTGTTGGCATTTGTTTAAAGCAGGCATGTCCAAACTTCGGCCCTCCAGATGTTTTGGACTGCAACTCCCACAGTCCTTTGCCATTGGCAATCTAAGCTTAGAATTCTGGGAATTGTGGTCCAAAACATCAGGAGGGCCGAATTTTGGACAAGCCTGGTTTAAAGTTTTGACAATATCATTGTATTTCTCACTTTTCTGTGAACAATGTTTGCATCTGTTTCCATGCCACAGGCATTACTGTGTTGAGTATCATTTGCCTGAAATGCAGGGTCGCCATCTGGTGGCTCCTTTCTCAGTACCTTTCATGACACTGATGGTTGTCCCACTGCTGATATCGAAACATCGTCAGCATGAACCCAATTGAACACCCTACTTTCAGAATGCCTTTGACCTCAATACAAGCAGTGACTTTCCAGCAGGCTTCAGTGGTGGAGATAGAGTTTGATATGTTTCACTCATTTAGGGCAGATGAAATTGGACATAGACAACAAATTAGCAGCTCCAACCTGGAAAATGGGGTTCTAATCCAATGACCTTGTACATAAGCCCCATTTGCACTGCAGTTTAGGCTTACCACTGATACCACCTGTTTCTTCAGCGGTGGACCAAGTTAAGAGAACCTGTTCCAAAGCATGTCTTCATTCCATCACAACCAGTCATTGTGGAGACAACATGTGATTCCAACATGGGATGGATAGACCACTATCTACATTGTGGCACCCAAGGCTGTTGGACAACAAGGAAAGCTTAGCATGAGATACATGTTTGAAACTTTTGGCAGTGTTCAAGACTTTTGGTGCCATTCAACTTCTACTTACTAGTACCAACTTCTTAATTTAGTTTTTTGTTAGATTTCCACCTCACACAAGACATCATGCTAATGGCTTCTTTCCTTCTCCCTTGACAGTGATAGAAAAGAATAGTCACTTGTTGGGTATACAAAGAGCATTTTCCCTCTGTGTGCAGGGAACAGTCATATACAGGCAATATTTTCAGTTTTTCTCTGAACTTAAAAAGGGACAGGTCACGTCTGTTAAAGATTATGTAATGAGTCATGATAACTCACTTTCACTTATCAGGCAGGAAAATTGGCTCTAGCAGCTATTCCACCACTGCTATAGCCCTATTTGTGGCATTTAGAGGGATCTCTTTATCTTAGTTGTCCTAAGGTGTAATTTGGTCTCAGCTACCCACCTTCGTCTGGCATTACCATCAAAACCCTACGTCTTGAGTGGGCACTTTCTTTGAGAGGGCTTTTGCTCTTGCAGTGTTTCAAATAAGCTTAGGTACCCTGTTTCCCCTAAAATAAGACATCCCTGAAAATAAGACCTACTTACAGTTTTGCCCCTCACTGAAATATAAGGCCTCCATCTGAAAATAAGGCCTCCCCAATAATAAGATAACCTTAAATGTGTTCCGTATTTTTCTTCATGGAAAAATAAGACATCCCCTGAAAATAAGACCTAGCGCATCTTTGGGAGCAAAACTTAATATAAGACACTGTCTTATTTTCGGGGAAACACGGTACCTAGCTGTCTGCCTTTGCATCATTTTTTGGAGTTGAGCTTTGTAGTCTCCATGTGTTAGTGCAAATTTCTAGAGACCACAATGAAGAAAACAATTTTAGCAATGGCTGTTTTTTGCATTCACATAACCTACCCTCCTTCAGAACATACAGTTCATTGACTTTGCCACCATGTCATTTAAAAGGTATAAACTGGATGAAAGGCACACTGCAGCATGTGCTGGGGCCAGAGATCCAATAATCCAAGTCTCCACCTAGAATATTCCAGAAGAGGTTGTTCCACACAGACACGACTGATTAATAAGAATGCACTTTAAAAACAAGCATTACAGAAGAAATCTGGTTTTCTGCTAATTTAATTGCACCGTTATATTGGCTGGTTGCTCATTGCACAAGAAAAAAAATGATTCAAATTTTACATTATCACAGACACATAACAAAATAGTTTTTCATGTACAACTTACCTTCAGTTGTTTTGTACCCGATTCCTTTAATCACTCGCTTCTTCACCTCCTTTATAATGCCTTTATTTGCATAATACATCTTTAATACTTTTAGAACTCTTTAATTCTCTCTTTGTAGAATGAATGTTATAGGCTGAAATCCTGTTACACAGAGTAGTAAAACACGCTAGAGTAGGCCCATTGAATCAGAGAGGATTTGGACAGCCATCACTATTATGTTCCATTGATAAAGGGCTCCTCTAGTTGTGACTTACTTCAGCATTGTAAGTTGCAACTAGAGAAGGCCTATTTGAATCAATGGAATTTATAGCAAAATTGACTCACTAAATTGCCATTGATTCAGTGGACCTACTCTGGTGCATCTTACTGCACTCAGCAAAAGGTTTTCAGCCATAGTATGCCCTGTCAGATGCATAACTGAATTATGTTCCTATGTTTCATTCCAGATGATGCTGAAATGCAAAGATAAGAAATGGTACCAGTTCTGACGACACATTTTCAAATGCTTCGGTGTAACTTTACCTTGAAGGAAAAAAAGTCTTTTTCATTAACTTCTGCAGGATCAGCAGAGCTAGAAGGATGTCAGCCAATGGATATTGATGTTTCCTAGCACAAATCACACACTGTTTTACCTCAGTCATACAGCTTTAAACTGAGGATTGTTCTGTTTAAAACTGATACCCGTGTAGTGTGTGTTACCTAAACTGGGAGCTTGGGAACAGAAGAGAACACATGGACAGAAAGAAAAAAAAATGTGTATCAGACGAACAGGGGCAATGCAGGATCTATCCTGTGTTAATATTTCATATGCCAAATGTTTTGTGCTATTGTTGTTGCTACCAGTGTTTCACCCTCCTGTAGGAGGCTGCAATAAGTCAGGGGTCCAAGAGCTTGAATACAGTTGTTCAACTTACAGGACTACTAGTAACTGATCTACACCTTCCCTCCTTAGAGCACGTTGTAATAGTTGTAACTAGAGATGACATTCTCTGCGATCAACTCTCTGATCTGACAAACTGGAAGTATGTGAGCTCTGCCCTGAATATATACATAGTTAACATGCACATGAAGTCTTCTTGGACTCCTGATCTAGTGTTCCTGTATTTGCAACCTCACCCTGTTGCTACGTTCAGAATTCATGATAATCCATGATTTATCATGATGAGAATGGGCCATGATGAGCCTGGGGCTTGTGCAGTCTCCTTGCATTTCTTAATATGACCATGTAGAAGCTTCTTCTTCACTTTTAAATAAACTGCAGCTTGTCATTTTATCTACATGCAAATAACTTGTGGTTAACATGAATAACTTTATTTTGGTGACTTGGATTTGATTCATTGCTTGGGTTTTGTCCAAAACTAGTCACCTTCATAAACTATGATTTGAAGCTGGCTTATTTCAACAAGCTGTAATTAGGATCAGCCACATCCGAGTTCAAATTTAACACAAATCTGATAAGTGAAGGCTTCCCATATTTTAATAACAGCCTAAAAAAGGAAGAGGGACAATGTGAGAGAGTCACAGAAGCTCATTCTTGTCATAATAAGCCATGCTATATTATGATCATGGAAAGCAGCCAATATCAAGTGCAAAACAAGAGGATAGGTTACTTTTGCATTGTAAAAAAATTTTTTTGAACTGCACATTGTGCTGAAAATTTTCATTTGTGTTATGGCTATGTGGTGTGAAAAGTAAAAAAAAAGTACCAATAATAAGAAAAATATTTGTCATCTTTCAGATACCTATTCCCCCCCCCAGCAAATATGGTTGGGTCAGTTTATAAAATATTTTAATATGGTTACTGACCGGTTAATTCATGTTCTACATCTCTTTGGTGTGTTTAGAATGTATTTGCGCAAGCACTTAAGTAAGATCTACCAGATATGTAACCAGCTTACATGCCCAATCAGAAAATACTTGCCACAACTTATAGTCTGAAATATGAGAAGTGCTGAGCTCTGAAATACAGCTTGATGGATGGATATTAGCTTTAGACATATATCAGATTCACTTCAAAGATTGGTTAAAGCCTATCAACAAAGAGGTTATCTCTGCAGAATCTATTTACTTGGAAGAAATTCATGTTGATCCAAATGAAATTCCTTCCTTGTCAGTGTTCTGACGTTTGAAAAATTAAAATCAGGGTAAGTTGTTCCCAAGATATAGCACTATAAACAATATATTGTATTATCATTAACATTTTACCACTTCAGCAACTTGTTTCCCATTTAGATTTGTATGAGATGGGGGATTTAAGACGTGCCAAACTGAAGCAGTATATTTTTAGCAAATAAAGGCTGCACCAAAGCCATAATATAATAGAAATAATTTATTTAAAACATATTTAGAAAAATAAGGATTCTTTGTCATGCTGGAAACTGGAAATAGTAACTTAATAGTGATCATTTGCAAAGAGCCTTAACTAGTTTAGGGTTTTTTTGAAAGCAAGTGCCAGTGAGAGGTTTGGGTATTATTTTCCTAAACTTGATTGTACTGTGTATGTGTTGAATGAGTTGTCTGACTTGTATGTGATAAACATACAATTTTAAAGTGTATATTCAGCAGTGCTATATGAAATTAGTTTATTTTTTGCTCAAAGAAATTATTTCGTTGAACATTTGCACTGTTTATGATGCAATCTAAGTTGAAAATATTACTTACTGACCTCACCCAGTCTGGTCTTTTAAAGCCAATAAGACTTGCTTCTAAATAAATTTGATTCGGAACTCCTTGAATTTAATGCCAGTAATCCCCTGTAACAGTCCAGTTGTTGCCAAAAATAACTTATTTTGTATGATGGGATGTGGCAGGGGAAGACCGTACAAGTTGTAGAAATATTTGAACCTGCTTATCACTTGTGGCTAATAGATTGTGTATTTACAAACTGAAATACAACTTGTCACCTCCCTTCAGTGCAGTTTTTTCTGTAATCCTGCTGAGCATCTGCAAAGCAGTCAGATGTTTTCACAACCACAGTGCCCTGGGCCTGCAGAAAGCCGTTTTGGACCGTAGCCAAACCACTCTCCTAGAATGTCTCATTTCGAAACACATTTTTTTTGTTTTTTGTTTTTTTACATGCTGTTCCCTGAAAATACATTCAGTTCTTTATTGTTAAATTATCTGGATTGTGCTCACCTGTAATATGAATATATCAACCAAATAATGAAAAGGTGACATTAAAACACCAACAATGGTAACCATGCATTGTGGAAACTCTTCTTGATATATTAGTATATTATTTTTTCCAAGTGCTAATTCCTCTTTTAGATACAAACAGCATGATACAGCCAAAGTTAGCGTCTTGGAGCCTACTGATTTTCCAAAAAGACATGTAAGCACATGTTAAAACAATATTATATGAATTTCTCAGTGCTTCTAATTGGCTGGGTGGTAACAAATATATTTATACTTGTAGTCAAAAGTATAATATCCAATAATTCAATTAAAATGTTGGATTTGAAACCCCTGGGAAAAAAACCTCCCTACCTATTCACATAGAATTAAGATTAGAATTGAATAATTATTCTTTCTGCAATAGAAAACATCCAGAACAAGAGAACACACGAGAATGACAATTACTGGCATCACTGTGTGAACAATCATGAAAGTGATGTGTTCTACTGGACTGTACAGCATCATTTTGATATAAAGGCTTTAGAGTAAAGTTAATAGGTTTCTGAGCAACATTGAAACAACTTAATTAACATTTAGCACCTTGTTATTCTTATGATAATACATGACCTATAGATAATTCTATTTCATACAAAACAAAGAAGAATAACGAAGCCTATACTGGCACAAAGAATTTTCCAAAATAATTGCAGTAAAATACAGTATGTGTTCCCACATATACTAAAAATAAAAATAATCTGGGTAGAAAATGTTTGCAGAAATCAGGCTTGGCAAGTAATGTTGTGATTTATCTAGTTCTGTCGATTCAGTCGTTTTAGCCATGACACAGAACCAAGATTCATTTATATTTGTAGAACAACTTATTTTGTATAGGTGTTTTTTTATTTTTGTCTAATGTTGGAGAAACTTGTCCTTATCAGTGATAGCCTTTAGAGGCTTGAAGTAAGAGTATTTGTGTGTGATTTATATGTTTTTAGAGCTCTCCTGTGACCACTGATCAAACTGATTTTTGATGTTTTTCATAGCATGTGCTGAATTTTCTCAGGGCTTAACCTTGTACATGAATGAGTTTGGGAGCTTTGAAATTACCTGAAATATTTCCCCATCTTTTTATCCCAGTTCATTTCCATTCCTGACACAACACATTGATTTCTCTTTTCATTTAAAAATTAGTTTATTATGCAGCCACTCTGTTTGGCTAGAAGTTTAGTCAAAGCTATTGAATGTACACTCCTAGCCCATAAGCTTCCTCTCTACCTACATAAGCACCCTCACTGGGTTTTTTTTTCAGTTTTCAACTATTGATTTAATAGTATTGAAGCAGTCATTAATAGGGACTGCAAACATATTGTGGAAAAGTGGGGGGAAAGCATGTAGCCTCTTGAGGGATATTAAAGTTACAAGATAGGCATAAGTATTTTTGCTACTTGCTTCAGCTTGCAGTTTGTGACAGCAGCAAAAACGGGGAAACCCCTTTCATGGTGGGTGTGGGGAGTTCATAAATCACATCCTCTTATTTCGGGCATTTCTTTCTAGCACTGCAAGGTCTATTTTGGGAAAACGAAAAGAATATTCCAGTAAGATCACCAGCACTGCTCCAAATGGATATAATCATAATCATTTTGGGGGATTATTGCAGGATACTTGTGTTGGCTTGTATATTCTGTCAGACAATGACATGTTCTCTTAGTGTTTAAAATTCTTTTAGGAGCAATTTGAATTTTTAAAAATACATAAAAAATGGGACCTACCATCAAGTTCCTATAAAGCCTCTTTTGTAAAAGGCAGACTGTGGGGAGAACACATTTCCTTGAGAATAAAATACCTAGGGCCAAGCTGCTTGTCATGTGAGCTAGAAGAAATAATGGAAATTAGGACTTACAAAAACAGAAACGACTCAGTCCCAGGAAGATTCCATTTGCACAATTGCCAAAGGGTCAATGATCATGCCATTACAGTAGGATTAATGTCTCGCTCCAGAAAAAAGAGCATCTCTACACAGCCTAGATGAACTATTTTTTTACATTAATAAAATGCAAACAAACTGCTGCTATTTGTCTTCTATGTTCAAATAGAACCAACTAAAGACATGTTTCTTTAGTTAGAAAGCTGCCAAATTGTAAGATTTGAATGTTATTCCATGTAAATATTTTGTGTATTTTCAAGCAAGTCTGAAAGTGTGGCACCATTAACATTCATTACATATAAATTTATTAGGTTGATTTCCATCTGTTATCTTTGTATGATTTATTACATATACAATGTGACAATACTATATTAGAAAGCTATAGCCAAAGTTGATTTTGATGCAGTGACTTTCCTTTTTGCTTTCTATGGCACTGTAATCTGAACTATAAACTTGAATTTCTTTTCCCTGCACTTTAAGTAAAGCAAGCTTGAGTACTTCATTCTTCAGCATTCTTCAGTTTTATATTGCGTATCTTCACATAATACAGTTTAGAAAATTCTGTTCAGCAAACAACTTGCCTGTACACAAATAACTATACACCCTCTGCATTGTGCCCTTGTGGACAGGGTCCCCATCTGTGAGAGTGAAGCCTGCATACATGGACCTGCTTCCTCCACGGAAATCAATAGGTAAGTGACAAGTCCAGGAACTCCTCATGTGTATCAGAGCTCCAATGTCAGGGACTGGCTACAGTGCTGAATCAGGAAAATTTAGTGAACAAATGATATCAAGGTTTTCATTTTAAGTTATTGAAACACTTTCAGATTTGTTTAATGAGCACCTCAAACCCATAATGTCATTCATAATAAGATGTGCTTTGGTTCTGTATAAATGAATAAGAGCTGAGCACAGGTAATCATGGGTGAATTCCAGGGTCAGTAATTATACATAATACTATAAAATACAGTTTGTTACCAGATTTTAAAATGTAGATGTAAATTCTGAATTTTAGAAAAACCATGCTTATCAAATAATGCACATATAAGACATATGGAATTTATAATAATGGGAGAACCTCATGTTGAGACAATTGACCAATTAACCTAATTTGATCTGTTAGAAATAACTTTAAAGTAACAAAAGCAGTCTGTGCTTTACAGTAACTGGTTCAAGGTGGATAGTAAAATGTGTTCAAGGTGTGTGTGTGTGTGTGTGTGTGTGTGTGTGTGTGTGTGTGCATGTGCACACCATCAAAATTGTAAAACTGTTTGGAATAGCTGCAGTTTGTTGGTGGACATAGCTCCTTGTTTTTCATGAATATACAAAACTCAAGGTTTTCAGGGGCTTCTTTAGCTTTATAAAATTAATCTCCAAAATAAATTATTTTTGTCACTTCCACCTTCCTTCCCGTATGCTTAAATTATGGTTTCTGCATATATTTTATACTCATTAATTGTTACTTGTCCTCAGATTGTTATGAAAGTGCATATTCTTATAATTGGTGAGCCATCCTACTTGTTAGTACTTTGATGCACAGGGATGAGAATAAGACTTTTCAATAATGATTGAAAAGTGCTCAACATATACTTTTGTTTACTGTGTGAGTTCTCAGCCATGCTTGCTCTCACATTCTAGATAATTATCTGTGAAGTGGTGTGTATTTTATTTCCTTGTGAACGTTAGTGTTGTTGATGCCAAAAAGGAGATCCTGTTGAATGAACGTTCTTGCTGGGGTGGGTGGTGGGTGGTAAACGGCTTAATGTCCAATACATGTGAATTATTTGAACTTGAATGCTGTTTAACATGCATTGAAAATTGAATCAAGATAAGTGCATGGATGCTACCATACATGTTTCCTGTGTAAACCACGTTTGTTTTAATTCCACAGAGGAGTGTAATTTCTAATTTTTAAACAAATTTGAGGTATGGGTTTGATTATAGAAATCAATGATGCAACTGTTAGTATTAGCATTTTTGATAAAAGAACCTAGAAACTGATCTTTCTAAATCTCAAGTGACTGTAGTATCTTTCTTCTTGACCACTGTAATTGTTTATTTCTGTATTAATAGAAGCTTGATTCTATTATTATTTTTTAAATAAAATCATGGCATCATTCATGGAATTACTTTTTGATACTGGGCAACACAAAGCGGGGAAACTGTTGTGTGTTAAATTCCCCTTTTAAAAAACAGAGAAAAGTGTAAATAAGCCGTACCTGTGTTTCTTTAACACACATACCACTATTAATCTTGGTTAGTCCCAAAGGAACGTGCTGCTTTCTGGTTATGCTGTTCCATTATGCAAGAACCATCCTGGGGTGGGGGTGGGGGAGACGAACACTGGTAAATGTTCCTACCACGACTCATTGGGAAAGCATGCTTGATATCGTACTTCTTGCTTCTATGTATTTTAGTCTCTGTACATTGTATCATTTTCATTTTATATTTCACTACCACTTGTTAATTTCAGTCTTGCAGAGCCCCACTATGTGTTCTGAAGATGAAACTGGGAAATGCATCTTAGGGTAGGGTCGCAAATTCATCTGTCTACAAATATAGTTTCGTATGAACTGCAAACCATACTGTTAAAAATGGAAATGTTAGATTGCATAGTTATTTTACTTAATGTACTTGATCCTAAACTATGTCATAACATTAAAATTAAGTATGGGATATTTTTGTAAATAAAAAATACCTGTGCAGCTGGTATTTTAAAAGAAAAATGTACTATATGTTAATGTTTCAGAAAATAATGTTCATATGTGTATATGAATGTGTCATTATGCTGAAGGGCTCTGACTGGGCAAAATAAACTATTCAAATCTCTCCTGAAATAAAACAAACTTAGTTTTTCTTTCATTTATCATTTACCCCTCTTAATGTAGTTTAGGCCTGATTATTTTCCTCTGCCTTTCTCTGGGAAGTAAGAAATAGAAAATTTTTCATATGTCCTTAATATTTGCAAGAGACTACCCTAGCAATGATATGGAAAATGGTGACGGTCAGAGGAACCATTTAGGTACGCCAAGAAAAGTCTCCTTCTCATCACTACGATCTGTGTTTCTATGTTGCATTCTACAGAGTTGTATACTTGAAGTCTTTATAAGCATTTAGAATAGAATCATAGAATAATTATGAGGCCATCAAGTTGAACCCCCTGTTACATGCAGGAATCCAAATCAAAGCAGATCTGGCAGATTGTTGTCCAGTTTTCTCTTGAATGCTTCCAGCCTTGGCCCGCACATCACCTTCGGAGGTAACTGATAACAATTATCATACTGCTCTAGCAGTTCAAATGTATTTCCTGATGTTCAGTCTAAAGCAGGCTTCCTCTAGTTTGTGCCTATGATTACGTGTGTTGCACTCTGGTATGATTGAGAACATATGCTGTCCCTCCTCTTTGTGTATTTGAAAAGAATGCTCATATCTCCCCTCAGTCTTCTTTTCTCAAAGCTAAACATGCCCAGTGATTTCAGTCTTGCCCCATGGGGTTTAGTTTGCAGTCCTCTGATCATTCTTCTTGCTTTCCTCTGAACATTTTTCAGTTTGAGAGCTGTTTTGAGTTTTTTGGGCTGTTTGGCTGTGTTCTGGAAGTTTTTTTCTTGACGTTTCACCAGACTCTGGCTGGCATCTCCAGAGGGCAAGGTGCTCAGGGAACTAGGAGTTCTCTCTGTGCTCAGTGTGTTGCCATCCTTCATAAAATGTTCTGCTGAGAACTGGACACAGTATTAGATGAGGCCTAATGAGTGCTGCATAGAGCGGAACTACTACCTCTGAAGGGATTTGGAGACTATGATTCTGTTAATGCATCCTAAAACTGCATATCCCTTTTTTTTGGTAGCCACATCCCATACTTGACTCATATTTAGCTTTTGATCTGCAGCAATTCCAAGATCCTTTTCACTAGTACTATAATTGAGCAAAGTATCCCCCATCTTGTAACTTGTATTGGGGTTTTTCCCCCTTGGTGCAGAACTTTGCACTTATTCCTGTTAATATTCAATCTGTTGTGCTCAGGCTGACCAAGATATGTTTGAATTTTGTTCCTTTCGTCCATGGTACTAGCTATTCCAGTCAATGTTGTGTCATTAAAAATATGATAAGTATTCCCTGCACTACCTCATCCAAGTCCTTAATAAAAATGTTGAACAGCACCGGACACAGAGCAATGAACCCAGTAGTACCCCTCTTGTTACCTTCTCCAAATAGGTATATCATAGGACAAAATATCAATGGCTTTGCTGAAGCCAAGATAAATTAAAGTTGACAGTATTTCTCCTCCCCCCCCCCGTGCACCATCTACCAGGGAGATACTAGATTAAAAAATGATACAGTATAAGATTAGTCTGACAGGATTTGTTCTTGAGAAATCCATGTTGCTTCCTAAATATTACTGTATTATTTTCAAGGGGCTTGCAGAGTGCTTTATAATCTGCTCCAGAATGTTCCCTGGGATTGATATCAGGCTTATAGGTCTGCAGTCCCATGGTTCCTCCTTTTAGTAGATAGGGACAATGTAAACTCTCCTCCAATAATCTGGTATTTCACCCATCTTGCATGATTTCAAGAAATGTGGTCGGAGGGTCGGGGAGGAGGCCGTTGTTTACAGGGAATCCCTTTCCATCAGCAGATCCACTGCGTTGGTGTGTCCTGGGTTAGAATGCCTTCATCTATTGGTGGGTCAGTGGGACAGATTTGTCATTGTGCGAGGGTACCGTGTTCCATGCAACCCTGCAGAATCCCTACCAGAGCTCACTGAGTTCATCTTGGCGGCTTTGTTGAGGTTTCCCCGCCTTTTGGTGGTGGGGGACTTCAATGTGCATGCCGGGGATGGGCTTTCAGGAGTGGCTCTGGATTTCATGGAGTCCATGGCCTCCATGAATCTGACCCAGCATGTTGTTTGTCCCACCCATAGAGCAGGGCATACCTTGGGGACTTGGTATTTTCCTCCACATTGGTGGATTATAATCTGAGGGTTGGGGACATTGTTCCCCAAACTGGGTCATGGTCAGACCATCATCTGCTGTCCTTTTCCCTGTTGATCTGTACCCCATCCCACGGGGAAGCTTGGCCACTTGTTTGGGCCCGCCCCGTAGGCTTCTGGACCCTCAACAGTTCCTGGTGGTCTTTGGGGAGCTTCCTGACAGTCTGGCTGATGATCCAGGGGAAGCCCTGGTGGAAAGTTGGCATGAGGATACCACCAGGGCTGTTGACCGGATCACCCCCGAGTGTCTTCTTCGCTGTGGAGCTCTCTCCTCACCATGGTTTACAGCTGAGTTGAGGGTGATGAAGGCTTGAGAGCAGATGGAGAAAAGATCAGTTGGCAGTTAATTGGGGTGCTGTTCTTGTGCCGACCCGGCGCTATGTTCATGCGGTCAGGGAGGGTAAACGATCTTATGCCTCCCTGAGAATTGATGCGGCCTTGAACCGTCACGCAGAGTTGTTCCGGGTGGTTTGAGACCTCAGCAATCCTGGTCAGTCAAGGCCTCCTCCTAGTGATTTCACTAGTGAGTCATTGCAGCCTATTTTAGAACTAAAATTGAGGCTATCCGAACCAATCTAGACTCTGGTTGTCCTAACCCCTCCTCTAGTATCCCAAGTGCTGCACCCCCTCGGTCTCCTTGCCTAGTTGAGTTTGGGCCTGTTTTGCCAGCTGAGGCCTCCAGGGCACTGGCTTATTGTAGGCCAGTGGCTTTCTCTTTCAACCCTTGCCTATTTTGGCTTATTCAGTCTGCTGGAAGGAACATGCCAGTGGTGAAGTCCACTCTAAAGAAGTCTGGCTTGGTATCGGATGATTTGGCCAACTACCATCCGATTGCCAATGTTCCCTTCTTGGGCAAGGTAATTGAGAAGGTGGCTGCCGTCTGGCTCCAGTCACTCCTGGAGGAAGATCATGTCCTGGATCTATTCCAGTCTGAGTTCAGGCCATGTTGGGGGATTGAGACTGCCCTGGTTGCACTGCAAGATGACCTCCTCCGGGGGGGGGCTGACAGGGGTTGCTCTACGTCGTTGGTCCTCCTGGATTTGTCAGCGGCTTTTGATACTGTCGAACACGGTATCCTGCTGGGTCGGCTGTCCGAGGTGGGAATCGGAGGCACAGCATTTAGCTGGCTTCAATCCTTCCTTGGGGGCCGGCCCCAGTGTGTGCAGCTTGGGGGGGTGAGTTATCGGCCCCTTGGACACCCCCTTCTGGGGTGCCCCAGGGGTCAGCAGTCTCCCCCATGCTGTTCAACATCTATATGAGGCCGCTGGCTGAGGTCATTAGGGGATAACACATAGCTCTATCTCTTCCATCTCTGTAGTGGAGGTGGTGCAGACCCTCGACTTGTGTCTGGACATGGTCATGGAATGGACCAGAGCTAACAATCAAGGTTATGTTTCTTGGGGTGCCCTCCACCGGGTACAGTGGCCCTCGCCCCAGTCTTGGGGATACTACCCTCAAGCTGGTGGATAGTTAGGAACTTGGACATGGTATTGGATCTGGCTCTATTCTTGGAGGCCCAGGTGATGGCTGTTTCCAAGACTGCCTTTTTCCATCTATGGCAGCTTGCCCAGATCCACCCATATCTGGATGAAATTTCCCTGAGAACAGTTGTGCAGGATCTTGTGATCTCAATGATAGATTGCTGCCTCACTCTCTACATGGGATTGCCCTTGAACCTTATTCACAGACTCCAGCGAGTACAAAATGCAGTGGCCAGACTGGTGGTGCGTGTGGGCAGATATGACCGCATCACCCCAGTTCTGGCCCGCCTGCACTGGTTGCATCCCGTTGCATCCCGGATAAGGTTCAAAGTACAGTACTGGTTTTGATTTACAAAACCCTCCACTGGTTGGGACCTGAATACCTGGCGGAGCGGATCTTCCAGAGGTTAACTGAGGCCCGACTCACCGGAATGTTGCAGGCGCTCTCACTTTGGGTGGCCATGCCCAGGGAGGCTAGGAAATCAGTAACCTGAAACCAAGCCTTTTCTGTGGCTGGCCCTCATTGTGGAACCATCTGCCAAGTGAGTTGCGCCTAGCACAGTCCCTGCCTGCCTTCAAAAAACCACTCAAGAACTTGCTTTTCCAAGAGGCACTTGGCGACCTCTAGGGGTTTTTTTGTTTTTTGCCATTTTTCTGGGTTTTTTTTTTTTCTTTTTCTTTTTTCTGCTATTTGTAGCATTTTGTGTTTGAGATCTGCTTTTATTTACTGCTGTTGTTAACTGCCTGGAGTTCTTTTGGGAAGACTGGCAGTTAATAAATAAATAAATAAATAAATAAATAGGTGTGGTTCTGCATTCTCTTCAGCCAGTTCCTTCTATATCCTTGTGTGTAGTTCATCTAGCCCTGGGAACAAGAACCCATTTCAACTACTCCTTGACTATCTATGTATCAATCCCAAATTGTAATCCTATTCCTTTCCTTTGAATTCGCATTTGCCTAGAAGTGTATAGATTGCCTTTTGCCAGAAGACCAAGCTGAAGTAGGAATATGGCACTTCTGCCTTTTAGCTTTTTTTATCTTTATTTCAGTTAAATCACCCAGAAGACGTTTCTTATTCAGTTAAAATTTGAATACTAAGATGCCTTGATGAATAAAATAAGACAATAGAAGTATTTCCTTGAACAAGGCTTTCCATCTTACTGCTATAATGTTCTTAATGAAAAAGTTTATGAAATTTAATTCCTGTATCATGAATGCTCCTTTTTCTGCATTTTTAATTTGAGCAACTACCATACTTAGCTTGTATCACTTACTACTATACAATAGAGTTTTATTAACAACCAAATACTCTATTTCTAAATCATTATTAAATCCAAATTACTAGTAGCCTAAGCAATATCTAGAATACTGTGAATTGCTCCTTGTTCATATATCTAAGTGATTACAAATGCTGACCAAAACTCTGTTGAACAAATTGTGCTTGCCTAAGGATGATGTCAGTGCCCCGGGGGAGATTGCTGGTAATTACCCAGCTCTCCCACCATCAATAAAATTCCACTCAAGTCTTGCAAGCCCCAGGGTCAGAAAAAGGATCTATTTACCAGCTTTTTACACTGCTGGTAACATTTAGGTAGGTGTAATTTACTGGGAAGGATTTTGACCTATGGGTTACTTGGACATCCTGTAATGTTTTGGGCGGCTTAACTTCAAGCTTACATAGTACAGTAGCCATGCTCTACTTCTACAACTTTAATTAAAGACATGTATTCAGTTCTGAGGATTTTTCCACAAAAATGTAATTTATCTCAAATATATGCATATTTTGAATAACATTTTGAAGCATGAGCATTTAGACAAAATATGTGAGCTTCTAGTTCACACACTACATATGTCTTCTTTGTAAGATATCAAATAGCCTTAACAGAATCCTCCCTCTCCTGCTTGTTTGGGCTCATTCTGATATTGCACAAGGAGGTGTTCACTAATTCCTCGTGCAAGTGGAAGCCTCTTGTTTTGAATAGGGAAATCTCTACTTGCATAACAGCAAGCTGGGATCAAGCAGAATAGTAACTAAACAACCAGAACACGAAACTCAGCTCTAATTTAAATGGGACTGGATTGTTGGTTTAAGGTCAAATAAAAATAGTATGACTGCCATATAGAGGACACTGGGGATATATTCAAAATAATTTCCTGCAAACTTCCAGACAGCTTTAAACTGTATGTAATAGGATGTATAAACAAACATTACATAAATGTGAAACAGCAAGATTAATAACAGACATTACAAGTTAAAAACAGTATGCCTAAAAGAATAATAGTTTAGCCAGATGGTTGGCAAAAGAGGTAAGTTCTACAACATCTCATCAGAAAGAGCTGTTTTAACTTCCTGCAGCACCCTTCGCAGTCTTCTATGATAGAAGAAGGCTTTGCAATGTCTCTGACAATGCTCCTGTTCTGCCAGAGGAGAAAAGCAGAAGACAACCCATGTTCACTAAATGTCTTGAAGTATGAGGGCCCTTGGCAATATGAAGCTTGGAAAACTAGAATTGTTTTCCCAACACTAAAAGCAAAATGCGCAAGATGAGTGCAGAATAAGATATCTACCTTTAAGAAGTGTTCAGCAGCATTTTTGTGATCTTGACATGTCCTAGTCAACACCAACTTTCAAAGGCATATTGTAGTAGTCCAACAGGGCAGAGATCAGTAATATCTAGATTACTCCTGCCAAGGGGGAGTAGGGATATCAGTAGGGATATCTGTTTAAGCAAAATGATCTTTTTAAAAAATGTAGCACTTTAAACATATACTGTTATTACATTCTTAATTTAGAAGTGGGGTTATTTTCACTAATAAGTCTGGCCTGGAACAGCACCCTATGCTGTTGGAATCAACTTTCTCATAGGAATCATGTTTTATCATATCAACCTAACAAGGAATGATTCCCATGTCTCCTCTTGAAATAAAACTGGCTCATAACCACCATGCAACCCAAAGCTAGGAAAACAGAGACTCTGGTCTTGGATACTGATACACAGAATCTGCTAGCTATATGTAATATGCTTCGTTTTTTAGTGTTAAAAGGAAAACAGTGTTCCATGCAGCCATGCTGGCCACATGACGATGGACCTGCACAACACTGGCTCTTTGGCTTGAAAACTGAGATAAGCACCACCCCTAGAGTCGGACACGACTAGCACACATGTGCGGGAGGGACCTTTACCTTTACCTTAGCAACAGATATACTTCCTAATAAAACATACAATTCCTAAACACAGGAGAGCTGCCTTCTTAGCAAGGTTTAATGTTATGTCCTCAATGCTGATAGCCCAAGATCAAAGATTATGTCCCTTACAGTACTAGAGCTATTGACTCCATAGAAAAAATTTCAGGTTAGATAAACTAATGCTTGATGAACACCCTAGGAATCCTACATACAGAATGTTGTAGACCTCCCAGGAACAAATCAGAAGCCTGTGTTTGGCTGTTGACATTTATCCCAGTTAAGGGTTAACTCCAGAATTAAACCAAACAATGAATGGCAATCATCTCTATATTTATCTATCAAGGTACAGTATAAGTCCTTTCATCATTGCAATAATTCCTGTGTTCCATATGCACAAAATACTTCAACATTTAAAATCATCCAGTAGTCTCATGTGTGGAAAAACTGTAGGCACAGATGCTTAAAAATATATTAAAAATGAACTTGTGAGCAAATGTTTGTTATAATTCAATCCAAATTACAAGAGCAAATTACATTGGCTCAATGCATTCCAATGGGGAAAAATTTCTCCATTGAAATGCATTGAGCCAATGCATTTCAGTGGAGATGGCTTGTGACTGGAAGGGATTTTAAAAGGGGTGTGCCACTTCTCGAGCCCCTATGGGGGCTCTGGAGAAGCAGCACACCCCTTTTTACATCCCTTCCTGTCATGGAGGTAAGTCTACCTCCATGGCTGGAAGGGATTTTCAAAGGGGCGCACCACTTCCCCCTCCTGCGGGGCTCCATAGAAGCGCCATACCCCTTTTAAAATCCTTTCCAATATCGGGCCATCTCCATTGAAATGCATTGGCTCAATGCATTTCAATGGAGAAAAATTTCCCCATTGGAATGCATTGAGCCAATGTATTTCAATGTAGATGGGGAGCACTGGCCCCAAGCCAGCACCAAGCAGCTGATTGGCACTGGCTGGGGGAGGAATGACGCCTGCAGCAAGCGCAGTGGATCAGATCATCCACTACCCTTGCACGGGCTGCTGGAAGGCTTTTTAAAAACTCTTCCAGCAGCCCAGGGAAGCAGCGGTTGCACACTGCCCCACCCAACCTGCATCCATATATCGTGGATTTTCAGTCATCGGGGGGTTACTGTATCTTTTTCTCATGGTCAAGCAGCCAGTGGAAAATTCTTAAAAGTTTGTATTGGAAATGAAAATGTCTTAAAATCCCTCTCTAATACCAGATGGGAGGCACATGCTATGGCAACAGCAGCAATTTCGAAGTCTTTCCTTAAAATTTTAGAAGCATTAAAATATACAGGTACAGTGGTACCTCTACTTATGAGTTTAATCTGTTCTGAATTCATGCTCATAAATCAAACAATTCATAAGTAGAGCGGCTGTATCTAAAAACTCCAAAAATAAATAATTTTTTTTAAAAAATGTAAGTAGAGCAAACCACATCTAAAATTTGTAAGGTAGGAGTAAAAAAAACTCCATTGGTTTTCCACTCTTAAGTCAAATTGCTCGTAAGTAGAGCTGCTCGTAAGTATAGGTACCACTGTATAGCTGAAGACCAGTCACAAAAGGGAGACGCTAGAAGAAAAGCAAATAATATTGCAGATAAGATGCAAGAGCTAGAATTTATTTTATGTTGAATTTTTACAATGAGATTTTGCAGAATTTTCACAAAGTAAGCCATGTTCTACAAAATGAGGATGTGAACTTGAAAACATGCGCAAAGATGTGTATGTATCATTAGCTCACCAACTGTGCTAATGATGTGCACTTCAGGAGATGAGTTTGAAAGACATGAAGCAGCTGCAAAGGAAATGCTACCAGATGTTGATTACAAGGCAGCTACAACTCACAAACATATCAGAAAGTAGGTAACCAATGACAGAGATGCACCAGAAGTATATCTGAATGCCAGAGGTAAATTTCATATCACCACCTTTTACGCAATTGTTGACAAAATTGAAACTGAGATGAAAAGGAGATATATATATAATGAAATAGAAGAGAAAATTTTCTAAGTGATGTTCCACATGATGTTACTTCATCATCTACTAACATTGAAAGGTATTCTCAGTGCTGTCAAAAGCTGATTGATGCTAGCCCAAAGGACTTCAACAATATTTTCTCAGCTGAGCTTCAGCAGTTTCATTCATATGTACGCCATAAGTTCAGTGCAACAAAAATGTAAAAACAAGATTCAGTTCTGCTGAAATTTATAAAATACAATAATTGTAGAAGACAATATTTAGTGTGCCTTTCCAAATATACAAAAGCCCAAAACATTGGCTTTTGTATATTTTTAACATTAATGGTCACAAATTGCTCAGCTGAGCATTCATTTTCTCAGTTGAAGTACAGTATATTAAAAATTCCATCAGAACAACTATGCAACAAGGAAGGCTGGAGGCCTTATCTCTATTAAGTACTGAAGCACATGTGTTACATAAGATTAGTTTTGAGGATCTGATCAAAGACTGCAATAGAAATGGGCACAAAATGAAAAATGAAACACTGTTTTGTCATTTCATTACATAACAAATTACTTTGTTATGTAACAAAACGGTAGGATGCATGGTCATGAAATGAAACGAAATGCCATCCCCCCCCCCTCTAGAACAGAAGCTTCCAAAGTGGTCTATATAGATCTCCAGGGGTCTATTCTGACTTGCAGGGGTTCTATTACAGTGAGAACAAAATAGGGGTCCACAAAATATAAATGATGGTCCACGTGAGCAGACCCCATTTAGGCAGATCATCAACAACATTTAGGTGTTCCATAAATGCCTTATTAAACCTAACACAGATTGTTTTGGTGCCATTTTCCGTGAGTTTTGGTGCCATTTTTGCAGCAATTTTTGGAAATGTTCAAACTATTTTGGTACATTTCTCAAGTGGTGCAAAGGTACCTGATCCTTGTTGTGTGCATGCCTTTAAAGTCCCTTTTGCACCGTGGGGGGTAGGGGGTTGCATCGTTTTTTGGAACCTGATCCTCATCATATGTATGTTTTTAAATGTCCATTTTGCAAAGGTTCGGGACTTGTGTTTTACAGCCATATGACATTTGTACCTAAGTCATGGTTGTTCAAAATTCAAATAAACTGTACTTACACGTGTTTTCTCTAATGGGGTTCCCTTCACCATTTTAGCAATCGGTATTATGTACTTTAATCTTTATAGAAAATATTCATTGGTACTTGCATGGCCAGGATTTGAACCAGGGACCCAGTCATCTCAGTCCTCACCCTTTGCTTTGTGCCAATGATGCTTACACAGTACCACTACAAGAGCAACATTTTCTTTATCCTGATTCCTCTCTATATCTACTTAACTAAAGATTTAAATAAGGTTCTTCTTCGTGGCCTCCGTGAAGCCACACCATGGGTACTCTGGTGCGCTCGTGCAGTGAACCGGAACCACTTGCAAAGCAGAAATTAAACACTTCCGTCAGTTCCCCGCCCCCGCGCATGCTCCCGCGGGTTCCTGCCAAGACCTCAGTTCCCTCTAACCACCGCGTCGGTTGGATCGGAATCTTCTCTCTCCGTCGTTCTCTGAAAAAAAAAGTATATATAGGATTTAGTTTTTGATTTTTCTACCGGACTTTTGTTTGTTTCCCTTGCATGGCCCAGCGACCGCTTTTTAAAAAGTGCTCGCGCTGCAGCGGAAAACTCCCTTTAACGGATGGTCACTCCCTGTGCCTTTACTGTTTAGGGGACACTCACTCGACCTCCTCCTGTGCCCACTGCCAAAGATTTACCCCCCAGGCGCTGAGAAATCGCAGGCATAGGCTAAATACCTTTCTGCTAGAAAAGTCTTTACAACCTCAAGACATGTCGTCGGAACCGCAGCGCCATGCAGCCTCTGAAGCTTCCACGGCTTCGAAACCGTCCAAAAAGGTAAAGAAAGCTGCCTCTGCGGACGCCTCAACTTCTAAAAAGGCAAAGACCGACAAACATCCATCGGCCTCGCCACAACGATCCCTACCATCGGCCTCGAACCCGACACTCTCCCCGAATCATCAGAGCACGTCGCCGGTTTCCGTCTCCTCGGAACCGCGCTCGGTCCTGTCCCACCATGGCAGCCGAGAAGACCTGGCTTCTCTATACCGAGATGTGCCGCTCACTTGCCAGTATTCCCCGCGACGAGCGGGTGCGGAGGGTACGAACCCGCGTTCCTTTCCATCATACCACCACTTCTCCGCTCCGTACTGGCACCCTTCCTTGCCTAGCATGGCACAGGAATCTAGTGTGAATCCGGAGCCTTCTGCCCGGAAGCACTCGAGTAAACGAAGGCGCAGCATCTCTCCGAAAGACGACCTGCCCTCTTCGAAACGGAGCCGCCACGGTACCGTCAAGGCCTCTGAGACTGCCCATGCAGACCAGCCGGCTCGAGACGCTCATCGCCGTCCCTCTGCGGGCTCGCTCCCATCTTCATCGGATCCTTGGCTGGGATCAAGATCACACTACCATCCGTTCCCGGTACCGGGCTTCCCCCCCTATCCAGGATACCCGGCCCCGCCTGCATTCATGCCTCCTCCGATGTTTCCAACGGGACTGTACTGGCCCTCGCCTTATCCACTGCCTCCTCCCCTCTCGGATCCGAGGTTTTATGAAGAGGGACGATCCCGGGACCACTGCTCGGATCCTCCGCGCAAGTCAACCCACAAATCAAAGCACCTGCAGCCTCCGCTTTCCTCGGATTCGGAGCACTCGGTCCCGTCCTCATCGGATTCAGAAGACGACAATGCTGACGATGACAGAGGTGCCTCCACCCCGGATTCGACCATTGCTGAATCCAGTCCTCCTGCCTCCTCTGATGCGATACCAAACTACCTGGACTTTGTAAAGAGAATGGCCTCCACTCTCAACATACCTGTTCACCACCCAGATCCTCAATATTCGGATCACCTTTTTGACCAAATTTCCTCGGATTCGTCATCCCTGGCCCACCTTGGCATCTTGCCTTCCATTCTAGACATGGCAAAGGACTCTCTCAAAAAGATTCCCTCCTCTTCTAAGTCCAGAAGGATTGAATCCCTCTATAGGGTTTTCGACGAGGCGGCTCCTTTCCTTGCTAAACACCCGTCGCCTAACTCTTTGGTCATTTCAGCATCACAAATGAACTCCAAGTCCAAAGTTCTCACCGTGCCCCCTTCCAAAGAGGGTAGAAAGGTGGACTCCATGGCTTGCCAACTGTACTCCTCAGCTGCTCTTTCTTTCAAAATCGCGAACTACCAAGCGGCTATGGGGGCATACCAATGGGCTCTGCTCAATAAGCTGCACCCCCTCCTGGAGGCTCTCCCTGACACCTCAAAAGCCACGGCTCAACCTCTTATGGACGAGGCCTTTGCACTGGCGGCACAGCAAATGCGCTCCGGCCGCCACGCTTCCAACTCCGCAACTAAGTCTCTTGGTTTTGCTATTGCCTTTAGAAGGCATGCCTGGCTCAGATCCACTGGCCTGGGTGACGACACAAAGTCGAAAATTGAATGCCTCCCCTTCGAGGGTGAGGGCCTGTTTCATGAGAAGACTGACGAGCTCATGAATGACATGCACAAGAGCCAGAACACAGCCAAACGCCTTAATGTTATCCCCCCCAAAAAACCTTCTCGGCCCTTTCGTTCCTCATGGAGGAAATCCTACGGCCAGTCCTCCTTGAAGCAGCAGAGAGACAACTCCTTCGATGCTCAGCAGCCCCCACCGTACCCCCCTAGGGACAAACAAACCAAATCCAAGTTCCGCGCTTCCTCTAAGCAACAGGACAAGCGTTCTAGAAAGGATTTCTGACTTCACTCGTCTAGCGCCCTTTCTTCCAGCCTGGCGCAGAATTACCACCGACAAGTGGGTCCTTTCTATTTTGGCTTCGGGTTATCGGTTGGAGTTCATGGCATCCCCTCCAGTGGGCTTTTTCCTTTCCAGCCCCCCCCCCGGAACTTTGGGAAGAAGTCCAGTCTCTTTTGCAGAAGGGCACCATACACCCTGTTCCTCCAAGTTCAATTCCCCTCGGTTTTTATTCACGTTATTTCATAGTGCCCAAACGGGACGGCGGCCGTCGTCCTATCCTGGACCTCCATTTTATCAACCAGTTTATCCAGACCACAAAATTCAAAATGGTCTCCCTGGAATCCATCATTCCTCTCCTCCAACCGGAGGACTGGTTCGTCATTATAGATTTGAAGGACGCCTATTTTCATGTCTCCATCCATCCAGACCACAGGCGTTTTCTTCGTTTCGCTATTGGGACCCAGGCTTTCAAATTCTCCGCTCTCCCCTTTGGCCTCTCCACGGCGCCCAGAGTTTTTACAAAATGCATGGCGCCAGTCGCTGCCTTTCTGCGATCTCAAGGCATTATGGTGTTCCCATACATAGACGACTGGCTTCTTGTGGCGGAGTCCTCTTCACAAGCCTCGGCTCATCTATGATTCACCCTCAGCACCCTCTGGGACCTCGGCCTCCAAATCAACCGCGAAAAATTCAAACTGGTCCCGGCCCAAAGGATTCAATACATTGGGGCCATTCTAGACTCTTGGAAGAAAAAGGCCTTCCCTCCACCCTCTCGGGTACAGGACATTCTCAAGGCCTTGCCTCACTTCCACCCATGGGCCATCGTTCCAGCTTACCCGGTCCAGCGCCTCCTTGGCCTGATGGCCTCCATTACTTCAGTGATTCCGTTCGCCCGTCTCCGGATGCGCCCCCTACAGGCCTGGTTTCTCCTCAACTTCGATCCAGAGTCCGACCCACAGTCAAAGGCTCTCCAGGTGCCATTCCGTGTGTCTCAAGCTCTCCGCTGGTGGTCGTCCCCCCACAATCTTCTGGCTGGATGCCCGTTCCACACCCCAGCGCCCTCAATACAGATCACTTCGGATGCCAGCCTTTCGGGTTGGGGAGCCTTTTCGGGCCCCCATCAAGTCCAAGGCCTATGGTCTCCTGCCGAAGCTTCGAGACACATCAACGAACTGGAACTTCTCGCCATGTTCAAGGCTTGCCGTGCCTTCCTACCCCTGATCACCGGTCAGGTGACCCAACTGGTAACGGACAATACGACCGCAATGTTCTACGTGAACAAGCAAGGGGGCACCCACTCACTGGCCTTGCTGAACCTGACCCTTCAATTCTGGAATTGGTGCATCTCCCACCGCATCACCCCCCTCGCCATTCACCTGTCAGGGGAGGACAATCAGCTAGCCGACCAACTCAGCAGGTCCCCTCTGGTTTCCCACGAGTGGGAGCTGCACAACTCAGTTTTTCGCCTCCTGGTCCGTCGATGGGGTTGTCCCGCTATCAACCTTTTTGCCTCCACCATCAATGCCAAATGTGTTCGCTTCTGCTCCAGAGCGGGCATCGGGACTACTTCCTTGGGAGATGCTTTCATGTTCCGCTGGAGTCGCCATCTCCTTTACGCCTTCCCCCCAATTCCCCTCATCCAAAGAGTGATTGTCAAAATTCGCCGGGACAGAGCAAATGTGATCCTCATCACTCCTTGGTGGCCACAACAAGCGTGGTTTGCACACCTTCTACGTCTAGCTGCGGAACATGTCCGCTTGCCTCTCTTTGCCTCCCTCCTCTCCAGGGAGGAGGGCACGATTCTCCATCCCGACATTCACCATCTTTGACTGACGGCTTGGAGGATTCCACGCTGATTTCCTCCATTTACGCGGCAGCCAGGAAGCCCTCCACTCGGAAGTCCTACTCCTCCAAATGGCGTCGTTTCCTCCACTACAGCAGCTCGCACTCGTATCCTCATGAAAACACACCTCTGCAGGTGGTCCTCCTCTTCCTTCTCCACCTGAAGAAAAGTGGGCTCTCCATGTCCTCCTTGAGAGTATTTTTATCGGCCATCATAGCCCATCAACCTTTGAACTCTCCGGCGGCAGCTTTTTTCCGCCACCCCCGTTTGAAACTATTCCTCCGGGGCCTAAAGAACATGTTTCCTGACCGCCGCCCCTTTCCCCCTCAGTGGTCCCTATCCCTGGTCCTGAGAGCTCTCTCAGGCCCACCCTTCGAACCTTTGGCGACATGCTCCCTCCGCCTGCTTTCCTTCAAGACTGCTTTTTTGGTTGCCATAAACATATCAGGTCCTGCTAGTGACTGCAGTGGCTGTTAAAGAACTTGTCACCCTCCTTTCTTTCTCCACTCTCCCAAAGAGTCTGCCAGTCCTTTACAACCTTCATTTGAAGGCCCTAAATGGAGAAGGGAAAAGATGTTTTCTCCCTTTTGTTGTTATGTGCATCCCTTGAGCAGAACTCACTTCAGAGATTTACCTGCCAAATAATTATGGGGACCATAATGAAGTGTACAGATATCAGAAAGAGGAGAGCTTGGGAAAAAATCTCAGTTTTAAATTACAAATTTCTCCAAGTCCCACAGCCAGAAGAGTTATCATTCGAATGGCCTTTGCCAAGTAAGTCTGCATTTAGTAATGTGGGATATTCATTTTGTGTGTCATCATTTCTCTATTTCTCTAACCCTGTGACATTGTCACATTATTTTTGTTGAGATCACTTATGGTTGTGAATTAACTTCAAATTTTTGATTTGGAGTTTTGACTTTTTTTCACAAACACATGAGACATTTCATTATAAAGCCATTGTTCATTGAAAAGAGTGAACTACTTTCAAGAGCCATAATAATGCTTTTGAGCAGTAGACTTTAAAACCAGGTTTGAGGATGTTTTGACTATGGAAATACCACAAAGGATTATACAGTGAAATTGAAGAGTTGGATGTCATATTACAAGAACTGATCAGAATAAGCACTAACGAAGAACTTAAAGTGCAGCTCAGAAAGGGTTATCAGCAGTTCTCACTTCAGAAAGATATACTTGCTGTTTATCCTGCATTATGGACTATCACAAAAATGATAGCTTTTCCATCTTCATACCTCATGGAAAGGGGATTTAGCTCGATTGCCAAGCTTCTTACGAAAAAAAGAAATTGATTTCAAATCACCAAATGTGGAAATTTATTTATTTATTTATTTATTTATTTATTTATTTATTTAAGTACTTGTATCCCGCTCCATCTTCCCAACGGGAACTCTGGGCGGCTAACAACGCAAGAACTAAAAAGACAAAAGCTAAAGGCTAAAAAATAGCAAGCCACCAGCAAGGGCAGCAGGGGGCAAGATGGCGGCAGACATAGAGGGATAGGAAGGAAAAGAAAAACTAACTAATAAAGGCACCATAAGCCTCTTTGAAGAGGTAGGTCTTCAAGGCCCTCTTAAAGGCGGGCAGGGACTCAAGCAGGCGCAGCTCAGGAGGTAGATGGTTCCAAAGCGAGGGCCCCACCACAGAGAAGGCGCGGTTCCGCGTACGCGTTTTCCGCGCCTCTCTGGGTGTGGCCACTCTCAAAGAGCGCGCCTGCGACAATCTCGTGGGTCTGGATCCGGATGCCCTCAGGGAGATACGCTCCGCCAGGTATCCTGGTCCCAAGCCGTGGAGGGCCTTGAAAACCAAGACCAGGACCTTGAACCTGATCCGGAGGACAACGGGCAGCCAATGCAGGCGGACCAGGACTGGGGTGATGTGCTCGAATCTACGAGCACCCACCACCAGCCTGGCCGCCGCATTTTGCACCCGCTGTAACCTCCGGACCAGGGTCAAGGGCAACCCCACGTAGAGGGCATTGCAGTAGTCGATCCTTGAGATCACCAGGGCCTGCACAACTGTCCTCAGGGAGGACTCGTCAAGGTACTGGCGGATCTGGGCGATCCTGCGGAGATGGAAAAAGCGGCCCTGGAGACCGCCATCACCTGGGCTTCCAGGGAGAGGGCGGAATCCAGGACCACGCCCAGATTCCTGGCCCTGTCTGTAGGCTGGAGGGAAGTACCCCCCAGACTAGGGAGGGGGCCATTGTACCGAGACGAGGGCGCCCCGAAGAACAGAACCTCCGTCTTCTCCGGATTAAGCTTGAGCCGGTTATCTCTGGTCCATTCCAGAACGGCCTCCAGGCACCGATCGAGGATCGAACCGCCTCCTCAGCAGGCGTAGAAAAGGAGATATAGAGCTGCGTGTCATCAGCGTACTGATGACAGCGAACTCCATATCTCCTGATGACCTCCCCAGCGGCCTCATATAAACATTGAACAGCACGGGGAGATTGCCGACCCCTGGGGCACCCCACAAGGGAGAGTCCAAGGAGCCGACAAGACATCCCCAGCTGTACCCCCTCTGAGTCCGGCCGCCAAGGAAGGAACGGAGCCAGGCCAAGGCCTGACCACCAATTCCCGCCTCAGCGAGCCGGGCCAGAAGGTTACCGTGGTCGATGGTATCAAAGGCTGCTGAGAGATCAAGGAGGACGAGCAGGGAGGAACTCCCCTGTCGGCCTCCCTGAGGAGGTCATCCTGCAGAGCGACCAGGGCGGTCTCGGTCCCGCGAAGAGGCCTGAATCCAGACTGGAAGGGGTCCAGGATATGATTTGTCTCCAGGTATGACTGGAGCCGGACGGCAGCCACCCCCTCGACAACCTTGCCCAGGAAGGGAACGATGGCGATCGGACGGAAGTTGGAAAGATCGTCCGTCGCCAAGCCAGGTTTCTTAAGAATGGGTTTTACCACGGTCTCCTTTAAACGGGAAGGGAAACGACCCTCTCCGAAAGGAGGCCGTGGCGATGGAAGAAAACCACTCTGGCATGTTCCCCTCGGCAGATTTTAGGAGCCAGGCTGGGCAAGGGTCAAAGGAGTGGCCGCCGGCCGGCAACGAGCCATAGCTCTGGAGATCTCCGCTAAAGAAACCGGCCCGAACTCGTCCAGGAGGGGAGAACGGAGGGTGAGGCACTGGAAGACCCCGAGGATGGACTAGAGCAACTGGGGGGCAAATCGGAACGGATGGCCTCAATTTTTGATCTAAAATGGGCTGCAAATTGCTCACTAGTGAAATCACTAGGAGGAGGCCGCAGCTGACTGGGATTGGAGAGGTCTCGAACCACCCGGAATAACTCCGCCTGGCGGCTCGAGGCCTCCCCAATTCTCAGGGAGGCATAAGATCTTCTAGCGTCCCTGATCGCGCGAAGATAGCGGCCAGACAGCTGTTTAAGGGCAGCCCAATTCACTTCCGTCCGGTTCGCCCTCCATATGACCTCTAGTCTCCTACGTTCTTGCTTCATCGACCGCAACTCCTCCGTGAACCACGGGGAGGAGCGGCCTCGACAGCGCAGGAGACGCTTAGGGGCGATCCGGTCTATCGCCCTGGCGGCACCAACATGCCACCTTTCCACCAGGGCATCAACCGGATCGTCCGCCAGACCGCCAGAGAGCTCCCCGAAGGCCTCCCTAAACCTTGGAGGGTCCAGGAGCCTACGGGGGCGAGCCCAGATGTAAGAAGGATGTAAGAAAGATGTAAGAAAGATGTAAGAAATTCAAGACCATACCTCACTAATTTGAAGCCTAATATTGAACAATTGCTATCAGAGCATCAGGCTCATCCCTCCCATTAACAGCATTATTTATGCATTAATTTTATGTAAGAATTTTACTAGGTTCTGATTTGTTTCATTCCAAATCCAAATATTTACTTGCATTTTGTGTCTTTTCAATAAATGTATGAATGAAAATTGTACATGTTTTTCTTTCTTACAATATTCCATGCTACAAAAAACCCTATCAAAGTGAACAGCACTATGTCAGCTGTCAAAAACACATTTGAAGTGAATAAGGTTAGGAAAATTCAATATTAGACAGACAGAGGGTCTATGGAAAATTTAAAAAGGCAAGTGGTCTACAGGGCGAAAAAGTTTGTTAATCTCTGCCTTATAGCAACTAGGATCTAGGACATTAGACTATTGCAAGATTAGATTATTATGATCCCACCATAGGATGTAAAATCTACAGATGCTGATTCAGATTTTCATATTGTAACAAACAATTTACTCATTACAACCCATTTTCTATTTACCCCTTAGTTTACTTCCACACAAAGTGGCAGTCATGTATGAAATTCTTAAAACCGACATTATTATATCATGATCTTTTTTTCCAGGCCTGCTGTAAAGTAGCCAATTGTTTTGAAATTTTCTATGCAAACTATTATTCAAAGCTGTATTTTTAAATAGACTTTCATTTTCAGGACATTTTTTCTGCATCCCCATAATCATTTTTAACACCATATAGATAGTTCTGCAATTTCATTTTAAAAAAATATATTTTCATCTTTTGCAGGAAAATGGAACATTAAAAAAACTTGAGCAGCTTGAGAACATACAAGGTACACGGTCATCATTTTAAGCATCCTAAAAGACATAATTGGTGTGACCTCGAACTGCCAGGCAGAATTGCTCCAGGTGGTTTGAGACCTCACCAATCCTGGTCACCTGGGGCCTCCTCCTAGTGATTTCACCAATGAGTCTTTTGCAGCCTTTTTAAAATCTAAAATTGAGGCCATCCAGGCTGGTCTGGATTCTGGTAACACCAATCTGTCCCCAACTACATTGAGCACTGCACCCTCCTGGTCTCTTCACCTGGTTGAGTTTGGGCCTGTTTCACCAGCTGAGGCCTCCAGGGTGCTGGCATATTGCAGGCCAGCGGCTTCTCCTTTTGACCCTTACCCATCCTGGCTTATTAGGATCACTAGAGCAAGCAAGCCAGTGTGGGCTTCTATCATTGCCACCACGTCCTTCAGAGAAGGGATTTTTCCCTCTCAGATGGTAGTGAAGCCCACTCTAATGAAACCTGGCCTGGCATTGGACTATTTGTCCAACTATCGTCCAATAGCCAATGTTCCCTTTTTGGGCAAGCTGATTGAAACGGTTGCAGCTGAGTGGCTCCAGTTGTTCCTGGATCCATTAAAATCTGGATTCAGGCCGCACTGTGGGACTGAAACTGTCCTGGTCATGCTACAAGACGACCTCCTCAAAGGGGCCAACAGGGGTTGTTCTACCATGCTGGTTCTCCTTGAATATGTTTGTGGCCTTTGATACTGTTGACCACAATATCCTGCTGGATAGGCTTGCTGAGGTAGGGATTGGAGGTCCAGCTTTTAGCTGGCTCTGGTCCTTCCTTGGAGGCAGTGTCCAGCGTGTTAAGCTTGGAGAAGAGTTCTCAGCCCCTTGGATGCTCTCAGGTGGGTGCCCCAGGGGTTGACAATCTCCATGATGGTGTTCAATATCTATATGAGGCCGCTGACTGAGATCATTAGGGACTTGGGGCTTGATGTCACCAGTACGCTGATGACACACAACTCTATCTCTCCTTTTCCACCTCTGCAGTGGAGGCAGTTCAGACCCTTGACTACTGCCTGGACACACTTATGGAATGGACCAGGACAAACAGGCTCAGGCTCACCCAGAGAAGACTGAGGTTCTGTTCTTTGGGGCTGCCTCAACTGGGTATAGTGTCCCTCTCCCCAGTCTGGAGGGTGAGAAGTCTAGGTGTGATCTTGGATTCAGCATTGTCCCTGAAAGCTCAGGTGGCAGCCATCTCCATCAGCCTTTTTCCATCTTCAGCTGATCGCCCAGATTCACCAGTACCTGGATGAGGTCTCTCTGAGAACAGTTGTGCAGGCGCTCATTATCTCGAGGATAGATTACTGCAACACTCTTTACGTGGGGTTTCCCTTGACCCTTGTTCAGAGGCTGCAGCAGGTACAAAATGAGACAGCCAGATTGGTGGTGGATGCGGGAAGGTTTGACCGCATCACCCCAATCTTGGCTCTCTTGCATTGGTTGCCCATTGCTTTCTGGATAAGGTTCAAGGTATTGGTTTTGACATTCAAAACCTTCTATGGCCTGGGACCTGAATACTTGATAGAGCAAATCTCCTTAAGATCAGCTGGGGCTCAACCCACCAGAGCTTCACACGCATTCTTACTCCAGGGGCCACTTGTAGAGAGGCCCGGAAAATGGTTACTTGAACCCAGGCCTTCTTGGTGGTTGCCCCATCATTGTGGAACAAACTCCTGAGTGAGTTTTGCCTTGCAGAGTCTCTGCCTGCCTTTAAGAGAGCTTTTATAACCTTGCTCTTTATAGAGATGTTTGGAGACCATTAATTTAATTTAATGGTTTTTAAAGTCTTTTGGGACCATTAGAATGAGATTGTCTTGCCAGTGTTTATTCTTTTAAGCTGTGTCTATTTTGCTTTGTGATCATTATTTTATTTTTATTTTATATATATTGTTGTATTTTTTCTTTTTCTTTTTGTATTTTTGGAAACTGCCTGGAGTTCCTTTGGAAGATGGGTGGTATAGAAATGTATAACTAACTAACTAACTAACTAACTAACTAACTAACTAACTAACTAACTAACTAACTAACTAACAACAGTTATAACAAGAGGCAAAGAAATTCCATCCTTTGAACTCTGGTCATTGAGTGTTCTTTTTCAAGTAGCAAGCACTGGTGGTAAGCTTGGGTTTGCTAGTAATTAAAAGATGAAACTAAACTAATACAATTACTGCCAAAAATCAACCTTGTTGTGGAACTTTACTTATGTATTTATGTCTCCTTTCTCCAGATAAAGTATACAGGGCAGCTTTACAATGGCTACAATTATACAACAATCAACCATTTTTGAATACCATATAAAACCATGATAAAAACAAACATACTGTACATCAATTTTAAAACCAGGATTTAAAACAAATTTAAAAACTTTAAAAACATTTTGCCTCTTATATTTAATAGCTGTAACATTCCTTCTTGTTTAAAAGACTGTTTGATGAAAAGGAAGATCTTTGTTTAACGACAGAAGGACAAGAGAAAGGGAGTCTTAGGACAGTGATATGACCTCTCTGATACTGAGAAGACACAGGACATGACAGCTTCCAGCAGCCCCCAAATCCATTAATTAAGCTATGCTTAATTGGACTCACAGTACTGCAGAGATGTTGCTGTTTTAGATTCATCTCACAGAAGGAGCTTTTAAAGGGACACTGCTGGAACAGGATGGAAAAGGTTATTACTAAACAAGGTACTACTCATAAGAATGAATTGGTACAGTAACAATCTCTAATGCAAAGGTGCCTAAAACAAAATTCTTGTGTACCCCTCCTTAGTTACTATTTTTCCATGGTCTAACAGACCCGTTGTATCAGTTAGTATACATATGAAGTATAACAGTGCTTACTTGTGTAACAAACTGTAGGATGGAAAACAGATGACTAAAACCAAGACTAGACCAACTAGAGTGACTTCATTGGGTCTACTCAGGACTAACAACTTAATCTGAGTTAAATCTCAGTTCTTACAAGACAAAGTATCTGTTGATGGATCATGTACTTTCATAAAAGATACCCAAGATTCTTGACAGGGATATTCACAACAGATGGGCCTGATTTTACTGTTGAAAGGTGCTTACTGATCCAGCACAGTTGATCAAGTATTATTTTTTGAATCTAGAAATTGAGCTTGAATGCATTCTATTACTTTGTAGCTTTAAGCACTTTTAACTGATTTATCATCTGCTGTCATACCTGGATGACAATAGCTTGGCCACTGTTAAACATGCATTAGTGGTAACCTTCCCATTGGACTACTGCAATACGTTCTGTGTGGGACTCTTCTTAAACATGATTCATAAATTGCCGTTGGTCCAAAACTGGAACAGGGCCAATTGATTGGATCATATCAGTGTTTTGTCAACAACAATGAGCCCCCGTCATTCCTGAGTACTGTTTCAGGTGCTGCTTCTAATCCTTAAAGCCACCTTGTGTCAAGATAACCTGAAAGTCAGCCTTTCCCTACATGTTCCTATGTGAACCTTAAGATTTTCCTCAGGGGCCTTATACAGTGCTCACACTAACAAAAAAGGAGGGAGATTGTTGGTATCTGTGCATTATATAACAGTGTTTCCGCATAGATATTTGTAAGGCCAAAATTGTTTTCAGTGAACACAACACCTTAAAATCAACCATGTACCATAGACCTTTTCGGTTTCAAATATTCAGGCTTAATTGTAGGGTGCTGTGAGTTTTGATTTCATGGTGGGACAGGTTCTTTGTCCGAAGGGGGGCCTCAGCCCCCAAAATGGTGAGGTGCCACTCTGTGTTTGAATGGCAAACTGGCTATGTTTTATCATTTCTGCCTTATTTTGCACTTAAACTCTGTTTAGGTTTCTTAAAATAAATAAAATAAAATGAGTATTTCAAGCCACCCAGGAAACTTATAACTTATGGGGTGACAAACATGTACAGTAATTATGGAAATCAAAGTTTTTACCTACCTTCATTTCTCTTCATCTTTTCATCTTGTCTGGCATTCTGTTTGGCTATATCAAATTCTCCATCAGAACTGTGCTCAAGCAATTGGCACTTTTGCTAATCAGAAATCATCTACACAGTTGCCACAGGGTGGCAGTCATACCTAACTCTTTCTGTTAGATGAGTCACGCAGCTCAAAGAGGCCTGCTTTTTGTGTGTGTGTGTGGGGGGGATCTTTAGGTTCCATGTAGAACAGGCTGTTTGAGCTACACTTTTCATAAAATAATTCAAAAGTACCAAACCCCAGTTAAGCATATAATAATGTATTAAGCATTTTGCCAATTGTAATGACAGTGTACCAGATAGTCAAACTTGGGGCTACAGTAGTTGGCTTTTTATAATCTACTTCAGATCTTGATGAGAGGGCAAACTCTTCAGTTAACTAACTCTTTTAAAACATGAGTTAGCAGACGCTGAGTGTGAGAAAGAGATGAAGAGAGGTGTGCCAAATGTTAAAACTCTATTTTCATATGCACCAAGCCAGAATACATCATCCTTTGGAACCACACCTGAAAGATTCTTCTGGCATCTCGAAGTACCAGCTAGATATTACAGACAGCATGTTGTGCTGAAATCATGTTAGTGTATCAGATCCCTTGGTGCCTAAGCAGTGGTATAACCCCCAGGCACAGTGATCTGAGGGCGCCAAATTGATATTAGAGAACCGCAAGCAACTTACTGGAGCAGGCAGCCTTCACTTGGAAGAGGAGGGGGAAAAGGAGAGGAGAGGGAGGAGGGAGGGGAGGAGAAAAGGGATGGGCCATCACTATGGTTGGGACATGGGTGAGCTGTGTGTGTGCACACGTGTAAGGTTTATGTGGGTTGGTAGGGAGAGACAAGTTTGACAGGCAGATTTGTGGGAGCACCCACACCCACACCCACACACACACACACACACAGAGAGAGAGAGAGATCTTTCAGATATGTTGTTTTAACATCTGTGTTGACGAGTCCTCCTCTCCTGATCATCTCATTATGTCCCTCCCAAGACTGCATGGGGGAATTTCCTTTTTTTTCACATTGCCTTCAGAATTTCCCTGTGAAGTAGATCAGGCAGATACAGTCAGCCGACGAGGTCTCATGTCTGTGGCTCATTTGATCTTTTTCTTTTAAAAAATTATTATTTCTATTTTGCATTTGCATTTAATTTGGTTTTGAGCACTGGGCTCCCTTTTTTCTATCAGCACTCGGTGGTGATGTCAGTTATAGGTAAATGACAGCAAACTGTAACGTTGCTTCTTGGTCATCAAAAAGGCATTTCAGGAAATGGAAATTCCCATCTGTAATATTCTGTCCCTAAAAATGGGTCTGGGTAAAAGGTGGATCTTTGAAATCAAGAATGGATCCTCTTGATTTCATATGATTTTTGCATGGGATCCTTCCCAAATCACCATGAATTCATTACATCTTATTAATGTCCAAACACTACACAATAATAATCATGGGTCCTCCAGTGCATGGCTGTGCAGTGGTGCAAAAACATGGATCCATGGCACGGATCCACTTGATTTCATTTGATTTTTATGTTTGATCATACTAAAACCACTGTCCCATGATTGGACCCATTTCTTCCCCCAAATTGCACACCAAAAATCATGGGTCCAACAATGCATGGCTCAACAGTGGCGCAAAACCATGGATCCAAGGCATGGATCCTCAAGGATCTAAAGGATTTTTATCCAGGATCACCTCTAGTCTAAACCACTCTCCCATCCTAGGCACAATCTTTGACCACAGATTGCACACCAGGAATCATGCATCCGTCAGCGCATGGCTCCACAGTAGCGCAAAAACATGGATCCAAGGCACAAATTCTCACATACAGTATCTAATTTTTATCCAGGATTGTACCAAAATCTCTCTTCCATCATAGGTCCGATCTCTGCACACATTGCTCCCCCAAAATCACAGATCCATTAGCTTCCCAAGAACTGCAGCTGTAGGGCAGGGTGCATCCTTTTCAGAAATTCCCTTTGGGGTGTGTGAAAACTGACTTTGTCCCTGGGCATTGAAAATCCTAGCTACGACTCTGTGCCAAAACACACAGGCTTGCAGGCAAAGCCCATGCTTACCATTCAATGACCAATCCCAAAACAAAGCAATGTAATTTGCAAATTAAGGTAGGTTGAAAACCTCCTGGTCCTCTAAACACAACCTTCTCAGAACTTAATTCATTCCTTCTTCTGGTGACATATTTTGTGTCCTGCTAACGCCTCCCATATCAATCAGGTGCCCTTCCATATTAGACTGCAAATACTAGAGACCAACAGTTGAACATTTTTCAGGATTGATTAAACTAAAGGCAGGTTTAATAATAAAAGGGTAAGAACTAAGTCCTATTCTTTGAGTCTAGCTAACTCTACTGATCTTATGTTTAGCCTTAACAAAGATGCAACCCTGATTTTGCTCACCAAGGTTCTTATTGGCAAGACAGGAAGACCAGTTCATTCCATGGATCACTTCCCATCTGACTAGGTCTAGGTCTTGCATTCTAAAAGCCCTAGGTTCATATACAGTATTTCTTCAATAACAAGGGGTTGAATGCCTACAGTGAGGCAACCAAGGAATAATTTATTTTCTGGTGCTCCCTTTGGATCTGCATCTCCCAAGTCATTTCCTCCAATCTCCTCTGACACTTGTGTTCTTCCTGTTTCCCTCTTCTACCATTAATGGGCTTTCTGCTCATTATCTCCCTTGACATTCCTTGCAGATTGCCATTTTCACTCTCAACTATAAGAGAGGGAATAAGGTTTGGGGTGTTTGTGCTTCTCCACTTTTCCATTGGGCCACATTAACCCCCCCCGATATGTTCTTTATTTACATTATCCCATTCTCTTGGGGGTCTGCCTTTTCCTCGAGGGAATCCTAAACTCAACAGGTCTGAGTCAAGTCATCTAGGGCATAACTCTAAGCTTCTCCTGAGTGCTTTGGTTCTTCTTGGGTTTTCATTCCAGGGTTCCTTTTCATTGACCTCAAAGGTTTTTGCTCTCCTTCGCCTTCTCCCATGGGCCCTGGTTGACAGCCTACCTTTTCCTTTTTCACCTCCCCTTTCCTCCTCCTATTTTCTCTGCTAAACTTCTTTTATATTGGCTAACCACCAGGGGTAAAGCACTCCTTCCATCTCCTTATTCATGTAGCCTACAAGCCCCCACGCAGACATTATGGGGTACACTTCAGTATGGATCCCACTTTTTCAGTAGTTACCAGTAGCAGCATTTCCTTCCTTTGGTTCTTCCACAGAAACCCTCATAATAGGCTCCTCGGGTGTAGGGTTAGGGCATGGTTGTCCTGGGTTGTGGTGTGAAAACGGGTACCTGTGCCTTCCTCCCACATATAATTTGGTATTTTTTCTGCACCATCCATGATATATTGGTTCACAATCTGATAAAGTCTCATTTAGGCTGAAAGATAGCATTTTTAAAAGATAATTGTTTACTAAGGGTATATTTTTTAAAAAGATAATTGTTTAATAAAGGTATTGCACACACAGAATTCTAAGAAAGCAAATTGGATTTCAAAAACAAAGGAATATTTTTTTCTTGGTATGTAGCTTGCTTATTTGTTTGTTTGTTTGTTTTTTGATTGATTTTTATCCCACCCATCTTGCCAAAGGCTACTCTGGACAGTGAATAACAATGTAATAAACATAAACACAATACAATAATAAAATAACTTTAAACAATATAACCATTGACAAATATGTATAGCCATAAATAGTAAACTAAAACAAAAACAGAACAAAAGAATAAAATCACGAATTAAAAACGACAAATTAATGCATTTCCACTGAGATCCCTCTGGCTTTGGAGGTGTCACAGCAATCAGCCAGTATTTATAAGTTGTCATTCCTGTGTTACAACAGACAATTTCTTTATTTTTTATTTATTTTGAATATTTTACTCCACCTTTTTCCTTAGAAAAGGTCCCAAGGTGGCTTACAATAATAAAGGACAATATACAGCCCAGAACATTTAAGACCTATTCAAGTTAAGAACAGGGAATTAGAAGCATCTTAGAACATTAAAAGGAACATTCAAGCTACAAGGAGCATGCAAAAAAAAAAAAATCAATTATGAGGGTTGGAAACTACCATGGAAAACACTGGTGTTCTTATGAAATCAGTCAATGTAATCATGCATGGTAGTCCCTATATAACTCACATTGTAGGTAATCCCTCATACAGGGTAGCTTGCCTGAAGAGGAAGGTCTTTACCTACTTCCGGAAAGACAGTGGAGATGGAGCAGTCCAGGCCTCTAGTGGGAGGGAGTTCCAGAGTCTGGGAGGAACAGTCGAGAAGGCCCTTTCATGTGTTTCCATGAAACGTATCTGTGAGGTTGGCAGGATGGAGAGAAAGGCCTGTCCTGATTACCTAAGCACCTGAGGTGGTTCATACTGTAAGATTCGATCTTTGAGGTAGCTAGGACCCAGGCCATTTTGTGCTTTTTAGGTTAAGGTGAGCACTTTGAATTGTGCCCGATAGCTGATTAGCACCCAGTGGAACTGCTTTAGTAGGGGTGTAATGTGATCTCTGTAACCCACCCATCAGCCATCTGGCAGCTGCATTTTGGATCTGCTGAAGTGTCCTGAGACTTTCCATCGGTAGCCCCACATAGAGAGCATTACAGTAGTCCAGCTGGGCTGTCACTAGAGCATCAATATCTGCCCTGTGCTACCAAAATATCTGAGATAACAATATCTGTCCTGAGCTCTTATTGGCATGGATCCAAATAACTGGTATTCTCCCAAACAACCATTCTACAACGCCACCAGCTTCCTAATGCCTACACACTTTTGCATGCTTCTTCAGTAAAGTGTGGTGCTTTATAAGCATGATTTTGTATGGCTTTTGGCACTTTTAGAAAAAGTAATCACTGAGTCTTTAGGTCAAATTTGAAAATATTTGGGTTCATTTACAAATACATTGGACCCTTGTATAACAAACAGTTTGTATAACATAAAATCTGTACAACATAAAGAATTCCAGCGATAGGGGAAATTTGCTTAACAGAATTGTCTATGAGGCGAATCTGTACAACATAAAAATGGTCGTGATTTGGGATTACTCTGTTTTCAATGCATCCCTATGGGACATTTGTATAAAGGAAAATTTGCTTAACATAATTTCATTTGGAATGAATTAATTCCTTTATACAAGGTACCACTCTACACAAGTTGAGCATAGGCTGAGATACATGATTAAATCTGTCCTCTCTCTACGAAATCATAGGCTGCACATGAAGTTGCCACAGAGAAATGTACCAAAGTGCAGCCCAAAAATCCAAAATGTGCTCCTTTCATTCAGTCTATCCCTCTGTCTACAAATTTCTACTGTGTTTTCTTTTGCAGCAGCCCTTCACAACATTCTTGGGAGGGGGAGGGGGAGGGAAAGAGAATTATCCACCTTTTCAGGGCCCTGAAAGGTAGCTCACATTCCTTGAAGAACATTCCAGGGTGGTTTCTGTATTGAGAACAACCCTTCTAAAGATTAGCTCCCGTTGAGAGACATTGTCCGAATATCTTGGGCCATCAAGGCTTCTTTGCACAATCCCAAAACGGAAGATTAGTATAGCTTCAAGTTAAACACATGGGGTTTGCTATCAGGCTACTTGGATCTAAAAGGTCCACAATGTGCTTTTTAAACATGCCCCTTTTATGGTCTTTTTACAGAGAAGAAGATACTCAAGCTCATCTTGCTCTATTCCTTCTCACTTGGTGTTATTGCCTTCCTAATTCAGGGTGGAGGTAGAGTTTGAGATAAATGCACTGAAATCCCTTTAAGAACATCAAAGATTGCATTCTTAAGGAAATCATTCCTGCAAGCAAGCCCAGTCAAGGTTTCTCAGTTGCTAAATTCCCTCTGCCTGGATATTGGCCAAAGCAGACTTAGAGCAGTCAATTTATCATAATCTTAAGGCCTTCATTAATGGCTCTCATTTCAGTGGCACATGATTTTATTGTAGATTTGTAAGGGAATACTTATATTGGCTATATACTTGGAAGGGGGCAAAGAAAAAGCAAACAGACATTTCAAAAAGCAGCTCTAGGACTGGGAGCTATGACAGCAGGAGTTCCTTCTTGAAGGATACCTATGAGGAACAAGACTATACAAGCAGTGCATTATGCAAAAGTCAAAACGAGTGGCGTGGATGCTTCTACTTCGAATAATTTAGGAGAGAAGCAGCAGCAAAAAATGTACCTAAAATTGTTTCTGGTCTGTGCAGTTTTTTTATGTTTTGAAACAGTCATTGCCAGAGTTTTAAGAACCTGCTGAAATTTTTTTTGCTAGCTTTTGCAATTTGTTTTATTTTGAAACAGCAATCATCAGAGATTTGGACCATTTTGTAAAAAGTGATTTCATTTACAGGTGGAACCTGAAACAATTTCTCTCCAGTGGGTGACAAAAAAAAAGTGGTCACCTTTCTTGTCCCTTCAGAAGTAGTATCATTACTGGAGAGAAGGATAATAAAGCAGTCAATGTGGAGTATACAAAGGCTGGACTTTCAGTGGGACAGAAAAGCAGAAATAGACCCTTTCCCTTCTGCAATGACTGATTCCTCCTCTCGAGATTTTATTGTGTTTCAGACTTACCTAAAGAAATGGCAAGAAGTCAACAGTAAAAGCAATTAACATATGGGGGGGAGCACAACCAAGATTCAGTACCATGATGTATGCCTGCTTCAAGCACATGTAACTCTTGAGTAAACAAAGTATGAAACAAACTCCTTGCAAAAAAGAAACTCTTAGTGGTTTCAACTCATCCAGCCCTGCCCTAAAACTAAACAAAGTTAAGGATCAAAGGCCCATTAGTTCAATTATGCCTCTTGTATGTTGGCCTCAGAAAACTAAGTAGCCCTGTACCATCATGTTAGGCAAACATTCAAGATCAGACAACCTGGCTTTTTTCATTACAAACTTCTTGTCCAGACAGACATATGCCGAGGACATTTACTAAATGCTGTGTAGATTTCCTGAAGCACATAGAATCACAGATAACAGTAAGGAAGAGAACTAGCTGATTTTTAATAGTTCCAAATCAGTCAATTAATTACAATTGTAGAAGAGGCAGGACACATTATGTGCCTTTAGATGTTTTAGATGGTGGTTCCCAGACTTACTAACCCTTGGCTGTCCAGGGTTGGTGGGAGCTGCAGTTCACCAGAACCTGGAGTTACAACATCCAAAAAGCAGAACACACATCTGTGGAAAAACACCAAGAAGAAAAAGTAGTATGACAGCTATCAATTACGTTTCTAAGATGGCTTGCAATAAATTAAGAAGCAAATCAACTTCACAAGGTATAGAACAGCAAGTATAACTGCAACACTAAAAACTCAGCCAAAGATTCTGTTCAAGCTTGACTAACGGACAAAGCACTACTCAAGCAAACCGTGGCTAAATATGAAAACAGTACTTTGGTGGTTGAAATTCAAGAGGCATCTCCACTGGACATGACACTGGTGTGTCCTACTGCACAGAGTAACATTATCTATTTTAAGATGTCCTCTCTTTGAAGGACTGTCCTGTTCCAGCCTTGTTTTAAAATAACAAACTGCAAGAAGGGACAGTAAAAGAAGGTCCTTGAAGGTCCTTCCATTGAATTAGATTGCATCAGCACCCACCTTTTGATCCTGTAGGTCAGTGCTTCTCACCCTGTGGGTTCCCAGATGTTCCTAGACTGCAACTCCCAGAAACCCCTTCCAGCACTGCAAGTGGTGGAGGCTTCTGGGAGTTGCAGTCCAGGAACATCTGGGGACCCACAGATTGAGAACCACTGATGTAGGTGCATGACGCCAGATCACAGTCTTCATCACATGTTGAATTTTATATACATTTTTGTAAAGTTGTGTCTATACAGATAAGCACATGCAAATAAAACAGCAACGGCTGGCCCTATAACTCAACTATGTACAGTTTCTTTGTGGTTAGCATTTTCATATGAGAAACCAAAATAACTGGGAAATAACCAAAGGGACTTTTAAAAAAAATGCAATCTTTCATAAAATTAGGCTGCAATTGTTTTCTACCCATTACAGACTTGGCTTATTAGTCTGAAACTCTCCAAAAGCAGTTGCAGCATCTCACCAGGAAACTTCAATTAATCAGCATCATATATCCCTCTGCATTGGAAAAATAGAAGCTCTAATACAGGAAGATAAACTAGCAGGAGCCAAACAGAATCTAATTTATTTTCTGCTTAAATCAATTTATTCCAATAGCCTTTAGAACAGATTGCTTTGGGCTTGTTAGCATAGCTGAATATGAAAAGAAGCAGATAACGTTTACTGAAGTGCCACTGGGAAAATACACAAACATGGTATCACTATTGCAAGGTTCTGGAAAATGTTCTTTTACATTCACTGGACTTAGGACTCTAGATTTTGCTCCTGGTAAAATAATCAAGCTTCCTATATTCCTATCTTCCTGACTTATACTTTTTGATGGGAAGATGTAGTTTGACCACCACCACTCCAATTTAATAAGTAAGACCTATATTTCTATTTTCTTTAATCAGTAACCAGGCTTTTTTAGATCGTTAATGGTATTTTCTTTAAAAAAGAAAACATGACAGACCATGCATTAGGGATTGCAGAACCACACTGCCATTCTTGATGTCCAGTAAGTTAACATTTAAATGCATAAAGCAGAGGCCTTAGAGACTGATCATATACCGTTTGCATGCCATTTTTCCTGGTCTATTTTTATCATAGCAAGGGAATAAAACTTAGTACGAACTAATACTTTTAAACTAGTTCAAACATGGCACTAAGCACTCAAAATTCAGCATGCAAGGTTTGTTTATTTTTGAAGTGGAAAATATACAATATACTAGTACGATGAAAACAAAAACAGATTACAAATACACTAGCGCAGGGGTGCCCAAACTTTTTGTAAGGAGGGTCAGATTTGGTGGCTGAGAATGTGTCAGGGGCCGGTTGCTCCCCGACCCTGCCACCCCACTGCAAGCCCCACCCACTGACCCATAAGCCCCACCCACTGACCCTTTGCAACCCCACCTGCAGGAAGGAAGGCGGGGACCAAGGGAGAGAGGGAGGGAGGTGGAAACCAAGAGAGGAAGGAAGGAAGGTGGGTAACAAGGAAGGGAGGGAAGAAGCAAGGTGGGGACCAAGGGATGGAGGGAGGAAGGAAGGAAGGTGGGGACCAAAGGAAGCACAGGGAGCCATGGCCACAGGTCGCCCCTTGGAAGAGGCAATCTGTGCGACCTTGCACCCCTCCAGCTCCCCAGTGGTGGCGACGGCTCGCCCGCCAGCCCACCCCAAAACATGGGGCGAAGGAGGGGGTGGGAGGGGCGGGCCAGCCAGCCACGGGCCACTCAGAATGGCCTGATGGGCCAGATTTGGCCCCCAGGCCGGACTTTGGGCAGGCCTGCACTAGAGCAACATCCTTCATTCCAGAGTTCTCAAGGAAAAACCCAACAGAAGTTCTTTGGTTAAGAACAACCGGGTTTCAAGCCAAGAGGCCACCTTAAAATGGAAGGTCTTAAGAACATAAGGAGAGCCCTGCTGGGTCAGGCCAAGGGCCCATCTAGTCCAGCTTCCTGCATCTCTCAGTGACCCCATCCGATGCCTCTGGAAGCACAAGAGACAACTAGATTACTGTCTCCTGATACCGCTTCCTTGAGTCTGGCATTTTGTGGTACCCTCCTTTTAAACCTGGAGGTAACAGTATCCCCATCATGGCTTGTAACCTGCGATGGTCTTCACACAACCGTGGTGCTGGGAAGGAAAGCGCTCTTCTTATCCCAGCGACTACTAGGTTGCTTTGGGTCGAGGTGGCCTTGGGGTTGGTCCCCTTTCCACAACTTTTGCAGCATGCCAACGTCGGGGCTGCCTTCCCTGCGCGTCAGCCCGTGGAACAGGAATTCCCGCTCCCGCAACCAGTCGACCTCTTCCCAGGTGCGTCTCCCTTTGTACGCGGCGCTGCGGAGGCCGGACGGTATTTTTTGTTTTTTACAGCTTTGCAAAACAGAAGGGGGTGTGAGAGAAGCCGCCTCGGGGTCGCAGAAAATAGCGCTCCGCTCCAACCCGCGACCGTCAGGGGGCGCTGCGAGCCCAGAATTGGAGAGAGAACGGCCCGGAGATGACGGCGAGGTAGGCGCTGGTGAGCGGCGGAGAAGCCGAAAAAGAGTGGGGGGGGGGACCTACGGCGGCTCCCCGCTCGCTTCCGATTCCCTCTCCGTCGGCACAGGAAAGGCCATGGGAAGAGCGTTCCCAACAGCTCCTTCCTTGTCGCGCATTTAGGCAAGAGAAACGAAGCGGCCTCTCCCATTCCTCGCCTCCAAACGGGGCCACTGGTCCGGCTCCGCTTAGCAGAGGATGGGAAGAGGACCAACACGCGCGCGCGCGGACGGACGGACGGACGGACGGACGGACGGCAGCCCCGACTTCCTCCTCCGTCGGGCTTGCCTTTCCCCAGTGCGAGGCCAGGGCACCGAGGAGGCCGAGAGGGTGGAGGAGGGGGGGAGGGCTTGCATCGGACATCTCCTCCTCCTCCTCCTCCTCCTCCTCCGGGAAGGCAGGGAGCCCGGGAGCAAGGCGAAGGCCAGGCTCGCCCCCGCCGATGTCGCCTGCTCAGGCACGGTCGCCCTTGGGGCTGGGGGGAGGCTGCCGCTTGCGCCAGGGGCCGCGCCCTTTCCCGCCCCAGGCAGCCTGAAAGGAGAGGCGGCGCCTCATTTTCTTACCGCCCAAATTTCAGTAGGTCCTGCCGACTTCGGGCGCAAGGGTCCTCGTCCGTTCGCTGGATCGGACCAGCGGTTGAAGTCAAAGGAGGAGAGAGAGAGAGAGAGAGAGAGAGAGAGAGAGAGAGAGAGAGAGAGAGAGAGAGAGAGAGAGAGAGAGAGAGAGAGAGAGAAGCCAAGGGACGGAGGCGGCTAGAGGCAAAGACCGGAGAATTGGCCCGGGAGGCGGACGCAGGAGGCAGGCAGGCAATGCAAAGTGGAACGAGAAAGGACCTAGTGGGTGGGTGGGCAGAAAAACGACAACGAGCAACGACAAAGGCAGGCGGGTTCTTTCCCGGTTTGTAGTCCAGGGTGAAATACACGAAGGGCTCCTTTGCAAACTCGGATTAGAAGCGTAGAGGGGCAGCATCACTCTTACAGACTGGAGGAATACCGCCGTCTCTCCCTCCCCCCCCCCTTTTCACATTTGGGGAAGCACTCTCCCCCAACCCAGCCACAATTCCATTCCTCACCTAGCATCCCACACGGGCGCCTTCCCCAACCCCCAACGTCAGGAGAAAGTTGTGTGAGGTGCCAAGACCAACTAAAGCAGGTAACATGGAACAGTTGCAGATGACAGCCTCCAGTGAGGAGTGAAGCTCTTCAATCAGTAAATCCTTCTGCTGCTCCCACTGGGCTCCTCCTCCTGTTTCAAAGAACTTCCTGGTTCCTAACTGCTCATTCAGGATCCAGCAACACTGTGTTGCTTGCAATAGGTCTGCGTGTAACAAGGTGCTTCCCCTGGAAAAGTCGTTTCTCTTTCAGCTACAGTGAGAAGTGTGGACTAGACTGGAAGGAAATAGGGATGCCTGAGGAGGATGACAGATGAATTAATTCCAGACAAAAATCAAATCAAAAAAAAAAAAAAAGACAAAAACATGTGGCACTTTAAAGATAATTATATTTTAATGTCTGTGGAGATTCTCAGTCATCCAGGTGAGTTCATCTGGAAGTTGAGTCATGACAACTGGACCTCTCAAGAAAAAGAAGTCCAGTTGCCATAACTCAACTTCCAAATATTATATTTCAATGTAAGCTTTCATAGACATGCCCACTACTTCAGACATATAATCTTCTTCAGATCATTTAATAACTCCTTCCACTGCTACTACATCACTGCTGGGGTTAGGGATTAAGCTCAATTCATTCCAACCCACCCAGTGAAAGAGAGCAGGCATGTAGGCAGCGGTGGTCGTTGTTGTTTCAAGGAGCGGACTTCCACTTGCTGTTCAGTTGCTTCCTTCTACCAGCCAGTGAGCAAAGGAAACTGGACTGCCCACGGCTTAGAGATCTTGCCCATTTGGGCCCAGCTCGCATCCCAAAAGGAGAGAATGGGGCTGTCAGTGAGCAACTGGGGGTGGGGGGTGAGGGGCAACCCCATCACTTGCCCAAACCTTCCTGCACAGAGAAAGAGAAAAATCCAAGCAACCCAGAAAAAACAAAGGCTTGGTTTTATTGAGTTTCCTTGTGATACCCAGGGAGAGAATGCAGAAATACCAGCAGGAGAGAGCGACCCATTCCTTTGCATCTTATCTTCGGTTTGCAGTGAGCAAACAGGTGGACACCCATCATTTGTTCAAGTTGCATCTCTGGGGTTATTATGTACCATCCTATTGCTTCCAATGTATGTAACATGGGGCACTTTGTCATTGCAAACCCCACCCCTGCCCTGCCCTGCCCCAAATGGGGAGTTTCCAGGGCCAAGCAGGGATTTGAGTCCTGGTCTCTTGAGTCCACCTAAAAACACTTGATCTGCTACATCCACTGGCTGTGACTATCTCTTGTTTATGAGAAAGCTCAGGGCGCCTGCACCCTTTATGCACAGCAGGAACCTGGAATTAATTCCCACAGATGGAAGTTTCCCTGACAAGCAGCAGCTGCTGAAGTTCTCTTGTCTAGAAAAATAGTACACATTTGGAAACTCCTCTCTTCATTTACCTGTGGGCCCAATCCACAAATGGGAAGTCTTGGACCAACTGCTGCCTTCTTACACCATGAAGGGCAGAACTCAAAGGAGGAGGGAGCAGAGGGGAGGTGGCCAACGTGGTGGAGATTTGGGAGGCCCTTGGCTGGGGCTGCCTTCCTCTTGTGTTCCTTTCCAACTCCTGATGTGTGACAGAAAGAAAAAAAAAGAAAGGTCGCTAGTTGTACTTCAGCCAACTTAACAGGGAGCTCTTAATGAGGCAAAATAAAAGCGACCTGCCTAAGATGAGAACCCCTGTCTGAGCAACAGCTGCCTTCCCTCTTCAGGCGTTTAAGCCTGAGGAGAGAAAAAGACTGGGACCCGCCTTGCTGCTTGAGGCTTCAGGAGAGAGGTGGAATGGTGCACCGCTGAAAAGGCGGGAGTTTGGGAAACGGGTGAATGCCGGGGCTTGGCGACACCACAACCCCCCGGTCAGGCGCAGCCGTGAGGGAAGAGGAAGGGCAACGGATGACTCGCAAAAAAAGGGGGGGGAGTCGGGGAGCGGTGGCCTTTTGTGGAGTGAGGAGGTGAGGGGAGCCACAGGGGTCTGGAGCTGTCCTCTTTCCCCCAAAGAGCTGCCGAGGCGAGATAGGAAGTGGCGAAGCTGTCGCACGAACCCGCGAGCGCCTTTAAGGTCCACCCTCCCCACCTGAGCGAGGGGCGAGATTAAAATATAGGCGCGCACGCGGAGAGAGAGCGAGAGCGAAAGAGAGAGACGCGCAGCCCAGGCAACAGCTCGCGCCGCTCATGGCCGAGGGGGCCAAAGCAGGTGAGGGAGAGCGGCGAGAGGGAAGGACCTCCGGCCCGAGGCAAGGCGCCCGCGGGAAGCGAGCGGGGAAGCCAGAGGAGGCTCGCCCAGGGCAGGTAGCCGCCCGCGGGTCTTCTTGGGTGGAGATGGGACCGTGCACGGAGGGAGCTCGGACGGCCGGAGCGTAACGTTCATGCCACTCTCCTGAGAGAGCCAAAAGGCTCGGGAGGCTCAGAGGAAGCGCGAGGCTGAGGCGCTCGCTGCGCGCTGCCGCTTGAGATTTGCTTTGGCCACCGCGGCCGCCGCCGCCGCCGCCGCTTTGGGATTTAATTTTCTCTGCTCCCCAGGGAATGCTGTGGCGCTGACTGTGGGCTTCCTCCACGGATGCCTCTTGCTTGCTGGGCTCTTCTTTTTCCCTAAAAATAAATACATAAATAAAGGGGCTGCCGGGGGAGGGAGGGTTTGTTTGGGGGTTCTTCCCACCCCCAAAAAGTTACGGTTTTCTTCCGAACGCCTCTCCTCCTCCTCCTCCTCCTCCTCCTCTTCCTCGCCGCCTGCGGTTCCACGATGTGCGCCAACATCGTCTACGAGTGGCTAAAGACGCTGAAGCTCTCGCAGTACGCCGAGTCCTTTGTGGACAACGGCTACGACGACCTGGAGGTGTGCAAGCAGATCGGCGACCCGGACCTGGACGCCATCGGGGTCTCGCTGCCGCGGCACCGGCGCCGGCTCCACGACGCCGTGCGGAGGCTGAAGGCGGCAGACGAGACCACGGCGGGCCTCTACTTCACTTTGGAGCCGCAGCTGCCCCCGGCGCCGGGCTCGCCTTCGCCGGAGATCTACACGAGCCACCTGGTGGAGCAGTACGAGGCCAAGACCTGGAAGGGGCCGCCCCTCAGGCCTCACCAGCACCCCCTGCTGCCGCCGCCGCCGCCGCCGCCTCGGGGACCCGGGGGGACCTCGGAAAGGGGGGCCCCGCGGCAAGGAGCTGGCGACTTACCCCCGACTCAAACTGAAAATCATGATCAGGGATAAACTCATCCGGGACGGCATCGACCTCAGCAAGCCTCCCTACTCCAACAAGGTAAGGAAGGGGGGCGGCTGGCCCGCCTCGACTTTTTCTCCAGAGCTCCCCTGCCTCTTCCCCTTTTCTCTGACGGACGCCTCATTTGGTGGCAGGGCGCGATTTGCAGAGGGCGAACTCGTTGACTTTGCTTTCCTCGAGGCTGCTTTGCTCGGAATTCGAACGCGGGTCCCGCCGTGCGCGTCTTGCCCCCGGGGCTGGAAAGAAAAGGCCTGCGCGCGTGGCGAAGGAACAGAAGGCAAAGCAAGGGCCGGCCGGCTAGCCAGCGTTTGCCTCCCTGAGCCCAGCGGCCTTGGGCGCCAGACCTCTAGACAAGGTTCAGGGTGGTTAAGTGCGGCTCCGAGAGTTGTTCCCTCGCAGGGTGATGATGCGTTTATGAATGTAGTATGTGCGTCTTGAATTTATTGTTGATGGAGAGAGAATGCCTGTCGAGGAAGGGTGGCTCTTGGTACTTGTGAAAGGGGCTGTCCCCGTTTCAAGCTGCTCCGGATTGTAAAATGCAAACGCTTCTTCAAGGGGGTGTCCGCGTGCAACCACCAGTCAACATTGGCCCTTCAGGAGAAGTTGCTTTGGGTTTCCAAAGACGTTCTGGATGATAGATAGGCAATATGACAGACAAAAAGCTCTGGTCTGGAGAGAGGGAAGAAAGTTGTTGAAGGAGGAATATGCATGTGTTCCTGAAGTGAAGGATACCTTATGGCCCAGTCCTGTGCATGATTGTAAACAGAAGGAAGGCTCTCAAAGTTCAGTGGAATCTATTCCGAAGGTGTGCATTGGATCATACAGACAAAATGACCATAAGACATGTTTATTCCCAATCCCTGTTGTAAGTGAGGAAAGTAATGTAGGATGCCTTAGATGAGGCACTGGACTAATAAAGATCTGCTTTTTAATGTTTTGGGGAGAGAGAGAGAGAGAGAGAGATTGTGTGTGTGTGTGTGTGTGTGTGTGTGTGTGTGTGTGTGTGTGTGAGAGAGAGAGAGAGAGAGAGAGAGAGAGAGAGAGAGAGAGAGAGAGAGAGAGGAGAGAGACAAGTATCTGCAAGTTTTGTGATCAATTTGAATTCCTAGCATTTCTAAAAACATGCTTTTGCAAAGGTAACTGACAATCAGATAATGAGTTTTAAAGTGCTTAGATTGGAGCTATGTAGAAAGTTATGACTAATTTATTGTTTTATGTGGATAACAGTTGGATTTTTTTATCTGCTAGGTGACATCTGTAATGTAAATTCAGTAACAGAACCAGCAAGCTTCTTGTGGGTTTGACTTCTGAATTCACTAAACAGATATTTCACTGTCATCATGGACAGCAAAACTGGTATGATGACTACCCACCGTGCAGGAAAAACAGTTCTAAATGCAAATAGACGAATGAGTGGATTTCAAAGTAAAAACTCATAGGGGGAAAAATAATAGGGTCAGCCTGTCAAACTGTGGAACACCAAACAGAGGCATGTTTTTGACAGTTTGGCCCATTTCGTATTTTGAATGTTGTAGATTAAATGAGAAAGTGCCAAGAAACAGCCATGTTGGTTGTCAAATGCATGTCATAATTTAATGTGGAAATAATAACATATTCATGGCAACTATATCTAGGAGAAATAGGGCATCATGCCGTGAAAAGATTCAGTGATCAAGGGACAAAGTAGTTCTTTTCATCCCATAATAGTATTGTAGGAAGCAAGCTACTGACAACAGGAGCAACCTATCTTCCATGGACCAAAAGTCTAATATACAGTGGCTGAGGCAGTGTGGGAACTCTTGCATCCTTACCAAAAATCTTGAAGGGGGTAGGAAGATCTGTTATCTGCTTTCAGGCAATTTGTTTTTAAATAGATAGGTTTACACCACAAAGCCACTTAAAATAAACTACTGCTGCTGCAGGGCTATTTTCTTAAAAAAATAAAAATGCTATCCCGTTATTGAAACAAAACATGCTGTTGTGGTCTCAGAAACTGTCACTCCAGATGCAAACTGACTATTTCCTTGAGGACATCTTACTGTTTATTGTGACTAGAGAATAGAAAGATATTTGCAGTTTCAAGCTTATATTTTTCAAACAACTGTCTCCTTCACAGATTTTCTGTCATGATAATGGTAAAAGCACTGGGGGGGGAGTAGACTTGTTTGGCTTCTTTAATATTGTTGCATTTTCTTGTGGAGAGCACCGTTGTACAGATCTACCACAACAGTGGCAATATTTTTGGTAGTTCAGGTGCAAGTTACTAAAGCAAGGAGTGTTTAGCTTAAATGTAGCACACAGCCTTAAAACATTTTGACACACTGAAAACAAATCAGCTAAATATACCTAGTTACTGTATTTCATCAATATATATATTTTAAAAACTACTCTAACTTTATTGTTTTAAGTGAACATATATTGCACATTTCAAGAGATTTAGCATTTTACTGTAATGTTTCAGCAAGTCTCTGTCCTGCCTTTCGTTCGTGAGCATAGGTTTGGAGTAAATGGGTGGTTTCTCAATGTACCAGTCTAGATTTTGGGGAAGAAACAGCCGTGTTCACCTGACTGTCTTGGTTCTCTTAGTGGTCTTTGAGACTACCCACAATAGGTTTCTCCAGGAGTGAGTTGAGAAGGCGTGGTTATGGTATCCCTTGCTGGCTGCTCAGTTTTAAACAGTGGGACTGGGGCACTTCCTCCACTACCTTGTGTTGTTTCTTATGTGGCAACCCCAAGTTTCCATCTTGTCAGTATCCTGTTTAAAACCTACATGAAACCACTGGAGAAAGTAATATTGATCACCACTATGCAGCTCTACCTCTGTTAACCATCTACTAATGCAGTGATGGCAGTAGAATTCCTGAACAGATGCTTCTAGGTACAGTATTTTTAGGATGGAAGAGCAACCTACACTTGAATCAAGGTGAGACAGAAGTACGTGGTTCAGCACTGTGCTCAAAAGCATGGACAGTACTGGTAGTAACCAGGAATGGGTTCCCTAAATGTTTGGTGGTGCACTACCTGTTTCTTTAAATGGAGGAAAGAGACCTAGGTTAAGTTACACGTAAAACCCCAGATTTGACTACTGTAATGAATGCGGTACATGGCTGCCTATGAGGAAGACTTCAAGATATGAAATAATAATAAAATGTGGTACCTGGAATCCTTGCTGGAGCTCAGTGATCAAGCTATGTGCTCCAAATCTGTACCACCTGCATAGATTGCCACAGGAGTTTTGGGCCATATTTGAAGTCAAAAGTTTCAAAGCCCTGAACTGTTTAGGTCCAGATTATTTGCAAAGCCACCTACATTCAGATGAATTTGACCCAGTTTCTTCATAATGGTTTCCAGAGGCCTTATTTACTGGCCTACTAATAAGAATAGTGTGTATTAAGTATTGGCTGACACTGTGAAAGCTGTACCAAGTTTCCTGTTGAAAAATACTCAGCAGACACAGTTCTTGTTTTTCAGAGAATTACATTTATTTGTCTGTTCTACATCATAGCATGAAAAAAGACTCCCTTGTTGGTAATCAATCCTCTGCATTTGGTCTGGTTTAGATTGCATTTTACTATAATGGACTTATTCTGAAGTCTGGATTCTAGAATGATAAAATCATAGAATAGTGAAGTTGGAAGGGGCATACATGGCCATGAAATCCAACACCCGGATTGTCCATTTGCAGCAATGGAGGAGGCTGTAGAGGTACCAGGTCCAGGTAGGGAGATAAGATGGCAGTGGGGAAGGGCATGGATCAGAACGTAGGTTGGAAGATAGGTGATCTAGTGCCTCCTGGTGCCAGTTCAAGGCCCTGCAATGCTGGATCACCCATTTGCAATGATGGACGGAGAGAAGGTAGTGGCAACACCAGGTAGGGAGGCAACAGGAGCAGTAGGAAGGAGGGCTAGGCTGTAGCAGTGGCCTAGCATGGGGGGGGGGCATAGGGCATAGGGATGGTTGTCCCAGACACACACAATTTTTTTTTGCGCCACAGAATTTGCTTTGCCTCAAGTGCTAGCAACACTTACTGCACCACTGGAAACATGTTTTGGTAGAATAAATAGGGTGGTGCTATGTTGAGGTGCTTGAACATGGACATAAAATGGCCCCCAGAATACCCATAAGAGCCTCATGGCACAGTGGTTAAACTGCTGTACTGCAGCCAAAACTGTGCTTAGAACTTGGGGTTAAATCCCAGGTAGCCTGTTCAAGGTTTACTCGCTCAGCCTTCTGTCTCTCTGAGGTCTTTAATATGAGTACTTAGCTCACTAGGGGAGAGGTGGGAGGCAATGTATAGTTAAATAAGCTGTAAACTGCCCAGAGAATGACTTAAATGCTATGGGGCAGTATTTAAGCAGCACACTGCTTTTTTGCTGGCTTTACCATTACAGCTGTGGTTTCTTTGAAGAAAGACTTGAAATAAAAGGAAATCTAAAATGAATAAGTGAAATGGTTTTCACTGATTTTGTAAATTAAATGGAATGCTACATTTCTGCCACAGAAAGAGAGTAAAGAATGCAAGTGGCAGAAGGAAGCTTCATATTAAATAAATTATATGAGTTGGGTGGTATTGGGAAACATTGAATGAAAGTGATTTACCATTCAACCACTGATACAGTGGTGAGTTCAATCTGATTGTATATCAAAGCAAACTATTCCTTATTGTATTTTAAAAGCAGCAACAATGTGAATATGTACAACTAATGAATAATTAATAGGGTAGATCGTAAAGAATTACTAAATTGGGCAACAAATGATTAAAACTAAAAGGAGGTTGGATATTTTTAATGTCAATATAAGTAAGTCAGAGTTGTACCACTATGACATATACATCAAGAGGAATTAAGCACTCTATCTTGTATACAGACTAACTAGTATCTAATAGTTTAGTGAAATTTCATTATGGCTTCTAATTGAAATGTATGACCCAACCTGACCTGTCGTTTGAAGAAATTTATTCAATTTTGACTCCATAGAGAATTGCATAGAAGACTGTATGTGCAAAAGCAGGCATACATGTTAAAGAAGCCAATCTCAATTGCATTATTTGTTTGGTTGCAGTAACTATAAAGTAATTGAGATTCTGATATGTATTCAAAATAAAGCTCATAAGAGCACAAATATGCAGCATTTCACTTGCATTCACTATGTTGTTCAGGAACGCAGAGCACACAGATAAAATTGTATTAGAATGTGAGTCATAAAGCTGAAAATACAGGCAAATGAACAGAAAAACGTGAAAAACAAATCCAGGTTAATGCATCTTTGGGCATCTGTCTTGATTTGAAAAACTGCCTGCTTTTCTTAAAACAGCATACTCAGGAAATAAAAGTACTGTATCACGTTTTAATAACTGTTTTGTTGTATAGAGAGAGCCTTTCCCCCCTCTAGTTTAGGATTATCCAGCATGAAGGGTTTCGGGACTTATTTCTTTATTCTTATTCTTTTTAGAATACCTAATATTTGTGCTATGATAAAAGATCACCTGCGTAGCTAACTGTTGGCAGTAGTGCAAAATGTGTGATATACAGTACTATTTTTCCCAAGGAAACAATTATTTAAGTGTAATAAAAATCACATGGCACTGTGCTCACCTTTACTACAGCTGAGTGTACAATTACTTTCAGATTTGTACTGAAATTAAGTGTTTTCGTGTTCTCCAAGGTACTTTTGGAAATCTTCCCACTGATAATAATAATGGCCAATAAAATAGTAATTGCCCAATTGATCATATTCAGATCTGGACCTTCAACCCACAATAAAATTCACTTCAGAGATGTTCACGGTGAAGCTCAAATTCTTAGCAGTAGCTTAACTGCTAAATATTTAGGCAACATTTGTGAAGTTAATTTTTTTAACATTTTGCATTGAATTTCTTCTTTAAATAACTTGGACCCCTTGTTGGCCCTATTTACTAGATACAATAGTCTGCATATGGTATTCTATACAGCACTGGATCTAAATCAGCTGTATACAGGAAATCTGAAGAGATAAATCACTCTTCCCTTGTGAAAGTACTTGCAAGCTATTTATATTGTATTTCCATAATTTAATTTTCACAATATGTATCGGCATAACTAGGTTTTACAATAGCTTTTGAAAGCTGCTGAATTATACTCCAGAATTACTGTCTGATTATCTGCTTCAGTGATGAGGACAGTGAATGATGTGGAACCATAAGATTTGTGGAAGCGAGAAACTGAAAAACATGCTGCAGACTCAAAATTATTTCTGTCCCTATAGTGATATGATCTAACTTTGCTCCTTTTCCTGATTGGGAGGGTATCTGGGTCGGAGATATCATACATACTCAGTCTGTAATTATGTGCCATCAATTCACATCTGATTTATGACAGTTCTTCCCAGGTTTTTCTGGATGTGGAGTATCCAGAAGCAATTGACCCTTCCTTTCTTCTTTGCCGGGGGAGAGACACTCTGAGAAAAGGCTACACAGGCTGCCTTTTGTTCTGGGATGCACAATGAAGAAGTGGATTCACCAAGATTTATACAGCAGCTTTCCCCAGCACACGTGTTGAGCATCAGGTCCCACCAGACCTATCCAGCATGGCCACTGGTTAGTAGTTCTGGGAATCATAGTCCCATGCATCTGGAGGAGACAATGCTGGAAGAGCCTGCTATAAGCTGTTATTATGATCCAGTTAAAACCTCTCTAAAATCTACCAGGCAGTTGGCAGCTTCTGAACCCAGCCTAGAATGTTGTTGGGGCAAAGCATGCACAGAGGAATAGCCATATCAGAAGTGTTCCCCTCATTTCACAGGGTGTCTCTTGTGTTACTGATGTCAAAACTGGTCACACAGCAGACAAACTGTCAGGGAGTAAGAATTCTTCCTTTCAAGATTTCTCCCGCCTGGATTCTGGCCTTAGCCTCTCATAGGATCTTGGACATTGTTAGTCCTGCCAGTCCTCCACCCACTAACCTAGATAAAAATTCCATGGGTTCTAGCCTTGTCTTCCACTCATGGGAGCTTTTATTAAAGGTGCAGCATCAAACCTTACTGGCCTTTTCTCCATATTGTCAGGGGGTTGAGTCTCTGGCAATAACCCCAGGGCACAGTCAGTCTGGCTGGGGCTCCAGTTGACTTTACTGTGGTCCCCAGAAGTTCCAGTTCAGAAAATTGGATGGGAAATGTCAGTCTTGATTTGTGGTGCCATCCTTTCAGAAAGGGCTGCTTAAGGCAGGTGATGGGGACAAGACTCCCTGGTGCTACTTCCCCTGGAGCCTCCTTTGCCATGACTGTCTCTGCTTGCATTTCCTGCACAAAAGCTGGGTTAGGATAGAGAACAGGGTGACAGAGAACACCAAGGCTGGGGTGACCTTGAGTCTGCTTAAGGCAGGATTGCTGGAGCCTCACGCCTCTAACCTCTTGGAGGGCTGAACAATCTGGATTAGAGGAGGTGGCTCCCCATGCCCGCTATTCCTGTTTCCACCACGACAGAGGTGCAAAAGATGGGGTGCCAGTGCTCAACTGTCTTCTCCCGTCTCACCTTCATCTGATATGGTTGACTATGAGCCTGAGCCTCGCCGCTCTTCCTGCCATTGTGCCCTCCTTGAGATGTCCTACATTGGGCAGGTCACTTTCTCTACCTGCAGTGACCCATCCCTGTTGGCTAGGGAACCTGAGCATCCCTAGGCTTGTGGAGGGGACTCAGACAGCCTGCTGGGGATGCTGGAGGTGAGTTCCTCACATATATTCTCATCACAAGAAACACCCAGATCACAGAAAACCTTAATCCCCTGAATAGGACCCAACTTTTTTTTAAAAAAATCCCCATCCCACAGCTATAAATACCCAACAAACTCACTCTACACCAGAGCACAGAGATAATTCTAGCTCCCTGTGCTCCTGCCCTCTGAAGATGTTGGCCACAGAGAATGGCAAAATGTTAGGAAGAAGAAAAACATGGAGAACATGGCCAAACATCCCCAAAAAACCCAAAATAACTATCAGACCCCCGGCCATGAAAGCCATTGAGAATATACCAGATCTTCCCGTAGTTTTTAGCCTGGAGTCTGGACTACAACAGAGATCTGCTTCTGTGTTCCATCAGCAAAAAATAAAGAGTGGACAGATTCTGTGGGGTCTAGGGGTGTTTTTCAAGTTAGACACTGGTTCAAAGACTACATACACAAAGGGGACATGTCCTGAGGTGACAGATGGAACTCTTTAATTTATAATTATATTTCCTGTTTTATATATGTATACAGCTATGCATACAGATTTGTTTATATATTACACGCATTTTTGTAGTTTCTTAGCATTAAGAACACCAAGAGTCATACTCAGACTTAAGTAATTATTACTGTAAAAGTTTAATTTAGTACATTAATTATTGTTCCATGATTTCTCCCCCTCAAATCCACTGAGACAAATTAAATGTTAATTAAAATTAAATAATACCATCAATTCACTATGTAATTTTAAAAAGCTTTGAGAACATGCACTTTAAGTTTGTTTAATGTGGAACTAAAAACATCAGGAAATGTTTAAATAATGTGATTTTTCAGTGCTTGTTTAAACAGCAAAAGCTCCTTAAATATTGAAAGAAATTGATTGATTACCAAGGAAAAGAAACCTGGTAAAGAAGTTTCCAGCTGTAGAAAATGAAAAACTTTTCTCTTTCAATCAAATACCTTCATGGAAATACCTCCAATAAATGACATTTTATTGAATTTAAAGCCTGTTTAATAGTTCCCACTGACCAAAACATCAGTGTAAACAATATTGAAATTATTCACAGTGACTTTGCCCAAATACAATGGATTTATCTCCTTTCAGTCTCAATAAACATCAAAAGTTTGCTATAATGAGCTTCTCTAACAAGTTGTCCATTTCATTGATCTTTTTCCAAACAACTTGTTATAGTTTTTAGCAGAGTTTATTTAACAAAAAGTAGTTTGAAGACTTGTATTTACAAAACAAAATAACTGGCAAAGTAACATCTCACAATACAGCTGAACAGCATTCCTCCCTTCTGCAGTCACAGACATTCTCAGCAGCAACACTAAGCAGCCAGGATCATCATCAGGATCAAGTGATGAAGTGATCAAGTGTTGCCCACACATGCTCTTACTTTATACACTGTTAATTACATATTGTAGTCAGCTGTTCCCTGACTTGCATGACCAGAGTTACCACTCTTCAGCAACTTACACACAATTGTTAGTTACTTTTACTGTAAATCCCTAACACAACTCTTTGGTGTTTAGCTTTTCAACTGGAGCCTTTAATTTTTGTTTGTACCATGGTGGCTTCTTCATCAACCACTCAATACAGTGATGAAAAAGTTTTTGGAGTTGTTTTAGATTACAATATGAATATGAGCTAACCATGTTATATGGCTACAAAAAAAGCAAATATGGTTTTAGGCTGCATGAACAGAAGTATAGTCTCCAAATCCTGTGAGGTACTAGTTCCCCTCTTTTACTCACTGGTGGGACCACAGTACCTGAACCGCGAAATGGTGGGAGGTTACTGTATAAGCCAGAGTTTCAAGGATTTCCCCCACTTCATTGTGATACTTCCACAGGAGATTACTATCTCACACATCTAATCATAATTGAAACAGCTCTTAATATTAACTTTACAGCTCCTATTTTCTTTTGAACAGGTCTTTTAACACACGGTTTTTGTTCAATACCTCCTGAAGGCATTGAAGAAAACAAATTTGTGACACAAATGCCATTTCTTGAAACATGCAAGGCACACAGTTCACAGAGGGTGTTTTTCTCCCCCTTCAAAATAAACACTATCATAATCAAAAACAGAACTATGGGTTTTGTGCACCTCTAGGTAATACTACCATGTCCCACAGACTGTTTGGTAAGCCTAAGAATGAAAAATTAGAAATGAATTTCACATTTGAAATGTCCTTTGCTTGGACAGTTCAGATTAGCTGGCTATTTTTTTAAAATGGTATATCTGGGCTACAAAAGTACAATACCATGCATTGGTGCTCTTATTTTGGCAAATGGGGGGGGCAGGAGAGATCATGTACTTTCTCTCTGTAGAGAGGTCCTTATTCATGAAAGCATTATGGCTGTTTTATCTTTAGCACAGGCATGCTATTTTAAGACATACTTTGCACTAGAATGTGCTGGCATTCCCACATCTGCCTTTCCACAGTACAGTAGAAATTTAGTGACACTGTTGGTGGATACTGTAAAAAGCTGTCATTAGGATATATGAACTTGGGGCCTTTTTACACGACCCCTAAGATCCGCTGGCCACTTAAATTCGGACCAGAGATCTTAGGGGTTGGTTGCTCTTCCTCTGTCTTCCTCTGTCCCCACCCCCTCGGCACTTCCTGGTTGCTGGCTGCCTGAGGGATGGAGAAAAAAGAAAGCAAAGACTGCCGGTTTACCTCAGTTTTGTTCCGGGCAGCATTCAGATCTCTTAAAGGGGCGGGGCGCAAAAAAAGAACAAACAGAAGACAGGAGAGCCCCGCACTCACTATCCTTACACCGGATCAAATATTTGTCACCATCAAAGACCAGGTACAAGAAAACTGCTGTTTGGTCGCGCTAAGTGGGCGGGGTCGCACTTAATTGTCTGCAAAGTCCGGAGCTGGTGGGTAAACATTTTTAAGGTCCGGACCTTGCAGCCATTTGCGGCGGAGCTTAGGGGTCGTGTATAAACGCCCTTGGTGGATTATCTTCTGTAGCAAAACAGCCATTCAATACATTGTCATTTGTATATTGGGGACACCGATATAGTACTGTACTCTTGTAGTTATTATCAGATACAAGTAATTAATGGACAGCACTTGATTTTAATTTATCTGTTCTTAGTGCTTAATGTCTTTGAAATAAACTGCAAAATGAGTTAAATGTGTGGATGTATTTAAAATAAAATAAATAAAAGCTTCTGGAAACAAGGACTGCAGCATGCATGTATGAGGTCTTTACCTCTTTCCTCCCTTTATTATTATCTGCATTACATTGATACTTTGGGTTTTTTCCTTCCCCTTTCCTTCTCTGAGGTCACGTCCAGTTTCTTGCCATACTGACTTGAGAAAGCCAGGGTAGATTTAAGAGTTTCCAATATAGAAACACAAAGACCTGCAAGCATGGACTTTTGCAAATAAGTTTGGATATCTTTACGATCGGCACCATCCACAAATGGATTTCCTGGAACAACAAAGAGTAATTTTCCAGTCTTTTGGTTACTTCTCTGCAACTGTCACATCCTTAGCATTAAACCACTGCACTTGGCCAGTGTAAATCTTAACATCCCCAGGGTGTGGGAAAATCCCATGCATTCAGAGCATGTCCTCTCCGCACTCCAAAGTCAGCTTCTTCTTTGTGGAACAAGAGCTTTTGGGACAATTTTCACTGGGATGTCAGCATGGCATGCCACAGAGTGGGCCTAACTATCTCCTAGTTGGGTTACATACTTTCATACATTTAACCAAACCGTCTGGATGTGAATAGGAAGGGTAGGTTTATCAGATTAGTTCTCCCCCCAAACATATCTTTCTTGGTATATAAATGGTGTTGGCTATTTGTATTCCCTTTCTATCTGGTACTGTTTTTCTATTTGTTTTGTGCATTGAAAACTAAATATTCTGTCTCTTGAGCTGCAAGAGATACATGGTGGAAAGCCTCATCCAAGAGAAAATCTTAAAACACATAAAAGAACAAACCTTGCTGAGAGAAAATCAGCATGGCTTCTGTAAGGGTAAGTCTTGCCTGACAAACCTGTTAGAATTCTTTGAAAAGGTCAACAGGCATGTGGATTTAGGTGAACCAATGGATATTTATCTTGATTTTCAGAAGGCTTTTGACACAGTCCCTCACCAAAGGCTGCTGAGAAAATTGCACAGTCAGGGGATAAGAGGGCAGGTCCTTTTATGGATTGAGAACTGGTTGAGATCCAGGAAACAAAGAGTAGGTGTCGGTGGGCAATTTTCACAATGGAGAGAGATGAAAAGCGGTGTGCCCCAGGGATCTGTTCTGGGACTGGTGCTTTTCAATCTGTTCATAAATTACCTGGAGATAGGGATAAGCATTGAGGTGGTCAAGTTTGCAGATGACACAAAAATTCCATGTGATAAAAACCAGAGAAGATTAATGTAGGAATATGTAAAGTAATGCATATTGGGGCAAAAAAACCTTTTTATATCAACTCATAGGCTCTGAGCTATCCGTGATGGATCAGGAAAAAGATCTTGGTGTGTTGGACAGCTCAATGAAGGTGTCCACCAATGCCCAATGTGTGGCAGTAGTGAAGAAGGCCAATTCCATTCTAGGGATTATCAAAAAGGTGAATGGATATGAAACAGCCAACTTTATAATGCCATTATACAAAATGATAGTAAGGCCGCACCTGGAGTATTGTGTTCAATTCTGGTCACCGCATCTCAAAAAAGACATAGTGGAACTGGGAAAGGTGCAGAAGAGAGCAACTAAAATGATTATTGGGCTGGGGGAACTCTGTTATGAGGAAAGGCTAAAACATTTGGGGCTCTTTAGTCTGGAAAAAAGGTGCCTGAGGGGGGATATGATTGAAACGTACAAAATAATGCAGGGACAGAGCAAGTGGATATAGGGATGCTCTTCTCCCTCTCACAAAATACCAGAACTAGAGGGCATCCACTCCAATTGAGGGTTGGGAGAGTAAGAACAGACAAAATATTTTTTTCACCCAGCGCGTTGTTAGTCTGTGGAACTCCGTGCCACAGGATGTGGTGATGGCATCTGGCCTGGATGCCTTCAAAAGGAGATTGGACAGATTCCTGGAGGAAAAGTCCATCACAGGTTACAAATTACGATGGAGATGTGTAATCTCAAGGCATAAAACTGGAGTACTTCAAGGGCCAGATGCAGGGGAGTGGTATCAGGAAACATATATGTAGTCTAGTGCGCTCCCAGACACATTTGGTGGGGCCACTGTGAGGTACAGGAAGCTGGACTTTGGCCTGATCCAGCATGGATCTTCTTATGTTCTTATGTTCAATTGTACAATTGTGGACATGATGTTCAGTGCTATTCTGTCATGACAGCTCTTCCCAGGGGAGGGATGATGCAAATCAAGAATGCCTTGATTTACTGCCTTCCAACAATCATCCCCAAGAGGCCACTTTTGCTTCAAATCCAAATTCCGAAGGACAGTTTTTCAACTAAATTTATCTATGGGAGACTGGAAGCCACTAGTTTTCAGTTCTGTGACTGTCTTCTCAGGTTGCTGAGCATGACAAGAAGCAGTTTATTGTGATCTGACATGAATAGTAGCTTTTTTGATTGTTCTCCTTTAGAACAAAAATCTTGATCTGGATGTGGTCAGAGAGTTATTGGTTCTAGATAGAATGGTGGTTCCAGACTTAAAAGTCCCTGTAATTCTTATTTCTAAAAGTTAATATCAAAAGTTAATTTCTACATCATTTTTTCCTGTTTCCCTGCCAGAATGGGTAAATTTAGCTTTTGTTTGGCATAGTCGACGTGGTTTTTTTTTTTGGGGGGGGGTTATAAGGGAGGTTTCAAATGACTGTTTTTAAACTAGTTGTAAAACCAAAAGATTTATTCCTGGGAGATGAAAGAAGAGAAGACAAGTTGCAGTGAACTATTTCTTTGTGGGGTTTTTTGTATACAAATTATAGAGCAAGATGGGGTCTTATGCCATCAGAAAGAAACCATAAAATTCAATTGGATTTTCCTCATAAAAAAGAAACTCTGGGAAGACAAATTCCAACCCTCTACAACAGGTTTAAAGTATAAGGTAAATAACATATCATGTTCCAGTGTCAAATTAGTGTTCACATTTGTAGCAGAGGGCAGGATAAAATCCCCAGAGGATGGCTTTCTTTCATGAAAGCAAATGTTTAGAAGATGAAGCAGCAACATGAAGGAGAATAATTGCATTTTCCAGTGATACCCTCTATGACACCCTGATGGCTTTTGAGGAAGAGGCTTTATTTAGAATTAAAGCAAGAGAACATGGTGTTAATATTTCCAAATTTATCCAAGTATCCAAGTATATAAAGAAGGAATATCTGCATAGGAATTCCCCCACACGTGTGCTAGTCGTTTCCAACTCTAGGGGTGGTGCTCATCTCCATATTCAAGCCGAAGAGCCAGTGTTGTGCGCGTCCATGGCCACATGGCCAGCATGGCTGCAAGGAAACACTGTTTTGCCTTCCCGCTTTTTTATGGCAGTACCTATTTATCTACTTGCATTTACATGCTTTGGAACTGCTAGGTTGGCAGGAGCTGGGGTTATCAGTGAGAGCTCACTCTGCTGTGTGGCACCTGGGATTTGAACCGCCGAGCTGTCAACTTTGCAGCCAATAGTTTTCAGAGCCTTAGTCCGTTGAGCCACCACACTAAATCTAATGTATAGATCCAGGCATATTTGGTTATTTGGTTAGAATAATCAGGTCATCTTTTACCTCTGTGCTTTTAGTGATGCATTATCTTTCTCATTTAGTTCTGTCCCCCCCATTAAAAATGAATGTTTTCAGTCTTTGGTCTGGGTTATATGATTTGCTTTTGTTTTTGAATTTGCTCTTGTATTTCTCTTTTTCATGACAAAGATAAAGAGAATGACAGTAATAACTAATGGAAGAAAAGTGGGGTAAAATACAAACAAACAAACAAACAAACAAATAAATAAATAAATAATGTCTGAGGCATTTTCTGCCCCTGGGTCTTAATGTCAGCTAGGGAGAAAAAATGATTTTCCTGGTTTTAGCTTGTTAGTTTTCCATGTCTGAAGTAGGTGACACATTTCTTTATGTGAAATTCAGGTTATCGAAAGGCAAAGCAAACCTCTTCTAGTCTTCACAAAGGCTTTCCATATCTCTGGTGGATATTGTGATGCAGGATGTGAACTCACAGCCAACCATCTGTGGCCTGACTGACTGACCTGAATGCAGCCAGAGAACATCAGCTGTGGAAAAGAGCTGGCTTCCTAGGTCCATCTTGCATTTATTCACAAACAGTATTTAAAGATAGGGCATCTGACCGCCAGTTGACCACACCAATACTAACCTGTGTAACAAGCCACAACAGCTGTTAGCCTTCTGAGAGCTGACAGAGAAGAAACAGAGGTCTGTCCCTCTTGTAGAAGCTTGCTGCAGGTCTGAGCAGGCCACTAAAGCATGATACCATGCTCCATGTTTACTAGTCTAACTCTGCTCTGCAGCATGAGACCGAACTGTCACTGTTCCTTTGACGAAGTTTTGTTTACACAGCTCCTTGTTGCTGTGGCTGCCAGCCTAATGCTTAAATAAAAGAGCTGGTTTGTTCAGTTCACACCATATTAAGTGTCACAAGCACCACAGATGAAGGCATGGCAGGAAGTCCCATATGAATATATATGACTTGGCAGGGTGTGTGTGTCCATGGTCCCACCTTAATAGAACCTGTGAGTTTCTATAGCAGATACTGGACTTATTGATGATTTTTTTTCATTAGCACAGAAGGTGTTTATTTTTCAGATCAAAGTTGAGATTTTCAGTGGTTTTTTTAGATTTGCCAGGAGCTCATGATTCAACTTAAATAGGTTTAGTTTCTAAAAGAAAAAAAAGAAAAGAAAAAGAAAGCTTTTGAATTCCCTTAAAACAAAGCCAAATTGCCTTTCAAGGAGATTTTTGGTAGGAAGGCATAGCAATCATCAAGCTGATGGACTACATATGATCCACTCCTGAGTTAGAAGAACCAGGAAGTTCCCTGCCACAAGCACTAGAAAACTCTTGTGAGCAAGTCCTCGGAGGAACAGAGAGTTGCAACAGGGAAGGGCAGCAAAGTTTTGTCTTGCAGGTGAGTGGTCAGTGTATATTTCATCCTCAAATCAGTGCTGGAATTAAAAGGAACTACAGAAAGGGAATAAACACATTGCTACTAAAACACACTGACAGTCGAGTCATACACTAAAGTGGACATGACTTGCATTCTTCCACGTGTACGGTACTTTTCTAGCTGTGCTGTTTTGATGGTTTCACTGCTCCAAGCATCTCATCTGTCTCATTATATTCTGAGAAATATAACTCTTGAAAAGACAGTGAAGGAAGATACAGCTTAAAATAGTATATTTCTTTTTAAAAAGTTCCAAGGTGTAATTAATATGTGGAACTATATCCTGTTGATAATGCCAGAGACAGTAGAACCACTGAACCAATTTCTGAATAGTATGTAATACCATGGAATTCAATGGGCCTACAGTAGTCAGGACTGGATATTGGCTGTTGTGAATCAGAAAAGACTATTGGAGTTTATTTTTTACGTTTCCAGCTATCTAGCACACTCACAATTAGGATGTGTGACCTTCACCATTCCAATTTCTAATTAGATCTCATCCTTTGTCTTTTCTGAATGACAGCACAGAAAAGTGATTGGTATAATATTGGTTTTGTTTCTGGATGGGCAAACACGCTTGCACATGTTAAACATAGGCTTCGAAACAAATTACCAAGGTTATGGGTGTACTATTAGCTTATCAAAACACTACCGTGAAATGCAAGCTCTGCTGCCACAACCACTCTGCCAGACAAAGTAAATGTTTTCAATGTCATTTCTGCACAACAGCTATTCCTGACATCAAAACAACTTTGAATACCGGTAAGGAGATTTATGGGTTTCAATTACAGCTTGTACTGCATCATAATTCCAGCTTTATACCTTGTGCAGTGCAATGTTTGGATTTTTAATGGGTCTTGAGCAGTAACCATAAAAGTGATTCAAATTGCACCCAGTAATTATACCGATTTGCTGTTGCTTTTGAATTAAAATTTGATGAAGATTTGCTTTTTTAAAAAAGTGTTGTCTAAGGTTGTAGTTACAGTATTCTTGACACTACACTGCTTGTTAGTTATGGTCAAGTGATTTAGATCTTAAAAGGTACACATTAGAAAGCTATAAAATAATTTATTGTTTAATAGATAATAATAAATTTGATGCAGATGTTATATTAATTATAGTCTCGTGTGATGCAGGATATATCTGTGTCCTTTTGCACTTTGCTTTGAAGTTAGACATTAATTGCAAGTTAAAGTGAAGTGACAGAATTATGACAATCAGTATGATATAAATCACTCTCTCTTATGAATTCTTTTCACTTCTTTTCACTTTGAAGCCCTTAAGACTGCCTGCAGTAGACATTTCCATGATAAGCACTTTTTTATACTCTTAAGGTTATTCCCTCCTGCTCTTTAAACAGATTCTGCATGCACTTATTTTTTCTGCTTTGGTAATGATATTTATTTTTAAAAGCCATACTCTTTGCTACATGTTGGATTTGTAAAAGTAAGTGGCACAGAGTTTATTTGCAGTGAAATCATATGCTTAAGTTACATCTGAGTAGAAAAAGGTCACACTGAAAGTGTTTTGAATTCATACAGCATGAATTTCACTGTGTGTGGGAGGGAATTATCTAGGGGAGAAATACCCCACTATCTACAGTGATATCTTTGTGGTTAGTCATTGAGAGGCTACCACCAATGTAACTTTTTCTCATCAGCAAAATTCCACCTTTGTGTGAAGGAAAACAAAGAAAACTTATAATTAAGGATGGGCACAAAACAGGAAAATAGTGTTTTGTTTTGTTTTGTTTCTAGAGTAGCTTCATTTCATTTCATTACAAAACAAATTTTAAAGTAGTTTAAATGTAATTGTTTTAATTTAAATTAAGTTTAATTTAAATTTAAATTTAAATTAAAAAAATTAAAAATATGCATTGGAAAATTATTGATCCCAGGCATGCGAATGGCAGGGGTACCTTTTGCAAGAGATTTTAGGTGACCCACAGAGATTTGGAATGGTTTGGGGTTCAGGGAGCTGAGTTATGAAGCTCCAAAGGGGGTGCTCCTTTCTAATTGGAATCAATGGGAAGCCACAGCAGCATTATTGCTCACCTGATCAGTTTCCATTTCCAATTAGAAAAGTTTTTTTCTTAGAGGCACCATCCCCTTTGTAGCTTCATAACTCAGCTCCCTGAACTCCAAACCTTTCCAAATTTCATGGGGCTTGCGGGGAAGAGCTTGAGGAAGCTCCTTTGCCATTTCCTCTAGAACAAATAGTTTTCATTCTAGAACAAAATGGTGTTTTATTTCATTTCACAATGAAACGCTAGCCGCCATTTCATTTCATTTTGAAACAATTCAAAACCTTACGACATGATGAAACATTGAGTCGTTTTTCATATGTTGCCCATCCCTACTTGTAATCATTATGCCACAGAACTAACAGGGATGTAGGCCACAACTGTAGGCCTGTTCTGGAGTCACTCCTAAACCCAGATGATTTCATAGCAGCCTTACTATGTTGTGGAGGTATTAAATCTAGCAGGGAAAATCCAGAGTAAACATGCATGGGAAGGACTAGTCCATGACTGCGCTCAGTGGTTCAATAAATGCATCAGAGCTTATATAGGCCACCGTGAACACACATGGATGCAGTTTGTTCTCATGCTGTTCTGGCTGGTATTGCCAGGGGAGGTTGATCCACAAACTGAGAGTTATGGAAGGGCTGGTTAAACATTTACAACACCTGCTATTGTAGTAATGTATCACCATCCAATCTAAGTTAAATCTCAAGTCTAAGTCAAGGTGCCTTTTTTACAGTGAGATACGCAACACTAGTATACTTTTTATAGCGTTAATGGATTGCTACCTATTTGCACACTGCCCAGAGCTATAGGATTTGGCAATACCTCAATGTATTAAGTACACAGTGGTACTTCTTGATGACATTTAGTGACTAAATTGTGTAGTGAATATGTCAGATATAGAAGACCGGTTCATTTGCAGAGCTCATGAAAAGGTGTTCTAAGGAGAAGTAGGAACTAAGAAGTATTTTGCAGAAATTATTCCATCACTCTGTGGTTGGTAAACTGCATGAACAAGTTTGGTATGTTCTGCTACTTGGTTTAGATTTTAACAATATACACTGTTTACTGGATCTTTGGCTATAATTTTTGTGCAATGTGTTCTGTAAAATTGATATGAAAATAAATGTATTTCTAAATGTATTCCTGTTAATGTGGCTAGAAGGGGCTCACAGTAGCCTTTTGCTCTTAAAATTCATATCAGCTAGATGAGCTGCCAAGTTATTAATTTTTTTCCATTCAGAGCTTTGTCACATATTGTCATTGTCTATTGTGCATTTTAAACTACAAATGTCAGAACAGAGATTTCCTCATGCCCACACAGATATTGCAGGAGCTTACAGTTTAGTTTAGACTAATTCTCTAATTGTCATCTGTCAAGTCTACTTAGTTTGGCATCCTATACATGTTTCTCTGGAGTAATCTCCACTAAACTTACTTATTTATGAGTAGAATTCCAGGTTAACATGCAGTAGATTTCTTGGGAGACATGCATAGGATTTCACTATTAATATATTCATGTAGAAGTGTATATTTTGGTTGTGTATTTTAAATGTGTTTTACAAACTGGATAAGAGCATATATTTAAGAAAGATGAATATTTATTTTGAAGATACTGTGACTCTTAGTTAGAGATGTTTGACACACGTCACTCCAGTACACATGTCTCTAATATTCCATTCTTAGACAAGATGTCAGAGTGGGTTGTGGCTTCTCAGCTCCAGAAGTTCCCAGATGAGACTGATTATCTGGATCCATTTCCATCTTTCTTCAGGCCCTGGTTATGATGTAGACTGCTCTGGTTGCCTTAGTGCAGTGATGATCTGCCTGGTGTGCCGTGGGAAAAATGTTTGACCCCAGCCACAAGAGGGGGACACCCTCCACTTTTTAAAATCTCTCTCCCTTTTTATTTTTCCTTTGGCTGCTTCCCTCCCTCCTAGGACGGAAGGAGCCGAAGTTTTCGGGGTCGGGGTGGTGGTGTTGCAGCAGCAGCGGCGGCGGCGGCAGGAAACTTTGGCCGGGCGGGGGGCGGATGGTCTGCAGCTTCCAAATAGTTTGGGGCTTGCCCATCGCGACCGGCACCGGTGGAGTGGAGTTCGCCCGCAGTGCCGTGCAAAAGAGGAGGAGGAGGGCTGAGGAGGAGCATAGGCGAAGTGTGTGTGTATCTCTCTCTCTCTCTCTCTGGAGTGGGAGGGGCAGGGTCCTTTTAATTGGCATTAACTTCCCTTCCAAGACACCGGGGTGTTGGGGTGGCGGCAACGGGCGGCTGCCTGGGACATCATGCTCGGGGATGGGTGGCCGGAGTGAGCAACCAGAGGAGGAGCGGGTTTGATCAAAAGCAGGAAAGAGTAAGTCGGGTTGCAAGGCAAGGGAGACTTGGGTGTGAGTGGGGGCGGGGGGAGAGAGACCCGCCAGCTCTTGCTTCTCTCCCCCCGCCAGCCAGCAGCTGTCAGGTTGCAAGGACGAGCTCATGTTTGTATGGGGGGGAATTTGGCATTTTAACATTTTCTAATGGTGGTGTGCCTCGTGATTTTTTTCATGAAACAAGTGTGCCTTTGCCCAAAAAAGGTTGAAAAACACTGCCTTAGTGGATGATCTATGGTGGGAATTAGACAAGAGGACTATATCCTTGTTAGTTCTGTTGGGCTTTCTCTGCAGCTTCCAAATACCATCAACCATGGTACAGTGGACCCTCATATAACAAGATGTTTGTTTAACAGAAAACCCACTTAAAGGAAAAAAAATCCGGAGATAGGAGGAAATCGCTTAACAGAGTTGCCTATGGGGCAAATCCATACAACAGAAAAATGGTCGCGATTAGGGATTAATCAGTTTTCAATGCATTCATATGGGAAATTTGTACAAAGGAAAATTTGTTTAACAGAATTTGATTTGGAACGAATTAATTCCTTTATACAAGGTACCACTGTATTTTACTGGCCTGCCTCTCTGGAAAGGGACCAGGAGGCATTATTTTACAAGGACCAGGTCCTTCTGGGATAAGAGAACTCAAAAGGTGATATATTCCTGTTCAGCATCCAGACTGTGGCCTGTTGGGTCCCTCAGGGTTTTGTTTTGTCTCCTAAGTTATTTAGCATGAAACCACTGGGAGAGGTTGTCCAGAGTTTTTTGGTTTGTTGTCAGGCTATTTGGATGACACCGCACCTTGTCTCTCCTTGTCTTCTAAATCTGAAGAAGCTGTCTAGATCAGTATCTAGTGTCAGTAATTAACTGGATGAGGGTGAACAATCTGAAACCTGGGTAAGGTGTAAAAACATGTGTTCTAGGATTATTGTTTAATAGTAATTTATATCCATATTACTAATACACCTTAAATTTGAATCCTCCTCTAATGTAATTTTAATTTGCTTTACTGTTTCATCAGTTGAATCATACAAACATCATTCATACACTCTTGTACAGTATCTGACATTTGTTTAAGGATTTCATGTCTATAATTACTGGTGTATTTTGTATGATCGTAGCTCCCCCCCCCCCCCTGGTCAGCTCTTTTGATAACAATGGATAGATCAGAGGAAAGAGATTTCCAGACCCCCAAGTAATCTGGATTCTACAACAATAACTGTTGTATTGGAGGAGTCAATTGGTCTTCAAAAATTTAGAGGAGCTAGAGAAATCAACAAAATTCCCTTGGAAAAATATGAGTCAGGCAGAACAAGATTGAGATCATTTTTTTCTCTGATCCATCCAAGCCTGAAGATCACTCTCAGGGACTCCAAATAGTTTTGACATGCCAGATTGACGTCTGTCACATGCTATTCATTTACATCCAGAAAAGAATTGGGACATAACTGTTCTGACCTTTCTAACATCAATAGCTGTCAATCTCTAATGTTAATATTTATGCAGCAAGGACTTTTTCCCCCTTGTGGAAATTACATGGATCACCAGTAGTCAAGAGTCCTAGTCAAACTTCAGTGGTGTTGTTTTTGTTGTTTTTGTTGTTTTTGTTGTTGTTGTTGTATTTTTACGTAATTTTACCTATTTGGACTGTAGCTGGGTGGGCTAGCTGGCAGTTTCTGTAAGTATTTCTGTCAATAAATTACTTCTCTAAACTCTGCTTCTTTTGCCAGCCTAAATGTTGAGTTTTTTTCAGCTCCTCAAATATCTTCCACCCATATCAATGTGTTACATGTGGATACCTGCAGATTAACAGTGCATACGTGAAGGCTTCCACTGAGTGCTTTGAGGATGGGCATCCTCAAAGCACTCAGTGGAATCAAGATCTCTGCATACTATCCTTTCCTTTTGCATATAATCTACACCTAAGTGGTGGACCATACAACTTGGGTGACAATGCCAGTGCTATTACCTCTGTATCCTTTGCTCACAAGAACCATCCTTCACTTTTATAATGCATGGAACTGTTTTTTATGAAGTCTTTTAGGACTTGGAAGCATTCACTATTAAATTTATTTTATAGAACTATTTTCTGTATGCAAATAAAATAGCTTTTCCACAAGCTATATAAAGTTGATTTGATGGTATTTTGCTTGCTGGATGACAGATTTTTTTTCCAAGTTCTTCTTTTTTATGGCCATGCAGGTCAGGAAAATATGTTTTTGAAAGATTGGGCTTAGAAACTGTTTCTATCCATCTACCTGCAAAAACTAAATATTGCTTTAACCCATTTGTAAAAGTACTGTGTTGAAGGAATTTAGGATGAAGAACTCATGGATACAAAGCATATAACTGAAAGTTATAAATGTAATATACAGTATATGGAATCTAAGTGAGATTTCTTTCTGTCTCCTTTCTCTGCTTTGTCAAAACAAAATATTAATTGCCAAGAGATAAAACTAATGATCTCAAAAATGAATGGAAATGGTCCCCCCAAATAATAAGCAATTGGAATATAAGAGTACAGTTTTTTATGGAAACAGGGTAGGCAAGGCAGAATTGAGCATCATTTCCTTGGGCAATGTTACTCCTCTCAAATGGTCAGTAATTGGGTTCTGTCACAAAGAGGAGCAGCACTCCAAAATCCTGTTGACTCCAAGAACCATGGCTAGTGTCCAGGGACAATGGAAATTGTAGTCCAATACCATGTATTATTTATTTATTTTACAGAATTGTTTTAGCCACCCTGCTACCAAATGGTCCCTGGGTAGAATACAGCAGTATATTAAAATTATACAACATATTAAAATTATCAAAATAAAAAGCAGTTTAAAACAATTAATATACAAATAATAAAATCTCACTGCTCATATGCCCAGCTAAAAGAACATTATTTAATTAAAATGCTGGCTAAACAGGTAGGGCTTTGCCTGGTGACAAAAGCCAGAAGCATCAGGACCAGGTGGGTCTCTTTTAGGAGGGAATTCCAAAGTCGAGGGGCAACGACTGAGAAGGCCCTGTTTCGACATGCCACCCCTCACCTCTTTAAGGGATGGAACCTTCATCAGGGCCTCCTAGCCAGATCTTAGGGTACAGGCAGGCTCATATAAAAGAAGGCAGTCCTTTAAATAACCAGGTCCTAAGCTGCTTAGGGCTTCATATGTAAACAAAAGTATTTTGAGTTGGACCTGGGTAGCAATTAGCAGCCAGTGTAAATTTTGTAGAACCGATGTGATATGAACCCACGTGGTGGCACAACTCATGAGCTGTGCAGCCTGGTTTTATACCAGTTGCAATCAACAGACCACCTTCAAAGGCAGACCCATGTAAAGTGCATTACAATAGTCCAATCTGGTTGTTACCAGTGCATGTGTGACTGTTGCCAGGCTCTGCATATAGATAAGGGCAAAGTTGATATAATCTCTGCAGCTATAAAAAGGCACCCCTGGCCACCAAGTCCACCTAAGCTTCCAGGGTTAGACCCAGGTCCAGAAGTACCCCCAATCTGCAGACCTTGTGCCTTGGGGGGAGTGAGACCCCGTCCATGGCCCTCTAACCTATCAGGCGGAACACTCACCAACAACACTTCTGACTTGTCTGGATTGAGCTTCAGTTTATTGACCCGGATCCAGTCCAGTTCAGTTTATTGACCCGGATCCAGACCTCGAATCCAGGCATGAGTTCAGAACAGAGACTGCCACACCTGGATTGGTGGAGAATGAGAGGTAGAGCCTAGTGTTGTCAGCATATTGCTGACTTCTCAGCCCAAACCTCTTAATGACGTCTCCCAGCAGTTTCATGTATATATTGAATAACACGGGGGATAGTATAGAGCCCTGGGGAACCCCTTGACACAACTGCCATGGGTCACAGAAGCTATCCCCCAGCACCACCTTCTGGACCCGGTCAGCCAGGTAGGAGCAGAACCACAGTAGAACAGTGCCTCCCACTCCTATCCCAGCCAATCTATCCAGAAGGACACTAGCCATGATGGGCAAGGGACGAGTTTTGTAGTGGTGGCATGGACAGCTCCAAACACCCTGTCCATATCCTCAGGTCTCAACAACTGACTGGACACTCTGTGAATCCGATCGATTTTCTCCTTCAAAATGGGCAGGAAATTCACCACAGTGAGCCACTGAGTGGTCCGGGACCTCCAATGGGTTACCTGGTTGAAGAAGATCCCAGGCCACTCGAAATATCTCTTCTGGGTGGCATTCCGAAGAAGCAATATAACTGAAGAAATGCTGCTGATTTGCCAACCATATAGCCACAGAATAGGCCCAATGATGGGCTCTAAACTGTTTTTGATCAGAGTCACAGTGATATTTTCTTCACCTTTGCTCAAGCTGTCTCCCAACCCACTTCATCGCCTGAAGCTCCTCTGTATACCATGGAGCCTTATAGGCTCTGCAAGTTGGGAGAGGGTGCTTAGGCACGATTGTGTCAACCACCCGGGCCATCTCCTTGTTCCACAAGGCAATCTGGGCTTCGACAAGAGCACCGACCATATCAGCTGGAAACTCCTCCAGAGCATTCAGGAATCCTTCAGGACCCATAAGTCTCTGGGAGTGGATAATTTTAATTGATCCCCCACCCTGCTGAGGGCAGAGAGTCTAAACTTTGCCAGAAAACGGTCCAACCATGACAATGGGGTCAAGGTTAATCCCCCACATATGGACCACCATCCTCCCATTCCATTTAGAATACTAGGTTGAGGGTATGGCCTTTCTCATGAGTCGGACCCGATGACATATTGAGACAGCCCCATTGTTGTCATGGCAGCCCTAAAGTCCTGAGCCGCTCCTGTGAAGGTGGATGAGGGTGATCTAATTGTTTGCTGATCTGGCATTCAGCAACAGCACCATGTGGCCCAGGGGCTGGATGATATGGTCACCTGGTACCAATTGACTGGGGATAGAGCTAGAAGGGAGGATACATGTAAGGTACCTAACCTCTGTTCTCCTACACAGGCCTGCTCTACCCCCACCACCGAATCTCCCCCTGCCCCATATTGTCTTTATTGGTTGTCCTTCCAAGCCCTTCCAGACCCTCCTATTCTCCAGTCAAAGCCTCACAGATGGGTGTCCTCTCACACAACCCCTCCCCTTCTGATGGCACTAACTCTCTCAGGTTTCTCTCACCAACACAGATGAGAGGCCAGGTGAATTTCAGCCTGGGGGGAGGGCTGAGAAGCACATTGGCAGTTTTTTTAGAGCACAGGGAAAACTGTCACTCAAGACCTGTGTGGGGTGGCAGATGGTAGAGGACTTTCTGGGCAGAACAACTTTGCTCTGGAGGCCCTTAGCAGGCTCAGCTTTTCAAGATCCTTCTTCCCTTGGCCAGCTGGCTGGTGTTGAGGGAGGTGGGGCAGCTCAGGCAGCAGAGGAACAAGGGCCTGGTTCTGGAAGTCAGCAGAGATCTGAGGCCAAACTCACCACAGGGAAGGCTGACTCTCACCCCAGGTTCTGTAGAGAACTCTCCTGGCACAGGAACATTTGATAGTGAATGTGAAATTAAATTGAGACTAATTAATTTTTCACTGAAATTGTATTTCTGAATTTCTTTTAAAAGTCCGTTTCACCCAATTGAGATGTCTGGGCAGTACCCTAGAACAATGCCTAGAAGTGCTATGGTTCCCATTAGCCATCTGCTTCTAAACTGTGGCAACCCCAGAGACGTTTAAAGTCATCCAAAATTATTGCTTTAAATTTCTTATTGATCTAGGCAGGCTGCACAGGATTTAAGTTCATTTGTCCTGTCAACAATGCCTCTGTAACAGTTGTAACTAGAATAAAGACATTAAGAATGGATGAATGACAACAAAATGGATGTGTGGCAAAAAGTTAAACAATATTCTTTTCAACTTATATGAAGCTCACTATATCATGACCCTAGGAAGGAATTCCCACAGATAAAGCAAGGCTTCGTCTGGCATACATAAAGATTATTCTGGTGTTCTCAGCACTGTCCATAATGTTGTGGTGTGTGATAAAGATGTTGATTATTTGAGGATCAAGTAGAAATCAGGGTGGGTGGGTCATCCTGTCTGAGTGAAAGCCCCTTTGATTTACAGTGTGATGAAGCAGCCAAGAAAGCGAATACAATTCTTGCTTGCATGAACAGAAGCATAGTGTCTAGGATCAAGTACCACTCTAGTCTGCTCAGTTCAGACCCCATCTGGAGTACTGTGTCCAGTTCTGCACACCTCAGTTTAAAAAGGATGTTGACAACAACCTTGAACAGGTTCAGGAGGGCAACCAAGATGGTTAAATGTCTGGAAGCAATGTCTTATGAGGAGCGGATTAGGGAACTGGGAATGTTTAGCCTTACAAAAATAAGGTTGAGGGGGGATATGATAGCCATCTTTAAATACATGAAAGGATGTCATATCAAAGAGGGGACAGGTTTGTTTTCCATGGCTTCAGAGACCAGAACTCGAAGCAATGGTTTCAAACTAAAGAGATTTCATCTGAACATTAGGAAGAACTTCCTGACAGAGCTGTCCGGCAGTGGGATATGCTGCCAGAGAGGGCACTGGAGTCTCCTTCTTTGGAGGTTTTAAGCAGAGGCTGGATGGCCATCTGCCGAGAGTACTTAGATGGTGTTCCTGCATGGTGGGGGATTAGACTGGATGGCCCTTGAGGTCTCTTCCATGATTTTATGACTCTATGACTCAATGAACAATTAAGAAACCAAGAGTTTTCAACCAATTACATATATTTTAAGGAAGGCTGCAGGTAGTGGTACAATAATGTAAAATAGAAAGGGTGAAAATCCTGCAGAAAATATAACATAGCTCTTAATGTTCATGGTTTATGTATTCACTTCAGATAAATAGTTGCTCTTGGTTTATTGATGGTGGTGGTTCTCAAGGCTGGTGGTTTCATGTTAGTATTTAATATTCCATTGGTCAGGTTTCAGGGGATTTGAGAAAGTGGTTGATATGAGTTAATTATTTCTTGGCTTTTAAATTCTCTGTAATAATGTTTTTGAAGCAGAAAAAATACACAAATTTCCACAATTACTTTTCTGCTTCCTGGATTAAAAAATACCAACTAATTTGTGGCTCTTTTTTCCCAGGCAAGTTGCAAGTGAGTTAGAAATAAATGGTAGTATTTACAGTGAAATTGCTCTTTTCTAAAATTGAGATATTTAATACTGGAAGCTTGTTTAAAAATCATTATAGCAGAAATTATTCTCCAAAGAGCTCAGAGAGTGTTCTTTATTATTTCTACCCCAGAGCTGAAGTTGCAGAACCAATTAGGAAGATATATTTGAATATTTTGATTGTTTGCCCCTAAAATATGTATGGAATAGTGCCAGAGTTCTAACAGTATTGCAATGACCCTTTATCTGTATCAAAAAATGACTATTGCTACTAATATGAAAATGATCACATTTTCCTTCCATTATTCAGTAATTATCATTAATGTGTTTAAAGCTTTATGAACATTAATAAAGGAAATATCTTCCAATGTGCAACTGAACCCAATATCAATGCCCCCAGGTGATCATCCTATCTTTCATCAGTCAGTCCTGCATCATGGGCATATACTAGACAAGATGGTCTAGTACAGTGTTGGTGAACCTATGGCATGGGTGCCAAAGGTGGCACTTGGAGCCCTTTATGTGGGCACCCAGCATTGCCCGTTCACAGCCACCTGTATTCAGGTTAAATGGCTATATTGGCACTTTGTGGAAAAATTAGTGGGTTTTGAATCGCAGTTTGGGCACTAGGTCTCTAAAAGGTTTGCCATCACTGGTCTAGTATATCATAAGAAGAGGAGATTCTCTAAGAGATAAAAAACATTTGTTAATCTTACCAAGAGTTTGTCTTGCCTTGTTCCTTAAGATGACACCTCTTTTTTCCTGGTGGTGGTAGTGTCCCAAGCAATACCTGAAAAGGAATGTTGTTGCAGCAACAACCAGCTAACTGAAGGGAGAAAATTGTGGGGTAGTTGTCATATCACTGCACCTCCAAAAAGAAGGAGAATACTTTTGACAGTGATGATAGTACTGACAACAGCAGGACACCACAGTGGTGATGATGGTGCCAAGAAGAAAGCTGAAGAGGAGGTGGCCACAGCATCTGCATTCTTTGATCTTCATCTTCTGTACAAAACTACAGTATCTCTTTCTACCTCAAATTTAATGGGATTGCTGAGTTGTGACTGGGAGGAATCCTCGAGCCAGTTCCTGAGGGGATTGTTCATTGGGAAATTGTTGCCAGGAGTTGCATGCAAGTATGTGAAGGGCATTCTGTAAAAACCAGTTTCTGAAAAAGACATGCATCTTATGATGAGAATAAATATAGCAGGTTTTGAATTGGCTTCGTATATTCTTTCATTTGTAGGAACGAACTCATTTGATGAAGCGATTCGTTTACAAAAGGTAGCAGAGAACCAGTTCGTCATTGTACCATGTCCTTTCAAATCATCAAGAGTAGCAGTAAAAAACTTTCTCCTGTCTTTCCACTTTAATGAAATGAAGCAGTGGTTGTAAATAAAGTTACAAGCATATTCTTCTGAAACATTGCAGTCAGTCATTGCTGTCACCTAAATGTGTCTATCAGAATTTTCAGTGATGTGAAATGCGGACGACAGGCTTGCTCAGAAAAATGAAAAATTCTCCACACCCTTTCTAATATTTAACGGTACATAAGGATAATATAAGCTGCCTAGATGCCCTAAGCACATCCAATCTCGCTTGATTTTGGAAGCTAAGCAGGGTCGGCCCTGCTTAGTACTTGGATGGGAGACCACCAGGGAATAAATATCAGGTGCTAGAGGCACCTGGAGTTGGAACTGGCAAGCCACTACCGTATTCCTGCCAAGAAAACTCCATGGACGTGGAGTCATGAAAAGTCAGTCATGACTGTAACGACGCAACACACACACACACACACACACACACACACACACACACAAGGATAATGTAGAATATGTTGAAAAAGGACAGACTGCAGAATGGGCACAGCAAAAACCTAAACTCAGTTGTAGATGGAATTCCTGTCAGCCTAGATGCAATCAACGAGGATGTATTTATGTGCATAATCACCCAACCACCCCATTCTTTATTCAGTGAAGCTAAGATGACTATTGAGCTGCTCCTTACCTTCCATTAATTTGATCCAGGAGAACAGGAAAAATACCATGTGAATATTTTTCAATATGTCATTATTGATTTTTGAATATCTTTTTATTGAATTTGTCTCATTCTCTTGTATTAATATGAGAAACAAAATAACCTGTGAGCTGGTACCCGTATAATGTTTTCTCCATTTTAGCACTTTGAGAACAGTGTTTGTGCAAATCACATATCTAAACTGAACTATGATGCTGCTGCCTTGTTGCATAGACTTTTACAGTAATAACATTTTAGAACCTGTGGATGTGGATGATAAAGTCCAGGCCCTGTCAAGAAGCCACAGTGGGGAAACATACTCCCAAACAAACCACTGAAGTAAATTAGAAGCATTGGGTGGGCCATTGCATTTTTATATCAGTTAGCCAGCCCTCTCATGCTTGTGTACATCTGTCATTTCTTTCACAAAGGGAAATGGCTTTAGTTTTGCACAGAGACATTCTGAGCAGACATGGGAGAACTTGATGAAAACACAATCATTGTCTTGTTCCTGCACTAGAAGTAAGGAATTGTGCAAGTCCTAGCCTTCTCCTGATGAAAGCTTATCTTGTCAACAATGAGTAACCTTAATTTTATCTTCATATCTCTAGTCCTCTTGAACTTAACTGATGACCTTGGGTTTAGCATTATGCAAGAGAGTCAACATTATTTTCCTTTCTCTGCACCATGTACAATTTCAGATAAATCTGCAATGTTTTTCTTACCTTTCCCTTTTTATACTAAATTGCCCCAAACTTTATAACCCTTCATTATAGGGTTATTCTCCTCTTCATCCTTTTTGTTGCCCCTTTTTCTCCTTTCCCAGCTCTGCAGTATTATTTTCATTTTGAAATTCAGCAATCAGAACTTTAAACAACAATGTGAAATGACTGTGGATTTCATTTTTACATATATTTCAGTTTTTGAATACACATTCATATGACTAAAATATTCATTTCACTTGTCTAGCAAGTGTTTTATAAAAATAGTTTACAAAAGTACAGAATATTGATGAGAGGTAAATATGTAAATAAAAGAGAAGAGACCTAAATATTGGTGGAAGAGACTTTTTGTTATATATTGACATAAAAGCACATATTGCTCTATTTGTCATTACACATATGTTACAGTAAAAATATAGCAATAGGAAATTGTGTTTTTTATTTGTTTGTGTATTTATTTGGTTTTTTTTTTACTGTACCATCTGAACAATAGTCACTCTGGGCGGTTACAATATACATTTTTACTAACTTTTATTTAAGTACAGTACTTACTTTGGCAAAGTAGCTGGATTTTTTAAAAAAATCTGAATGTAGAATTTTAGCCCATACAATATGTAATATTGGAGACAAATTGGTTAAACACTATATTCAGTCTTTAAAAAATAAATAAATCCCCTTTTCAGACAGTCTACAATACTGTATACTTAAATATGAAATATAAGATTTGAACAATCATTTTTATAGAGTTTATAATTTTCTTTGGCACTGTATTTTTATTAAAATAATGAAAATAAAATATGTTTCAGTAAAAATGCTTATGACATCTTCAGGAAGCATTTTATGCCATAATTTGATAGTGAATCCTGCTGTGGCATCACATATGGCAATCTTGAATAATCATATTGATATTTAGAAATAATAAAGAGGCTGCAAGAAAAGCATACAGGTTCATTGGTCCCACTAGGAATTCTTTGCTTTGGCAGGAATTTGAGACTATGCTTTTTTACTATTAATTCTCATAATGGGCACGAAAGTAAAGAAAGTGAGCTGGCTCGTGAGTCTGTTCAATCTAAAACAATATGGCACTTTGCTGTTTGTATGTGTGTGTGTGTGTATTGTGTCATTGCAATTGTGACCATGTCTTTGTGACACCATGTTCATGGAGTTTTCTTGCTAGGAATACTGGAGTGGCTTGCCAGTTCCTACTCTAGGAGCCTAAAGCACCTGGTGTTTCCTGGTGGTTGCCCATCTGAGGAACATATTTCAAAATATGTTATATTTTTTCTTTATATATTTGTTAGTTTTATGTTTTTTATATGTTCCTTTTCAAAGTAGCTCACACTCAATTAAAACAATATAGCAATCACTGTGATAAACACTCTAAGAACAAATACCGTGTTTCCCTGAAAATAAGACAGTTATATTAATTTTTTCTCCCAAAGATGCACTAGGTCTTATTTTCAGGGGATGTCTTATTTTTCTATGAAGAAGAATATGGTACTCATTTATTGTTATCTTATTATTGGAGAGACCTTATTTTCGGGGGATGCCTTATATATCCGTGAGAGGCAAAACTGTAAGTAGGTCTTATTTTTGGGAGATGTCTTATTTTCGGGGAAACAGGGTATATAACATTATTATATAGTATTAATCATAATACTAATTTTCAAAAAAGAAATTCACATTTTGTGTCAATTTGATTTGTGCCTTTTGGATAATTCTTGGAGGTCTTGGAATTTTGAATTCAATTTTTGGTAATTCTGATTTTTTTTAAAAATTTAAAGCGATCATTTTAACAATACATTAACATCATGTAGCTTAACAAATTGTTAGTATAGTTTCTCACCCGGTGGTGATCGAACAATGTGTCAGTTCACAGTGGTGTTTCTAGAAAAGAAGGATCTGCCATCAGGTGGTCTCATTGCTTGGAGGATGCCCACATCTTTTCACACTCACTAGAGAGGATCCTTCTTTCTCTCAACCCCCCCTTTTGTTATTTTGTTTTGGAACATCAGTGAATCTTAAAGGAACAGTAGAGAATGTTAGTAGTATATTGTAGAAAGAAAGTATTTCAAATGGATGGAACCCCAGGAAAGTCTAGCTCTTGCTTTTACACAGAACAGAGTTACTTGGAGGACACTTAATTAGCTATAGACTGGAGTTGGTATGATCAAAGTGAACCTAGGAAAAATAAGTGTACACCTTAACACACTCTTTTGCAGTTGTAGAGAACAGTCAACTTTACACCTGTCTCAATCAATGTATGTCCTACCACGTGTATTCAAATGCTCTTGATGTTACCTTTTACTGAAGTGAAAATGATATGTTTTTGAATTGAAAGGCAGTGCTTTTAAGAACATAAGAATAGCCCTCTGGGACAGGCCACAGCCCATCCAGTCCAGTATTCTATCTCACACAGTGACTCACCATTTGGTTCAGGGTATTCCTAAGCAGATGTCTTCACCTGCATACGATTCCCTGCAAATGGCATTGAGAGATATCCTGCCTATCTCTTCAACCCAGAGGTTGTCCTTAGGCATCCAGAATGATAGTCATTGATACCCTTGTTCTCCATGAACTTGTCCAACCCTTTCTTAAAGCTGTCAAGGCTGACAACTGGCACCACTTCTTCTGGCAGGGAGTTCCACAGACCAGTGATCCTCTGGGTGAAAAAGTACTTTCTCTTATTTGTTTGAGATCTAGCACCCAAAAGTTTCATGGAGTGCCTCCTAGTTCTAGTGTTGTGCGATAGAGAAAACAATTTTTCCTTATCTACTTTGTCCACACCATGTATGATTTTATAAACTTCAATTAGGTCACCTCTTAGGCACTGTCGTTCAGGAATGAAGAGGCCCAGCAGCCTCAGATGGTAAGGAAGGTGTTCCAGTCCCCTAATCACTCTAGTTCTCCTCTGCACTTTTTCCATTTCCATAATATCCTTCTGGAGGTATGGTGACCAGAACTGTACACAATACTCCAGATGGGGCCTCCCCATAGATTTATAAAGAGGCAAAATGACATTTGCTGACTTATTTTTATACCTTTCCTAATAATCCCTAGCACTGCGTTTGCTTTTTTCACTGCTGTGGCACACTGGGTTGGCACCTTCATTGAATTTTCCACCAGGACACCAAGGTCCCTTTCCTGGTTTGTTGCAGAGAGTTCAGACCCCATCAGTTTATAAATGTAATTGGGGTGTTTTTTGCCCCAACCTGCATTACTCTGCACTTACTAAGGATGAAACTTATTTGCCACTGGTTTGCCCACTCCCCCAGTGTCAGGAGATCTCTCTCGAGATCCTCACAATCTCTCTCAGGTTTTACTACCCTGTACAATTTATTGTTGGCAAATTTGGCTACCTTGCTATTTGCTTCTGCTTCTAGATCATTTATGAAGAGATTGAAAAGCAGGGGTTCCAGTACAGAACCTTGTGGGGATCCCACTCTTTACTTGCCTCCACTTGGAGAAGTGTCCATTTGGTGCTACAGTTGCTGATCCAGGACAAGACCTGTCCCTTGATTCCATGACAGGCAAGTTTATTCAAGCACCTTTGGTGCAGGACCTTGTCAGAAGCCATTTGAAAGTCCAGATAAACAATGTCAACTGGATCTCCCTTATCCACATGCTTGTTGACACTCTCAAATAATTCCAACAGATTAGTGAGGCATGATTTGCCCTTGCAAAAGCCAGATTGGCTCTCCTTCAGCACCACCTTCTCTTCTATGTACCTATTAATTTTATCGTTTAGGATGCCTTCCATCACTTTACCTGGGACACATGTCACACTGACCGGTCAGTAATTTCCTGGATCACATTTAGATCCTTTTTTGAAGATTGGTGTGACAGGAACAAAGAAAAAAATAATTAATTTCATCTTCTTTGAACATTCTGAGCATGTTGAACTGTACTTTGTTTTGGGTAAGAATCATTCAAATAATGAATATGCATTAAGCAGTCATTTAGTCATCTTGTTATTCATTCATTATATGGGTCTAGACGATTGAGACATACAGACATTAATTCTTAAAAATAAAATGACAAGTAAAATATATGCAGACAACGTCCTTCCTATTATTTGTATTCTCAAAGGGAATTATTTGTGATACAGTTTTGAAAAAGACAAAATTCAAAAATAAGGAAGCTCAAATTTTAAAATACTAGCCAGTTTTTCTCTTTGAGTTATTTGTGAAAAATATTCAGACACCAGTGTTCTGCATTTGTCTATTTTAATTAATTACACTACTGTTTTTAATTAATTAATCCTACCTTTAGTCCCATGAGCTTCAACTGGTATATGTTGTTGTTTGTGACTTCCCTTTTTCCTCCCATCAATTTTGTAAGGTATGTCAAATTGTGGGAGAGCGAGCATGTAACTGTCCAAAGGTCACCTAGTGAGTCTCAGGCCTCAGTGGAAAGTAGAACTTGCATCTTTCCTTTCTGACCTCAATATTCTAACTACTACACCATATTTGCTCAAAGTTAATAAAAGTTAATTTTGTCAGATATTAGTTAGTGAAACTATGAAACAGGTGTACAAAAATGGTCTGTATGTATTTAATTGATTTCTAAGATGGAGTCTGCAAATGTGCAAAGTCACAGTGATTCAATCTAAAAGTTTTATCTATTAGACTGCAGGTGAAAAGAATGGGTTTAAATGGGTTTGGCTGATGCAAGGTACTGCAATAGCCATGATGCAATGTGTAACCTGATTGGACAGAAAAATGTATATAAATGCTCTGTTTGTTAATCAGTGTTCACTGGGCCTTTGTGAGTAAGGTACCCACCATTATTTGTCTCTCTATGATATGTACTGATTATGTATGCTAGGGCTGTCCAAGATGTCGACTGAGGGCGACCAGTGGCCTGTGGCACCTTCAGTGGTCGCCGCCAGGTCCCCTGTGCAGGAGGGGGGAATTCTCCCTCACTCACTCACCCTTTCCAGTGGTGGGGGCAGCGGCAGCAGCTCCATTGGCGGTGGTGGGCCCAGCAACCCGCCCTTGGCCTGCCTCCGTGCCCGCCACAAGCCACCCGCTGCCACCGCACCCCACCCCTGCCACCTGCATCACCCCTGCCACCATCGCCATCACCCCCGCCCTCCCACCGCCATCACCCTTGCCCAGGCCCTGCCAGCTGACCCCACCACCACCGCCATCACCGCCCATGCCGCCACTGCCACCATCACCCCCACCCTGCCATTGACCCCCACCATGCCGCCATCACCCCAGGCCCCACTTGCTGACCCCAGCACCCCCTTGCCAATCACCACTGCCGCCGCAGTCTCCCCTGCCCCTGCCCGTTGCCCCTGCCGCTGCCACCACAATCACCCCGCCCCCCACTGCTGCCCCACCACCACCGACCCTCTTCTACTGTCGACTGCGGGGGGTCTAAAGAAGCACCAGGTAGGTGTCGGGCTATTCAAAGTTGAACAGCCCTGATGTATGCCATGTATGATGAAACAATGTTATTCTGTTGATTTGTCTCCATGTAACTTATCTGTCTATATATATGTAATATAGCTGTTTTGTTTTAAGTAAGCTCTGACTTCATTTGTTTCTGCTTCTGTCTTATGTAATTATTCAATAAGTATTTGCTTCTGATGGCAGAACAAATTACAAAATACTTAACAAATTTATTATAAGCCATCACATGTTGTAGCAACCACACATATAAGGTAACTGAACATTTCATTCTGGCTGTGAACTGAGAGTGTATTTAATATTCAGGGCCAGTAGAAAAATAACATGTTGCAGCATTTAAATGGCACCGAAACCCTACAGCAGAGCACTATAACAAAAAAAAAAAAACCCTCTCTGTTTCAGGGTATATCCCATAACTTCCTAGCAGTTGTTTTATGGCGTAAGTACAGGGAGCTGCAGAAGGGTGGAGGGAGTTGTTGATCCTTGTGGAAACAGTGCAACCCAGCAGAAGTATGCTGATAAATTCTGGCCTCTGTAGTTTGCAAATTGTTGTGATATAGCTGGACTATATCCAAGGAATTTCAGTTCTTGGTGGAACATTTTGCACGAGTGATGGTGGGGAAATGGGGGAGGTTTGATTTGAAGAAAGCAATAGTTATTGTGGATCAATGTGGCCCTTTTAAGCTCCATGGGAAGGTGGAGACCTCTCTAGTGATCCACTTTGCATTTTCATCATAGCTAAAGTTCAGATGTCCCATTCAAAATAAAAGATGCTGAACTTACTTTGCCTGATGCTGTCAGTAAGTGTGCTATTGAATTATGATAACCACCTTCTTAGTTCAGAAACCACTGCATCTGGGAAAAAGAAGATATAGCCTTACAAATTATGATATTCAGATGTGAGCCATTCTTGTTGCTCTCCCTCTAGCTTAAAAAAATAGATAGCAGAAACATCTTATCTGCGTTTTTAAAAAGCAACTGAATATTCCATGGAAGATTAAGCATCTCACACTATTTTCCCTTGAGATCAGAATGAAATCAATGATGTCTAAAGCTCAACACAGCATGTTTTACATATGAATTTTTTACGAAGCTGATAATGCATTTGGGACACACTTAGAATTAAGGAATGATTGATTGAATCTGCTTTGCATATATTCACCCTTCTGTGCCCATCCTGAAGAATCATAAAGTTGAATGGACAGTATTATGTTAAGTGACCTGCAGTAATCATGTTTATAGCATTTTAGGCATATTTTGTGTATCCTCCAGCTGCTAGATGAAACCTGAAGTTTTGCATTAAAGCAAACCCCTCTATTCCTGTTCAAAATAGTAGGTATCATTTAAATTGTATTCTAATCAGCAATAATGAGCTTATTGTAATTCCAGTTATGCATATCATTTCCACAAATGTTTAAAGTACAGTTGTATTTTCCCTTTAATTAATAAATAGCTGTGGCCAAAGTGTTTTTTTTTACCACACCTAGACACGAGTACCAACTATACTGATTTCTAGAGAAGGCAGACCTGGCAATAGGGATGAATGCTTTCATCATACCATGACTGGGCTACTGTGATGTGCTTTGTGTAGGTATTAGAGATGGGCACGACCAGGAAAAATTACGTTTCGAGTTGTCGTGTGTCGGAGCTGGCCCGTTTCGGCTCGTTTCCGTTTTTCGCGAAAATTTCCAAAGATTTGTTGTTTCATTTGTCGGGTTTTCATCTGTCGTTAGTACTGGTTTTTGGGGGGTGGGCTCCTGGAGGCACCTCTCTGGGGTGGGTGCCTCCTCTGGCCCGCCATTAAGGGAAAGCGGGCTCCTGGAGGCACCTCGTGGGTGCCTCCTCTCCTCACCCGCTACAAAATGGCATGCATAGCCAATTGGATATGCATACCATTAAGTTGCAGTTGCAGTAGCAGGCAGAGGCACCTCTTTCGGGTGCCTCTTTGACTCACTGCCTGCTTGGGCTGGAGCGAAGTGAGAGAGGACCGGACCCCTACGGGCGCCCGCTGTGACTCACTAAGAAGGGAAGTGTACTTGCTGTAGTGCAGTGTGAGTACACAGATCTGGCTTGGGGTTAGGGGTTAGCGCAAGGGCTAGGATTAGGGTTACTGGTAAGGTTAGGGTGAGTTACTGGGGTGCACCTCTGGGTGCCTCTCTGACCCACTAAGAAGGACAGTGTACTGGCGTATGGGTTAGGGTTAGGGTTAGGGTTCGGCCTAGGGTTAGTGGCTTTTTATGCCCGACTGGCACATCCCAGAAGTCTCGGTCAAAACCTGGCCACGTGGCCATGCAATTGGTGGAATGGCTCCAAAAATTTGCATGGTCCACTCCCATGGCCAGCCCATCATTGCGCAGGTGTAAAAAAATAAAAATAAAATAAAATAAAATCAGTGGAGACGTTTTGTTGCAAGAAAAACCCACTGCTGCTACTGAAAAAATTCAGGCAGTTTTAAAATAGCTATTTTCACATGTTTCTGTGGTGCTTTGGTGTGTTTTTGGACCACGATTTCAAAATAAATATTGCGGGTCGCCCCATTTTGGATCCCCCGCCCGCACCGCATGGTATGGCGAGTTGGTGAGATGACAAGGATGTGCAGCCCAGGAGAGGAGAGGGGGGAGGCCGGGGACCCCCCGCCCCCCAGAAACCACCCTTCTGGTAGGTGCCCTCACTGAGGCAGGCCACAAGCATATTTTCGCCTGCTTTTTTGGCCGGGATCGGGTTTTTTTTTAATTTTTAAAACCACCCTTGGCGTGGGCTGCGACTCGGCGACGAGGATGCGCACTTTACGCAGCCCTCGGGACCCCCAGAAACCACCCCTCAGGTGCCCCCTCACTGAGGCAGGCATATTTTCGCCTGCTTTTTTTGGCGGGAATCGTTTTTTTTTTTTTATTTTTAAAACTTTTTTCCTGTGCCGCGCCGCACTGCTTGGCGAGTTGGCGTGGGCGAGTGCGACTCGATGACGAGGATGCGCACTTTGCACAGCCCAGGAGAGGAGGGGAGGTAGGCCGGGGACCCCCCCCCAGAAACCACCCCTCTGTTAGGTGCCCCCCTCACTGAGGCAGGCATATTTTTGCCTGCTTTTTTGGCCGGGAATCGGGTTTTTTTATTTTTAAAACCTTTTTCCTGTGCCGCTTGGCATCACGTGATTGCTGCGATGCCAGGAACGACAACGACAAATCAGACTCAATTTTTCTTTAGTCGGTTCGAGTTCGAGTTCTGGCGGAGTAATTGTTGTTACCGTTTCCGTTACATAATGGAAACGAGAAACGGAAACGGAAACAAGAATTTTGCCAAGTCGTGCCCATGTCTAGTAGGTATTGCTTTGAAGAGTGTTTCAAAACTTGAATGTTATCAAAAAGCAGCGGACAGGTTATTAATTAGACCTAAATGTGAGAGCTGTTGTTTCAATAAGTACTTTGACTTCTATTTTGACAAATTTCTTGGACAGCTCAATATTCTGGTTGTAATGTTTAAAAGACTTGTGTGGTATGGGACCAGGATATTCGAAGGTCCTCCTTCTCAAGCATATATTTGTATCACGATTAGATATCCTCTTTTGTGTTTCAAATATAGTTGATGTGGGAAAGGGTTTTTCAGTGACATTATAACTTTGGAATTTCCTATCTGTTCCACTTTTCTCCAGTAGCTTTTCTGAAGTGCCAAGAATTTCCTTTATATCTGTCTCTGCTTTCAATCCAGTTTTTTTGTAGTGCAAACCTGATCTTTACATTGTCTTTAAATTCTTCAGGAATGTGATTTAAATTATATTTTGGAACTATAATTGTTTTATCATTCTTCATCTTTATTTGAAGTGTTACTGTTAGCTGTTCAACGATACTGCAGTTTCTGCATGCCATGTTTCCAGTTATGTCATTTGTTGGTTTTTTGTTGATTTTATTTTTAGCAATATAATATCATATAACCTGCTCTTGCATTTTCCACTTAAGTGATCTTGCTAAGAGAGTCCAGATTTTTGACATATAGACAATCTCTGTGTAATTGCCATCTTTCTCTCCATAGGGGGCTCAGCTAACTGTGTCCCCCGCATGGTAATCACAATTAAAAACACCATAATGCTTAACTGACTAATAGTACCCTTCCATGCTACGTAGCATATTGGGCAGCAAGGATTCTCCAGTTCATTCAGTTTTGTGAGAGTGTTTCGGCATCCTTCCATGCAATATTCCTTCAGCTCTTGTGTTAGCGTTCTTTGCCATGTTATCTGAGGGCACCCTTGTTGTCATCTGATGATCAGAGGGTCCAACTCATCGCTCGTTACCTATTAGGCATCCAGTTGTTTTCCATACAGAAAATGTAGCCAGCCAGTTGGGATTTTCTACATGCAACAATGTTATAAAGTTTACACGAGCCACTCCTTTGGAGCACCTTCTCATTGGTAATGTGGTTAAAATATCAGATCCTTAAAATATCCTAAAGCAGCACCTCTGTTGGAAGACGTTGAGCCGCTTGTTGGGACTTGCTGACACCTTCCAAGTCTCACTGGGGTAAATGGCTGTCAGGGTCACGATGGAGGGAAACAAGTGGAACTTTATCTTGGTCTTCTTTCAAAAGCATCTGTCAATACATGACACTAAGGAAAAGTTAATCATGCAGCGAACTACCATTATAAAGACTTTTTTTAAAAATGGAAACATTTTGTACCTCTCTAAATAACGGCTTTGCTGTCAGCTTCCGTCTGACACACTTAACTCCTGTTAAGAGCAGCAAAAAACTGTGGGGTCCACTGTTTATGGCTAATTATTGTTTGCCATTATCAAGACCATCATCACGGGATGGATAGCCATTCCCAAGACAGAGGTGTGGGTGGCTGTTAGTAATAAACCAGGAGACAAATCAGGGATCCAAAGCTGAGAAGGAAAACCACAACTCAGGAACATAACATATAGTCAGTAAAAGTAGGAAGACCGTGTTTCTTGGGCAGGATCCTAGGTAAAACAGGGGTGCCTTACACACAGGAAAATACAGGCGTATCAAAGAAGTGTATGTGAGAATGTAAAAAAATAAATTCATGTAGTTATGTACTGTTGAGTCATGTATGACTTATGGCAATTGTATGCATTTGATGGCCTCCAATAAATAGTTTATTATATTTTTTCTAAAGGTAAAGATAATGATAGTGTAGAGGTAGGGTGACTTCAGAGTGATGCATAGCTCAGTGAAACTGCTGTCCCCTGCTCTCTGTGCCCTGTAGAGCCACCTGAAAACTAGGTTTTTGCAACCCTTTGATGTTGGTTTTGGGAATGTGTGCAGGGAGCAACTGTAGTAGGAAGGGGGCTCACAGTAGTTGCTGACAGGAAGAAATCTGACAGCAGAAGCACACGTGTGGAATATGGTCAGTACATTTCATTATAATGTAATCATTTAAGTTGTCCTGGACAAGTGACTTGAGACCTTAATTTATCTACTCTCAGAATGTACTTGTCTGATGCCTAGATATGCTTGGTTAGTTTGGTTTTCTGCTGATTTCAATTTAAAACTATTGTAATTAGTATAATTACATAATATCTGAAATATGTGAAAATCTGATATTTCGCTTCACACTAAATTATGATTTATACTTTGTATTATTATAAAGATAATTTCAGTTTTTAAATATGGCACATAATAATATAGTTTATGTTAGAAAAATTGATAAAGAATGTTAATTATGAAAATGGTGTTAACTGATTACTACCGTAATCCCATGATGTGATTGGGGTCAGCAGTCATAAAGTAATAATCCAGTTACTAACTCCTGCTTCACGATTTTAAGAAAACCTGGCATTATAATAGTGAGGTTGATTCCATATGGTTATATGTATGCACGCACTGAATTTTAGAAGATGAAAATTGTTTGGCACATTTTAATTTACTTGCTTTCCTCATCTCCTTGCTGGGATTTGAATTATAAATGGAAAATCCAGATGTGTATCAATATAAAAAGAAAGAAAGAAAAAAGTACTGGTTTGTTCTTCTTCATTTCTGTTTGAAAATAGTGTGCAGGAAATATTTTGAGGCTCTAGTATTCCTTAATGACATGCGTATAAACAAGAAAATGGTTTAGTGGGTGCTAAACATAGCTGGCTGAATAACTCAGTGGCTTAAGGATGTAGCTGCAGAACCAAAGGTTGGAAGTTCAATTCCTCACTGTACCTCCTTCAAGAAGAGCCAGCCTGTGTAGCCACGGGCAAGGTGACCATTCCCAAGACACCTTAGAGAAAAGGGAAGGCAAGCTACCTCTGAGTACTCTCTCAGAAAACACTGAAAGGGTTACCATAAGTGAGAATTAACCTGATGGATGTGATCATTATTACATATAGCTGTTTATAAATAAGTTCAAAGAAATTGTGTCAGGACCTGAAGTCACAGCTGACTACTAATGCAGAAGGCGGTACTGTCTTGCTACTAAGCCAAGGCACAAATGTAGATGCCTGATCAATTTCATCAACACATATTTCTGTTTCTCAGCATATACAACAAGGGTAAGAAACATTTTCCCCCCAGTTCAAAGAACACATATTGCTATGTGTCCCCATCTGAGAGCCGTGGATCATTTGAGGAGAAACACACAGAGACACATGTATATCCAGACATCAATTTTCCATATCTACCCATGCCCATTCAAATATTTATCCCGATATCTGTACTCCATTTTCATTAGTCCCACAGCCATACCTTTCTGCACACTCCCTCTGTTCACATGCATCCATATACCCCCATTTATACTCAGCAATGTAGACATTTGCCTTTTCTTTCTCTCCTGGACTCATTCTCCCTTTCTCTAAGCAAGGGCCCTATTAGCATGATGAGTTATTATCAGACACAATCTTGGCTAAACCTTATTTCCGTATGGGGAGGAAACATTGGCATCTTTTTATGGAGCAGTCCATTTCCTTTTAAAGAATTCAGCATTGTTGCCTTAGAAATTTGGCAGAAAAGATGTTTGAAACGCTACTCAGCTTCTCAGAGATAACCCAGCAAGGAGAGAATCTATTGCCTCGTAACAAAGCGAACCTGGAGAAAGCCAGAGGTATTAGCAAGAGAAGGGAGATCCTCCTGGATCATTTTGAGGAGGTGAATTTGAAACTACACTCCTCATGTGGTTGTAATTCATTTTATGGCATGTATTGCTATAATATATTTATGCATTTCTCTGTTCAAGTGCCAGCTTTGTTTAAGTAAGGCTGCAACTATACCTGTACTAAGCAGTTGCCACAAGTTGGATCAGCTTCAAAAGGTTCACGTATCTCAGTACAATTTGTGTACTGTGGCCTTCAAGTTTATCACACAAATTTGTGCTTATCCTGGGGTAGTGATTTAAAATTTCTGGTAATTTTGAAGCTTGGAAAAAAAAACTCATCCCCCCTCCATTTTGTGGGGAAATAGAAATTTTAAGAAAAATTGAAAAAGCACCTACCCTTTATAGCTTGAAAGTCATTCTGTTACTTTAGGAACATAAAATATGACTGTGGACAATTTGATTTGACATAAAATTATCATAACTAGCATATTAAAATATAGTGTATCCAAACAATTATTACAAACAGAATTTACTATTAAAATAATGTTTATTTGTAATTGTAAGTAACAAATGGAGTAACAGTCTCCTGAACTGTTTACTAGTTTATGTGGAACAAAAACACCTCTACAAAACAATGTTTAAAAATCCAGAATTAAACAAGTATTCATATTTCCTCTCCACAGTATTAAATAAAAATAAAATAAAAACCTCATTCTCATAAAAAGAATTGAAGAGGGGGAAGGAAATGTATAAAAGGAGGTTTCAATTATATTTTTTAGAAGTGGTTTGGAAAATATTTGAATACTCTGTCTTTAAAATATTTTATTCATTATATGAAAACAAAATATTCCATAATCCTTTTTTCTATTTCTGTTTTCAATTTTTCCATTTTTTTGGGGGGGGGACCCCAAAAGGCTTCAGGAAAAAACACACAGGGAAAACTGATTTTTTTAAAAGAATGTTTCTGTCCCCCCCCCCCCAAACAGGCCTTCACATCTCTAATTCTGGGTCAAGATACCACACTACATCTACCCTCCTCTCTGTCTTTAACAAACACGCACACCTTTTGCCTGCTTTTATTTTGAAGAGTATGGGCTGAAATAGACAAAAAAATCAGGTGGCTTTCATGTCAGAATTGGGATGTGGACTAGGAGTGTAATCATAGGATTGTAATAGGTGGTATTCTTATTGTACACCAATCAGATTTTTCTCTGAGCTCTCTTGTTCATTTGCTTTTTTTGTCATTTCTTCCTTCTCCCCTTCATGTAATAGGTAGTGTTAACTGTCCAGACAAGGAGACACAAAGAGGGAGATGTGAATAAGGAATTTGTATTTAACTTATATTTACAGTCAATATTTATTATCTACAAAGCTTTAGTGTACAAATGCACAGTTAGAAGATGGGAGGGGGAGTAATTGGCTCAGTGATATTAAATATGAGAAAGATCTTGGAATAACTGTAAACCACAAGCTGAAAATGAGCCAACAGCGTGTAGTGGCTGCAAAAAAAGGCAAATGCTTTTTAAAGCTGTATAGTCTTCAAATCCCATAAAATATTTGTTCCCTTTTATTTCACAATGGTTATGACTCATCTTTAAGATGAATTTACTAAGGATATAGGAAAAATTAAAGGACATCAACTATCATCAAGTATATTTTTGTTCCTTAAAACCATGTGAAAAATTGGTCAGAGGACGGGGTGAAAAGTCTATAAGAAACAGAATAATTGATTAGAAACATCCTCTGAGGAGACGAACATAGTACAACAAAGTACATGCCTTTAATGAAAAATCTATGAATCCTTCTACGACATAAAAAACAAAGATGACTGAGGGCGGCAAAAATGTTGAAGTCCAATTACCTTTTATGCTGCCTGGTTTGGGAGAAGATGTATAGTTCAGTTCTTTAAATACACTTGTTTTCCTGTGGATTCCACTGAAATATGATCATTACAAGGCAAAGTGATTGTGACAACATATATTTAAGGGTAAATGGCTTCAGTGTTGCAGTCACGTTGTGTAGCAGACTGATCTCTATTAACTGTTTACTTGAAAGTAAAATCCAATGAGGCATGGTAGGGATACTAAATCAAAACACTTCCCATTGATTGTAGAGGATGTAATCCTCTTTTTAATCAACTATGCAACAGTTTTTAAGGAAGTGCACTGGGTGAGGCGAAGATTAAGTACGCAGAGGGTGTGCTATGACAGCAGCATAGAAGGCCTCCCTTTGTTTCCAGAGGGACAGGCAGCACACCGCTTTCTAATTAATTAAGGTGCCCAAGCTGTCAATCATATGGTTATCCACCAAATGGGATAGAAAGTGTACAGGCTTTGGTTGTTTTACCAGAGTGATCAGATGATTGCAGCCAGCAAGGTCTCACAACCACTGTTGGCAGCGTTTCACACACTGGCATGTTTCCTTGATTGTGGGCATGCAGCCTATTTTAATTCTTAATGAGAGATGCTTGGTGAGAGGGAACTAAGATCACTGACACAAATTTCAACTGAAAATAATAACCGTATTTAAAAACATACCTATTATGGTAATTGGAATGCCTCTTGAATTACTACATAAGCTGTACAAAAATACAAAAGATCATTTAGTTTCTATATCATTTGAACATACATTCTGAAAGTTATGGGAAATATTGGCAGTAAATAAAATCTTAAATTTAGCATTTTCAGTCTCATTATTCAGGGGGCAGAGCAATTTTCTGTAGTTCAATATTATTAATTCATTCCAAATGAGACAGACAGTTTTAAAACACTTATTTATGTTTTCTGCTAATTTGGCAATGATGAATTGTAAATTTACTTGCAAGGATCAATCCTGAGGTGGCTTTTCAGTTCACTATTTTAAAAACCTTCTTTTATCAGCCAGCTATTCGTTTACCCAGTTGTTCAGCTACTTAATTACTTGCAGAACCATGAGAAAAATAAAGGGCATTTGCATTCCAAAAGCCTTGTCTGTGTGAAGGATTAGCTAGGTCTGAGAGACTGTAGTAGAGCATGCAGATATTTTGTTCGATTTTTGCTGCATGGGAATTTAAAGTTGGAGGCATGTAGAATTTTAAAATGTACTTGATTAGGAATGCAGGATGAACACATCTCCCAACTCAGACAGCAGACCGATGAGAGGAAAAGAAATGCTCGAGAGTGGGTCCTAAGAACTATATTCTACTAATCAATATTCAAATTTAGTGAGAGCTCTGTAAACTGTAAAGGCAGCAGGGTTTAAAAACTGTACTATGTCATTGGAAAGTATTTCCAGTGTTCTTTTGTACTTTGAAGACTAGCAGGATGGCCCTATTGAAAAAAGTGTGCAGTATTCCTAAGATTGTGGATCCTCTGCACATCCAAAGCTCTGATTATTTGTGGTGGCTGACCTAAGAGATTGTGGAGGTCCCAACTTTAGGAGTTTTTTCATCCTTTTTGCCTGCTTAAAATCAATTCATCCAGTTTATACTAAACAAAGGGCAGTTAATTATGCCAGCACTATGGGAGCGACTTGATCTTAGAGTTCAGTCATGGGGAAGGCTTTCTAATCACTTCTTCAATATTATGTTTGTTCTTGAGTTACACTTGTTGAGATATTCTACAAAATCATGATTCTACACTGTGGTAGGCACCTTTGGTGGTTTTAGGACTAGTGACACACTACTGTGGTTCCCATTAAAAGAAACACATTTTAATGTGATTTTCTTAATTTGTTGTCGAATTTCATTTTCGGATAACTGGATTGCATATACTGTCTAATAAGTAATTAGTAATTTGTCACTGGTACATGTTGTGGGTTGGCTGGGGACCTAAAAATACCTAGAGTGCCTGCATGTGGGCTGTGGGCTGTATACTGTCCACTTTTGCTTTATATCAGGGTGAGTGACTCTGCAGAGAAAGGGGATGGGGGAGTTTTCCAACTTTCACTCCAGGGTGCTGAAAATGGCAAGCCTCTGCCCAGTGAAACCAGATGTGACCAGAGGTGTACTTTGCTCACCCTTACTCTGTATACATTAGCCATCAAAGCACCAGGAGGTGCCTTGTCCTTTTAATTCTCCAACCCTTTTGCCAATCCGAAGCTTTTGGACAATCTGAGGTTGTCTGAATTTAATGAGGCATACAGATTTCAAAAAACATGATTGGCAGAACCATCTCTGTCGGACTTATGTGTTCCTTCTCTTTTCTCCCCATACCATAGTAGTACACTATGGGTTGTGCTTGCTGCACAAACCAGGCTTAGATGACATGGCTTGGTCCTGGTTTCATATCTTGGATTTCGACATAAATGAAAACTAGTTCTACCTCATGGGGTCTGTGAATCACACACATGGGCCCTGGGGTGCGTAGAGACCTTCAGAACATTTTACAACCTGAAAAAGTTTATTAGTTAATACCAGTCCACTATGCATGCTCTGCATTCTCCTGTTAGTCCTTAGTTCTCATTTTAGCCACTGCTGATATAGCACCTTGGGAGCATTTTAGAGCCTTCCTATTTTTTTCCCTTTCATTCATGTTTAATAAAAAGAAAACCACAGAAAACCTGTCAAGCACCTTTCTGCAAAGATCTAAATGTGGTGAAACATCACATGGGAAAATGCAGAAATAAAAGCTGCAGACTAGACCTAATGGAAAGCACTTGTTGCCCAACATGCCCAGCAGCACAGGAAGAATTAAGTCTGAGTCTAAATCAGGTTTAGTTATTCTGATGCTGCTTATTTTGGGATTCTTTGCTGCTGTTGTTGGATTGCCTTCCTGCCTTTTACTTCAAGTGTGTTTACTTAATAAAATATTACAGTGCTACCTCTGTTAATGAAATTAATCCATTCTGTGGGCCATTTCATTGTTTGAAAATTTTGTTAACGGAAATGTGAGTTCCAGGGGCTGGAAAAAGTCAAAAAAGGGAATGGATTAATTTGTTTTCAATGCATTTCTGTGGGAAATTGCATTTCTGTTAACAAAATTTATAGGAAACTGCCAGCTTCTGGGTCCTGCAGCCCCAGGACTGAAGTTAGGGCTCTGCTGCGGGTGAGCAGCGTCACCCATCTGGGTCCTGGAGAAGCCACAGTGGCGGCAGCAGCAGGACTGGGAGAACCTGGACCACCACCAGCAGCAATGCCAGCTGCCGTCTTGACCAAGGCCCCTGGGTGCTTCACAGAAGGCAGATGTGGTGGCTGCAAACACTCCAGGTCAAGAGCCACCAATGCAGGATGCCGGAGGATTGCAACGTCGGGGGGGGGGGAGGTTGGTGGCTAGGCATGGGATACTGTCATTGGGAAGGGGCTCAATTGGAGCCAGGATATCACCAAAGAAGGCTGGGAGGGAGAGGAGCAGATGGCTGCAGCTGCCAGTGCACAAAAGGAGCGAGTGGTGGTGTGCAAGCCCCCCGCTATACACCTCCTCCACCTCCCCTTCCTCTCCCCTCCCCCATAAGGCTTGGTGATTCTGGAGAGCATAGCAAGGGCGTCTCTTTCCATCTGTTTATAACCTTACCAGTCATGGTCAAGAAATGCATTGATTGTTCCAATAAAACCCCCCTCACCATTGGGCTTTATGAATGCCTTTATTATCTTGATAAGGGCTACTAGACTAAGAATTTCCAGTTTTGCAAAAGGTTTATGAAAATAGCTATAAAGAATGGGCAATTGCACATGAAGTCCTCTCATAGTGGTGTCATTTGCCTCTGCAGCCCCACCAGTCAGCTGATTTTGACAAGTAGCTGAAGACTCTAACCAGGATGCATCATATGCTCAGTCACCATTCAGTCACCACACAATCAGTCCAGTCATCACCAGTTCCAATGGCTACAGAAAATAGTATGTATTACATAAACAAACAAGGATGGATGCACTCCATCCCTCCTGTACCTGATGGTCCAACTTTGGGAGGTGTGTGTGGAATGCCACAGCTTCTCATTGCTAATTCACATATATTATTTAAATAGACAAAAGACACAAGTTCACAAACAGAAACTGTCTAGACATGTTCACATACTTGGTGGGGCAGACCAGAAGTGGGCATGCTCACAAACAGATCCTATAGGAAGTGGAAAAAACACTGCTTGTGGGCAAGCCATGGAAAGAAGTTAGCCAGGGACATCTTCATGACCCTTTGGTCCAAAAGGATGATCTACTTTTCCCCCTCCGATCTCATTGCTGCAATGAATAGTAAGAAAGCTTCACCTAGACAAGACCATGCAATACTAATTGAATCACCAGGCTTGGTTTGCAACTTTAAAGCAAATTATGGCAAAACTTTTATTACCTATATTGGTTCCAGATATGATAACCTGAAACAAAGGGAGAGTCACATCACCCGGACCTAGCCTGCCTGCCTGAGTGTGGAGAATTTGCTACAATTGAAACCAATTATGTTACACACTAGGAAGCTATCTACCAGATTATAAATATAAATGGATGAAATGTGTGCATTTATACAGATGCCTTATTTACCTCCCACACTATACACAGTCTTGCATTTCTTGCTGCACCTAAAAGAAAACTGCATCACACTGCATTAAGAGTATAATTGTCAGCCATTGTAGCACATCAGCCTCCAGTAGCTTCAGATATTGGATCCTAAAAGAACTTCTAAAGGGGCTGGAAAATGTCTACTCAGAGGTTTGACTCCTGTTGCCACAATGATCTATTACCTGAGTGTTTAATAAGCTCATAAAACCACCACTTGAGCCAATGCAACTTTCAAGATTAAACTTCTACCCTATAAGACCATGTTTCAGTTGCAGTCAAATCAGCACAGAGAGCTAGTGGTCTGTGTACCCTCTGATGCAATCCACCTTTTGAGCAAATAAGGAATAGCAATAATTTGTTATTCCTCCATAAGGTGGTTTCAGATTCCCATCTCAACCAACCTACACTCTTCCTATCACAATTTCAGATTTAGGGGAAGAAATGATACCTATGCTAGAGAGGTTCACAGTGCTTTGGCCTTCTACATATCTAGGACTAAACCATTCCAGATATCTCGTAGATGTTTTATTAGCTACCAAGGATCTAGAAAGGATAAAGATTTGACTTCCTAAAAATTATTCAAACGGATAATGAACGTTGTAACTTTGGCTTACCAGTTAGCAAAGAAACCAGTGCCCAAAATTTTGAAAGGGCATTCAAGCAGAACAGTTGCTGTTTCTGTGGCCTTTCTTGTGTTCAGCTGGAAAAGATTCCTAAAACAACAGTGTGGTCCCAGCCTCTGCCGCTTGTCAAGCATTACAAAGGGGAGGTCTGAGCAAAGCAAGACACATTTGACAGAGCGGTTATTTCTACTGTTTTGGCATGAGACTCCACCCCTTGAGAACTACAGTTGACGGGAGGCAACCTGTCCTTTCGTGATGCCAATCAAACAGCAAAGTATGACTTGCCATAAGTGAAGTAGGTCAAGAGGAAGAGATTACCTGATGAAATTATATTTTAAAAAATCATGGAAATGACTTTTTTTGGCTTGGTAACAGCTTATTCATAACAGAAATTATGCACCTGTCTGAAATTTGGAACACAGAAGAATTCACACATATATGTTTATCTTGAGTCCTGTTATATTTATTTCCATCCATATTTTCCCAGGCAAACCACACTTCTTGTAAGCTTTATTTGATTTGTGGAAGAAAAGACTGTAGTCCATGCCACAATGATAAATACAGCTGGCTGAAACTCCTGTCAACTTGCTTTTGTCCAGCCTACATTTTTCCTGCTCTGTCATTACACCAGTGTTATAGAAAAATCTTATTTCAGAACAATGCATTTTTTTCTAGTTTATATTACTAGTTTTCAAAGTCATTGGGTGGAAAATCTTGAGAGCTCAGCCCCTTTACTTAAGTGCCCATTCAGGTAGTATTTTTCTGCCTGAATCTAAGGAAGACATGTTCTGGAACTAATGTTTGGCTTACATGCTCCCCAGTCCATATTACAGTTGGCAAAAATGAATGACCAGGCTTGGAAAGCTTACATTAATTGCATTATGAGAAACCTTTTTTTATACAGTGAGATTAAACTCAAGAATTGCTTAAAATGCTTTACATTACTTCCTACTGATAGGTATGCTTTCATGTTTTATTTGTAATCTGAGAAAGTAGATGGGGGTTCTTCAACCAGCCATGCTTGATGTTTTTCTAAAGCAGAGAACTGTTTATTTTAAAGGCAGCTTTCTTAATTTTATACAATGTCAGAGATTTTTCTGTTTGTACACAAAAGCTTGTGCATGTGAATTTATTATTATATGTGTTACAGAACTGTTAGAACTGTTCATTTCCCATTTAATATAGTACTAACAACAGCAATACTTCTCTTACCCATCCTTATTATGATAATTATCTTCTTTCCTATTCCCTTGGCAGTGGCTTGGTTCAGGAAACTAGTTATCATCACCTGATGCTGGCCATTTTCCCCAAGCTCTAATGAATTCAACTTTAGAGAGCCTCCCACTCTCCCACTGTTGAGAGTCTGTATATTAAGAGCTTAAAATGCATTTTTGTTCTGTTTTCCTGGCAGTGACACAAATCCTCATTCAGTTTCAGCCTGGCTCAATTCTTGTAACATCTGTATTGTACAGTTTAGATAATACAAATACTGTATTAGAATGTGAAAATAAATTTACCTGCAATCTAAAACAGACACAGATAACTAAAACTAATGTTCATGGAAGTTTTAGTTTTCACTAAAAGAGTGGTGGATCAGCTGATATGCAAAGAAAATTAAATAGGGGTAGGAAGGGCCAGAGACTAGTGACTGACCAGCAAAAAAAAAAAAAATTGCTCAGAAAGAAATCTTTTCAAATACTGTGCACACACAGAAAGTGCTCAGATAAGCATGCACATCAACGTAGTCTACACTAACAGATTGTACATCAGAGCCAGAGAAACACACCTATCATAGCTTCTGCATCAATCTCATAGGCAGCCCTACGTAGAGACCATTGCAGTAGTCTAATTGCAAGACTACCAGTACATGGACCAGGGTGGTGAGGAAACCATTGTCCAGGTAGAGACACTGCTAGGAGATCTGCCTGAGATGAAAGTAGGTAGAGGAGTGTGCCACAGATGCCACCTGGCATTCCATTGGATAGTGCTGGTCAATGATCCCTAGCATGGAGACCCTCCCCAGGAGGATACCAGAGGTTTCTTATATTGAAGACCACAGAGATTGTGGAGGAGCAGCATGGAAATTTTACCCCTGTAGGTCTCCCTCAGAAGGTCATTCTGAAGGGTGACCAATGCTGTCTCTGTGCCATGACGTAGCCTGAAGCCAGACTGGAATGGATCGAAGGCATCCGTATCCTCCAAGACTGCCTGAAGCTGGTCTGCCAGTAACTACAGTGGACACTTGTATAACAAACGGTTTGTATAACATAAAATCTGTACAACATAAAAAATTCTGGAGATAGGGAAAATTTGCTTAACAGAATCCCCTATGGGGCAAATCTGTACAACATAAAAATGGTCGTGATTAGGGATTACTCTGTTTTCAATGCATTCTTATGGGAAATTTGTATAAAGGAAAATTTGCTTAACATAATTTCATTTGGAACAAATTAATTCCTTTATACAAGGTACCACTGTAATTGGATAGTTGCTATCCAACATAAATGACATCTTGGTTCTCATAAGAACTTAACACTGGTTACTAGTTTTCCAAGCTGTGTTGAAGACAATGGTGAGGTTGTTTTGTTTTTGTTTTTATATTATTGTTTTATAACATTTTTACAACTAATTTTTTTAGTTCAATAAACTCATTCATAATATGAATTATAAAATTTTCATAAGGGAACATGAACATAAAATTACCATGCATATTTAATTTTTTTACAGAATGCAAAACACTTCTCTAAATGAAAATCAAGCTGTGTCTTTGTTTGAAGACGATGCAAAGGGTAGAGTGTGGCAGCAGGATATGATGTAGCAGGTTAGGGCATTCAAAAGGATTTGACCATGAAGCTCCATGTGAATATGGTAGTCATTTTTACAGAGATTCATTCTAGACTGTTGAAGAAATGAATAGAAACCATATTGTCTCTAAGTTAATAGCATCTATCTCACTGCTCATCACTAATATTAAACATAATTGCCATTATTGCAATTTTGGCATTTTTATCATTGATGTCAACAAGGTAACTGGCTAATAAAGTGATTAAGATTGGTTTTGTAGTCCAGGGTGATGTTGGGGTAGATAGAGGAGGAAAATGAAAGCTTTACTCATTTTTATTAGTTTAATCAATTATATTAGAACTGATTATACTTAATGGGATTTATTATGAATAGTCTGGAAACGATTCTCATGACACATAAGCCTGCTGTATAAGTTGATGTCTCCTTTATTCCCCTGGACATGGTTTTAATGCTTTTATCTTAATATGCGAATTGAAAACCTTAACCTGACCATGTAAGCAGACAATGCATGCGGATTTTCTTCTTACACTGCCAGGTATCATTTATCAACATTTATGCATTTGGAAATCCATTGTACTCTTTTCTAATCTCTGTTGTTTTCTATGGGTTATCACTAAATTTTGGTAACATGCTAAGAAAGTTCTAGCATTCTTCAGAAACTATAGCCATTCTTTCTGTCTCAGACCTACAGATGCACCATAATGTTAGTTACCAAAAAGCTACCATTTACTCAAGCAAAGATTAGACTTTCTATGCCTAAGGGACAACTTTTTAAATATGCATCTTTGCCCTTCCAAAATTCTGTCATGGTTAGCACTTCGTAGCTTCAGGAAACTCTCAATCTGGTCATGGTGCCTTTGTTTTTTAGCTTAAAAATACATCAAGTATGTGTATATTAGACTAGAAATAAATTATTTGGGAACTGAACAATTTATTGCCTTATTTCTATACAGGGCCTTGACTGGTAAGCAACAATTTTGGTCCACCAGCTGAGTTGCAATAAACATGATTGACAACACAATGTGCACATAAGAGAGAGTCAAGCATTTGAGGTTAGGAGTAAAGGGAATCTGTTTTAAAATAGCTATATTATTGATTTATTCTTCACCAGTTTACCCAGCTGCCCAATTTTTCTGAGTTTCATTCAGTGGTCAATCTAATGTAAGCAATAAATCATTCTGTTTTCCGTTAATTCTTTTTATGGTTGTCAAACACATTTCTGCAGGGATATTTGTTATTGCAAGAATAGTGATGAAATGCATTTATTGACTGCACGAGTCACAAGACTCTAAATTGATGTCTGTCTTTGCCTAACAGCATAGTAATAAGATATGGGTGGTAGTATCCTTGAAATAAATATTACATCAATGTTCCTAAACTAAATCTGAAATTTTCAATTTCAGAATATTGGCAAAGTCAGCAAGATCATTCTTCATAGGATGACATGTTGTATCTCACATTCCATTTATTATACTTGTGTTTGGGATGGTTTAAAAAGCAAAGTTGTATATTGGAGAATACATGCTCTTCATGGTAATTTTGTTTTGGCGGTGGCGGGGTGTGTGTGTCTTTTTCCACGTTGTTGACTGAAACTGTTATTAACCTAAATCCATTTGCCAGTCTCATTTAGAGTAGACCCATTGAATGGATGAGATTTGCTATATTAGTAGTAATGTAAGCTCCATTGGATTTATGCCAGTTAGTTTCACAATTGGATTTAACTCACCATGTAGTCTGTTCAGTGCTGTCCTGCCGCCACTTGCCTTTTGATGCAGCTGGTGCTAGTACCAAGTCGTACAATTAAGCTAGTAACCTCACCTAATATCATGCAAGTAGACTTTGCTCATACAACAGGGTTCCTTATTACTATTTCCTAGGCCATCCAAGAACATTTGGAATAAATTGGGAGAAGAAGGGAAGAGGAGAAACTCAACCAGTTTCTATTCTGGTCACACCCATTTCTTCCTTTCTTTTTGCACTCAAAATAAAAAAATAAAGTGTGCTGCTTATATACTGCTCCACAGTGGTTAAAGCAGTCTCTGGGCAGTTTACAAGTAATTACGCAGGCTACACATTCCACCCCCCCCCCCAGCAAGCTGGGTACTTATTCTACCAACTTCAGAAGGATGGAAGGTTTAGTGAACCTTGACCCAGCTACTTAGAATTGAACCCCAGATCATGAGCACAGTTATAGTTGTACTGCAGCAGTTTAATCACTGCGCCACAAGGCTCACCTTACTTTTAATGTTGCTTTTAATTTATACATTCTTGTGAAAACTTTATAGAACAATCTTTTATGGGCTGGAGCAAGTTAATTATATGTAAATCTCTTTAAAATTAAGTTTAAACTTCATCCTGGGATAATCTGTGGATGAATTGCAGCACACAAGTAGTTGATCATCAGAAGCACTATCATACTGCATCTGACTTGCTCATATTTCTCATTATCACATAGCAGATTATTTGAAAATATGGTGAGACAATATGTTATACTGTTTTAAAGAACTACAGAACAAAATCTACTCAGTATGCCCCGTCCTTTGAGTATGTCCAATGTTCCCCTTTTTGGACTCCAGGCTTCCATTCTGAAACAGTTACTTCTTTGGACTTCAACTGGGAGTTGGACTCCAACTCCCAGAATTCCCCATTGGTCATATTGGTGAAGGTATTGGATTTCAAACCACAAACCTCATCCAAACCATCCCAAGCTCTAACTCTGTCCTGAATTGAACAACTGATTAGGGATATGAATGTGAGACAGAAACCAGGGCCGGGGGGGGGATTATTTTTTTCAGTGTGAAATTTCCCTCTCTCAAGAAATGTAATAGGAAATGTTGTGGGATATTGTAGATGTTTTGTGGGCCCTTTTTTCTGGAAGAAATATCAAACTGTGCATGCATGTTTTTGTTCCTGCCTAGTGTGGCATCTTTTGTGTATGTTTCATCTAGAAAGAAGATATGCTTCAGCTACACAGAATTGTTGTTACCAATTCCTTGCTCAGAGTAGAATCTTTTATGTGAAGGGTTCATAGAAAGGGCATTGCATTGCACAAAAGTTGGCAGTTTTCTGCACAGAAAAAGGTTAAACAGTTAAAAAATAGAGTTGAACTGAGGTCTCATTTTCATGGGAAGCTGGGAAATCTCAGTGTTGCACAGGGAGTCTAGGTTGGGAGCCTCTATATGGCAAGACTCACAAACACTGCTAAGAACAAGACTTTTGTGCATGTACAGTAGGACTCTGTATCTGTAGGATCTGTATCTGCAGTTTCACTTATCCACAGTCTGAAAATATTAAAAACAGTCAGAAAAACTATTTTCACATGTCTTGCCAGAACTGGCCACTAGTGGGCCAGTAAATAAATACTTGTTAGTGAAGAAAACATTGCATGGTCTCTGGTTCCCTCTTATGTCCACTTATGGTAATGAATATAAAAATATTTTTCTGCGTTTATTTTCCTTTTGCCATGCTATTCATGCAGAATTTACTATTATCTGTGGTTTTCAGTATCTGCGGAGGGGTCCCTGGTACAATCTGATATGGGTGTTCCATTGTATTCATCACATCCCTATAACCTGACTGCACCGCTGTGGTAGAGATAAAATTTCCAGAAATTTTGAAGCTCGGGAAAATTTTTTTTTCTGTGTTGGTTCCCCCCCAAAAAACCCAGAAATTTTTAGAAAAATTGAAAAAATGCTACATAATTTATCCCCAGCTTTTACAGCTTTTATGTTACTTTAGGAACATAAAATATATCTATGGACAATATGACTTGGACAATTTGATGCTCTGTATTTTCTTCCAGTGCTTTGAGGCCTAGTGAAGAGGACATAACTGAACCAAACATACCCACCTACATGCAAAAACAAAAGTGAAACCTTTTTCTTATGACAGTAGCACCTCCTAAAGGAAGAAATGCATCTTGTTCTTGCATTGGAGAGTTCAATTTGTAACCTAGGACGTGTGTTTCCTCAGTGCATAGAAATTAGAATAATCTGATACCATGCATATTTTTAGAAATGGTTTGGAAAATGCACCTGATTTGGGGGGGGGAATGGGTTGTTTAAAACCGTTTCCCATAGGAATGCATGTTTTAAATGCATTTCTATGGGAAACCTTGCCATTAATGAAAAAAAAAGAAATGGAACAAACAGAAAATTTCCAGCTTGTTTCATTTTGTTTTTCTTTAAAAATCATTTTGTTTTTCATTTTGTTCTGAAATGAAATAAAAAATGAAATTAAAAAAATTGTTTCATGCCCATCTCTACTTGTAGTATATACTAATACCTATAGTAGCAGTAATAGTAGCAGTGGTAATCAAAACTGTGCATGAAATAGGAGAGATCCTCAGGAGAAGTTATTGCCAATTCTTACATCTTATTGCTGTTGAATGATAGGCTTTGACTAAAATCCTCTTACTTAAGTAAGTCAGAACTAGAGTAGAATAGACCCATTGAATCAATGGAACTTAGAGTTGTTGACTCACCTAATCTCACTGTGGGGCTAATCTCATTGTGGGGCTAATACACTGACTAAGCATAGGATTTTAATCTTTGTATCCCAACAGATTTTCACTATTGTCCTTTCCATCATTCCCATGTTGTTATTACATAAAAAATATTAAGCCCTGAGACAGATATGTTGCACAGTTATAGTGAGTCTTTTCCTGCATGTTGAAAAGACAAAGGTCATGACCACTTCTAAATGGCTTCTGCAACAGAGTTTCTATTTTGTATATGTTGCTGTAAGCCAGTCTATCTTTTTCTAGCATGTTTCCAAATGATGATGTTAATTACACAGATGGCCATTTAGGAAGTCAGCATTCTCTCAACTAGAAGGTTGATGGTTTTCTTTAGGATTAATTAGAAGGGCTATTAATCCAAAGAACTAAATTTTCTTCCAACAGTACAGCTGTTTAATTAATTAATGTATTAATTAATCTGTAAATTTGCCAGATGTCTACTGAGGCAAAGCCCCCTAACAAACATTATTTGTTGGTCTTTTCTTTTTAAAAGAAATCTGTGAATTCACTACCTTTTTGGCTGAGTAGTAAATCCAGCATAAGCTTCAATTTTTATAACATAGTTAATACCAGATTTGTATGAACAAGGTCTATTTTAAATATTATGGGTTAATTTTCCTTTCTAAACTGATATGTTTTTCTGATTAGGACTAAGAGATTGTTCAGAAATACTCCCTTTCACTATTATACAAAATGAGTTGCAAAATTTAATGTGATTCTTGATTATTGACTGATGTTTGTTTTCCACCACTTGCTTTCCTTGTATGATAACTTGCACAGTGGTACCTCAGTTTACGAGTACCTTGGTTAACGAGTATTTTGATCAACGAGCAAAAAATTCTGATATTTTTGCCTTGATCACAGTGCTCCTTTTGCTGTCACCCTCCACCATTGCTGCTCATTCCCTCGCAACAATGCACCCCCCCACCACCACCACTGCAACCAAACACCCCTCCCCGCCAGGTTGGGATCACTGGCTTCCTCCCTGCCACTCCCTGAAACCTCTTTTCTCCACCGCCTTTTTTTTTTTTGTGTCTTTCGTTTTCAAGAAAGCCAAGCCTCGAGGCAGGGAGTAATTCCTCCCCTTTTCTTCTCTGGCACCTGGATTCTCTCTTTGCCTGATGGGGGGTGAGGGAAACACACACACACACACACACACACACACACACACACACAGAGAGAGAGAGAGAGAGAGAGAGAGAGAGAGAGAGAGAGAGACTCAGACGTCGCCCAGCCCCAGGAACACACCAACTTGAGGCTTGGCTTAGTTTAAAACAGAAAAAACACAAAAGACAGGTTTTGGGGAAAGGAGCTCTCATGGAGTAGCAGGGAAGGTGAGGTGGAGAAGCATGCAAAGCAAGTTTTGAGGGACTTAGGCGAGAGGAAGATGCCTGGTTAAAAAGCACAAGAAGCAGCTCCCAGCCGAGAAAGTCCTCTGAGGAATCCAGGCACACAATTTTTTTTTTTTGTTTTCAAAGAAGCTGAACCTTGAGCTGGGGCTGCGCAGCTGGGTCTCCTTCTGTGTTTGCGTGTCTGTTTCTCCCCCACCCCCATCAAGCAAAGAGGGAATCCAGGTGCTAGGGAAGAAAAAGGAGGGGAAATATCTGGCAAAGACAGTAGGGGAAAGGAGGTCTCAGGGAGCAGCAGGGAGAGACGGAGGCGGTGGTGGGCAGGTGGGGTGGAGATTGAAGCATGAAAGGAAAGTTTGAAGAAGCACAAGGCTGGCAGCTGAGAATGTCCTCTGAGGAAGCCAGGCAGGGCTGCTTGGTGCCAGGGGAGAGGCAGAAAAGGTAGCTGCTCTCTCCCTCAAGGGGGCTGCAGCAGGAGGAGGATGGCGGGGGCAACGAGAGCCCCACTTTTTGGCTCTTCTCCCAGGAGGGACATGGCAGAATCCAACTCCAAACCTCTGATTCCACAGGCAGGTACATAAACCATGCTGATGGATGAAACGGATTTTCTGGATCCATTTCAATCTGGTTTCAGGCTGGGTTTTGGAACAGAGACTGCCTTGGTCGCCCTGTACGATGACCTTTGCCGGGAGAGAGACAGGGGAGTGCAACCCTGTTGATACTCCTGGACCTCTCAGCGGACACCATCGACCATGGTGTCCTTCTGGATAGGCTGGCCAGGTTGGGAGTTGGAGGCACTGTTTTGCAGTGGTTCCGCTCCTTCCTGGCTGACCGTGTCCAGAAGGTGGTGCTGGGGGACAGTTGCTCCGCCCTGTGGCGTTTACGTCATGGGGTTCCTCAGGGCTCAATACTGTCTCCCATGCTGTTTAACATCTACATGGAACCACTGGGAGAGGTCATCAGGAGGTTTGGGCTGAGGAGTCAGCAATATGCTGACGATACTCAGCTCTACCTCTCATTCTCCACCAATCCAGGTGAGGCGGTTTCTGTCCTGAACTCGTGTCTGAGCCAGATAATGGACTGGATGAGGGTTAATAAATTGAAACTCAATCCAGACAAGACGGAAGTGCTGTTAGTGGGTGCTTCGCCGGACAGGTTAGAGGGCCACTTCCCTGTCTTGGACGGGGTTGCACTCCCCAAGGGACAGGGTCCGCAGCTTGGGGGTGCTTCTGGACCCTGGTCTAACTCTGGAAGCCCAGGTGGATTCGGTGGCCAGGGCGCCTTCCTTCAGCTGCGGAAAATATACCAGCTCCGCCCCTACCTAGACGAGCAGAGCCTCATGACAGTTACGCATGCGCTGGTAACATCCGTATTGATTACTGCAATGCGCTCTACGTGGGGCTGCCTTTGAAGATGGTCCAGCAATTGCAACTGGTTTTGCGGCGCGGCTGGTGAGTGGTGGGGCCGCCAGAGATCACATCATGCCGATTCTACATAACCTGCATTGGTTACCAGTTGCTGCCCGAGCCCAATTCAAAGTGCTTGTCTTGACATATAAAGCCCTAAACGGCTTGGGACCTAGATACCTGAAGGACCGCCTCCTTCCATATGAACCTACCCGGCAATTAAGATCTAGCCAGAGGGCCCTCTTGAAAGAGCCATCCCTCAAGGAGGTGAGAGGGATGGCTTGTAGACATAGGGCCTTCTCGGCAGCTGCCCCCAAGTTATGGAATGCCCTCCCAAGTGAGATCCGCCTGGCGCCAACATTGATGACATTTCGGCGCCAGGTAAAAAGCTTCCTGTTCCAGAAGTTTTTTAGTTGATACAACATAGACTGGGGTCCTTTGATGGCAATTTTAGTGATGATTTTAGTATAAGGTTTTACTGTTGTTTTAATTATTTATTGATATTTGATATCTTAACTGTTTTAATTCCTTGTTGTAAGCCGCCCAGAGACCTTGGGTAGTGGGCGGCATATAAGCTGTAAAAACAAATAAAAATAAATAAATAAAATAAATATGGTCTACGGGGCCCCAAAATGATTAATTTGAGCTTCCATTATTTCTAATGGGAACATTTGTTTTGCTATACGAGTGTTTTGGTTTACAAGCATGCTTGCAGAATGGATTATGTTCATAAACCAAGGTATTACTGTACTGGTTTATGTTGTACTACCATTATTTTGCAGCACATTTTAAGTTAAAACTGAGGCCATTGAAAGGGACCTTTACTTCACTGGTTAAGGCAGTAGATTGCATAAGGATGTCTGATGCACCATCCTGTCTGCTTGTGTCAGATCAATTCTAGCCTGTGATTCCTGATTGTGTTGACAAAATGGTTGCACCTTGTAAAGTCACCACCTCTCAGTTAGACACATGCTCTTGAAATTGGCCAGGAACATAACAATGGAATGGGACCTGCAGATAATTCACTTCTTTCTCCAGGAAAAAAACAAACAAACAACTAATCTAACTTGGTGATGGATGATCCGAACAACTTTCAACCCAATGCCAAGGGTAAACTGAGTGAGAGAGTGATAGTGGACCAGCTGCAATAGTTCTTTTTTTTTTCAAAGCATTTTTATTAGAAAATTTTAATATACAAAAGAAAAACAAATTCAAAACATTAACCATCACTAAGGTAGTCTGTTCTTTCTGTTATTCATCTCCCATTTCAAACGAACCCCTTTTATATACTTATAAAAAGGTTCTAAAAGTAAATAGGCGTTCTACCCTAAGGTAAGAGTCTTTAAATCCTTACAATAAGTCTCCATGTAGTTCTTAAATTTTTGCCAGTCTTTTTGGAACCTCTGGTTGTCTTGATCCCTCAGTCTGCATGTCAGTCTGGCCATCTCAGCTGCAATAGTTCTGATCCATTTCAATTTGGGGTCAGGCCTCCTCAAAGGAGTGAGAAAGCTTTGCTTGATGACCTGTTAAAGGAGGCTGACTGCGGGAGTATAATCTCATTGTCATCCTGGCTCTTCCAGCAGTCTTTGATACCATCAATCACACTACCATTCTGGACATACTTCCAGCTTTAGAAACTAGGAGCTTAGCTCTATGCTGGCTCCAGTCCTCCCTCAACAGCCACATCCAGATGGCACAGCTTGGGAATGCTATTTTGACTCTGTTGATCCTGCAAAGTGAAGTCCCACAAGGGTGGACAATCTCTAGTGCTGTTTAATATCTATATGAGGTCACTGGGGAAGATCATCCAGAGATCTTGAATCTGCTGTCATCAGTCTTCTGATGACATGCAGGTCTGTCTCTCCTTTACCCCTTCAGCTGTGCAAGCTCTACAGACTGGGAGTGCTCCTGTCCTTGGCTATGGACTGAATGAGAGCAAGCAGGCTTACATTCCCCCTGAAAGACCAGGGCCACAACTTAGGTGTGCTCCTGCCCTTACTATGGCGGAATGGATTGCTTTTATTCTGGTTTAGGCAAATTGCACATCTTTGGCCCTCCCTCAACAAAAAGTCCCTAAGAATGCTTTTTTTTTATTAGCAATTTCAAAGATTGATGACTGTAATGTACCTTGAAGGTGGTGAAGAAGCTGCAACAGGTACAGAATGGGGAAGCCAGCCTGGCCTTGGGTATATTGAGGTATGGTCATATATCTCCAGACCTGGTCCACCAGCAAGGGTGGCTGCCTAGATGCTTACATGTCAAATTCAAAGTACTAATGTTAACATATAAGGCCCTTAATTGTTTGGGACCTTGTTACTTGTTCTATAGGAACATTATTAGTCTAGGAATCATCTTGTCTTCTCTTCATTAATCCACCTTGTAACATAAGTGGTACTTTTATGCAATAGAGGGTTTATACTGGCATGTTTTTGTAGATTGGTGATTTTTTAAAACAATTGACCAGGTTAGGGGGGAAAAGATGAAAACTAATATTTGGTGTTGGATATTTCAGCATATTGATAATAGTTATATTGGGGATAGGGCAGATGGGGAATGTGGTGGGATCTATGCCAAAATGCTGCTGTGCTCTTACTTTCTACCTAAGAGTGCTGGTGTTAAGACTTCTAGTCACCCAAGTATAACCCCCCTCCAATGCACCAGGAATGTGGCTTTAGTAGTAATAGTATTTATTTATTTATTTATTTATTTATATACCACCTGTCTTCCCAAAGGAACTCCGGGTGGTTAAAAACAACAGTAAATAAAAACAGATCTCAAACACACAATACTACAAATAATGGAGAAAAGAAAAAGAAAAAAGAAAAAAAAAGAAGAATTGTAATGGCAAGTTAAGTAAAATAGCTGCAAAAACCAATTGGATTCTGGTCTTTTGTGCTTCTTATGTGTTCTCTGTTTCTATGTAAAATTTGTACATTACTGTTGGCTTCCTTGTTTTTCAGTGGCCCTGTGTGGCCTGTGGGCATTCTGAACCTCTGTTAAAGAATTTTAAACTTGTTAGACTATATGCCAGACTGAATTTGTTAATGCAGTTTGGTTTTCTGTTAGAAATATGTTTTAAGAGATTTTCACCTATGATATCTAGAGCAGTGATAGCTTGTAAAGGTCTGATGGTCTCTGTATGCCAAGCAATCATTTCTTGGGTCCCATCACTGTGTTCCCGCTGCTAAATTGTGGTCAAAATTGCCAGTCATTATCATTGTCACTCTGATAGGAACTGCAGCAGTTGTCCAAAGAATTTTTGATATTGTTAATAAACCAGTCAATTTTTGTTGCAGAGACTAGAGAAAGGAAACATGCTTTAAAATCCTTATTCAGAAAAGATGTTAAACCTGGGCTCACGATTTGCCCACAAAAGAGCGTTGGTGACGGACTGAAAACAGAATGCTGGGTAGTCATGAATTATTAGTTACTGAAGTTATTTGCACCAGGTTCAGAAAAAGAATTTGCTCCGCTTATAACATTCAGCAGTCGCAGTGGGGGGAGCACTTTGTGTCAAACCTCAAGTGCAGAACCACAGTTTCTGTGCTTAACCTCTCTATCCCCCACATCCGGGAAGCCCGCTTACCTTCATCAGCATGGCACCCGGGTTCTCCTAAACTGGCCGCATGCGAGTCGAGGAAGGTGCTAGGCCTGTCCTTCCTTGTCTGTTCAGGCATCCAGCCAGTCTTCAGCTGTGCGGATTCTGCCTGTCCCATCTCCTGTTTGGACCTCCTCAGCTGCCTGAAGAGGCAGAGAAATGCAGCCTGAGCTCCTTCCTGGACTGGTGTGCTGCTGACGTAGGAGAACCCTGGCACTGTGCTGATGAAGGTAAATGGGCCTCCCAGCCTTGGAGGAGATTAAACATGGCACCTCTGCTGCTGTGCTAGATATTTTGGCACAAAGCAGCTCATGCGTGCTTCAACAGCATTACAAATTGACTATTACATTTACTGGAAGTTCTTCTCTGCCTTAGAGGGTAAATCTAGATCCTGCACATGTGTGACCAGCACAAATGCTGACCACATTCTGTTGTAGCTACATAGACACCATTCCATTGTTAACTGGTTACTTTTACTGTGACACTAAAGGATTGGGTATGAACCAAAGTAGACATTTGTTACATGGGAAAGCTGTAGTAAGAACAAATTTAAAGTGGGCTGAGTAAACCATGCCTCTTCTGAAATTAATTACATGTATTTCTTATGAAAATTTAGAAGTCAAGCAAGAATGACTGGCTGTACTCAATCCCAAGACAGTTGGACTTGGGAGCTCCCCCTGCTCATTTCTTTTGTTGAGCCTTGCAATATTGTTAATGGTCTCTGTTCTTCCTCCCAGTTTGTCTGTTAAATTGGAACAATGCTATGTCCCTTTCTGAAGCATAATGACTAATAGCTTCCACTTATTCAGTTTATTGGGATTTCCTATTGCCACCAGAAGACTTATTGTTTTCATTTTACGACGATGAATTACTGCTGGACAGAGGTACCGACACTGCTTTCAAAGCATTATGCATAATATCAAAACCTGTCTTGCTGAACAGTCATGTTTCCCTGCAGCTTGTGCTTTTGCTAAACATGCTGATATATCCAGATGATACTGTACTATAAATTGAAGTAGATTTTTTCAGAAGGAAACTTGTCATATTTTGAAACTCTATTTATTTTCCCATTCTAACCTGCCTCCCCCTTTTAGAGCATTTGCATTTCCTTTTACCTATAGAACTCAGGGATGCATGAGAGATAAAATGCAGTGTTTGATAGTCTTTTTAGTCAAGAGACTGACTTCATTGTAGAGTGGATGGAGGAAATGAAACTACTGTACTAGAAACATACCAAAAAGAGCACAGTCATGAAGGAATAAGAAGATTGTTTGGAAAACAGACACATGGCAGTGTCTTAGTAGTCTAACTTTCATTGAATCATCGAATATGCCATTGATAGGGGCTAATAATGGACATGAACCACAGTTCAGTTCAGCCCCGGTTGGCGGCCATACAGGTGTTCCTCAGTCACCATGCACTCCCCTCTCCTTCCTCCTCTGTGTGCTCAACCATTCCCCAGTCAAAGCATGCTTCACTTCCTGTCTCCTCAGTGCAACTGCCCACTCCCCAATCACCACAGATGCTTCCCTCTTCTTCTGCCAGACACCCACTCAAAGGGGGCACTGTAGTCTTCCCTGCTACATCTCCTCATCTGAGTGACTGGCTGATAAAGCAGCAGAGGAGGGAAGCATGTACTGCAGTTGGTGAATGGGAAGTCATGCTGAAGAGGCAGGGGAGTGAAGCGAGCGTGCAGAGAAGGCAGGAGAGGGGGGTGAATGGTGTCCATGGTACACCTGTGTGAGCCCTGCACCAAATGTGACCAAAGTGCTGGACTGGGGTTTGTGCCCATCTCTAGTTGGGGCCTATAATTGAGTCCAACTGCCTGTTCAATGCAGAAATCCAAATCAAAGTATATCTGACAGATGGATGTCTTATTTTTTTAATGCCTTCCATGTCACCTCCTAGTGAATTGGTTCCATTTTCATATTGTTCCAAGTTAAGAGGTTTTTCCTAATATTCATCAAAAATCTGCCTTCCTGTAAATGAGCCCATTATTATATGTCCTGACCTCTGGGATGATTGAGGACAGCTCTTGCCATCCACTGTATGACAATCTTTAAAGTTTTCAAAGAGTGCAGACATATATCCCTTTTCCCATGGCTAAACGTGCCCAATTCTTTCAGTCTTTCCTCATAGGACTTGGTTTCCATTCTCTTGATCATTCTGAAATGGTTCCATTTTGCCCGAAAACCTTGAAAATTGTGGTGGACATAGTACTCAAGATGAGGCTTAACCAGTGCTGAATAAAGGGAAACTAGTCCTTCATAGAATGTGGAAACTACATTTCTGTCAATGCAACCTAAAAAAAAACTTTGCCCTTTTTTGTAGCCAGATCACACTCAATTTGGCGCCTATTCAGCTTGTGATATATAACAATTCCAAGATCCATCTTGCTTTTAATGTTATTTAATCAAGTGTCCCCATCTTATAACTGTGTGTTTGTTTTTTCTTCTGTCAGATGCCACCAGTCCATCTTCCAGGAAATATAGCCTTTGGTCCCAAAAGCCAATTTCTTCATATCATCATCACATTCATAGACATACATTCACCCAGAGTATTTTCCTTTCCTTTTCTGTTCCTCTTCTGAGTACTTCTAGTATGGAAGTGAAGACTATCAATGTCCAAAAGTCCTTGAGCCTCCTCTGTAGAGCTTCAAAGTCTGATTTGCTTTGCTTGTAATTCCTCTTCCCTGTGTCATGGTGAGAAGAAAGGGTCCATGAGTTTCAAGAGTGATGGCAATTCTTCCATGAAATCCCTAATCCATCTTCCAGGGACACAACATACCTGGCAGGTTCATGGATTTCTTTCAGTCATATTTCAGTTTCAGTCCCATGCAGTTTGAAGTCTCATACTACAACTCCTCTTCTCTTCTTCTTTTTGTAGGGTGTGGCTTCAGTGACTCTGCTTAACTCAGTTTTAGCCTCTCTAATATCTTCCCACGTGATCTCTGTATATCTTTCTCTGCATGCTGCCTTCCTGACTTCTCTTCACAAATGTGACAACAGATTTTCAGTTACAGTAGTGAAGAGTGTCCTCTCTTCCTTTTGCTCCTAACTGTGAATCTTTGTCATGGTGCTTCATCCACTATGTTTGTTCTCTCCTCAGCATGTTCTTCTGCTTTTTCTAGCTGCTTTTACTATAGTTATTTATTAGATTTGTTAACTGCACCATCTAGCAACGGGCCCACTCCAGTGCTTTCTTAGCAGCAGCTGCTGCTGCTCAAGAGTTCTGTCTATGGGCGTTTATACACGACCCCTAAGCTCCGCCGCAAATGGCTGCAAGGTCCGGACCTTAAAAATGTTTACCCACCAGCTCCGGACTTTGCAGACAATTAAGTGCGACCCTGCACACTTTAGCGCGACCAAACAGCAGTTTTCTTGTACCTGCTTTTTGGATGTCACAAATATTTGATCTGGTGTAAGGATAGTGAGTGCGGGGCTCTCCTGGCTTCTGTTTGTTCTTTTTTTGCGCCCCGCCCCTTTAAGAGATCTGTATGCTGCCGGGAACAAAACGGAGGTAAACCGGCATTCTTTTCTTTCTTTTTTCTCCCTCCCTCAGGCAGCCAGCAACCAGGAAGTGCGGAGGGGGGTGGGGACAGAGGAAGAGCGAGGAACCCCTAAGATCTCTGGTCCAAATTTAAGTGGCCAGCGGATCTTAGGGGTCGTGTAAAAAGGCCCTTAGTGCATCTTCTCTTATATCCTTCAATGTGGCCACTCACTGTTCCAGTACTTTCACCTTTTCTTCTAGCAGTGCAACCAGTTTCTGCTCACTACATGCATATGCCATGTTATTGTCCGGCTCAAGAATGATCATTGCACACTCTTGGTAAGTCGCCACTGCTGAAATATCTCTTCCCGCAATAATCTATTAGTTTTTTTAATTAGGATTGATCTATGACCTGGAATTTTTTTTTATTTTAAAGCATAACTTAAAATATAATCTTTTATTTTAAACTGGATGGAGATTTCTTTGTATCTCTGTCTGGGAATTCTCTGCTGTTTGACATATAGAAACAAATAGTCATCTGAACTGGGCATAGAAAGTCTTTCTGTACTGAACCACTGAAAATGAAGTGGGACGGGATTGAAAACCACTATGTAAATACTGAAACAAAGAGTAAACAGTAACACTAAACCTCAGATTTACTGTAGACGGGTAGATAAATGTCTACAAGCCACCTTCTATCTGGATATTTAAGGAAACCACATACTCTTGCAAAGAAGAGGGATTTGTTATTTACATCTGGGTCTTTAAAATACATTTTTGACATGGTAATGTTGATATTCTGCTTGAAGGTTTCACTTGGGAAACATATTCCACAATAAGAGAGGTCCTACGAAAAGCTAATTCTCCCCAAGTCTTGGGATTTAGAACACTTTCACTCCATAAGTGTCATGGTACATTGTCCATTTGGGTAAAAGCCACAGGTAGAGATCTCAGCCTTTCAGAAGGTGGCAGGATTGGAAGGTCGAACGGCATCAACACATTCTTTCTGTAATAAAGAAAATAAGGAAGCAGACTTGTTTCTATGGGGAAGTCAGCGACCAGCCACAACTAAATACAGTGGTACCTCGGATAACAAATTCAATTCGTTCTGCGAGTCAATTTGCAAACACAAGCAGCAAGAAAAACCCAGCAATGGAAAATATTTCAAACATGGAGAAAAGAAAACAGCAAGAATGCCACAGCCTGTTCCTGCCAAAAAATGCAACGGGAAAAAAGCAAACATAGACAAACACAAGCAGCAAGAGAAACCCAGCCCATTCTTGCCTGCAGAGCAATGGAAAAGACTGTAAATATGGACAAAAGAAAGCAGCAAGACTACCCCCAGCCTGTTCCCACCCAAAGTGCAATGAAAGCAGTGCAAAGATGAATAAAAGCTAGCTCCAAAACAAACACGAGGTCATTCCTGCCAAAAGTGCAATCGATGCAAAAACACAAAAGAAAGCAAGGAAACCTCAGCTTCCTACCTTTCCAAGTCTGAAACGTCCAAATCCCTCAGCCCCCCCAAAAAAATGTCCAGAATGGCTCTAAAACACAATGGAAAAAGTGCTCCAACTCCTCCCACCCCTCCACAAACTACAGGGTATCTGTGTGGTCACAGATAGACAGTGGTCACAAAGCATTATGAAAAATAAGTTATCTGAGGCATCCCATGGGAAAAAATCATTATCCAGAACATCCCTATTCCCGGAAATTTCAATTCGCTATCTAAATTATTTGTTAACAGAGGCATTCATTATCCGAGGTATTACTGTAGTAATTTGGGTTACCAAAAATTGATACCAAATTGCTGAGTTCAGTGTGTGAGCACTACAATATGGATTGTCTGGTATGTAGTTCACTGATTCCCAGTTGCCTAAAAATTAGCAAGGATGGACAAGTGCATTTCTTTCAGAGTCTAGTTTCAGTCTGGGAATGCAAATCAAGCTGATTTTTATTAGAACACAAGGCAAACACATTTCTCTCTAACCCTTATAAATAAATTGCACCATTGTCACCTTCTTGGAGCAATCAGAATGACTAGTTGGGAATTAATAATGTTCTACAGTACTTCCTCCAAATTAGAAAGTAAATGTCAGAACCAACCTTTTTATTGTCATATAATGTTGACTGCTGGGAAACGTTGGCCTTTGACTTCTAATATCAGTCCAGATGTGATGACATTTGTGGGGGGTGGGGGTCTGGTTCAGTGCATTTCTTCATTAAGCAAAATTATTGAAATTAGCCCTGAATAGCAAAGAGGTAGGAGCGACTATGAGCTATGTAGCATTGTTCACATAGCCATGTATAATATTTATTCCAATTAATATTCCAAGCATCTTTTCTTCTCGTAGTGCATTGATTCCCAGTGTGTTTGATGCACCCTCCCCCCAACATAACATTATGAGGGCTAGAAAATTTTAAAAAAATCCTGCCTGTCCCTCCCTCCCATAGAGCATACTGATCAGTTCCTCCACCTCATTTGTGATAACTGAATTCCATGTTACCCATCATTATCTGAATTTGTGCCAGCTACTTACTGGTAAGTTTTATTTTCAGTGCTTGAGACATTCATTGCACTGCAGCTACCTCTGACCTCTAGCCCCCTGATGAACTTTTTCAAATGCTGTCAGGCTCAGCTAAGGTTATGAGACACTTCCCTTTTTTAAGAAGAGTACAGTAAGTCAAATTATCCCAGAATCATCTTGGCATTTCAAATCCAGTGGCATTTGAGAATTACTGCCCTCCTGCAAAGAGATTATTCAACACAGCATCTGTTTTGTTTAGGAGTTCAAATATGCAGAGATGAAAATAAAACATAAGTGAAAATACTGCTGATATAGTATAGTAGAATCAGCATATTGTAGAAAGAGGCCAAGGTTGAATACCCTGCCCATGTTTGACATCCTGCATATAACTATATGACTATGTTTATTCCAAAGGTATACTGCCATGAACACTCATGAAGAATTAGTGGCCCAAATCCTCTTATCTAATTGCTCCCAAAGGACATTACTTCTGAAGGCAAATTTTGTCATCTGTAAAAAAAATCACCTTAGACTTTGTTGGTTGCATACTGAGTGACTCAGCAAGTTGATTTCATAAAGCTAGAAAAATATGTTCCAAAAGTTACACCATTTATGTGGGTATACAGGAAGATTTTTGGTCGATGTTCTGTAAATGAGCTAAGGATGCATGTATTAGGTTTGCATGTGGTAAACGAAATGGAATTCTGAATAGAGGTTTTTGATTCTTCTGACTAATAAAAAAACCAAAATTAAAATTATGAAGAGAAAGATAGATGAGGACATAACGAACCCACAAGCCAACCCTCCAGTTTATCCAACTCATGGTTTTCCTAAAGCTCTTGATAAATAAAGGAATAAAGATTAAGGAACAAATCTGCAGGTTTCTAAGGAACTGCTGTGAAGTTATAGCCAAAGGTAAATCACTATTATTTCTCAAGACTTTATTAATGTTTCCCCAAATTTGCACTTTGAATTGCTTTTTAAGACAAGCCTGAGTAAAAGAAAATGAATACAGGATAGTATTTAGAAAATGGAACACATCCATTTTAGCATACTGGGTTTCCCTGTTTCAGAGCTGATGAAAAAATACCAAAGCTAGTATTATCCATATGTATTTATGCAAATACCGTAATGACTGAAACTTGGCTATGTCACGATGCATGTGAGACTTGAATTTTCACAAGCAGTTCTGCAATTTGCACCAAGGTGGAAATTGTAACCACTGTGGAGTTCTGTGGGTACAATTTTGCAGTCAGATATGCAGTCAGTGCATGATCAATTTTTGTTTAGCTTAGACAATTGTATGGTTTGTTGCAATTTGTTGCACAACTAGTTGTGCAGAAAGACACCAGGACTGCCTCAGCATTACTTCCCATGAACTTATGCTGGTGTAACTTTACACAATGCACAGTCTAACAGGATTTCAGCCATTATTGTCTAGTATATTTTGTATATACCAGAAGATACTGATGATACAAGAACACTTTGTTTTTGGCTAGCCACCTTAAGCAATTTTTTTGGAAAGATGATAAAAATAGATTGCTTCCATAAGACCAAATGAATTTTAAGAACAAATGTTCTTTTATGTATTATCCCTCCTGTAGTTACGTTATATTTTTCTCCGTGTATATTTCTCCTCATCTGCTGGGGACCCCTATAGGTTAAGTTGGCACAGTCCTGGAAGCCAGGTGTCACACAGATGGTTTCCCCCATTTCTTAGGTAGAGAGACTACCATCTGAATCGAGCTTCCAAACGGTCTTTATAAATGAAACTCCCTGTGCTGACATTGGCAGAAAGGACTGGCAGACAGTCCCTTTGGGGATGAGAAAAGCTGCTGTGTGCCAAGTGGCATAAACTCTTTCTCTGACTAGATCATTGTATTATCGCCTTCATAAATCAAACTACTGTTCAACAATAAGTCTGTAGGCTCAGAATGCTACCTGTGGTTTCTTTCTGTGCTCTTGGCTCCTACTGAGCTGGTGAGATGTCAGTTTATGAATTAGTCACTAATTCATATTCTCTAACCTGGTGCTGGTGGCGGCAGCCTCAGCCTCCGGCCATGGCTGGGCTCCCTCCTTCCTTCCCTTGCTACATGGAGCAAGGCAGCAGCTCAGAGAGGGCTGGGTGGGTGGGAAGTAGCTCCATTTCCCCCTCAGTCATCCACCATCCATCCCTCCGTCGGTCCATTGCCGTGGTTACTCCAGCTCAGAAGGCTGGCTGGTGCTGCCTCCGCTTGCCCCCTTCCTTCCTCACAACCACAATAATACAGGTGGTGGCCAAACATGGAAGGCAGGTGAGCAGGGTGGAGGAGCAGGGGTGGGGCCTCAGGGCCATGGAGGGAGTGGGAGACCTTGCCGCAGCCTTCCCGTTTTAAATTGTTCTGCTTAACTGCAGCCGGTGCCCCGACCACCTGGGTGATGGGTGGGAGAAGCAGGGGACCTTGCCGTGGCCCTCCCACTTTGAATGCACCACTAGCCATCATGCTGATCATCTGGGTGGTGGTTGGGGGGAGTGGGGGAAGTGACATAGCCCACCACTTTGAACTGCCTAAGCAATAGAAGCAGCTGCGGAGGTTGGCTTGCTTGGGAAGCAGGGGTTAGGTGGGGGGGTTGAAATTGGTCCCGGGGCCGGATTCAGGACCCTGGGGGGTGCATCCCCCCCTGGGCCTTAGGTTGAGGACCCCTGAATTAGTGCATACAGATGTTCTGTACTTGAGATTTCCCATCTAGTACATCCCTAGCCAGAACAACTGTTCACAAGCAAATGTTTTGGTAAGAAACCTTGCCAGGGTATGTTATACAAGTGTATCAGAGTTAGAACAATGTAAACAGATTTTTGCTATGTATTATCATCACATCTTTTCTATTTTCTATCTCCTTCCTGCCCTCCACTACCCTCCTCTGCTTCCTCTTTCAGGAGAAACAATGATTTGCTTCATACTGAAATGTACCAAGGGGAGCTATCTGCTTTATGTCTAGGCTGTGTTGTTATATTGACCCTGAAAGCTTTGCTTAGAGTGTTGTACTTCAGATTACTGATGGGAACACAGCTGCCAGGAAACAAGAGATACATATGTGCAATAAAAAAATCAGGAGGAGAAGAGTTTTGGTCAATTGTCTCTTTCAGCTAAGTTTGCACTCAGTTGCGAAAACAAGGAAACCTATAAAGAACAGTCAAGTCAACCAGCACTTTTATCTCAGGGCTGTGATGGCAAATTGGCAGCTTCTTGTTGATATGATATTTATTTGGCCAAGAGTCAGACAGCTAAATTATTGAAAATAGAGCTGGCTTAAGACATTTTGGTACCTGGGGCAAAAGACAAGATGCTTTCCCACATCTTTTCTCAGAGAGAAGCTGAGTAGGCAAGCATTAAATAATATGTTGCCAAGGGCAAACAGGAGAGTGTCCTCTCTCTCCACTGTCCTTCATATGACTTAGGGTGAACAAATGAGCAATTACAAAAGGGTGTTACAAGCAGGTTTCAAAAGCAAACATTATTATTGAAATGTAAGCAAAGGGTTATGCAGATGCATAACAAGGGAGGTGAATTACTAGAGGAAGAAGCAAAAAAAGAGGGTTTTTTTTTTACTCACACAGTCCTTTATGGAAGAACAGACAACTTCACACCTATGGGGATGGATTATGTGCCCCTCAACATATTAACTATGGACGGTTTGATGTTAGTTGCCCCAAATGTTCTTGCTGTTACCTGTCACTAGGCAAACTGTTATCTGAATTTATTTATCAATTGTACTGTGGTGCGCCTGACAAAAATGAAGGAGAAAGACCAGAGGAAATTTTTTGTCAGAGCAGGAAATGCTCCTTAGCCTGAAAATTGCTTTTCACCCTCATTTCAAGGGCCTTTCCCAGCTCTCCTGTGACACACTTGATAAGATAACAATGTGAGACAGATAGCTAACCCAGACCAGCAAAATGTGGTCATTGGCACTGATAGGGTGCCAACAGAGAAGGACAAGAGAATCCAAGCCAGAGCTGTCAAATCAGAAGGAATGGCCCGGGCAGGTGTTAACGTTGCCTCCCAGTATCACAGGCCTTGAACTTGGAACTGTGATATCAGCAATAGGTTGTATGAAGATTACCATTTTTTTCATCTGTAGCCTGTATATTAATAGATGCTTGATAGCCATGTGTGATTGTTTGGATGAACAAGAGCAGGAAATGAGGGCAACTTCTTTCATCACCTGGTAAAATGATGCAGGTAGTGGAAGAATTGAGACACACTCAATGCCATGGTTCTGATCCTACCCCTCCTATCACAGAGGCATTAAAAATAGAGCCAGGAGGTCTAGTGTTTCATTATCGGCTGATCTTTAAGCTCTACTTTCATATGTACAACTCTTGTTGTCTAAACATGACTTAACTAAATTATTTAATTTTCTTATACTGTATTCTAAATCAACAATGAGCTATAATGCCTTGTTTGATCAATTTGTGTTTCTTGTCATGATGGCATGTCTTGACATTTTTGCTGGCCGTTGTTACCACGTTCAGTGTTCCCAACTGTTTCTTCAGCTGGCTCAGAAAAGGTCATTGTGGGATCTTGCGTAAGTAATTCATTTTTAAAAATGCAAAATTAGGTCATTGACACAAATTTAAAATTGACTTGATTAAAGCTGAGAAACTGGAACAGCTTCCTCCTCTGGGTTGGAAAAATCTCCCAGGCCCTAAGGACTTTTTCTGAATTTTCATGTTAGGCATTGTGTTAGAAAGAACTGCTACCCCTTCAGTAGAAGGTTATTACATATAACTTCTTCCAAAGAATGGATATTTGCTTCCCTTTCCTAAGGGAACATTGTTTCCTTCATGCTCGAAGTGTACATAGCATTCATTAGGAATTTTCATATGTGACTCCCATAATGCAGCCACGACTGTGGAATATTCCTCTTCCAAATACTTGATACCCATTGATGATTCTACTTTCTGCCATGAAATTGTGTATAGAGTGATGCAGATGTTAGTCCCAATTTGGTCAATGAGCATTACTTATTTAGCAGCAAGTCTCTTTGACAATAATAATTCCTTTGATGCACATACACACACAGCATACATTAAACTTATTGTAATTTTTTAAAAATATTGTGTATATGTGAAACTCAGGAAGAGACAACTAAAGGAAGCACACAGGTGGTGGTGGGGAGAAAAAAATAAATTAAGTAGTATGCCCCCCTTTTTCAGAGCTATAAACTGATTAAGGGGAAAGAATCAAATATGTCTATGAAACCCTTCCTACTTCTATTTTCTGTTTTTTCCTATAATATTCTTCAAGAATAGAAACAAAGATGGTCTTGAGAAGAAATGAAGGAAAATACACATACAAAGAGGGTTGTATTTGCCTGGATACTTTAAAAAATTAAACACAATTAATTGACAAATATGACTAATAAAATGTTTTGTAGAAAAGGCACACGATCTCATACACTTTTATGCCTTTCCCATTATATTCCTCTTATGCCTGACTTCTTTTGCAAAGGCATCTTAAACTTTAATCAGAGTTTTATAGCCACTTTAAGTCTAGTTCTAATAAAATGGTTCTGAGTTTGGGTGCATTCTCCCCCCCACACACACAGACACACTTTGTATACTGCTGTGTGTTTACTTGAAAGCCCACTGTTTCCCCCCAAGTAAATATTTGAAGGATTGCAACATATCTTTTTCATTTTATTTACTTACATGATTTTTAGCCCATTGTGCATTGGGATTATCAGATTAATTGACCCCCCCAAAAAAGGTAAAAGCATTAACATAAAATCATAATAAAATGAAAATGAAACTAAATACAGAAGAAGAATCTAGAATCAAAATTCAGTGCAGTACTTCTTGAGAAACTAATTCCATAGCAACAGAAATGATTTACGCTTTGAGTAGTGTTGTAATGTATTTATCACATGTTTAAGATGTAGATTCTGACAAGGAAATTGCTGGGTATAAAATTGCTTAATATTCCTTTACATCTCAAAAGAATTTCACAGCCTGTTTTATAACAATAAGGTATAAAATAATGCTATGTAATGCAATTTCTATGATGTTACATTTAAGGCACTGGATTCTCTCTATGCTGATGGTGACATTTTCCCATTTGAGTCTTACAAGACTGCATATGTCTTAGGGAGAAAGAGCCTGTTATACTTACACATGCCATGCAGAAACAATTGTGTATTTTTAAAAGGGTTCCAGCCCATGACAGCTCAGCAGGAGCCCTCTGAATATGGTCAGGTGGACAGCACGATCACCTGGAACTGCCCACCTGACCATTTTTAGAGGGCTCCTGTTGAGCTGTCAATGGTTGCACCACTTTAAAACTGGCCCATTTGGCACCAGGGCTCCTGTAGAGCTGTTATCACCTCTGAAATGAGGTGAAATGACCCCTTTAAAACTGTCCCAGTCAATACCAGGGGGATCCTCCTGTGCCAACTAGGCCATTTTTAAACGGTTCCAGCCCATGACAGCTCTACAGGAGCCCTCTGAAAATGGTCGGGTGGGCAGCACAATTGCCCCAAACTGCTCACCTGACCATTTTCAGAGGGCTCCTGCCAAGCTGTCTTGGGCTGGACCCCTTTAAAAATGGCCTAGTTGGCACAGGAGGGTCCCCCTGGTACCGACTGGGCCAGTTTTTAAGGGGTCTAGCTGATAACAGCTCAGCGGGAGCCCTTTAAAAAGGGTTTCGTGCCCATTCCTAGATGTCACTTATGTTGATTCGAGCTAACAGGGTGATAGCTAATTTTACAATCCTTGGAAATCTGCCCAGTATCAAACTGAATTTTTGGCAAATAGAACTGTGTCAAATAACAACAGGAGATGAATTTACACTTGTACTTAAAGTGGCTAAAATTACTTTAATTTTGTGTATTGGTATGCATGATTTTTTAAAAATCTACTAATCGGGCACAAACAGCAGTATTTATTAAAGACATTCCTCAGATTATACAAAGAACAAACATAAATTATAATTATAATTATAATTATCATCATCATCATCATCATCATCATCAGAGTTGATCATAATCTAGCTATCTGTGTTCCCTTTCTTCTCTTCATTTTTGGTAGGGATTCTTGAACTCGGTGCAATTGGAATGAATTAATTCCTTTATACAAGTTACCACTGTAAAGTACTCTCCAAATAAAATTAATTATTTGCATTCATTTGTGTTTTGTTTCTCAAAAGAGAAACATCATCACATCAGTTTTGTGCTTTTGTATCTGCTGCATTGAAATGTGTAATTCTCTTGCCGAGTAGCTAATGAATATATAGTTACACATATACACACAACTGTAGCAGTGATCTATACAAATAGCTTGAAAATGCTATCTGAATACTGTATAAAATCATTCATCAACCACAATCACTTTAGGGTTTGTTTTCTCCTTCAGACTGCCAAATTAAGAGTAAATTGAGAATCGGCAATCACAGTATTGACAGATCATCTTGTAAATCCTTTCTAATCTTTGTGAGGGGAAAACCTAATCCCATTTGACCTTTCGCAGTTGAATTTATTTCTGACACCTTCATATTTTTTAGGGGAGATGGATATTCACTCTTATTTTCACAGGGGGAAATGAGCTGCATTTCTTTTCTCTGCTTCACAGTCTCCCTCCTTTTGACATAAATCTTCATTGTACTCATAGTGAATATTAGTGATGCACCTGATAATCACAAAAGTTATTACTAGCATCATTCCTGGAGAAAGGATATTTCTTATGTTTTAACTATTAACACCTATTCCTGCTGCCGTTGGTTCCTTATACAGTTCAGGGCCAAACAACACATGACAATTATGTTATATGGTTTACTCTTAACTGCAGAGTCTTTCTTTCTTTCTTTCTTTCTTTCTTTCTTTCTTTCTTTCTTTCTTTCTTTCTTTCTTTCTTTCTTTCTTTCTTTCTTTCTTTCTTTCTTTCTTTCTTTCTTTCTTTCAGCTAATGCCAAACCTCAGATGTCTGATACGACCACAGGATTAAAGCTGACCTCTCCATGGCAAGCTTGTAGGGTGGACTGGAAATCTTGTTCTATATATGAAAGAAAAATCTTGCAGTCCAGGGCAAATGCAGAAAGCTTAGTAAATACCATGGGACTTACTTACTGGGAGACTGGTATCTCTCTGCAGATGGGTGTGGGAAGGAGGTGATAGTCATCCTCTCCCAGTGATGTCCCAACAGGCACAGTGTCCATGTAGCTTGCAAAAGCTCCAGTTTCTCCCCCCACACACACACACTGCCCCACAACCTGGCCAATCTGTGACAGACTGGCTTGGCTGGGAGAGGGATAGTTTAGAGATAGGTGAACCTGATGGGTGAGATCAGGGACCAGGTAGTTGCATGATCCCACAGCACTAACAAGGAATTGACTGCAATACCTTATATGTACAGTATAGCCCCCCCATAAGTACGCACATATGCGTGGTTTATATAAGAACAACAGAGTGTGAATGATACCATTGACATTTTCTGAGTTTGTTACATGTATCTTTTCTTGTCACCATTCTGGATGATAGGCTATCTTCCTGTCACGAATGATTTTGATATTTTGGCATCAGGACATATTTAGTTGGAAGGGGGATCGGGAACTAAGTGCCCCCATCTCCCCATTTGGGGATCTTCTTGAGGGAGCAAGGGCTGGCCACCTACAAAGACATAGAATAATGTGCAGGAATACAAATCGAAAGATATCTGCTAGGTGGTCAACCACATTTCTCTTGAATGCCTTCAGCGCTGGAGCACTCACCACCTCTTGAGGTAATTGGTTCTATTTCCATAATTGCTATAATAGTTAGGAAGTTTTTCCTGATATATAGCTGAAAACTGGGTTCTCTTAACTTGAGCCCGTTGTTGCGCGTCCTGCACTATGGGACGATCAAGAAAAGATCCTGCCCCTCCTCTGCATGACAGCCCTTCAAATATTTGAAAAGTGCTATCATATCACCCCTCAATCTTCTTTTTTCTAGGTTAAACATGACCAGTTCTTTCAGTCTTTCCTCATAATGCTTGGTTTCCAGTCCCCTGATCATCCTTCTCACTCTCCTCTGAATTTGTTCCAATTTGTCAGCATCTTTCTTGAAGTGTGATGTCTAGAATTAGACACATTACTCAAGGTGAGGCCTAGCCAGTGAGGAATACAAGGGAATGAACACCTCACAGGATTTGGAAAATTATACTTCTGTTAATGCAACCTAAAATAGCATATGCCTTTTTTGTGGCCAATATCACACTGTTGGCTCATATTCATCTTTTAATCTATAGCAATTCCAAGATCCTTCTCATTTGAAGTATTGCTGAGCCAAGTGTCCCTCATCTTGTAACTGTGTGTTTGGTTTATTTTTCCTAGGTGCAGTACTTTGCACTTATCTCTGTCAAATGTCATTCTGTTGGTTTCAGCTCAGTGTTTCAGTCTATCAAGATCATTTTGAATTTTGTTTCTGTTTTGCAGCATATTAGCTATTCCACCCAATTTTGTGTCAAGCATTCGGCAAGCATTCCCTCCACTTCCTTGTCCAAGTTATTAATAAAAATGTTGAAGAGCATCAGACTGAGCTTTGGAGTACCCCACTTGTTCTCTCCGCCCACTTAGAGAAAGAGCCATTAATCAACACGCTCTGGGTACAGTTCTGTAACCAAATGTGTATGCACATTACACACCTAGTTAGCTTGCTAATCAGGATATCATGGGGAACTTTGTCAAAAGCTTTGGTGAAGTCAAGATATATTGCTTCTACAGCATTCCCTCTGTCTACCAGTGAGATTTCCTGATCAAAAAATGAGATCAGGTCAGTCTGGCAATACTTATTCTTGACAAATTCATGTTGGCCTCCAGTTATTATTGCATTGTTTTCTAGGTGCTTCAACAGTGATTTACTTAATGATCTGTTCCAGTGCTGTTTTACCTGTCACATCCGCAAGTGCAGGGGCAATAAATAGTGGTGGCTGAACATAGAGATATGGTGATTTTCCCCAGTGTGCAGCTTGGGGATGGTGATTAATTAGCCATCCAGCCAGGTTGTCTGTTGCCTGGGTCTGTTCTCTCTGATGCTCTGCCAAGGCTACTCAACTACAGCCAATAAGGATGTGGCCATTGTTTCCTTGGCATATATCATTCTGTGCTACACTTACCATTTTGCTCACTGTTCTTCTGCCACTCAGACAGCAAGGTCTGAACTAGTCCACAGGGCTGCTCAAGAGAGCATTTTTAGGAGAAAGGAAGTCATCCATGAGCTTCTTGAAGCAGTTGATGGCATGATTCCTGCTGGCATGATCACAGTTATCCATGCCAAAGGAGATACTGCAACTCCTTGGCATAATCTCAGACAATACAGTGATAAAATATCAGGGTGTTTTTTTTACAGTTGTGTTGTGGGTATGATATCTTGGTTTCTGATTTGTAGCCTAGTTTTGAAAGTGAGGAATCTGATTTTTCAATTAAATAAACTCATATTATTTATGCAAGGCACATGCAGTCTCTCAGGGACATGTTGTCAGGCCAGACATAACATGAAAGACCATATAGAAAGTAAGAAGGAAGGGTGCCCCTGCCCCCCCCCCAATATTTTTTGTAAGAAGTTAGAGGCAATAACTATCAGCTCTGAATTTATTTTCCAGTAGAATTACACCAGGGATAAGTGTAACAGAAAAGAATGAAGAAAAAAATTCTTAGATATTTAGATTTGGCAGGAGTGTTTTCTTCTGGTTATTTTGCCTTTTATGCTTGTGTAAATCCAAGCCATTATTCAGTTTGTTCTGTTCAGGCATCACTAGCAGTTGGTAATGACACATATATTGGGGAGATGGCATTTTGTTTCAGTCTGATAAGAATTCTGCTGGGAAGCAGTCTTGTGTAGAGTGTGTTTCACTGTGTAAAGTCGGGGTGTACTGGAAAAAGGGAAGGAAGCTGTAGTCTGTCCTGAGCTGTTGTTTTTGAAGCAGGGCAACCCCCTGCTTGCTGCCCCCTGGGGAAAAGAGAAACTGAAATAATTCAGTCCAGGAACAGATGCTAGAAATGGCTCAGAGGCAAGGAGGAAGTGAAAAATCTCATTATGTGCATACTACTGCGGTAGTACAATATTAGACCATGGCACAGTGCTCTGTGATGGGTACTGATAAAAAGCCAATAGTATAGGAGTGAATCTATGCTTTGTCTGAAAAACTAGAGTGCTTTTGAAGACCAGGATGTCTCCACTCTAACAAGCAAAATAAGAATGATCGCTATGTTCCATTTTCTGCCCTGCCCTTTCATGTGCTGGCTCATTGAATGTAACAGTAAAAGGTGTAAGCACCCATAATTAATTGAAAGCATCCCATTAAATTAAAGTTTCCAAGCAACTGTTTAATTATGGCTGTTACATGTTAATCCACAAGCAAGCATGGTGAGACTGATCAGCACTGCCTCTTCCCCAACCAACACATATATGTTTGCTGCCCTATTTGCTGGTGTGTGATGAGTGATAAAGTTTTACAGTGCTTTGTAGACTACAGCATTCTTTGAAAGCCTTAAGATGGCTAAATACAGAAAACATTAAGTGTGCAATGTGAGGGTACTCTTAGATTCATCTCTGAGTCTAGACGCCCAGGTTTTGGCAGTGGCCAGGAATGCATTTGCACAGTTGGAATGAGTGTGGCTGCTATGCCCATTCCTGGAGAGGCCTGATCTGGCCACCGTGGCACATACCTAAGTTACATCCTGACTAGATTACTGTAACACAATCTATGTGGGGCTGTCAGTGGAAAATGTCAGGAAAGTTCAGCAGGTCCAAAACGCAACGGTATGATAGCTAAACTGGGGCTGAATTCAGGGATCAAACAACCCTCCCTTAACAGAAGCTCCACTGGCTGCCAATCTGTTTCCAGGCAGAATTTAAGGTGATGATTCTAACCAATAAAGCTCTAAATGGTTTCAGCCCAAGCCATCTCAATGACCATATCTTCTAGATGACTCCACTTGAGTAAGATCATCAGGTCTTACTTCCAGCCCTGTCACCTTCTCAGATGCTTTTGGTGGGGGACATGGGACAGGACCGCCTCTGTTGCTGCTCCCAGATTTTGGAGCTCCCTCACACAGAAGGTCATGGTAGCCCCATTTTACTGTCCTTCCACAAGCAGGTAAATACCTTTCTTTTCAGCCAAGCTTTTCCTGAGTGACTAATTATTCTTTTAGCATTGTATACTCACAGTTGTTAGCTTAAATGCTGTATTTGCCATACTGTTGCCTAAGTAGGACTATAGACTATAGCAGTGATGGCGAACCTATGGCACGGGTGCCAAAGGTGGCACTCGGAACCCTTTCTGTGGGCACCCAACACCACCCCTTCATAGCCACCTGTATACAGGTTAAATTACTGTATTGGCACTTTGCAAAAAATAGTGGGTTTTGAATTGCAGATTGGGCACTCAGTCTCTAAAAGGTTCGCCATCAGATGCTAGGAAGTGTGGTCCAAATATAATAAATTTTCAAGCTTTGTGCTTGATGATACTAGAAATAACTTGAATACTTAGCATTTTAAAAAGACTGATTCTTCTCTCATTTTTCTTCAATGCCATTTGTTGCAGCTGAGAAGTTGTAGTGTGGCCAAAATGCTGAGTCAACTGAGATCAAGCTTGCAAAGTGTATTATTAATATTATTTAGAATCAACAAATATATACAGATTTGTTGTTTGATTCAGTTCTTTGTGAACAGTGCCTTGATATCTAAAAGAAATCTAAAAATGTACCTTTGCATGCTAACGTATTACTGGACATTGCTAAAGAGTTATGCGGACACAAAATCAGATTATTTATTTAATTTATTTATTTTTAAAAATATGGAGTGGATGGCAGAACAGGCATAGTAGGGCTCAGTGCAGCCCATTATGCTTTTGTTCCTTTGTCTTTTCTAGTCACAAATGCTAGAAAGAATAGGGCAGCTGTAAACTAATTTATCTTTTCATTGTTGATCAGTTTTTTATTTTCTTTTTTTCTGCTGTCCCCTTGATTCATTTTCCTATTAGACTGTTTTCACTGAAGGAAATGATATAATTTAGCAGATCTCTGGCACTGTTCATTGGAAAAGCAAAACCTATTGTGAGAGAACAACAAAAAATGTTCTACCCATTATATCCCTGACAACATTGTGTTCACTCACCATGTCTGATATCTGAAAACATAATGGAGGCTACTATGGTTAAAAAGGGCAAAATGGAGGTTGACAGGGCATGCTCTAAAAAAAACAGCATTGACCAAATTACTCATACCATCTAATAGCCTGCCCTTTGTTTATGGTTTAGAGAGTTCACATAACTGTTTCAAAAACCATCTAGCAAGTACTTTCCATAATGAACCATTTGAGCTTTTGTACACGGATGCCTGGTGTCTGTGAATAAGAGATGATCCAAATATTGTACCAGGAATTTGTTTTGGCTTCATTACAAACACATAAGATCTTGGAAGTCTGATGAAAAACTGAAGCACCTTGTAAGGTTTTTCTTGCTGGCAACCTAAGAAAATTTTATGTGGTGGTTGGAGCCTCATGTCATGTGAAGCAACACTTTGGCCCTTTGTACATGACCCCTAAACTCCGCCGCAAATGGCTCCCAGCTCCGGAGCTTAAAATTGTTTCCCCACCAGCTCCGGAGTTTACAGAAAATTAAGTGCGACCACGCCCACCTAAGCGCGTCCCAGCGCACTTTTCAGGTACCTGCTCTCTGGAGGTGAAAATTCCTGATGCGGATGTAACCTAGTGAGTGCCCGGCTCTCCTTGCTTCTGTTTGTTGGTTTTTTGCCCCCTGCCCCTTTAAGAGATCTGAATGCTACCGGGAACAGATTGAGACCGGCAGAACGGAGGTGAGCGGCATTCTTTTCTTCCTTTTTTCCTCCCTCCCCTCACACAGCCAGCAGCCAGGAGTGTGAAGGGGGTGGGAACGCAGGAACAGCGACAAACCCCTAAGATCTCTGGTCCGAATTTAAGCAGCCAGCGGATCTTAGGGGTCGTGTGAAAAGGGCCTTTGTTTCACTGCTTGCAAAAGTTACTTTCTGGGTTTACAAAGTGCAGAATTCCCCAGCCACTGGGCAACTGGGATTATAATTCAAAAAAGTAAACTTTCCAACCTTTGCATTTGTGGATTTTGTGTGTCCAACCAAGAAGAAGATCAGATGTTTTACTGTAAACTTTTGTATGGCATGTCAGAGTACTTGGGAAATGGAACAAGGAGAGATAAAAAAAAGACAATAAAATTGCAATAGTTTTGAAAGGCTGAGGAGCTTTCATTGAACCATAAGAACAACAAAGGCTTTGTCGCTTCGTTTTTACTTCCCAAAAAACTTTTGTTTTTTGAGAAGTACACCATTCTTCTGAATAGCCTGATGGCTATATGTGTTCCCCACAACCTGTCATTTGAACAGTATCTTGATATAATGGGAGGATCACCCAGAAAGCCAATGAAGTATTGTGGAAAGAGTGTCAGATTCAAATCCCTGTTTGACCACAGAAACAGAAGTGACGCAATGATAAAACACTCCCCAAAAATTTGACCTTGAAAATCCTGTTAGGGTAAGTATAAGTATAAGTGAGAGGCAACTTTGACAGCGCATGAGACCAAGATGGATAAGTTCAATACAATTGCAATGAGGGGATGCCATGTCTTTCCCCCTAGTAATATCCTTGAAATGACTGCATTGTGAGATGACAATGTTCTATTGACACATTGTGAAAAGGTCTCTATATAGTATTTTCTTAAATTAATTCAGTATTATTTGATTATCAACTAGAGTGATGGCACTCTGCAAGTAAATGAAATATATTTTTAATCCAATTTAGGGGGGAAATGTGCTTTGCATTTTAGAAGACAGAGAAACATTAAACTGTTTGGAGTTCTGAATCTTGAGATGAACTTCTGAACACAGCACCTATCGGTGGCCACTCTATTTTATGTAGTTCTTTCTCATTATTGATAGGAAAAGCAGAGGAGAGCAAAGGATATAATTCTGAATAAAAATGATGAAAATGAAGCACTATATAACTTTGGGAAGAGGCTTTTAAAAAGGTTTTATTTAAGGCAATACTGCACCGTAATGAACCAATCATTGATCATCAATGTGACCATACAACTGATTGTAAAATTATACTTTGAATTATGCTTTAGAAAACTATACCCCATTACTCTGAAGGGGGTCATAAACTATATGCAGGTTCAGGCAGAAAGAAGCAGTCTGTGAGAGATATTGTAGTCACAAACTATTTGCTGCTTGTTATGTACCCACTCAGCAGTTTAAGCCCAGAAACATGTTAAGCCCAGAAACATGTTGAAACCTAATATAATGGACATAAGAAGAAAAGCATAACTTTTTCTACCACTGGAGATCTGCAATTTTCAAACAAGGACTGCTTCATGTAGAATGCATTTCAGCACTCTGAACAGAAGCATCACTAGACAAAAACATGACATGCCAAACAATGGAGCTTGAATCTTGTGGAAGGGATTGCAAAAATGCACCTTGTACGAGCAGCTCTGAAAGAAAAACTCCATACAGAACAGACTGTTGTGCCTGTAGTTTTCCTTAAACAAGATAGTGGCCAGGTACCGGAGTCTCAATCAAACATGAAATCAATTCTTTCACTCAAGGAGTTACAGCTTTTGAGTTTGCATCACCTGAGCACAGCTGTTAGCAATGGAACCTTTTGGAGATTACAGTGTTTATTCATAGCGTCAGAGGCAGCTTGATGTCACTCAACAGCCACATTGCTCCCCTGCTGAAACATTTTATTTCCCAGCTTTTGCGCCTTTTGTGTCACACTGTAGAAATTACATGGTGAACTTAATGCTACTTTGATATTAGGAAAGCATGTGGCTATCCAGTTCCTATTATTTTTCTACAGATACACTATTTTTCAGTTTTATTAGGCTCTACTCTACAGATACAGATCTGCCGGAAAACTATTTCAGAGAAAGATAGCTGGTTTGGGTCCATGAAAACAAAGCCATTCCCAAATCCATATGTGGGCAATTCCTTAATTAAGAGCAACAGAATTTTTCCAGAGTCACAGTTTGCGGTCTCCAGAACTTTTCACTGAGATGGATGATATTTAAAAAATTAGAAGAGGGAGGAAAGTAGCAGGGAAGTCTAATAATTTGGTTAAGTGTGGTGAATATTCTCTCTTTCTGTAATTGCTATCTTAGGTCCTTTTGGGGGAAAGGTGAGATAGAAATATTTTAAATAAATAATAATTAAAAGACCAATTTTCTTACCACTTTTGCCGTCAAGACACAAAAGATGTTCATTTGTCATGATTCCAGAGAGGCGCTGGCTTCATGAGTGCCATACTGTAGTTTGGGTTGGCTGCCAAATGTTATTGTACTGAATCTGATTTTATTGGCATATCCACAGAAATGGTTGAGTTGAAGTCCTCAATGTACTTCCATGTGTTCCATTTTAACACTGCTTTGTTTGCATAGAAAAGCACTGAAGCATGTTCAGTCCTATTCAACTCTCTTGCTGTCCAAAGAGTTGGAGCTGGAAGTTGATAAAAGATATTTGGCTTTCTGTATAATAATAAAAGGTCAGAAACAGATAATATTTTACCAAGGGCAGCACTGCCAGACTTGCAATATCAGGCATGCTCAGAGAATTGTGGGTGCTGCACTGGACTGATTTGAAAGTGTGATGGCTTTGGTACAAAAATGATAAAAACAACAGAAAAGAAAGCTGTGGAAAAGTTAGGTAGAAAATACTATTGAAAGCCTTTATCAAGAAGTGGGTTTGAGTTAATACATCTCCAGTTATGAGCAAATACATGTGGCAGCTGAACCAGACCCAGAAGGAATAAGAAACTGTGGGACAGGATGTAGCCAATGGCATTGCATAGATGGACCTTTTTAAAAAAAATGGAAGAACAGTAAGGGCAGCTCAGGTACAAGTTTGCCATCTCAATGATGAACTAGACACTTTTAGAATACGGTCAGACAGGTGTGCACCTCATCTTACAAGAAAGGCTCGCTTTGCACGGAGCAATCTCCCTTAAAGTGATCCTTCTCTCTGCCAGGGAATTGCCCCGGCCTGGCCTCAAAAGTAGTAGCCATATAGCTGGGCCAAACAAGTTCCAGCTTGGCCACAGGGTGAGGCCAGCTGAAGCACCTTTCCTTGTATGTTGTACAATCACCAGGAAATAGATTGTTCTGTTTCCCCATGTCATCATGCTCTTAACTAGGCACTCTAGAAAAGGATGTGGAGCAAAGCTGATGAAAAGTATTGGCTGCTGTTTGGCCATGAGCTGTCCACAGTCAATATGTAGCAACCCATTTAATACTCACTGCCATTCTTGGCCCTTCTAAAAATTGTTTAGAAGAGAGCTTAGGGAGTTGTTTGCCTTCAAACTTGTTTTGGACAGTCCCTCACTGTTCACCATGCTAACTGAGGTGTCTGGAAGCTGAGGTCCACAATGGATGGAGGACCAAAAGTTTACCCTTCCAGGCTTGCGGAGTCCTTTCTAAAAAATATACCAGAAAAAACTGCAACAGATCACTCCTGATACCTCCCAAGAAACCTCTTATATTCTTGCTACCTCAAAGCAACCGCTGCTACTTAGATGATAATTCATTGCTTTCTCTTTCCCCTAAAAGATTTGCAAGATCCCACTGGGGAATATAAGTCTAGGAAGTTATTGGAAAAAGCACCGCCAGATGCAGGTCTTTATAAATCCACAAAGTAAAGGAAAATATTTCACATCAGTTACTTGAAGGATGACCTACATTTTGTAGCAGTGTATGGTGAATTACAGGGGAGAAAAAGTGGTGTTCCTTAATAGTAGCAAAAATAGCAAATTCAAGAATATGATATTTATTTGTTTGTGTTTATTTTTTATTATGATATCATGGATCAAAATATATTCTTAGATACATAAAGCAGTTCAGGGATTATTGTAGCTGGTGTTGTATATATGCTTAGAAGAAAACACCCAGCTTCTCCATTGTCATGCAGTCGGAAGAAGTTCCTGCTGTTGTGTAGAAACTACACATGAGCTTTGCCACCCCAGCCCCGAAATAAATTGATGAGAAAAGAATTGCAGAGTTCAAATTGGGCCATATTTTATTGATTAGCTGTATTAAGTAAACTGTAAAGGATAAAAATCTGGGAGGAGGGGTCCAGAATAGTGCAAGTGGCATGAATTACAGAGTCTAATTAAATTTAGGCGGGTGCTGTCCACTAGCACAGCACCCATCCCAATGAAATGTTCTGGCCAGCCCTCATCTAACCTCTAGGGGCCAATTTTAATGCTCTAACTAATAATTTTAATATCCTAGACTATTAATATAGAGGGCTGCTGGGTACATTACAAACACTCAACTTTCTAATACTAACTAACGGGTTGCCACTTGCACTAAGCACCAATTGTGACTGATAGAATAGTAAATGATAACACATCACCAGAGGAGAATGGGAAGGGCAAAAACTCACTGCCTCTCTTGGCCAATCTGAGTAGCAGTCAAAAATTTCCATCCGGCCCTAGTGCAACCAGCTAATTTCATTCTCCTAAGAGGGTAGGCGGGTGAGAGAATGGCATAAGGCAAAAGAGGTAAGGAAACCTTCACCAGAGCCTTATATAGGTTCCTAGCCTGGCAGACCACATGACCCACAATTTGTATGTCACGTCCGGTGCAGAGAAGCAAAGGAGCCCCTCCCATCACTGAAAGGCTGTTCGGAGCAGCCAATATATTTGGGAAAACTGGGTTTTCACACAACGTATACACAAGCAATAATCTGTCTTTGTCAGCCTGGGCACTGATAGCATGGAAAAAAATGACAGAGGAATGTGGAGGACTAGGCAGTCCTCTCTAAGTGGGTTCACAGTGCCAGGGTCAGGAATCCCAGGACATGGGCAGCAAGAGAGAACAGGCAAGACGCCCAGACCAGAACATTGGATGTTTATAAGACAAGAACAACTTGAGCACACTGGGGCAAGGCTGGAACTACTGAAGCAGGCAGGAACATACAGAAGCAAGGTAGGCACCTCTGGAGCACACAGGGATCTTCAGGAGTAAGGCAGGGACACAGAGAAGCAAGGTAGGCACCTCTGGAACACACAGGACTCGACAAGAGCAAGGCGGAAATAAAGCTGTTAGGAGCATAGGAGCGAAGGGCCAAAGCACAAGAGTCAGCAGGACAACTTGCATTGCTGTGGCAGAAGGCAGCAGTGCAGGAAGCCTGTATATATACTGATCTGCTGGTCATCCAGCTTCTCCACATAATTGCCCTTCAGCTGTTCCCTGCAACCCTTAGCAAGACACATCCTTGATTCTGCAGGTACTTTCAAGATTTCTCCCACCCTGACAGCCAGATTTATCTGAATAGGGCTACCTATTTTACCTCTTTGGATAAAACTGTAGAAATATACCTAGATGATTTGTATATTCATTACTCCTGTTTCCAGGGTTTTGTCACAGTGGTGTATTGGATAGAGTGGTAGACTAGGGTTGTGGAGAGCAGGGTTTGAATCCCTGCTTAGCCATGGAAACTCACAAGGAGAGTAGAACTGGTAAAACCACTCCTTAAATATCTCACCTATCTTGAAAGCCTTATTAGGGTCCTCCTATTAGGATTGCTAGTATATAACAACAGCAACAGCAAAAACAATAAATGCAATATGAAAAACATAAGAGTATAAGAAATTCAAAATATGTCCTTTAAATATCTTACAGTGTTATGCAGTGGACAGATAAATATAGAAGTATAGACCCAAATAGGACATCTAAGGCCCAAAGGCCATTACTGATAGGTAGAGCAAGATCATCAGTGGTTTGAAAGTAACATTGTTGAGCTGACCTCTTAACAGAGCTTGTTCTAAATCACTTTGCTGCTTGCACCTTGCATTGAGAGAAGTACTTGTTCCATGCCACTTTGTTAGCAAGAGCTTACTAGAAGGTGGTGAAGGGGAGCATGGTAGTAGTGCTAGGCAGGGTGTTTTTTTTTTTGCCAATTCTTTCCATAATGCCTTGGTCCCATGAACACTTAGCCAGTATATTGTTATATCTCTGTGAAGATTCTCAGTCATCCAGGTTCGTTTTACTGGGAGTTGAGTCATGGCTACTGGACTTTTTTTTTTTTTTTTGAGAGAGATAGAAACGTTTCGCTGTTCATCCAAACAGCTTCATCAGTCTGAATACAGCTAGTGCAAGAGACCTTCTTATAGTCAGCTTGACCTCTTGTCCCCTGGTCTGATTGGCTCATAAGATGAACAAAGCCTGAATAGGCTCGTTAGGGAGACATTAGTGTCCATGGCCTTAAGGTAAACAATGGCCTAAGGTGCTGAAACCCATCAAGAATGGGTCGTTAGCTGTGACCTGGTGGTGAAGGCTCCTTGATTTGCTTGGGTATGTTGGAAAGTACAGCCTGATAAATAGCAGATAGACTATGCCGGAGCCCACCACCTCTGTTGAGGGAGGGATTTTCAATGCTAACATGAATGGCTTCCCTTACTCGTCTCTCAAACCACCTCTCTTCTTTGTCTAACATGTGTACATCCTCATCTTTGAAAGAGTGGCCTTTTCCCTTCAAATGGAGGTGTACTGCTGATTCTGGTCCTGAGCTGTTACCTCTCCTATGTTGGGCCATTCTTCTGTTTAATGGCTGTTTAGTTTCTCCAATGTAGAGGTCTGAACACTCTTCACTGCTTTGGACTGCATATACTATATTGCTCCTTTTATGGTTTGGTATCGGATCCTTTGGGTGGACAAGTATCTGCCTTAGTGTGTTCATGGGTTTGAAATAAACAGGGATGTGGTGTTTGCCAAAAATCCTTTTTTTTTTTAAAATGTTTTTTTATTAAATTTTAAACTACATACAACGACATAAAAAATGAAAGTAAAAAAAAACTACAACAAACAATATAAGTGCACCCCCATCCCACGGGTCCATCCATACATTCTTATTCGTTGCTCCATCTTCTATTCTTCTAGTAGTCTTCTTAAAGTTCTCTTCTCCAGAATTGTTGTGAGATATTCGTGGACTCTTTCCCTTTTCCTTCGACTAGTACATAATCTAAAAATTTACCCCAGATATCGTAGAAAATGTCTTTTTTCATTTCTCCTCGTTTAACCTTTAAACTGCAGGAGAGTTTATCGTTTATAGCTATATCCCAAAGTTCATTATACCAGTCTTCCATCTTGAATTCTAGTTTTGACTTCCAATTTTTGCTATAATTAATCTAGCAGCTGTCATAAAATTTGCTATTAGTTCCTTTGTTGTAACAACATAATCTTTACTTGTTAACAATGATAATAATGCTATCTCTGGATTACAATCTATATCCATCTTAATCATATTACTTAGCTCTAAAAACACTTTTTTCCAGAACCTTTGGACTATTTCACATTCCCACCAAAGATGCAAGTAAGTACCAAGCTCTTTTTCACATTTCCAACATATCTTAGAGTAAGCAGGATTCATTCTATTTAGTCTTACTGGGGTTAAATACCATCTGGAAACCAATTTGAAGTAGTTTTCTTTTATCCTGACTGACAATGATCTCAAAATTCTCATATTCCAAATTTTTTTCCAGTCTTCTTTCTCTATCTGTACATTAAGGTCTTGGTTCCAAACTTCTCTCAAGGTGTTTAACTCCTTCATTTCTGATAATTCCCCTAGTATTTTATATATTTTACGTGTTATTCCTTTCTCTGAATTTTCCTGTTCAGACTCAAGCGATAGTAGGAAATGTTCAAATTTTGTGCATTCTCTGATTTGATTATTTCTCTTTCCCCAGTCCTTTATCCATTTTCCTAGTTGAATATAATTTAACCATGTTAAATCACTGGGTTGCAAAATATTTTTATATCCTGAATTGTTTTAATCTTGAGCATCCAATCCTTTAGTCTAGCTATTTTCTTAATTTTAAATAACTCCAAATAATGCTTCAAGTTGTCTGGAAAGCTTTCCAAGTCAGTAACTAAAGCCAGTGGGGATCCCTTCGGAGACAAGATTTTCCTATATGTTCTCCATGTAGCAATTAAACTATTCAATAGGGGTTGTCAATCTTTACTTTGTTTTTAACTTCCGTGAATAAAAATGTGTTTATTTCCCCCTTTATATCCAAAGACTCTTGCTCCCACCATATTAACTTCTGTGGTTTAAAAGAATTTCCCCCAAAGAACTAAGTTGATTGGCTATATAATAATTTTTATATTGGGTATACCTATTCCTCCTTCTTTCTGAGATCTATACCATAGACTTTTATTTATTCTTGATTTTTTCCCTGCATTACAATACCTATTTATCATGTCTTGGAGAGTTTTAATTTCCTTTTCTAAAAACTGAACCGGTAGCATTTTAAAAATAAAGTTAATTTTTGGAAGTATTTTCATTTTTATCAATGCAATTCTGCCAAACCACGATAATTTTAGTTTAGAGTAGGATATTAATTTGTTTTTCATCTCCTCTTCTAATTTGAAATATTTCTTTCTTTAGTTTTAGTAAATTCTTTATGGAGTTCTAATCCTAGATATTTAATGCTTTTTCCCGGTTTAAGTCCAGATTTTTCAATCATCTTTAAGTCATGTTTTCCATAATTGAAGAATAAACTCTCTGATTTTTGCCAGTTTACACATAATCCTGTTATTTCTCCAAATTCTTCTAAATGAGTTTTTACTCTTTGAATATTCTCTATTGGGTTTACAATAGTCAAAAGAGCATCGTCCGCGAATAAACTAATTTTAGTTGCCCCATCTTTCCCTATACCTTTAATAAATTTGTCGTCCCTTATGGCATTTGCCAGGAGCTCTATAACAATACAAAAAGGACTGGAGAAAGAGGACATCCTTGTCTAGTTCCTCGGCCTAGGGTGATTTGTTCAGTCAATCCATCATTAACTATTATTGAGGAAGTGCCCGTTGAATATAGTTGATTTATTACTCCCAAAAAGGATTTCCCAAATCCCATTTTTTTAACAATATTTTTAATGTGGGCCATTGAACACAATCAAAAGCTTTATAAAGATCTAGAGATAACATCCCAGCTTTAGTAGTACTCTTACTCATTTCATAAAGAACATTCAAATTCCTTCTAATAATATTTGCCATTTGTCTACCTTTGATAAAACCACATTGATCCTCTTTAATATATTTAGCTATAAATTTATTCATTCTTTTAGCCAAAATTGCTGTGAAAATCTTAGCATCTTGATTTAATAAGGATATTGGTCTGTATGACCCAATATCCATTAAATTTTTATTAGGTTTTGGAATTAAAATAGTTAAAGAATGGGTCCAAGATCTCGGAATTTGTTCTCCATTCAAAATTTCATTATATAGCTTCTTTAATTTAGGTATTAATACTGCTTTAAAAAGTTTGTAAAATTCAGGTCCCAGAGCGTCCACTCCGGGCGTTTTATTATTCTTTAATTTGTCTATTACCTCGCTTATCTCTTGATCTGTAATAGGCTTTTCCATTTCCAGCATATCTTCCTGTTCCAAGACCCTCTTTAAATTCTTAGTGATATACCTTTCTATATCCTCCTTAGGTTTATTTTTGTAGTATATAACAACTGATAAAACTCTTGTATAGCTGACAACTTTTCCTTCATTTGTGTGCATGTCTTACCTGAGGAGTCTTTTATAATCCCTATTGTATTCTTGTCTTGTCTTTTCTGTGCTAATCTGGCTAAAAGTTTTGAGTTCTTGTTGCTGTATTCAAAAAAATTTCTTTTTAGGTACAGAAGATTCCTTTGTGTTTGTTGTAAATCTAGATCTTCTAACTCTTTTTTTCCTTGCTTCAATCAACCTCAATATCTTATTATCCTTAGTAAGAAAAAATTGGGATTCTAAATCTGCTATTAGTTTTTCTAATTTTCTTTTATTGAGTTCTTCCTGTTTTTAGTTTTAATATTTTCTTTTATGATAAGGCCTCTAGCTACCGCTTTCAGGGTGTCCCATATGATTGGCGTTTGGCTACCTGCCTTTTCGTTTATATCCCAAGTTTCCAACCAATCTTTTTGACCTTTTCCAGCACTTCTGGATATTGAAATATTTTTAAATTCATTCTCCACCTTTTAGCTTCTCTATAATTTTTATTTGTTGCTAAATCAATCGACATTAAAGCATGATCAGATGTTTTTATGATCTCAATTTCGGTATTATTTATCTTGGGTATTAGGCTTTGTGAAACAAACACAAAATCTATCCTAGAATAGGTTTTGTGCACTGGTGAGTAGAAGGTGTATTTTATTTCATCTCCTTTCAGTTCTCTCCAGACATCCTTCAATCCTGTTGTATTTATAAACTTTGCTAGAGTTGTATGTCTTGTCCTCCACTCTTCCTTTTTACATACCGATTTATCTTTAATTTTATCTAAGACCATATTGAAATCCCCTGCCATTATTAAATACCCCTTTTTAACCAATTCAATCTGATCCCAAAGGAGATTGTAAAAGCGGCCTTGGTTAACGTTTGGTGCATACAGATTAACCAAAGTATAATGATCTTTCCCCATTAGAACTTGCAATATTATATATCTACCTTCTGAATCTTTTACCACATTTTCAACAACACATTCACAATTCCTTGAGATTATAATGGCAACCCCTCTTGCTTTAGATGTGCCAAAGCTTTTTTCATAAATATCAACATTTGGAATTTTTAATTCATTAATACCATCTCTTATTTGATGAGTCTCTTGCAAAAAGGCAATATCTATTTTGTGCCTTTTGATCATCGCTTCGATTCTATTTCTCTTCGAAAATGACGCCAGACCTTTCACATTCAACGTTGCTAATTTTATAAACTTTCCCATAACCTATTTCTTTTGGTTTCAATATTCTGGAATGGTCCCGTTGTGCATACAATTATGCCGCTGTTTGTAATCAGTCTGAGCAATTTTTGATCGATGACTCAATATATGGTTGATAGTTTCATCTGCATCTTTACAGAGTCTACATGTGAGGGACTTGGCTGATTTTTCTATTCTAGCCTTAACTGCATTTGTTCTAATAGCTTGTTCTTGAGCTGCAAAAATCAGGGCTTCTGTTTCTTTTTTCAGTGTTCCATTGATGAGCCATAACCAGGTCTTTTCCTCATTTACTTTTTCTTTGATTTTTTTCGAGGAGCTGCCCATGCAGCACTTTATTATGCCAGCTATCAGCTCGTTTTTGCATCATTGTTTTCCTGTACTGACCTTTTGTTTGCTTTACTTTAAACACCTCCTTGTTCTTAACCTCCAGTAATGCTGGCTCTGTACTATTTTTTACATAATCTGCCAACGCATGCTTCTCTTCTTCAACTGTCTGCTTCACTTGCAAAACACCTCTACCACCTAATTTTCTATTATTATTATTATTATTATTATTATTATTAGTCCCGCCCACCAAGACATGCCGGCAGCCTGATCTTAGAGCTCTGTGCCGCGATCCAAAAAGAGCTTTAAAACTACTGTTTAAATGCTGTGGTGCCGTGAGTAATGCATCAATAAATTACTCGGGTGTCAGGAGAAGCAATATATGTGTTTTTCTAGACTAGATAAGCTTGATTTATAAGCTAAAGGAGCTACTTTCGGTTTTGCCTGCTTTGATTCTGCTGGCCGCTGGCTGCTTAGAAAACTGAATCCCGGCTGTTTGGAAAGTCACCAGATGATTAGTTAGACTGCTTGATACCTGCCTTTTGTCTAATTATATGCCGGCTAAGAGAGCAAAAAAGAAACTCCAGCCTATAGGTTGGACTAGGAAATTATCTGATACAGCACACAATCGCCCAGCTCTACAGCGTATCGAGCAGCCCTCAGACGACGGAGGGGTAAAAATGGCGTCAGGATCTGAGAAAGGAAAGAGGGAGACTACCCCTCCTCCCGCAGATCAAGACTTCATGAAGGAACTGCGTTTAATGAGGACGGAGCTAGCTAGCATCATGAGTGTTAATCAACAGGATGTGATCCGCAGAATGGATGGCCTTTCAAAGGATCTCCAAAGCACTAAACAAGATTTATCACATGAAATAAAGTTAAATGGCCAGCGGCTTGATAATTTGGCAGGAGAATTTAAAAATCTGGAGATACGTGTAACTGAAAACGAAACTCAAATTAACTCTCAGAAGCAGGCTTTACTGAAAATAAATAAGAAACTGACTTATATTGAAGATTATTCTCGAAGGCAGAACGTCAAACTGATTAATTTTGTTATTCCAAACAAGGGGGCATCATTAAAACAGGAAGTGTTAACCTGGTTTAACTCCTTTCTGCCCAAACAACTAGAGGACTGACGATTTAGAGAGAGTTCACTATCTGGGCAAGTCAAGAGATGGGGCCCCAAAACCAGTGATAGTAAGATTTGCTTCTTATGTAAATAAAAAGAGCGTCTTATGTCTTCAATTAGAGCCAATCCTAATATTCTGAAGAGAGGAGGTGCAACTGTGCAAGTTTTCAAGATTTTTCTAAAGGAACTGCTGATTGGCGTAAATCGATGAGACCAGTTACAATCATATTAAGGAAGACCAACTATCGCTATTCTTGGGGTCACCCCTATTTTTGAAAGTTTGGAAAGGCTCTGTTCAACACACTATCTACTCTCTAGAAGAAGGCCAACATCTTCTTGAAGCATGGAACATACAGGATGACTCAGGTTCTGCCTGTTCTCCCCGGGAACTTCAGTGGCAACATCAGGACAGTGAATTTCTCTCTTTCTACTCCGACTCCAGGAATCTTCGATGAAGATGAAGAATATTTGAAACTCATTTAACTTACTCCTCCCTCTTTCCCCCTCTCTCACCTCCTATCATCCCCTTTGTTTTTCTTCTTTTACTCTTCTCCCCCTTTTCCCTTCCATTTCCCTTTCCCCCTCCCCTTTTTTTTTTCTTTTTTTTTCTTTTTTTTTCCAATTTTAATTTTTGTTTTTGGGATGTTTCTTTTTCTTTTTCTTTTCATTATCCCTTTTCTTCCCTTTTCCCCTCCTCTCCACCCTTCCCTTTTTTGTTTTTGTTTGTTTGTTTGCTTGTTTTGAGGGGGCGGTGGCGGTGAGAGGGTGGTTTAGAGGGGGTAGAACAACTTATAGAATTTTCAGTAACACGCTACTTAAGAGTTAAGGAGATCTAGGCTGGCTAATGTCTGTGGACAACTTCCTCCCTCCCATCCCCTTGATGCACATGCTAAACAGTATGATAGCTGGTGGGGTGGGAGAAAAGAATAGTTTTTAGGGTGGAGGATTAGATTTATTTTAGTTTATTTTTTATTAATTGATGGTGTTTTTACTTTTGTATGCACAACGGGACCATTCCAGAATATTGAAACCAAAAGAAATAGGTTATGGGAAAGTTTATAAAATTAGCAACGTTGAATGTGAAAGGTCTGGGGTCATTTTCGAAGAGAAATAGAATCAAGCGATGATCAAAAGGCACAAAATAGATATTGCCTTTTTGCAAGAGACTCATCAAATAAGAGATGGTATTAATGAATTAAAAATTCCAAATGTTGATATTTATGAAAAAAGCTTTGGCACATCTAAAGCAAGAGGGGTTGCCATTATAATCTCAAGGAATTGTGAATGTGTTGTTGAAAATGTGGTAAAAGATTCAGAAGGTAGATATATAATATTGCAAGTTCTAATGGGGAAAGATCATTATACTTTGGTTAATCTGTATGCACCAAACGTTGCCTTTTACAATCTCCTTTGGGATCAGATTGAATTGGTTAAAAAGGGGTATTTAATAATGGCAGGGGATTTCAATATGGTCTTAGATAAAATTAAAGATAAATCGGTATGTAAAAAGGAAGAGTGGAGGACAAGACATACAACTCTAGCAAAGTTTATAAATACAACAGGATTGAAGGATGTCTGGAGAGAACTGAAAGGAGATGAAATAAAATACACCTTCTACTCACCAGTGCACAAAACCTATTCTAGGATAGATTTTGTGTTTGTTTCACAAAGCCTAATACCCAAGATAAATAATACCGAAATTGAGATCATAAAAACATCTGATCATGCTTTAATGTCGATTGATTTAGCAACAAATAAAAATTATAGAGAAGCTAAAAGGTGGAGAATGAATTTAAAAATATTTCAATATCCAGAAGTGCTGGAAAAGGTCAAAAAAGATTGGTTGGAAACTTGGGATATAAACGAAAAGGCAGGTAGCCAAACGCCAATCATATGGGACACCCTGAAAGCGGTAGCTAGAGGCCTTATCATAAAAGAAAATATTAAAACTAAAAAAAAGCCAAAAATCCTTTTAAGCTTCTCCGACACTCCCGCCATGTAGGGAATGACCAGGTTCTTCCATCGGGTCTGGGTCTCAGACTGATCCCTTGTTCTTCTGGGATGGCCCACTGCTTTGTTGAAGGCCCACCTTGGATATCCACAGGCCTTAAGTGCTGTCTTCAGGTGCCTGTCTTCCTTCTTCTTGGCTTCTTGGCTTTTGTTATATATTTGACCAGTGACCATCTGGTGTAGGCAGGCAGATAGTGATGGGGGGTAGGCAGCAGAGGGTTGGCCGTATGGGTGCTTCCATGCCTGTAGAAACCATCTTGTATTGGCTCATGGATAGGCTTGCCCTGTCCTGAAATCTTATCGTACAAGCCAGGAAGTAATTTGCCATTGTTTTTCAAGATGATGATGATTCATGAACATCTCTTTGCAATATATTGTTTATACACTATATTGATTTTTACATTATGGAAACTGCAGGGTCTGGTTCATATCATATTTTACCATGCTGCTGCACTTACCTTTAGAATTTGTTACGTTACCTTCTTATATAGAGATTGACCTATATAAATGGCTTATGTAACTGACAGAAGCACTATATCGTAAGATGGTCACTTTCCTGCCAATACTTGTCTGTCAAATGGGCTAGTTTTCTTTACCACCTGTCCTATGGGGGCTTTCCTGCTCTTCCTTCAGGAGCCATCAACTGGTCACCTGAGGTTTCAGCAACAAGGGAGAAAGGGCAAAAACAAACCACATATGTTTACTAGAGAGTAAACAAAGGCCAGGCAAGGCTAGGAAGAACAAAGTGTAGCCTTGGACAGCTTGTGAAGGTTTGAACTGCTGTTTATCTACATTACAGGTGAGTCTTATTACAACATTAAAACCCATCTGAGAACCACACTATGTACATAGAAATCTGACCTATATATGGCAGCTGATTATTGCCTATAAATAAGAATTTATTCTCCAGCATTTGTGCTAGCCAGGTTTCTTAGCCCAACAGGTAGAATGCTGATTGACAGAGGTGCTGAATTTGATGATGGATGCAGTTCCAGGAGAGCTACTAGTGAAAAGTCTTGTCTAATGAAGGGAATTCCCCCTCTCTGCTACAAATCAATTAGCAGACCACCCTGTGAAAGACATTCTCCCCATCTGCTTCTTGCACTGTTCAGGTGTGCTATTTAGCACATTTCCTTTGAGCAGCCCTGGTTATATCCCAACAACAATATCATAGGAATTGTTTTCATAGTAAATTGTGTTTCATGTGCTGCATTGTTCATACAACAGGTTAGGAGATTGATAGTCACATATTTAGATGCTTATAGTCTCTTAAGGGAAAAGATGTTGACATTGGAGAAAGATTTTAAACAGCTCAGAAATGTAGTACAGTAGTCCCCCGCTACATCGCAGTTCATAGTCCCCCGATAAATCGCAGATTTTCATTTAGAGTGAGGTTACCTGCGTGCAGTCTCTCCTGTTCCTTGCTGTAGCTGGGATCCCCCAAATGCATCGCCGTTTGCAAACAGGCTTCCTCCAGGAGCCTCTCCCCACCATCCTGGCTACCACCTTCTCCCCCTGTCCCCAAAGAGGTCTCCTCCAAAGAGATCTCCCCCAAAGAGGTCTCCTCCCATTTTCGTTCTTCTTTCTATAATCAAGGGAGTTTGGCTTTAAAACTTTTACAGTGAACTCCAACATTATTGAAAAAAGGCAATGTTAATTATAAATGTGGAAGTTGTGTTCTTTTACCTTATCTTGTGAAGTTTTGGGTAGAAAGACAGAACAGAAATGATATAAAATGAATAAATAAATTGATACAATTCTGGTAAAAAAAATCAAGTCAGAAACTTGTGTCACAGAAGCAACGAAATTAATGAAATGGTTTGAGTGTTTTCCCTGTGCTGGTGTTGTCCAGATGTTTTGAACTGCACACCCCATAACACTTGGCTGATTTAGCCCTCTGGCTAGGGAAGGTGGGAGTTTGATTCCAGCTTATTTTAGAGAAAACAGATTCAAGGAGAAGGCACTCACAGGGAAGGTCTTCATAAATAAGAACTGAAACAGAGAAAAACTTCACTCAGCCATGAAAGCATCTGTGCTTTTAGAAAATACTGTCCCTTCCACTTATGGCATTCCTAGCCACTCCATATTGAACACTCTTGTATTGAACTGGAATGAGGAAACATAACATTCTACCCACAGCTGAGAAGCACCAAATTAGTTCTTGAATAACAATAGTCTTTCTCCCCACCCCAACATTATGCTTTCTATAACACTCCAAAGAATTTATGTGGGTCACATACTGTATGTCTATCTTGCTCATTTAAAAGACGCCATGGCCTGGAATCCACATAACCTGAACAAGCCTATTATTGCTAAGACATTTTGGACACCACTAACATATAGGGCACCATAAACTGGAAATAACCTGATGTCACATAATAAACAATATGAAATCACAGCTTTAGGCCTTACACAGTTGCCACCATGTCCGTTCCAATTTCTAGCAAACCTTTCCAGGGCTTCTTTTTAGGGATGGAGCACTCAGAAGTGCTTTACCATTTCTTTCCCTGGGGCCAGTCTGGGACTTCTTTGCCCAAGCATGCAGAGGCTGACATTTTTCTTGGGAGGCACAGTGGGATATCCAGGTCCCAACCCCCTGTGAGCTATTTGGTCTGTAGAATATGTATAGTAGCATGGAAAAAGAGAGAGAGAAAAAGAGAGGGGGGGAGAGGAAGACTTTGTATATTCCTAATTTATTTTGCTTTACAGACCAATACACCTGACCATTGTTGCATGGAGTACTATGGCACTGTTGTTTCATGAAAGGTGGGGCAGCAAAACAGGTATCCATGTTTGCTAGATTTGAACCTAGATTGTTGGTAAAGAAAAGAAAAGCAACTTTGTCATATTGAAACAAACAGTGGCAGGAGCACGGCGATGATAAGATGCAGCCAGCATTAAGAAAAAGCTTATCTATGTAGCATCCTTAGGTATGATTTAATGCCTCAAGAGATGATGTTGGCACTACTTAGTAGATATATGTCTTTATTTGTATTTTTGGTGGTGGTGCTGATTTGCAGTGATGGTCTTGAAGCGACATTCTACTGAGATTGCTGTGAGTGTATGAATAATTGAGGATAAAGATATGGCAAAAAATTGATCAATGTACACTCCACATTGTAAAATATGAGGTGTTTCTTGATCAGGTTTTCAACAATTCTGTTCCTCTTCACACTGTTTTCCATCTCTGGCAATCAGCCAGCAAGCATTGTCTACCTACTTAGAATGCCAAACCATCATTTTGTTACATTTAGGTCTCCACTCCTAGAACTGTTTTATAAGGATTTCTTTTTGTTCTTCTTGTGAGTGGGATTCGGTCCAGTTCTAGGCGATTTCTCTGTCCCAGGAAGAGACAGAGACGGTGATTCAAAACATAAACTTTTATTATCAACAACTCCCGGCGAATTAATAACAACTTCGGTGGGGTCACCAATGCCTTCCACAACTTTAATGTCCAACAGGTAATCCCAATTAGTCCATTCCCAACTCAAGAGCCCTGTGGGTAGGGAAGTTTCTGGAACCGCTCCCGGTCGTAAGGGTTCTGATGAGCAGATCCATGCCCGGCGCATAGGGTCCCACAGCATGGGTGGCCAGCCCACTCCACCGCCTGCTCCAGGGAATTGGCCTGTCTGCAGCCCATAGAAGGGTTCCTCTTCCAGGGAGTTTTGGGGCTGAGGAAGACGTACATTCTCCATTCTTCCATTTCACCCTCTTTCTCCGCCTCTCTCAGACAGGCTTCCTTCCTCTGTTCCTTGTCCTCTTTTATATCTCCCGCATCTTCTAGCTCCTCCCCCTCCTTCATCACCCAGGATCCTTCCACCACCAATCCCTCCGCCGTCTCTTGCTTCATGTCCCTGGGCGGTAGTCCCTCCAGCTGGACAGAGTGTCCTTTCTGCACGGTCACGTGACAACCCATCTTCTTTACCCTTGCACAATGTGGCGGGCAGTGCACCCTGGGTTGGGTCTTCTCCCTGGGAAGGCCCCTCACACTTCTGCAGACTTTAGAAGAATTCCTTGAGTCTTTTTTTATTTCTGTCTTAGACATGTAGGCAGAATTAGAATGGGAACAGCAACAAATTGTTGTAGCATCCGTAACCCCCCCCCATTTTTCCATTCCCCTTCCCTCCAACATTCAGTCATCACTGTTCCCATCTCCTTATGGTTTTAGTTCGTTCCAGTGATTCCAAGTATGTCTGCAAAACTTAGGATTCACCTGGGTCTGCTGATACTTCCCACTTTCTTGTGTTTGAGTGATGCTATTTTGGCTACATAAAGCTCAAAGCAGAGATTATTCAGATGCATTGCCCTAAACCACATCTAAGGACTGATTAATCAAACTGATAGTTTATAGGCAATGTGAATAGAAGTCCACTTACTATGTTATCCTATTTAAAGTTAAGGTATCTTGCTGGTCCCAATTTCTCTCTTCTTACGGACTTCTTTACACAAATACATACAGGAGGAAAGGTATAGTAAGAACTTTCATTTTTAAGTTAAGGCTTTTTTGCAATCTTGGTGCAACTTGGCTCATTTTTTTATTCTTCTATTTTTAAATGACGCAATTCTAGTACTTTGGATTTCAAATGTATTTAGAATGTACAGCTCAATTCAATTGTTTGTGTAAAGTGATTCAATAAAATAGTTCTAATTTATCAACTGCTACTAATTCAATATAAAATAATCAGAATTTCTTTCCATTTCAGATTGCCTGCATGCTGTTATGACAAATAGGTTTTTCATAGTGTCCTAATTAATAATAACCATTTATCATTGATTTCAATTTCTTTTTTTTTCTGTTTACTTAACCCTAATAATTATAGTACAGTTTACTTATATCCATCACTTGCTCATGTTAGAGCCTCTGATGTTGCTAGTGAACAGGTAATTTATTCAGAAACTGATAAGTGGTTAAATGCAGTTATTCTTCAGCTGAAATCATCATCGTCATCATCATCATCACCACCACCACCACCACCATCATCATCACCATCATAATAATCATCATACTTTTGTTTGTTTATTTCTTTAAAACATTTATATCCTATCTGTCTCCCTAAAAGGACACAACATGAAGTGTTTTACAATTTGACCTGGGAATGGGCAGACTCTTGCATTGGTTTTTAATGGAATTTCTGAGCTTTTTTCAGATTTCACTCAGTAGTCCTAATAAACAGTAGTTCCCAAGGATTTAAGCATCAGAAATTTATCAAGCACAGCCTTTTTTGTTAGGAACACCATCATGTATTTGCTTGTAATCCATTTGAAGGATTGCCAGCCCATGTTTGATTTAAAGTTGAAAATAGTAGGGAAAGAGAGAATTAATCCGTGGCTGAAACCACAACATGTTATTAAACCGGTACAAAGTTAATTTGGTTACTGTTTTCCCTGTCATGATAAAATGCATTGCATTTCAATTTAAGTATCAATAATTATTTCTAAATTTGCTTAATTTTTTTAGCAAATTTAGCTCCTCATTTTTGCATACTTTTGCTGGTGCATTTCTTGCATAAGATACCTTGGTTTAAATATGTGGCTGTGGCGCCAGAGGTTGGAATTTTGATACCCCCACTGTGTTTCCTTGGCATGAGCGGCACTAGATCATCCACTGGGTCCCTTCCAACGCTCCACTTATAAGATTATTATTTAGGTTATTATTGTTATATTTCCCTTAAGATATTTAATGTGTTACATAATGAATTACTTTCAAAAAAGGAGCTGTGTAATTCCAGACCACTGTAGTAGAGTAACAGTTACAGAAATGGGGAAAGGTCTGGCTCATGTAGTAATGTTGCTTTTTTTAACAACTACTTTGTTTATCATCAAGAAATTCTGTGCCGCTACCACCATCATTAGATCTGGCAGATGCTACATTTCTGAAAGCAGAATAAACAATGACCTACCCTACACACAAGCAATCAGTGAATGAAAGAGCTGTTGGGGCAACACAAAAAAACCTTAAAGAGTAGTAAATTTTATTTGGCATAAGCTTTTATGGACTGCATCAGATATTCCACTCATATTCCACTCATTGCACAAGTAGGGAGACGAGGCAGAAAATTACAATTAAATAGATTTTCCTCAACAGAGAAAATATGGTTAAAGGGTTCCAAACAGGCAAGCCGCAATATTGAACCATAATGACAAGTTTTCATATCCCAACTTGTTTGGATTTGTTGGCCATGTATTCCAACACTGGAAGCTGTGGTTGACTGTTTGCCCATTCGTGTGATGAAAGCAAACTGCCCGCAGATAATCCGAATGTCTATATATGGACAACAAATCTAACCAGATACCTGCTCTTGCTTATATATCAAAACGGCACCAAATAAGATCAGAAATTGGTGGTTGTGCTATGTATTAAATATTTCAAGCGTCTCTCAATTTTCTCTTTTTGTTTTAAGGGAGATTCATTTTCTGCGATTACTCTGAAGGTCTGCAAGCTTTCTTTCTCAGGCTCTTAATTGGTTGCCTTTTTATTTCTGCACCCAATATTAGAAGTAAACCTTTAATCTAAAATCTTCAGGTTCCATTGATATACAGCATGCAGCCTTCAAAAAATGACTTTCCCTGACTTCATTGCTCTTCCCTTTAGTTTCCTCTTAAATGACAGTTTAAAGACATGGCTTCGGGCTGATACAGGAGACTTATCAAAAGAGCTTCATTAACAGCTCAAAGTAACATAATTTGGATCTGAGTAGGTTGCAGCCTACCCACTTTTTTGTCAGCATTGATCTCTTCCATTGACTGACAGTTTTCAAAATGTAAGAATCTTGGTTAAATTTAAAACTGTTGTGATTAACTCGAAAGTTAAGTAAAGGCCAAGTGGCAACATAGGTATGCCTATGCTGAGTCTTGATTCAGATTGGGCTCTTAAGTCCAGATTGCACAGATTTCCTGTCAAAATATGTAGCAAATGGAATTATCCTGTCAGTTTATACTATAGAGAAATGGTTGAGTATTTGAGGCCTAGCATTTTTCTTCTTGTGGAATGCCTCTACCTACATCTTTAACATTGGTTGACAGTGTAGGAAGGTCCTAGAGAGTTCTGACATGACATTTTTGTTCTTCAAATTCTGAGAAAGTGCTAGTAGCTTGTCAAAATCCAGTTTTTCCAAGAACACGTGACTTCATTCAAGGGTTTCTTATGTTTAATTTGACTGTGGAATAAAAAAAAATTAATTTTTAACTGGGGAATAGGCCCATGTGAAAGTTCCCCAAGAGGAAGCTAAATGGCAATGCCTCCTCAGAAACTCTCCACTGGGAGAGGAGACAGGAGAAAAATCAGGAAGAATAATGGTACCCTTAAGCTTCCCTCAGCCCATGTTGCAGATCCCTGTGCATGGCTGTGTACATTCTAGTCAGGACCACAAGGAAAGGGCTACCAGTCTTGGGACCATGGGCTGAGGGAAGCTGATTGGATGCTTGACCTTGTTTTAGGCCTGTTGGCCTATTTGAGTCTTTTAAGGTTGTGGTAGAGAAATTATTGGACCTATTATTAAAAGTTGTTAAGCATGAAAAGGATCTGTCTCACCCTGTTTATGTCCCGTGGGAATCCAGTACAGGTACTCACGATGTTCCTTGGAAGGAAAGCACACATTATAGCAATTTTCCTTGCTTTTTCATTTTCTCTTTTTCAAAAGCCAGAATTTTTGAGACAAAGGCCAACCTTAACAGTCTTCAGCTCCGAACGATTTTATGTCACAGTGTCTTGACCTTTTCCTGGGGGGGGGGGGAGGAATTACCTCAAAAGGAGAGGGATGTGGTTTGAAATACTTTTTCTTCACGGATTTAAAGATTTGCACAATCCCTGTCAGGCAACTATCCTTTCTGCTTAATTCTGCCAAGAGCAGCATTTTGGGAAAAACATATCGCAGGTCCTAGTCTACAAGGGCAATATCTCCTATATTCACATTTACTGCTTTGTTTTGACCACATTTGTCATTTGAAAGGTGTTATATCACTTTTGTTTTATTTTTGTAATATTCTTTTTTCAGATGAAGCATTACAGAAATGTTCAGAAATTGGCTGGATTACATTAGGCTCTACATTATAATTTACATCAATTATATTTGATTTCTCTGTAATTAATCCTATTGCATTGCAATATGCAATGCCTTTTAAAGAAGTAAATCAGACACAAAGCTAGTTAACTCTTTATAAGAATATTCATAGAAATTTGAATGTGTTAAATCAATTTAGGATTACGTAGGAAAACTGAAATAATAGAGAGAAAATTTAAAACCTTTCCCACCAATCAGCAGTGGTTCAAGTCTAGATCAGGACCATACAATGTTAACTGGAAGTAAAAAGGGAATCTTCCACTATGCATTTAATAAAATACCAAACTTAGAGCTACCTAGTGCAGTTGAAACCAAGCAGCGGGCTCATTCATTTTTTCCGAGCTGGATTGGAAAGAAATTTGTGGAATAGAGTTGTTCATTGTCATGAGACTGTGTTAGTATTAGTAGTACTGTACCTAATTATCACCATCATAACACTTCTATAGTTTGTTAATTGCAGCTCTGGCTTTCATTTTCTCTACAGTTGCCATGCCATATAGACAAAAATGTTGGTAAACACCTTCATGCTTTGTATCAAATTAATTAATTTGCACTGCACTCTAGCAGCAGGAATCTGCACAAGGTGATCAAATTAAATGTCAGCAAGACTCTTAGAAGAACCGAGTAAGCATATGAATCAAGCAGACATTTTGTTTACTGCTTGCCTAAATGTTTGCATGTGTTGAGCAACATTGAACTGCATAGAGGGAATAGACTCTTATGTCAAAAGTCTGCCACTGCTTCTGGGACAAATGAATCAAGATGGATATTCATTCATGTATGTATTATATAATATTTCACCTTTCGTAATGGGAGGGCAACAAAGATAACCCCTTCTCGCTGTAGGGAAATAACCTACACGGACACGTAGGGTTGGGTTCAAGTGTCAGGCCGCCATGCTCTTCTTCCTGAGCAGGCTGCAAGGCACATCTTTATTAGCTGTAAGAGGTGGAGTTACAGATATCGTGTGGTATCCTATGTGTCAGCCTGTCATTGGCTTGATGGACTCCCGGGGAGGGCTTTCTGTGACGTGGACATGTCACCTAGCGAGGGACTGGATGATGGATAGCCCCAGCAGCTTGTTATTTCCTTACATCCCATTCCAGGTAATGATGAATGGTCTTGTTTGTTCCTTATGGCCATACCATGTCAGGATGGAAGGACGAGATAGCAAGCCATCTGCTTCCTGCACGTGAATCTTAGGGACTCTATTTCCCTTCTCCCAGGGCTTTCCCGTGCAGGAGAGAGAGTCAATAACGTCCCCCAGATTGCTTTGCAGGAAGCCTGCTGGATCATTAATATCTGTGCATATTAATATTCCCAAGTTATATCCCTTTATCTCGCCCACCCCCAGCTGCCTCTGTGATCATTTCCATCTGTCCTTCATTCACAAAAAGCAAAGTGTTCTGCTTATATACCGCCCCATACCACTTAAAGTAGTCTCTGGGTGGTTTACAATTTTAATTACAGTGTGCAGGCTACACATCCCCCCCCCAGCAAGCTGGGTACTCATTTTGCCGACCTCGGAAGGATGGAAGGCTGAGTGAACCTTGAGCCTGCTACCTGGGATTGAACCCCAGGTCGTGAGCACAGTTTCACCTGCAGTACAGGCATTTAACCACTGCGCCACGAGGCTCAAAGTTATTTTGGCAGGAAGAGCCAAGAATCCAACAGGTGCTACCCCTATCTCAGGTATTAAACAGACAACAGTATTAAGGTAGTAATAAGAAATCAATTTTCCGCCGTTACCCAACACTCGGTGTGATCTTCCTGAGAGAACTATCCCATCTGATCTAATGATAGGGATAGCCATAACTTGAGAGGAAGCTAATGAAAACAGCCTCGAGAGTGCTTTGTTTGGCCACCTGTCTGGAAAAGAAGCTCCAAGTGAGCAACCCGTCAACAACAGCCTTGTTTTTCTCAAGGGGGAGTGAGAAGTAATTTTTCTTGGAATTCTACCGTCTGTTTCATTGCATCTTACAAGAGGCACTTCAGAGAGGAAGAACCCCAGAGTATTCTGCCCTGGTTTTAAAGTGGAAAACACGAAGTTTCTTAACAGCATCGTTTTTTCCTCTCTCTCTTTCATGTTAAAAGATTTACACAAAGTGTGGTGAATGTCAGAGCACAGTGAAATGTGAACCACTGTATTTTAAGCTTTTATGCCCTATGATTTATTTCCCCTTCTCCACTTGGTTTGTTGTAATCCTCTTCAGTTGCCGGTGGGTATTCATAGGTTGTTGTTTCAAGAATTAGAAAAGGCCATGTCTGTTTATAGAAACAACCTTAAGCAAGGGTAATGAAAAAGGCAGAATTGGCCCTTTTCATTACAATAATGACATTTTATTTCAAGGTTGTCAGGAACTGACATGTGGGTTTGCATTTCGTATAGCACCTGCTCCCTGTGACCAGAAGGCTTTAGTTTAATAGGACATTGTGGCCAACTGAGATGTGGAAAGAGGAAGTATAAGACTTGGCAAATCTCTGAGTGAGGTAAGCGGTGGACTTCAGCGCGCATGACTGCTGAAAAGGTGTGGGAAGTATTATCATGATGGGGACAGCCACATGCCTTTTGCAGTTTCTTTGGAAGGGCTCTAACAAGTCTGTGCCGTCAAGTCAATTTTTCCCCATGGGATGATCCTCCCAGAGATTTCTAGATGTCAGGACTCAGAAACAGTGTATCAGTCTCTTCTTCTGTTGGCACTCTGGAACTATTCTTTCACATTAAGGTATACATAGATAAAAACCAGGCAAGTTATTTTGGCACACAAATCAGAGAATCCTTCAGGCATGTCTCCCCCTCCCTAGCAACACAAATACAATGATAACAAATAATAAGAATTCACTACAGAGTAGACACGACCCAGAACCTTGGTTGGTTGGCATTTAAAAAGTGAAATATATACCGGTAAATACCTTTCAGTGGTACTCCAAATCTGCTGCCTCTATCTAATGGTAAGGATGTCCCTCCCTGAGGCTGTAACTCCCTGGCCTGATGCCTGATATTTCTTCAGCTCTACTAGGTTGTCATTAATGGCAAGGTCTTGGTTGATAAACATATATGATTTTTATTTGTTTATTGTGTGATTTGGTTAAATATTCCTCAAAAGAATAACTGAATATGTGAATATAAATGTGTCAGGGAGGGAAGCAATGAAAAGTTACATAAATATGTAAATAAATTATTTCTGATCCAAGGCAGATGGGAAATATAGCTGCTATCCCTACCTAATGGCTGAAGGGAGGGAGCTGTCCAGATGTTAAGAGCTGAAGCAATTCATCGCTTGTACTGACTAGGGCTGTTAGGAATTTATGCATAACAAAACCTGATGGGTCACATATTGCACACCTCTGTCGTATCTAATACTAAGCTGGCCTTTTTTTAAACCAGTTGCCAGACACAAAGAAACACAATTTGAAAAAGGAAGCATCCAGGAGACTGGAAAGCTATTAGGAAAGATGGAAAGAGCTGGGCATGTTTAGGCTTGAGTAAAGAAGACTAAGGAGATATGATAGCACTTTTTCAAATACTTAAAAGGTAGCCATACAGGGGAGAGGCAGGATCTCTTGTAAGAATATAAGAACAGCCTTGCAGGAACAGGCCATAGCCGATCTAGTCGGGCATTCTGTCTCTCACAGTGGCTCACCATTTCCTTCAGGGTATTCCCAAGCAGATGTCTTCACCTGCTTAAGATTCCCTGCAAATGGCATTGAGAGATATCCTCAGTCATCCTAGAGTGCAGGGCATTGTTCATACAGCATCCATTTTGAAGTCTGTTAAATATATGTTACAGACAGTTTGTCAAGAATACATCCCTTGACAGGGCCACTGTGAGATATAGGAAACTGGACTAGATGGACCCTTGGTCTGATCCAGCATGGCTCTTCTTATGTTCTTATGTTCTTTCTTACTACTGTATTGCTTGTACATCCCATCCCAAATTAATCTGTGATCTAGATAAACGTTCCAGACACAGTAAGAGTGTCATGAAATTTAGGATCACAGCTGGTACTACTGTTAGCCTGAGGGGAGCAGGCATCTCTGGCAGTAGATGCTGAAGAGCATACATGAATAGATTTGTATGCATATATCACAGTTTTTGTGCTTCCTTTGCTTCCCTGACACCCTCAGGTGCTGAGGAAGATGATGTCCTATTGCCAGTATCGAAATTCCAGGACCACCTTTTAAACATGGATTTGGGTTGAAATCATCTTGTCCTTTGCCTTGGACTGCAAAATATTTTGCTAACTTTGGTCAGCATTATTTCTGAAACATATTTTAAGGAATTCATTTATTCCTCTTCTTCCTTGTCTGTGTTCCAAATGTGGCGCTCTGAACTGTAAATATTAAGGATGAACAAATCAGTCCTAAAACCATGTAGATGATCTCTTTTCTCCCCCAAAAAGTGAAATTTGTGTTGAATTTCTCAATTTTGTAATAGAATGAATAATAATAGACTCTCCCTTAGTTTAGAAAAACACACAACAAAAATGCTGAGGCACAGCCAAAGGGAAAGCATATGGATATGTTGATAAAACATATGGTAATCCATATGTAAAAAAAAACAATCAAAACAATTTATTGTTAGACCCTGAGGTATGCCATATGCAAAAAGGGTTGATTGGACTGTTGCCACTGAGATAAAAAAAAATCTTGAAAGGTTAGTACTAGGAGTTAAAAAGCAGAGATATTTACCATGGTATGGTATTCCTTTTTTATTTATATTATCAGAGTAGAATAGTATTTGAAAATGTGTCCGTACAACCCGCCTGAATACAGATGCATTGCTGCAGTGAACTCAGTTTATCCAATTGAAAGGATTAATTTTGCCAATCTCTCTTTTTTCTTGCCTGTCTCTTAAGTGCACGTAAGTGAATTAATAGCTCTCTTGGTTTGGTTTGGTTTGGTTTGGTTTTTTGAGGTTTCACTGCAACACCTTTGCCGTTTCCCTCCCTGTGGCCCACAAAATAAAGCAAAAACCCATAAGCGGTCTGTTAGGAACACTTGGCATTTGACATCTTCCTGCTTATTTTCCTCTCTCAAACAGACAGCAGTAACTGGAGGCTTATGAGTCCATTATTTGTGAACCACGGCTTAGTTAATCTACAGAGCAATCCTATAAATGTCTTTCTGATGGGATTTACTTCCACATAACATGTTTCAAGAATTGCAACCTTGGCTTCCTGCTTTCCCAGAGTGGTATGTTCAGAGTTAAGTTGAAAATCTCCACATATAGCAACAACAAAAACGAATATGTGTCAGACAAATTCAAGTTGAACAAGGCCAATAAATCTGTTTACTATTGAAATGAAGTGATTAAATCATATAGAAAAAAGTAAGGTCAAATTAGTATTTAAGTAAATTAATAGCAAATATAGTGCCCACCACTTCTAATTTTTAGTATACTGTACTTCATGGACCATAGTAGTGCATTGTGGGTCATTTTGGGATGAAGGGGTCAAGGACAATGAAGTTACCAAGCTAGATGATTTACAGTAGTTGCTCTGTTGCTTTTCCCAAGATGCACTGAGAAAAGCAGAGGGAAAACTTTGCAGAGCAGAGGTGCAGGTCAGTCCTCTTCTATGAGCCCAAGATGTCACCCTTTCCTGAAGGGCTACAAGTTGTGAAGGCCTGTTCTAAACACAGATTCACGATGCCCGAAGCTATTCACAACGGGAGAATTCATGAGCAACCAAGCTTCAAAACTGCCTCCAGCCTTATTCAAAGTCTAGGCTGGCCTACTGTCCTGCTTCAGATGGCAATGGTGGAAAGGAATAGAAGACGGTAGATGCTGGTGTTTTAAAAGTCTTGGTGAACCAAGTGCTGGTCTGAGAACAAGGGTCCATCAAACAAGGTCTGCACCTGAGAGCTGCAGTAGAGGATTTACCATCAGTGCCAATCTTTGTTGTTGTTTTTTTTCAGCAAAATGTTTCCATCTAGCATTGGAGCAATCCTGATGAGTACAGCATGGCGGAGAAAACTCTGAATTCTGGAAAGATATACCACTGGAGCTGGCTGAATAGCTCAGTGGTTTAGATGTAATCAGACCCTGCAAATAGAGCCAGCCTGTGTGATCTTTCTTGGGGAAACTCCATAGTCCCAGGGTGTCTCTAGTACAGTGGTTCCCAACCTGGGGTCGGGACCCCTTTGGGGGTCGAACAGCCATTTCACAGGGGCCGCCATGAGCCAGTGAAGAAAAAGGCACAAACTGCTTGGGTCTGGAGGAGAAGGGGGAGGAAGGGGGGGAGAGTGAGTTACAGCTTGATAGGTTGGAGGCAGTGCCAGTTAATGGCACCGGAGGCTGCGATTGGCTGAGGGTGCCTGTAGAGGGAAGTTCTCTATGGCACTTGCAGCAGTGGCCTGCCAAAGGGGGCTTATGGCCTCTTCCAAGCAGGGCAAGGGGTCACCACAACATGAGGAACTGTATTAAAGGTTCACGGTTGAGAACCACTGCTCTAGTAGAAGAAAATCAGAAACACTTCTGAGTACTCGCTACCTTGAAAACCCTGAAAAGGGATACCATATGTCAGAATTGACTTAATGGTACATGAATATTATTCTGTTATGGAATATTTTCATTGGATCCGATTTATTTCAACTGATTCAGGGTTGGTACTCTGGGCAGTCATTTGAGCATTAAAAGCTTTTGAATTTATACAGAGAGACTATGTAATACAATACATTCTTATTGATGGACAATAATTATATTTTTGTATGATTGTGTTTGTATGTGCCCATATGCCAAATAAAGTTTATTACATCCTGCTACAGGAAAGAACAATTTCGTCTTTTTAAAATAGTCCCTCCATTTTGTTTCCAGGGAAGGTTTCCAAATTATGTTGTCAAACATCATTTATTAGGAAGGCAGCTTACCATGGAAAAGTGTGTCCAACTGTTAGTGTGAAACAAATAAGCAAATGACACTTTGCCCCAGCCCGTGACTGAAAAGCAATTGAACTATGTAAAGTTCATGTCACAATTTGTTTTGCCATTTGTTGGGTGTAATTAATCTAATATAGAGAAATCATGTTTTTCTGTCCTGCTCTTCTTCCAAGCTGAGAGCCGTAGTCTTAATGAAGTTTTTACATTAAACTTATTTTGAGCTGATGGTTAAATGAGGGGGGTGTTCTTAAAAGTAATGTCTGCCTCTGTGTGCACACCTTTAATATCAGTGTTCTTTCTTTCACTTGGGTGAGCCCTAAATAGATTCATTTTGTTGGTGCGTGGCATAATCACCATGGGAGTTCCTTGTGGGGAGGGGGGAGCCAAAGCCATACATAAAATGTGGCTGAAATTGTCACAAATAATAGTTTATTTATTTATTTATTTATTTTTACATTTCTATACCTCTCCCATTTCTCAGAGGGAACTCTGGGCGGTTCACACAAAAAAGTTAGTTGGTTTTTTATTGAATAGGGCTTGTCATTGTAAAGATGCATTAAAATTGTATTGTTCCCTTTTAAATGCCAATTAAGGTACAAATATCCCAGAATGAATGCATACAGTATTTATTCTACACAGCAAAGTCTTCTGAAAGATTCAGAGATGAATCCTCAAATCTTGCAGTTAGCTAATTGTTTTTGAGCAGAATATTTACCTGATGTGTTGTCCTGAAACAACAGAGGAATGGAAAGCTAGCCAGAAATCACAGAATTGCCCTATTTCTTATGAACATGCCATTGGGACTTTTGGACGCCAATCAGAAGAATAAAATCCAATGTAAAATAATGGTTTCAGTGTGCATGTTGTTGGAGGACTTTCTCATAGCTAATCTTTCATGACTTGTTCCACATAATGAGTAGGTAGGTGGGATCAGTTCAGTAATTTAGAAGCAGAAACTTGTAGATATTCTTCACTGACTATGTGCTTACTTAACAGAACAGACTTCATTTCATACTTAGTACTGGAATCACTGGATAGTACCTTACAAGAAAAAAGTTTGAAAGCCAGCAAAATGTGTGGGCTTGAGCTGGTAGTATACATAGCCTATCTTCTTGACTTTTTATAATCTGAGTAGAAGGATGTAAAATGTTGTAATGTCAGCACTTTATGAAGTGCTGGCATTATGTGTTCTAATAAATTATTTTGAATACCTCTAATGGCGCTTGGCACAAACATTATCTTGGAAAATAGTTCCAACAATTTTCTTTTATCCATTCCGGACCTGTAACTACATTAGATTTTCTTTAATTTTGTCAAAAAAGAATGTAAATCATAAACGTAACACCAATAATCTGTTTTACATATGCATATTGTGTTGTGCTGACAAAATGTAATATTCTGTAGTGTGATTTATTTTTTTAAAAAGCCACAAAGTTTCACCATGCGAACAGAGTATGCAAATTCCATCAGTTGTATACTTTGCATGCCAGAAATTGGTTGCCGTTAAGGGGCAGACTATGTGGCAGTGTTTTGACAGCATTCATTGTGGTAAGTAAAGGTAAAGGTTCCCCCCGCACATGCATGCTAGTCATGTCCGACTCTAGGGGCGGTGCTCATCTCCGTATTCAAGCTGAGCCAGTGTTGTGCAAGTCCATGACCACGTGGCTGGCATGGCTGCAAGGAAACACTGTTTTACCTTCTTGCTTTTTAGGCTACTGTATCAATCATAATTCTAGCTTATTTATTTTAAAACACTTCTAAAATATTATGTTTTATTGTAGAAAAATGCAAGTATTTCTGATATTAAATATTCTGGTACATTGTACAATAGTACTCTAAACAAATATACAAGGTCCCTGAAGTTGCCAAAAATAGCAGCCCTTAAAAACTACCAGTGTGAAAATGAAGAAAAAGCAGCCCTCAAATGTTCGTGAGAAATACTTTCCCCTCCTCCCAAATGTATGATAAATGAGCATGTTTGGACCAAATGCCTAAAACTATAAAAGACTATCTGCCATATTTAACTAGTATTATGATACCCGTGTATGAAAAACAAAACAAAACAAAACCAGCAACAAAACCCTTTTTGTTCCTTTAATGTAATACATATTCTTATGGAATGCTGGTAGTTATGTCACCTGATCCCTTTCACTGTGAAAAATAGTTTCCAGGGTAACCAATCGTCCTACATAGGGCAGTTTTAATTTGCTGTCTTTGACATATTATGTATAAATTACTAGGATTATTTCACTGTAATGCATAGTTTACAAGGGATGAGCTTGTCCACATCCTTGCTTTGACTGCAATGGGAGGGAATTTGGGGCTGCAGCTTTTATGAAGGGCACTTAAACCATTACATACACAGTTCAAGAACTTCTAAGGACTCTTTTCATTGTCAGCAGCCTGGAATGGCCTGAAGGACATCATCTGTGTCCCAAAGTGCTTCTAGTTCCTGAAGATGTTCAGGAAATGGGATGTAACAATGAGCAGTTAGTTTTCTCTTCACAAGATGTTCATTTCATGACCAGCTAAGCCAACTTTTACAAAATCTTATAAATGAGAAGCACATGCTCAGCATAAACATTGTTTATTGCCAGGATGGAGAAATCTACAAATCTGCAACCACTACCACCATCACCACCATATTTTCATAAAAAGGCATTTCTAATGGGATAGAGAAAACATCCCAACATATTATTAAAAGAGAATAGAAGAAACCATAAGTCCTGGTTTGGCTTACTCTAAAACATTCCAGCTCTTTTGTGATCCTATCCCATCCTCAAATAAACTAATCCAAATAAGGAAGGCTCCACTGTCATGGCAGTCTACCTTTCCTTGGACTTTCCATTTCCACCAACTTCACATGGGCCTGAGAGAAGTGGACTGCAGGAAAAGAAGAGGGGTGCTGAAGATGCAGAAAGCAAATGCTTCCTTGATTTAGGTCGTTTATACACGACCCCTAAACTCCGGGGCAAATGGCTCCCAGATCCGGAGATTAAAAATGTTTACCCACCAGCTCCGGAGTTAACAGGAAATTAAGTGCAACCCCGCCCACTTTAGCGCGTCCCAGCGCAGCTTTCAGGTACCTGCTTTTTGGATGTGACAAATATTTGATCCGGTGTAAGGATAGTGAGTGCGGGGCTCTCCTGGCTTCTGTTTGTTCTTTTTTTGCGCCCCGCCCCTTTAAGAGATCTGAATGCTGCCGGGAACAAAACGGAGGTAAACCGGCATTCTTTTCTTTCTCTTTTTCTCCCTCCCTCACACAGCCAGCAACCAGGAAGTGCGGAGGGGGGTGGGGACAGAGGAAGAACGACGAACCCCTAAGATCTCTGGTCCGAATTTAAGTGGCCAGCGGATCTTAGGGGTCGTGTAAAAAGACCCTTAGAATCATAGATTCAAGGAGTTGGAAGAGACTTCAGGGGCCATCCAGTCCCATCCCTGCCATACTTGGTTCAACTCATACTTCCTTTCTTATTCTTCCTGGGCTCTTCACTTGGCTCCTTAATTGTCAGCTACCTGCCTGAAGTTCCCTTTGCATTCCCAGTTTCCATCTCAGCTTCTCCAAACTCCACATATACCTCAGGTGCATCTCTGGCACCTTGCCCAGAGCATGGAAGCTACCAACTCCTTTGGAATGGTAAGGTGGTGGTGGTTCTGAGAAGCTGTGGCTTAGGCCAAGGTGGGGAACCTCCAGATGTTTTGGATTGTAACTCCCAGAATTCTGAGCATATATTGCCAGTGATAAAGAATTTGGCAGTTGTGACCCAAAACATCTAGACTGCCAAAGTTTCCATCTCCCCTGACTAAATCCCTGGAAGACTGTATGTGTATATTTGTGTGGGGGAATTTTATTGCTTTTCTCTCTGAATCGGAAATAAGAGCAAGGTGGGGTTTTCAAAAATTGACAAATCAACCTCCCCTGTACATTTCCTTAATGTTTGTGAAGGTGTTTTGACAACTCAGCCTCTTGGAACATGTTGGTAGAATGCAACCGGTTACTTGGGAAAAGTGAGTGTAAACATTGGGAAAAGTGAGTGTAAACATCACACACACACCCAGCTCACAAAGGAGGAGTTGCCAGGCCCTGCTGCATTTCCCACCCTAGGCTTATACTTGAGCCAATAAATTTTCCCAGTTTTTTTGGGTTTAAATTAGGGGGCCCGACTTATACTCGGGTCGACTTATACTCGAGTATATACGGTATTTATCTACATGCATTTTACATGCTTTTGAAGTGCTAGGTTGGCAGGAGCTGGGGTTAACAGCAGCAGCTCACTCTGGTGCCTGGCACCTGGGATTCGAACTGCGAACCTGCTGGTTTTGCAACTGACTATTTCGGAACCTTAGTCTGCTGAGCCACCCCACCCCACCACCCAAGTATAGATTAGGCATCACCCCAAAAATGTTTTGTGACCTCCAGGTTGGGAACCTGGGATATAAGACAGCAATTTTGGGGAATACTGTTTTCCACCCTCCTCCTTGTAGATTTATTTCTTGATTCCAGTGCATTTAGCTGGTGATTTAAGTTTTTTTTAAATCTCTCCCCTAAAATAGCACTAAAATGGTTTATCAGTACAGTATATCAGTGTAGCACAAAACTTGTTAAAACTACCCAGCTAATGTATAGAGTAATTACAGATTCTAAAAATCTATGTTGGATAATTACTTTAGAGGCAAAAGTTTCACTTCTACACTATTCCTTGTATATACTGTATGTTGATCTGTATTGTCAAGAGACTCCCTTCTGATCTTTTGGTCCCTACTTAACAGGCATGGAAGCATTGTCTGATTCACTGTTTGTAAAGGTCACCTGTCTTTTCTGCATCAGTTCTACCAATTTCTCTTCACACCCCCTTCCACCAAGGCCATAGCTAATGACCTGTACTTTATGGGTTTCACCACCTTATTCCATTGTTCACTGAATGGCCTGTTGAGCCTATTGTCCTCCTAACAAGCCTATTCAGGTCATTGTTCATCTTATGAGTCTATTTCAGACCAGGGTGACATGAGGTCAAAGTGAACTAAAAAATGGAGAACTTGCAACAAGCTTTCCACAAACTGATGAAGCTGTTTGGATGAGCAGCAAAACGTTTCAGTCTCTCAAGAAAAGAAGTCCGGTTGCCAGGACTCAACTTCCAGATACCAATCTCTAACTCTGTACAAAAGTTATACAAACTTTTGTGACTGTTCTTCTTCCTACACTATCTTACATTTGTGTATTCCCCCAGCTGCCATCAAGACATTTTTGCATAATTCCATAGAGATATGCACATTTTTGTGAACACTTGGTAAGAGAACTGCATTACAGAATTGGGAGAAATGAGAGGGGGAAAATCTGTTTCAGGAGAAATGCAAATTAGTTGGGTTGCTATTAAAATGCAAAACAAATAATTTACCTCTGCCTCTGCAACATAAAAAGTACCATAACTTTCTTTCTGTCCTTATTTTTCCCTAGTCTGCAAAGCAATTTCCAATAATAAAATTAAAGGATGTTATATGGGAAAACAATAACCCTGTACTATTATAAGGTGATAGGTAGTTGCCTGTGGGTCTTGAGTGCAGTCTATTGGTACTCTGAGAAATTGCTGTCCTAATTTCATTTAAATGTATGGAAGAGCATATATAAGCCCCATTAATTTTAATACAGCTTTATTAGGAGGTGTTTCATCTGGATTGAAACCCCAAGTTGTTAATTTTGACAAAGCAAAGACTACAAATGAGAGAAAAGGATTTACTTTCCCTTCTTCATCACATCATAATCAGTACTATTTTCTCTTAATGTTCATTTCCTTGTTTTCTCTTTTGTTTAGTTATAAATAGAAAATGAGAGGGTTTCCAAATACAGGGAAACTATTTTCACATCTTTATCACCATCCCAATAACCAGTGTGATATTGTGGATACAGTGATGGGCCAACACTCGGGAGTCCCAAATTAAAATCCCTGCTCAGCCCTAGAAACGCATCAGTGGAGGAAGTGAGACTGGTAAAACCACTCCTTAAATATCTCACTGAACTTGCAACCCCTATTAGGATCACTATGAGTTGGTTCTGACTTAATAGTATATAAAACACACATATATATCATCATCAGCAGCAGCAGCAGCAACAAGTGCTCCCACACTTCTTCAAAAAGTGCAGACACAAGAAGCTGTGCTGAAATATGCTGGATGCTATTCTAACAGATGCCACCGTCTTCTGAGAGAGTACCTTGGCTTCCTTTCTGCTGATAGGTATGGGCATGTGCAGATACAGCTGGCCTGGCTCCTGGAAATGGACGTCAGCCCACTCTTTCTCAAGATGGCAGGTGCAGAGGACGTGGCACCAGGTAGGGAGGTATTGGGGACATCAGGAAGGGCGTAGGTGGGCAGCAGAGTGGGTGGAGACATTAGGTTTCCCTTCCCCACCTCTGCCAGGCAGAAAACAAGAAAAATGAACCACAAATTAGGCAGGGTGGTAGTTCATGAGTAGCCATGAATGTAGAATAATAGGTTTTGGTTGAGTATCTTGGAGCTTGGATAGGCTAAAAGAGCAGATCAGACAGCCTATGTCCAAGATGCCTGGGATTTTTTGGTCAAAATTACCACTTTAAATTGATTTTAGGAACAAATTGGAAACCAATACAGTTGATTCAGTACTGATAACACTGTGTTTCTTAAGTAGGCACCAGATTACAACCTGGCCACTACATTTTCCACTAGACATAGCTTTTGAACCCTGTTATTATTAACCAGTCTATTCTGCATGCAATATGTTTCTAACTCGTGAAGTCAGTTTCAAATATTGGGATTTAGTTTTCCTGTTTCAGGTTTATTTAGAGTTGCATCTAAATACAGTCTTATGCAGCTTTATGTGGAAATGAGTCCACCCAATATAATGAAGCTATATTTGAATCTGATAGATTTATTCAGATATACTAGCTCTTTTCTTTTAAAGAAATCTCTGCAGTCCTCCTTTTAAGTGGGATTTAACCTAATTGGCTTTTCAAGTGATCTCCAGGGTGTCTGTGTGTCTGTTTCTCTTAGTTTCCTCTTTCTTTTCTTCTCTCCTTCAGACTGTAATGGAAATTCATTGAGGGATATGAGGAACCTGGTGCACAATCTTTCACCTCTGACAACATGTACTGTGAGCTGCACACAGCTGTCATGATAATGACAAGTCTGGTGCACCAGGATAATTGGGTACTTGAAGAAGATTCATAAGGCAATATGCTGCACAGCAATGTGTTATGCCCTGGGGCAAGGAGAAGAAGAGAGAGGGTACTAGATAGGTCGGAAATTTGCTCTTGATAAATAATAATCTAGTTTCATGATGCAGTGATGTGATTTTGTTTGTCTGTAAAGTGGGTGCCTCTACATTCTTTTCTGGCACAGAATTATTTTTAAGAGGTTCCAGAGTCGCCTTGTAGTACATATAATATCAAATTCCATTTTGCAAGCAATGATATCAAAATATCCCAGTGGAATGATTCTCATTTCTATTAGGTACCTTCTGATAGGAGGAACTTGACATCTAAGGGCGTTTATACACGACCCCTAAGCTCCGTGGCAAATGGCTGCAAGCTCCGGAGCTTAAAAATGTTTCCCCACCAGCTCTGGAGTTTGCAGACAATTAAGTACGACCCCGCCCACCTAAGCACGACCCAGCGCACTTTTCTTGTACCTGCTCTTGGGAAGTGAAAAATACTTGATGCGGATGTGCTGGGCTCTCCTCGCTTCTTTTTGTTTTTGTTTTTTGCCTCCTGCCCCTTTAAGAGGAACCAGGAAGTGACCGGGGCTCCCCCGGCAGCGTCCACCAACACTGGGAGGTAAGGCTTTATTCTTCTGTCCCTTTTTTTCCTCCCTCCCCTCACGTAGCCAGCAGCCAGGAAGTACAAAAGGGTGGAGATGCACGAAGAGCGACAAACCCCTTAGATCTCTGGTCCGAATTTAAGGGGCCAGCGGATCTTAGGGGTCGTGTAAAAAGGCCCTAAGTAAACTCCGTAAGACAGGCTGTTCTCTGACAACTCTTTATTAAGAAGGAACGAGGACTGACTTTATTAGTATAGCTTAGCATACTATTGTCTCATCCATAAATTACTGCCTTCTGTTCACTTGTGACACACTGTGACTCTTTCTGAGGAGGTATCTATCGATGGAAGCTAAAGAGCTTTTCACCCTTTTGAATGTCATGTGAAGTGTTTAAGTTCGTGACCCTTTTTTCTCTTAAAGACACTATTTAGTTTTATTCAATATATTTCTTCTGACCTGCAGTATATTTTCAAAGATATGAATTTTATTTGTTGATAGCTACCAATTATAATTATCATTTTTAATCTATAAGATGCCCCCGTGTATAAAACAACTCTCACTTTTCCAACCCAAAATTAGTTTTGCAAGTGTGCGGTTCTCTTCTCAGCCTACTTCCGCATATAAGATGACCCTCAATTTTAGTCTAACAATTTTAGACAAAAATACAGTCTTAAACACTGAAAAATATTCTATATGGTATTGATTTTATAGGCAAATCCAAGAAAGCATGTTTACTTTCCGAAAAGAATGCCTGTGATTCTAACCAAAAGTGAAATCAACAGCACATGGCAATGTTTATTTATAGGGTCACCATTAGTTGGAGGCAAATTGATAGCACATAACCAATAAACAACAACAAACACAGGCATTTACTGTTCTTCTCTAAGTCATGCACCTGATATGTAACATGAATTTTTTACAATTTCTTAAACTGTGGCAGTTCACAGCTGAGATTTATACTGATGGAGTTACACCTGTACTCATATAACTTCACATGTAAAAGCGATCTATGCCTGTGTTATCCAGTTGCTTAACTGCTTGTAATCTATCTAAAACACAAAAGTATTTTAGAATTCCTGATCTATAAATTAAAAGAGTAGATTGATTGCCTAATCTCCTCAGTGTGCTGCATTGATCTGATCTACCTGATAACGTCATCAAAGTAATGCTCTGCCCTCAAAATGTTTTGAACTGTTGTTGTTGGACTGTTATATTGAGTTGAATCCAAAATACAGCAACCCCATTAATTATGGTGCCTCCCAGAAGATCCTCCCATATGCTCAGTCATATGCACTGAAAAATGTGGCTTCTTTTATTAAGTCCACCTATCTCATGTTTAGTCTTTCTCATTTCCTGTTTCCATCTGCTTTTCTGAATGTTACTGGGTTCCCCAGTGAGTGTTGGTTTTTTTCCGTTATACACATAAAGTTCAATAGCCTTAGTTTATGCATTTTAGTTTTTATTGAGAATTCAGGCTTGAACTGATGCAGAACCCATTTATTTGTCTTTCTGAAAGTCCATGATATCTGCAGAGCTTGATTCCAACACCAAAGTAGTATTATTCTGTATAATTAAATTGTCCAAAGAGTACTTTAAGTGTTGTGGGGTGGTATATAAGCAGCACACTTTGTTTTTATGTTTTTCTTCTGTAACTTTTCTCGGTAGTAATTTCAAGTCATTGCTGTTTTCTGCCATGAATAATGGTGTCATCTGCAGAGAGAGAGAGAGAGAGAGAGAGAGAGAGACAGACAGACAGAGAGCACATAATGGAAACTGCTAGAAATTTCTGTTTTTGTACCAACTGTTTAATGCAAAATTATAAATAAGTAATTTGGCAATGTTCTTTATAATTCTTGAGATGCCAGTATTGCAAAATGCTTATGTTATGTCATGGTCCAGGCAAGTGATTGTAACTGAGCTCAGAGATAGACAGAAGAGTAAACTGAACCTTGTGTAGGAAGCTTCTCATCTGCCAACAATGTCTTCCTTGCACTTGGCCTGGGGTTCCGAGCATATGGAACTCTCTGTGGATGAATTTTCCCTCACCATCCCAAACCTAGGCAGGGACAGGGACAGGTCAGAACTATGCTGGTAAGAGCATAAGAACATAAGAAGAGCCATTCTGGATCAGGCCAACGGCCCATCTAGTCCAGCTTCCTGTATCTTACAGCGGCCCCACCAGATGCGTCTGGGAGCGCATGAGATTAGATCTCTGTCTCCTGAAACCACTCCCTTGCATCTGGCCCTTGAAGTACCCTGGTTTTAAGACTGGAGATTGCACCTCTCCATCATAGTTTGTAACCTGTGATGGACGTTTCCTCCAGGAATCTGTCCAATCCCCTTTTGAAGGCATCCAGTCCAGATGCCATCACCACATCCTGTGGCAGGGAGTTCCACAGACTAAAACGGGAAAAATATTTTCTTTTGTCTGTTCTCAGTTTCCCAACCATCATTTGAGTGTATGTCCCTTAATTCTGGTATTTTGTGAGAGGGAGAAGAGCGTCCCTCGATCCACTTTACTCATGCCCTGCATTATACTGTTAATACTTTCAAGTGTGAGTTTAAGGATGCATAAGGAATCTGATTTGAGTCTGAGGGTATCATGGTGGGTCATAGAGCTCTATAAAACAATTTTAAAACAAAGTTGTTTAAAACAATTTAAAATCATTAAGACATTTTGAAACACAAAATTAAAAAAATTTAAAACCATTGCATCAAAACCTGTGTGGGCCACAATGCTTAGTTCCCCAAAGCTCTAATAAATAAATATGTCTTGACTGCTGGGGAAATTATCTTGTATTAAAATAGAGATAAGGAAGAGGGTATAATATATTCCCCTGGTACAGCAGTCAGTATGAGACAAATTTGTTTCTGTTTAGGCCTTATGGTTTAATCCTGCAAGAGGAAAAACACAGTTGGTTCCTATGGTGAACTGATCGTTTGGATAAGCCCTCTGTTATGCATGTGGCAGATTGAACTGTGCTTCTTCTGAATTTCTATCCTTTTATCCATGAAGATAAAAGATTGAGAACCACTAGTATACATGGAGGACTTATTGGGGGGTTGGGAGGGGAGAAAAAAAAGTCACATCCTTTTTGATTGTGTTGGCACAAAGTAAAGGAGTTTGTAAAAGTGAGATTAAATGGCACACTTCCTCTTTGGAGTAACTGCTGTGGGATATGATTGTGATAAATGTGGTTTCCTGGTGGTAAATTGAAATAACTGATTACATTACACTGTATCTTGAGCTAATAGATATACTGGGAGAGCAGTCCAGCAAGTTGTGAGCACAGAACAGCCCTTAGGCATAAATAAAAGTTATGTAATTGATGAGTGATTGATTGATTGATTGATTGATTTAGCTTGTATGCCGCCCACTACCCAAAGGTCTCTGGGCGGCTCACAATAAGAATAAACAGTTAAAACATCAAATACAATAAAATTAAAACAATAAAACATGTAGATGCAATAAATACAATACATTAAAAACACACCACTAAAATTGCCATCAGGGCCCACAATCATTAGTTAAAAAACTTTTGGAATAGGAGGGTTTTTACCTGGCGCCGAAATGTTAGCAACGTCGGTGCCAGGCGAGTCTCATATGGGAGGGTATTCCATAGTCTGGGGGCAGTTGCTGAAAAAGCCCTATTCCTGCAAGCCATCCCCTTCACCTCCTTAAGGGATGGCTCTTTCAGGAGGGCTCCCTGACTAGATCTTAATTGCCGGGTAGGTTCATATGGAAGGAGGCGGTCCTTCAGGTATCTAGGTCCTAAGCCGTTTAGGGCTTTATATGTCAAAACAAGCACTTTGAATTGGGCTCGGGCAGCAACTGGTAACCAGTGAAGGTTATACAGAATCGGCGTGATGTGTTCCTTGGTGGCCCTACCACTCACCAGCCGTGCCGCACGATTCTGAACCAGTTGCAATCGCCGAACCGTCTTCAGAGGCAGCCCCACGTAAAGCGCATTACAGTAATCTATACGGGATGTTACCAGTGCATGTGTAACTGTCATGAGGCTCCGTTCATCTAGGTAGGGCGCAGCTGGTATATATTCCGCAGCTGGAGAAAGGCACCCCTGGCCACCGAGTCCACCTGGGCTTCCAGAGTTAGACCGGGGTCCAGGAGCACCCCCAAGCTACGGACCCTGTCCCTTAGGGGGAGTGCAACCCCATCCAGAACAGGGAAGTGGCCCTCTAGCCTGTCTGACGAAGCACCCACTAACAGCACTTCCGTCTTGTCTGGATTGAGTTTCAATTTATTAACCCTCATCCAGTCCATTATCTGGCCCAGACACGAGTTCAGAACAGAAACCGCCTCACCTGGATTGGTGGAGAACGAGAGGTAGAGCTGAGTATCATCAGCATATTGCTGACTCCTCAGCCCAAACCTCCTGATGACCTCTCCCAGCGGTTCCATGTAGATGTTAAACAGCATGGGGGATAGTATTGAGCCCTGTGGAACCCCATGACGTAAACGCCAAGGGGCAGAGCTACTATCCCCCAGCACCACCTTCTGGACACGGTCAGCCAGGAAGGATCGGAACCACCGCAAAGCGGTGCCTCCAACTCCCAACCTGGCCAGCCTATCCAGAAGGACACCATGGTCGATGGTGTCGAAAGCCGCTGAGAGGTCCAGGAGTATCAACAGGGTTGCACTCCCCTGTCTCTCTCCCGGCAAAGGTCATCGTACAGGGCGACCAAGGCAGTCTCTGTTCCAAAACCCGGCCTGAAACCAGATTGAAATGGATCTAGAAAATCCGTTTCATCCAGCAGCGCCTGGAGCTGTCCGGCCACCACCCGCTCCAACACCTTGCCCAAATAAGGAAGGTTCGCTACTGGTCGGTAGTTGACCACCAGTCCTGGGTCCAGGTTAGGTTTTTAGGAGTGGTCTGATTACTGCCTCTTTTAAGGCAGCAGGGACCACTCCCTCTCTTAAAGAGGCATTTACAGCTTCTTGGACCCAGGTGCGAACCCCCTTGGCAGATCTTTCAATTAGCCAAGAAGGGCAAGGGTCGAGCAGCGTGGTGGTGGAACGGACAGATCCAAGCACCCTGTCCACATCCTCGGGTCTCAACAATTGAAACTCATCCAATAACACTGGACCTAAGCACGGTGCACTGGACACATCCCTTGATACTGTATCAATAGTGGAGTCCAGTTCACTGCGAATCTGAGCAATTTTTCCCTCAAAGTGAACAGCAAACTCCTCACAGCGTGCCGCCGAATGGTCCTGGGCCTCCACCCTATCTCCTGGCTGAAGAAGTTCCCGGACCACCCCGAAACAGCTCCGCTGGACGGCACTCTGAGGAAGCAATACGGTTGGCGAAATACTGCCTTTTTCGCCAACCGTATAGCCACGGAATAGGCTCGATAATGGGCTCTAAGCCGTGTTTGATCAGACTCACTGCGATATTTTCTCCACTTGCGCTCCAGCCGTCTCCCCTCCCGTTTCATTGCCCGCAACTCAGATGTATACCACGGAGCTGTCCGGGCTCTGCGTAGGGGAGAGGGCGCTTAGGTGCGATCATGTCAACTGCCCGGGTCATCTCCCTATTCCATAAGGTGACCTGAGCTTCGACAGGAGCGCCGATCATGTCAGCTGGATAATCCCCAGAGCTTTCAGGAAACCATCCGGATCCATTAGTCTCTGAGGGCGGATCAACAATGGATCCCCCACCCTTGCAGAGGGTTGGAGTAGCTAATAGCCTAAACTTGACCAGGAAGTGGTCTGACCATGACAATGGAGTCAAAGCCAACCCCTCCACATCCAAACCACCATCCCCCAGTCCCGTTGAGAATACTAGGTCCAGGGTATGACCCTTCTCATGTGTTGGGCCGATGACATGTTGAGACAGCCCCATGGTTGTCATGGCGGCCATGAAGTCCTGAGCTGCTCCAGTTAAGGTAGCCTCGGCATGGATGTTGAGATCCCCCAGTACCAACAGTCTGGGGTCTTCAACACCAGGTCCGAGACCACCTCTGTCAGCTCAGGCAGGGAGACTGTTGGAATGCAGCAGGGTGGGCGGTACACCAACAGAATCCCCAATCTGTCTCGTGAGCCCAACACACAATACAGGCCCTCCAGACCTTTTCCCAAGGAAACAGGAAGCCTGGCCAAGGAAATGGAACTCCTGTAGACTATAGCAACTCCACCTCCCGGCCCACCGGGCGACACTGGTGCTGGACTGAGTACCCAGGTGGGCATAGCTGGGAAAAGGGGACTCCACCCTCCTCTCCCACCCAGGTCTCAGTAATACATGCCAGGTCAGCACCCTCATCCAAAATGACATCATGGATGAGGGTGGTCTTATTTTGTACTGACCTGGCATTTAATAACAGCACCGTGTGGCTCGTGGGCTTGCTGACATGGTCACCTGATTCCTTCTGGCTAGAAGTGGGACCAGAAGGGGGGATAGATGTAAAATATCTAACCCCTCTTCTCCTACGCAGGCATGTTCCACTCCTACCACCATACCTTCCCCTACCCAGCACAATTTCAATGGCTGCCCCCTCCATTGCCCTCCCCCCTTCCTGTTCTTTCAGTTCCATTGTGGGTCCCAACCACCTACACCTAATGGCAAAAAAACAAAAAGCAAAAAATAAAAGTAAAAAAAAAAAACAAAAAACAAAAACAAAAACAAAAAACAAATGCACCTAACAATTCAGCTAAAAAGCCTTAGGTGGGAGTCCCTCTTCTTCAGCCCCGCCCTTCTGATGTTGTCTGGCCCTGCCTCTCCAGGTGTCCCTCTCACCGACACCAGAGTAGCAGGGAAGGAGCAGTCGAAGAGGAAAGGCAACTCCTCCAGGCTTAGTCCTGTAGCAGCAGCAGCAGAGTGTTTGCTGGATGATGTTGTGGCTTCCAGGAGCTGAGGTCAGCTAAAAAGCCTTAGGTGGGAGTCCCTCTTCTTCAGCCCCGCCCTTCTGATGTTGTCTGGCCCTGCCTCTCCAGGTGTCCCTCTCACCGACACCAGAGTAGCAGGGAAGGAGCAGTCGAAGAGGAAAGGCAACTCCTCCAGGCTTAGTCCTGTAGCAGCAGCAGCAGAGTGTTTGCTGGATGATGTTGTGGCTTCCAGGAGCTGAGGTCAGCTAAAAAGCCTTAGGTGGGAGTCCCTCTTCTTCAGCCCCGCCCTTCTGATGTTGTCTGGCCCTGCCTCTCCAGGTGTCCCTCTCACCGACACCAGAGTAGCAGGGAAGGAGCAGTCGAAGAGGAAAGGCAACTCCTCCAAGCTTAGTCCTGTAGCAGCAGCAGCAGAGTGTTTGCTGGATGATGTTGTGGCTTCCAGGAGCTGAGGTCAGCTAAAAAGCCTTAGGTGGGAGTCCCTCTTCTTCAGCCCCGCCCTTCTGATGTTGTCTGGCCCTGCCTCTCCAGGTGTCCCTCTCACCGACACCAGAGTAGCAGGGAAGGAGCAGTCGAAGAGGAAAGGCAACTCCTCCAGGCTTAGTCCTGTAGCAGCAGCAGCAGAGTGTTTGCTGGATGATGTTGTGGCTTCCAGGAGCTGAGGTCAGCTAAAAAGCCTTAGGTGGGAGTCCCTCTTCTTCAGCCCCGCCCTTCTGATGTTGTCTGGCCCTGCCTCTCCAGGTGTCCCTCTCACCGACACCAGAGTAGCAGGGAAGGAGCAGTCAAAGAGGAAAGGCAACTCCTCCAGGCTTAGTCCTGTAGCAGCAGCAGCAGAGTGCAATAAATCAGAATGGAAGCAAACAGCCTGTTAATTTGTTTGTGCATGTTTACATCCAACTTGTTGCATCAAAATATTTGAGGTTCCCCTGATTTTCGGCAAGTCTCTACCTTGTCTGATGCTTCTTTGTTCCCTTCCTCCAATTTTGTCTTGATTTTATTTCGAAAAAATATGGGTGGGGAAGGAGAAGAATTGGATGATTCGTGCTTTGCAAAAGTAGATCAAGCAGCAAGGTCAGGCACCATAATTGACAAATTGTTCTGTAGTAAAACCTTAGTTTAAGAGTAACTTGGTTTAAGAATGTTTAGCAAGAGAAGCAAACATTTCTTCTAAATTTTGCCCTGACCAATAAGCAATGTCTTGCAATGCAAGCAGTGGAGAAGGTAACAAGATCATAAGTGAGCCAATGCTCTGTCTCTTCCCCTGCTTGCTGGATTGTGGGTGATTGTCTGGAATGTTCTGTCTCAGGCAACCTCCAAAGCAGAGGGAGTAGAGAGGAAGGGAGGTTTTCCTTGCACCAGCCAGGAATGTTTTCAAAGGGAGTGCAGGTTAGGGCTTTGTTTTATTTTTTATATATTTTTCTTTGTTTTCAACATCCTTTCTTACGTTTCAAACAATTTCTAGTCATGGGGCAACTAGTCAAGTGTGTATAGGGCTACAAATTTCATTTAACTATTTTCCCATTAAAAACACAGAGTAAAATCCTGTTGTTAGACCCAAGCAGAGCAGATTCCTCAGCCAGGTACCTAAATCATGGTGTGGAGGTGGGCTGCTATATGACTTCTTTTTTGAGTTTTGGGATTTTGTGTCTACAGTATGTGGTCTGTGTGGGGCTCCAGAACGAATCATCTGAGTTTCCATTATTTCTTATTGGGAAATTTGCTTTGATATAAGCGTTTTGATTTACAAGCATGTTTCCAGAACGAATTATGCTCGTAAACCAAGGTATTACTGTATATGGAGTGCCAAGATTAACTTTTTCTTGGCACTGAACCAGGCATTCACTTTTGCTTCATTTGTCGTCATTTTTGATTATATTGAATCACTTTGGATGGTTTCCACAATTTTAAAAAAATCATTATTCCCTTTCCAAATGTTAATGTCCTATTCCCTTGCTACCTCAACACATTTCTTGCTTTCATTCTTAGCCAAACCAACATGGGTGTTTTCTCCTTCAGCTTTAGGTAAGCTCATGGATTTCTTGCAACATGGGGAGGAGTGGAAGAGTGACCGTTATTTGTTCATATAAATGCAGCATTTATGAGTGTTGGCCACCAAGGCCAACCTGTAGGCACCTGTAGGTCTCCCCAAGATGGGTGCCTTCTATCAAGGAGACCTCTCCCCTACCCCTGCCCCCCACACACTCAGGATACAGTCATTCCCTAGCAGTTTTCCCTTGCAAATACCATATTTTTCAAGCTATAAGACATCCCCATGTATAACTTTCTGTAGTACCATTGTCTTGGACAGGCCATTATCTAGTGTGCTTTAGGCTGACTGGAACTCATAGCCTGGGCATGGGGGGAAGTCAGATAAAGGCAAGAAGGTTGATGGATCCAGATGGTTTGTAGCTGCCCTAGGGAAGTTTCCCACATCTTTGACAGATGATTCCTTGGTTGGTCTCTGGAATGGGGAAATGAGCAAAGCCATTGACCTGATTGCCCCTTCCTGTATTGTCTCCTTCCTCAAAATACAACCAAACTAGCTGCTTGGTTTACTGGGGAACTGGCAAATACGAAAAGGGTGGTCTGCAGAGCTGAAAAGCATTGGCTGAAACAGATAAAGAAACAGTGAAAGGCCATTGGAAAGCTTATTCCAAGGCACTGGAAGCAGCAAAGAATTCGTATTTTCTCTACCACCATTGCTTCAGCATGGAATCGCCCAGCGGAGCTTTTCCAAATAGTCAAGAGTCTGCTACATGCTGACCCACAGGTGGATAACACAAGCCACTCTGTAACTTGCTGCAAAGAATTTGCACAACACTTTACAGCCAAAATTATACAGATCCAGGCTGACCTGGATGCTGTTATTGATCTGGAGCCTATAAATAAAACTGTTCCCCTTGCCTGCCCTGTATTAATGGATGAGTTTCAGCTCCTATAGCCTGAGGATTTGGTCAGGACCCTTGGGGAGATGAGGGCCACGACATGTCTGTTGGACCCTTGCTCTCCCTAGCTCATAAAAGTTGCCACAGAGCATCTGGCAGACTGGTTAGGAAGAGTAGTGAATGCCTCCTTGAAACAGGGCAAGATTCCAGCATGCTTGAAGGAGGCAATAGTAACACCACTGCTTAAAAAGCGCTCTTTAAATCCAACAATGCTGAACAAATACCAACCGGAATCTAACATCCCATTCTTGGGTAAAGTACTAGAGCGGGTTGTGGCCTCTTAGCTCCAGAGGTTTCTGGATGAGATAAACTATCTGGATCCAGCTCAATCTGGCTTCAGGTCTGGTTATGGGACTGAGACTACACTGGTTGCCTTGGTAGATGATCTACGCAGGAAAATGGATAGGGGATCTGTGTCCCTTTTGGTTTTACTGGACCTTTCAGCTGCTTTTGACACTATCGACCAGAGAATCCTCCTGTTAGGGGCTCACGTTCAACACCACGGCCACTGACTTGCGGAGTCCCCCAAGGTTCTCTTCTGTCTCCTATGTTATTTAACATTTATATGAAACCACTGGGAGAAATTATTCAGAGTTTTGGGGTGAAGTGTCACCAATATGCAGATGACACTCAACTCTACCTCTCGTCATCTCCGGATTCCAAGGAAGCTATTTTGACGTTAGACCATTGCTTAGCTTCATTAATGAACTGGACGAGAAAGAACAAACTGAAACTAAACCCAGACAAGACAGAGGTGCTTCTGGTGAGCCAAAAAGGAGATCAAGAGTTAGGAATGCAACCTGTACTGGATGGGAGTACTCACAATTGAAAAAAGAGGTACGTAGCTTGGGGGTGTTCCTGGACTCATCCTTGAGCCTAGATGCCCAGGTCACTGCTGTGCCCAGGAGAGCATTTGCAAAATTAAAACTAGTATTCCAGTTATGGCCATTTCTTGAGAAACCTGCTCTCGCCACTGTGACACATGCCTTAGTGACATACCAGCTGGACTACTGTAATGTGCTCTATGTGGGGCTACCTGTGGAAAGTCTCACAGCGGTCAGATTGCTGGCTGGGGTGGGTTACAGAGATCATATTACACCCCTACTGAAGAAGCTCCTCTGACTGCCAATCAGTTATCAGGCACAATTCAAAGTGCTGACCTTAACCTACAAAGCACAAAATGGCCTGGGTCCAAGCTACCTCAAAGATCAAATATTTCAGTATGAACCAGCTTGGGTGCTAAGGTTATCAGGAGAGGCCTATCTCTCCATCTTGCCACCTTCACAGGTGCGTCTCAGAAGAACACATGAAACGGCCTTCTCTGTTGCTGCTCCCAGACTTTGGAACTCCCTCCCACTGGAGGCCAGGACTGCCCCATCTCTGCTGTCTTTCCGGAAGCAGCCAAAGATCTTCCTATTCAGCCAAGCTTTCCCTGAATGAGGGACTACCTACTATGTGACTTTTATACGGATTACCATACATGACTGCATTGGCTGATTTCATAAGAACACCAGCATTTCCCTGTTTACTTTCCTCCCCTCATAATGGAATTTTTTTCTTTTGGCATACTCTTTGTAGTTTTAATGTTACCTTTTGATGCTTTAAGATGCCATCCTAATTCCCTGTTCTTAATTTGAATATGTCTTAAATGTTCTGGGCTGTATATTGTCCCTCATTATTGTAAGCCACCTTGGGTCCTTTTATCAAGGAGAAAGGTGGGGTAAAAGTATTCAAATAAAAATAAATAAATAAGACAACCCCCATTTTTCCAATCTTTTTATTTTTTTACTAATTAATTAATTAATTAGTTAATGGAAGAAAGTCATTCTTTGACTGTGTTAATGAGTCTTTGCCCTTTAAAACAGCCATAGAGCAGCAGAAGGCTGGAGTGCTGGAGTTCCCCCCCCCCTACACTTGCAGATCTACATGTGAAGAGGAACTCCTAATGACATCATGACACAAGGTTGCTTAGCTTTAACTATTTTCATCAAGTATCTGACTATACAGTCACTTATTTTACCACCCTGCTAAGATGATATCTTATATAAGTAATGTGTATGGGTTATTAAGATCTGAGAAATTCCTTGGGATGGTGGACTGAGGCAGGGATAGTGGGGTCGCCAATATGCTAGCCTAATTCTACAAAGTTCTGAAATGAAGCTTTGCACAGGTATGGAGCCCGTATGTATGATCACACGGATGAACAACACCAAAGAACCAGTGTTAGGAGAGCAACTTGGTTTTGTTTTAAATGTGAAACGAGGTGATTTAACCATCATTTGTACTGTTGGCCATGCCACATAAATCTGTTACATGATACAAAAATAAACTTTGTAGTGCTGTTATTTTGGATTCAAGTGCATAGTCTAAGTGGAATTGGATGGTTTGCTGGTTCTTATTCATGCTTCTCTTGTAGATTAAACTTTGCATATAAATGTTAATGTTTAGAAAGGCTGTTTCAAGCTTAGTTCAGGTTCAGTAAGAATCCCTGAAGAATATCTTGTTTACCGCACTTAAATCCAAACACAATCACATGTCCCACGTAAATGAAAGTATGGCGTGTGGGGGAGTACTGTGTCATTACAGGAATTTATGTTTGAAGAAAAACTGGAGTGGGAACAGGGATGACAGACACTGGCAGCTGGGGGGGGATGCTATCTTTCAATCTGGTGGTTTGGCTTTTCACGCCAAAAGAGAAGAGGAAGGGTCAACAAGAGTGAAAAGACATCTTTGTCCTGAGAAGCAGAAACAGCCAGAGTTCTGCCAGGAAAGAAAGAAAAGCAGAAAAGCAGTTGGCTTTCTTTTTCTTTTCTTTTTTCAGTGGCAAGTCTTCAGGGAAGAAAAATGGTTTCTTACTGAGACAGCTCAGCCCTTCCCTTGAGACCCAGTGCCTGAAGTATCAAGATAACCTTATCGAATTGCTTCACCCGCCTTGTTGAACTTGGCACACCAGCTAAGCAGCTTCTGCTTGGCATTTCTGGGATCCTCACCAAGTGTGTTTAGCTTTTGCCTGTAATGGACATGGGACTCTTTGGCCTTCGTCCCTCAGGTGCTTATGTGCTGTTTATCTGATTTCCTTCTGACTATCATCAATCCTTCAAACTAATTAAAAAATTGCTCCTTGCTTTACAAGGGGGAAGGGAATCAAAGCAATATTTACATCCACTGAAATACTGAACGAATCTAAGTAATTGTTTTATATTCTGCGCATTACAAGCAGCAAATATGCCAAGATTAATTTTGTGTTAATCAGTCAAAATGCCAGAGATGGGAGAGACGGAGAGAGAGAGGAACTGAAACCTCACACAACACAATACAAAATATATTCCTATGGGGTGATCTTGTGAAATTGCTTGGGTTTGAGGCTGCACAATGCAGCTGCCCAGTTATTGATTGAAGTTTAATTATGTGCTGCCATTTGTTTTAATCTGCACATGCACATGAGCTATTTTATAACAATGATTGGAGTAATAACTTTGGAGAGAATTCAGCAATACTTTTAAAATTAGAAATAAAAAGATGGATATTAATATGCAATTTACTACGCTGTATATTATATTTTAAGTGTATAATGCATACAGAATGATTCAAAATGTGTAGCAGTGGTACTATTACAACTGTGTAAAATGCTATGAACAGAATGTATATCTGTTTTAAATTTCTTTTTCAGATGCAAACAATTGTATAACAGTATACAGTGTGTGTGTGTGTGTGTGTGTGTGTGTGTGTGTCTGTCTGTCTGTCTGTCTGTCTGTCTGTCTGTCTATCTATCTATCTATCTATCTATCTATGCACACAGAGAGCAAACAATTATATATATATATATATACTCTGTGTGTGTGTGTGTGTGTGTGTGTGTGTGTGTGTGTGTGTGTCTCTCTCTCTCTCTCTGTGTGTGTGTGTGTGTGTGTGTGTGTGTGTGTGTGTGTGTATGTCATACATATTATATTTGGTTTTCCTCTTTTTCCACCTGCCTTGATCCTTTCCCAGCAGTGTTGTATTTTCCAGGGAACCCTGTCTTCTCATGATATGCACACAGTAAATCAGCCTGTTTTGTCATTTTTGTCTCCAGAGGCAGTTTAGGCATGATTTAATCTAGGAGCCACTTTGTCATCTTTCTTGCAATCTGGGTATCTTAGCTCCATATTTTTTTAAAAAAATCCTGCCAGCCTTCTTCACTGGTCAGTTTTTACTCCCATACTTAGTGATCAGTAATGCAATAATGTGGATTTTCTTGGCCTTGGTCTCTGGTGACACTCTTGATCATCCTTTCTAATTCCTTCATTGCTACCATCCTGAGTCCCAGGCTTCTTCTGATTTCAGTCTCCACTTGGATTGATGATTGAATCAAGGTAAACAAAATCCTTAACAATTTTATTGTCAACATTAAAATAGTGTCATTCTTTTATAGTCGTGATTCTTGTCTTTTTAATGTTCAACTGACGTCCGCCCCCTTCCCGCATGCACACACCTGCACACAGCTTCTTACTTAAATAAGAAGTGCACTGTAGCATATAAAAATACAATCCAGAATATTCAGGCTTCCTTGCTTCAAACTAAGAAAGTTTTATTAAATTGTAATTGTTTGTTCCATAATACTTTGCTGCCATTGTAGGTTAAGTTACTCAGAATAGAAAACAGCTTTAAAGACTAATAATTTCTCAGGGAAAAACTATATCACAGTTGCAGAGCAAGTGAGTCAGGTTGGAATCCATTCTGACACAATGAGCAGAAACAAAAATATTCTGGCGTAGTGCAGTTGTTCCCAACCTGGGTAACCCAGTCATTGCACTGCAGCGCCTGGAAACCTTCATCACTAGTTGTGCTGGTCAGGTTCATTGGGAATTGTGGTCCAAGAACACCTGGGTTACCCAAGGATGGGAAACACTTGTAGAGTGGATAAAGTGATGGAGTTCAACTCGAGATTAAGGTTCGTATTAGTGTTTACCCATGGAGACTCACTGAAGAGGGTAGCAATAGTAAAACCACTTAGGTCTTTCTCTTCGGATAGTCTTTTCCTTAGTGACTTACTGTCTAGGAGAGGTTTCAAAATGTGATGGTGCACATGTTGTTACTTTTAAATCAATTTTAGTAATGCATTGCCTAACTTTTAAAATATAATGCTAATAATTTCTTTAATATTTGAGTTAATCGCTGTGTTTAGCTTTAAATATTTTATTTTGATGACATAAGCTGCCTTTGGTTCTTTGGTAAAATATTTTAAATAAATAAATATTCAAAGGTCTCGAAAAGCCTATTAGTTGCAAGTCCGGTTCAATTTAATGGTTCACAGCAAACAAATGATACATCTACAAAAGTATTATAGAACATCCTACCTTCATAAGTGTTAAGTTTTAATATGGCAACAGTCCTTTGCAATTACCCAAGCAGTAACACTAGGAGTGCTGTTAATTTAAAACATAAAAAGCAGTATGCAGTAATAACATCTAATTAATGTTCTGTGACAAGCTATGCCTAATAGATATAATGTAATGAACTAAATCACATGTAGGGAGACCATCTTCTGGACAGACACTGAATGTCTACAAAAGACAGATAGTACCTTGATTTGGTTCAGCTATGATGTAGTACATCTCTGTCACTTTCCTCTAGTTTGAGACATGATTCTTCTGAGTTTGTTACAGATGCTTGATGTACACTAGGGTGTACCAAGCACAAAATGGATTGTTACTAGGCCAAAGGCAAGGCTGATGTTCAGCATATGAATCCTGCACAATTAACGGTACTCTTCATAGCCCCCCTTTTGGTTTAATGGGCCTGGACAGGATATAATACACAGTAGTATCTATCGGCAAAGAGAAGATGAGGAACTATGTCATCAGCACCACTTTCATAAACCTTCAGATTTCAAGAACTCAAACCAAGACAAATCAGGCTGAAATGAAACCGTCACAGCTGAAGATAACGGTTTGGATCCAGGATGTCTTCATTTCTGCTTTTGAAAAGCAACCCTCCTAAATTCCTCTGACACTCCAGTTCTGCACCAGCCCCTTTTTCTAGATGCAAACTAATGTTAAACTTGTGTGTGTGTGTGTGTGTGTGTGTGTGTGTGTGTGTGTGAGGGAGAGAGAGAGAGAGAGACAATGGTGTTGAATATAAAGGGAGAGAAGAAGAACTCAAAAGGCTTAAAGACAGAAGAGAAATGATGGCTTAATGGCATCTTAAGTTATAAACATTTCAGAGTCCCCAAATGCTATATACTGTAGTTAGGGGTCAAAAAGCTGCACTTTTAAGTAGCATTATATTTGCATTGCATCCAAGCATTACACTCACAATAGTTCTAGCTAATGTTGGAAAATAAATGTGTATGTGTATGTATGTAACAATCTGAGACAACTTTCACAAACTGAATTTTATATAGATTTCTATTTATATAAATTAACTTGAATTCTGTAGAAAGATGTTTATGTTAGGGTCCAACTCAGTGAGAAAACATCATGTGTTTCCACTGGGGAATACTGCTTTGCTAAAAGCAATCTTCCTTAAAGAAACCCTTGCACCCATCAGAGAATTGTCCAGATATTCATCTCAGTCCCCCAAAAGAGTAGCTCTACCACTAGCCTGGGTGTGGATCAGGGTCATACTGAGGCTCCTTTGCTTGGATGTCATGTGATTATTGGGAGGTAGCTCACTCTGATTGCATCCTAAGTGTTACTCAATCTGCTACTCAGATTTTGTATAAGCCGGTGTAAGTAATATGTTCTGTATATTACATAGTGAGCCATTTTCAAAACTGTTATTAAAAATATTCCTCCAATTGCAAAGGCTTAAGAAATATTTTAAAAATACCTTTTCTATCACATTTGGAAGGAAAGTCTTGTAACTCTATGAATGAGATCGCCAATTCTAGGGCTATTCTGAGTGCTGAGGCAATTTAGTGAATCGATCTGTGGCGCACACATAGAAGACTAGTCATACTTACAATTTTCAAGAAACATAGGTGTGACAAGAGGGACTAGGAAAGTCATGTTGTAAATGTTAGATCTTATGTCATGCTTGTGGGCTTTTAGATTTGTAGAAGTTAATTTGAAATTCCTAGCTGCAGGTATATTTGGAGAACATACTGTTTTAAAAAACATAATGAAAATGTGATGTTAAATCCTGAAGAGGGATTAATATAAAATTATGGCAATCAGATGGAAAGCAATTATTTGAACTCTAGTGGAATGTAATATTGGGAAAGCAATATTAGATTTGAAGGGAGTGGTTGGAAAGAGGCTGGTAGCAGATGTAGCCCGTTATGCTTTGTAATTGAAATTTCCTGAGCATCTGAACCTAGTCTATGACCTTATTGAAAAAAATTAGTGATTGCAATCACATCCACCTAATCAAGCCTTTCTGAAGGAACCATTTCTTCTGTGTATGCAGGATGTTTCTGTTGGCTTCTATTCCCCTCTCACACATATTTCCAAACAATGGTTTAGCATAACCAGTTTGCTAATATTCTTTAATCTCATTAAATGAAGCATGGCTATTTATAGGAGGGAGGTCACTGGGAAAGAAATAATCATGGAGAGTCCTGAACTGCAATCTGCTTAGGCGAATGGCTGTTATATATGTTTCTCAGATCTAAGGAATAAAAAATATTTTGAGATTATAAATGGCTATAGCTTCTAAGCAAATTCTTCCAGTTACATTCAGATGGAAATATTCATCTTGACAGACTCCTGTATGAAATATTGTAAGTCTGATTTTGTAGAATTAATTCAGCTCCATATGCATGGGAGACTCTCCTGGCATAAAGACTGCTTCTCTTTGAATAAAGAATGTAAAAGCAAGACATTGATTTTTAAACTGTGATTCATGCGCTAATGAAGGTTTTCAGTGCAAACCTGTTCTATAGAAACAGAAGAAAATTAAAGCATTTTCTATAACAGGTTAACATGGAACCATCAGTCAGGGTTTCTTCGTTCCTTTCTTTCTGTACAATACAGTTCTTTTGGGAATACAGAGTAAATGACTAAAAGGAAGCATCCTGGTAACAGGTAAGCACAGTTTTTGTGCCTTTCAGAGAAATTAGTCAATATTAGAAGACTCTTCAGGGAAGTTAGTACACCACCTTGAAATAATATGAGTAATTTCTTACAAACAAATTGTAGCAATTTGTTACTTAATGTCGCAAGCGGTTTCGAAAAAACCGTTAAATATTTGTGTGTGTCTGTGTTTATGTAACTTAGTTAGAATGGCTAAAAACAGCGTAAAACTTAAAATGTCTGAAAACAAAATGTGACATTGGAAGCTAAGCAGCTTAGGCATGGATCATATGTGGATGGGAGACCACTTGTTAACATGACACATCCCCAATTAAGACTAGGAGAAAGCATCCTGACCCTGGGGAACCCTGGGGAGCTGCTGCCTGTCAGAGCTACCATTATTGAACTGGATCAGTGGTACCCAACCTTTATCAGGCTACCACCCCTTTTATAATAACCAAGCAACCTGTGAGGCACACATACCCTGCCATGATTTCAGAAAGGGGCATTTTGAGCAAGGTAAAGCCATCCAGAAAATAGAGGCTTCTTTCTCCTCCAAAGGGCCAATTTCTCATACATCCTGGTATTTGCTAATGTTAATATTTCAGTCTGAAAGGGAAGAAGGAAACTGTTAAATGTATCAGGAGGGATGTGAGTGGCTCTGCAGTTTAAAGCGCTGAACCTCTTGGATTACCGATCGAACGGTCAGAAGTCCAAATCCACATGATGGGATGAGATCCCATTGCTTGCCCTGCCAACTTGGCCATTTAAAAGCACAATAAAGTGCTAGTAGTTAAATAGGTACTACTTTGGTGGGGACAGTCATGCCAGACAGTTGACCACAGAAATATGTCTACAGACAAACACCAGCTCTTTGGCCTACAAATGGAGATGAACAACCAGGGTGACAAGAGGTCAAAGCTGACTATAAGATGGAGGCCTCTCACTAGCTGTATTCAGACTGATGAAGCTGTTTGGATGAGCAGCGAAACGCTTCTGTCTCTCAAGAAAAAGAAGACTAGTAGCCATGACTCAACTTCCAGATAAACTCACCTGGACGACTGAGAATCTTCACAGACAAACCGCCCCTTAGAGTCTGAAACAACTGGTTTTAATTGTGAGGGGGTGCCTTTACCTTTACAACATGTATAAGGTGACCTTTGACCCCCACCCCACCCAAGAAAACACTTTGCATCTCGGGGGGGGTCATGACCCTGAGGTTGGGAAACACCAGGCTAGATGGTGCAATGGTCTGATTCAAAGTACATTGCATTTTTTCCCTGTTCCTAAAGAATTAATGTTGTTTCCTCTTCTTTGCATCCTCAGTATTAATTATTTTGTTTGAAGCAGACAGTAAAGTTGTGTTAGAGAAAGGACAGAGGAAAATGAATTTAAATTAATACTTTGCCTTTCAAGCATGTGGTAGAAACTATAAGAAAGAGAATACAGTAGTCTGCAAATAATGAACAAAAAAGCAGCAGTGAAGGTTTATGCCACAATAAAGGTTGTGAATTCATAGCGCAATGGAAAATGCCAGACTAAGCTTATTTGTTAGGATGATTCAATTACTCTTAATTTAAATGCAATAGGTGGTGAGGCACAGAAGCTTTTGTTAAGGAAAGCTTGTGCTCATCCCATTGTCATAAACCACATGCCATTATTGACATGGCAATTTTTTTGAACCAACCATTTTGCTTAACTCAGGAACTAAAGATTGCATGTGCTCAAAAGGTAGATCTCCGAATATTTTGGACTTCAGTTTTTCATAATTTCTGTCCATTCAGCCAAAATGGACCAGCTGGAAGTGCAAACATCTAGAGATGTATTTTGTGGCCACACAAGCTCAGAATCCTCTGACACACTATAGTAATTCTAAGTGCTTGAGTTGCATGAAGAACTGTATTTCCCAGGGATCAAGATGCCAAAGTAGAAAAGAAATTTAATGGAAAGGATTCGTGTGTGTTTCCCCTTTTTGCAGCCATTGGCACTTCCAGATAACCAGTAGTTGCAGGAAAGGGGGCAGTGAGAAGTGGCTGAAGTGCAAATGGGTGTTCAGAACACTCTTGAAGCTTCTGGGCTGATGATGTTCACGGTACTGGTGAGAAGGAACAAACTCTGTAGCAGGGCTCCAGTTTTAGAATTGCCATGCAAAAAAACATTCAGCTTTAATTATTTGGGAGCAGGGAAATGACTTCCAATGTCATATGCTCTACTTTGGTCTGAGGAAAATTTATACTTGTATGTTGTGAAAATTGGAATATCAGAATTTCACAAGTATTTATATCATACACAGTCAGTCATCTTTGACCAGAGATCAGATATTCGGAATATCCAGCTGAAGATACTGTGTGTGAAATGGAATTCAGTATTCTACCTGTGTGTGTGTGTGTGTGTGTGTGTGTGTGTGTGTGTGTGTGTGTGTGTGTGTGTGTGTGTGTGTGTGTGTGTGTGTGTGTGTGTGTAAAAACATTGTTTCCAGATCTTTTTTTCCTCATCATGTTTTATCAAGCTGAGAGTGTTTTTTTAAAAAATCTAGCACTAGACTACCAGCCTAAACAACTAGCCTAATCTCACATTGATCTCCTCCCCGCCCCCACTTCACCGATCAGAATAATTTGCAGCTATTTCAAACAGAGTTCAAATCCCAGTGGTGAAGTATCAGTGAATAATCCATTTAGCCACAATATTCTCCTGGTGGAATCTTGATAGCTGTTGTATTCTGTATTCCTCTAACATAACATTAGTAAACTTATGTACTGTGTGAAATATATTATTTCTGTAAGTGCTCAGAAGGTGCCATAACAATTTATTGGTGCTAAAACTGAAATAACAGCTCAAGAAATGCTAAATGTGTCCTTTCAACAATGCTTTAGCTACCAATTTCATTTCTGCAACAAAGGATCCTGCCTGTCCAGCAAAATGCTGTCAGCGGGGTGGGGGTGGGGGAATGAATAGTGATTTTCTATATTAGGGATGGATGTTTTGTGCTCAAATGAGATATCCAAAGCACAAAAGAGGCTCTTCTTTCACTTTCTAATTTTTTTAAAATCAGGTCCCTTAAGAGATTGTCTTAAACACAAATGATTTGTATTAATGACAGTGGGGTACCCTTATTTCATATTTTGTATGCTAAATCACCCAATACATTTTTTATTAACTAGCATTTTGACGATGTTCAGAAACCCAATCACTGTCTTAGCATAGCATAAATTTTGAATTTGTATAAGGGCCCGGAGCCCAGTGAGGAATGCTCATTTTCATTAAGTCAAATAAGGATTCCCATGCTGAGTTCCTGAGGCCCTCCCCCTAGGGGACAATATACTATACTATGAATCTAATGATGCTTCAGGGCCCATAATTGTTGTGTGTGGGGGTTGAGAGAAAGAGGCAGAAGCCAGTTTGGTCTACTTTTTAATGGAACAACTCCATTGAGGAAGATAACAGTGGTACTCAAATCTCATTGCTGGTTGCGAAGCCTGCCCCCCTCTAGATTCAGCCCCCCCCCCAAAATGTAGGTCTGCCATTTTCTCCTCCATGTGGATCACTGCCTGCCTGTCTGCAGCTTGCTGTGTTGCTGCCTTTGACCCTTAAAACAAACTCCCTCTCCCCTTGATTTTGTGGTGGGCATCTCTAGTAGGAATGAGGCATGGGCATTTCATTTTGGAAGGGGTCCAGTTCTGAAACAAAACACAGAAGAACAGTTGCCACTCGGTCCCAGGATCCACCTTCCAGAACGAAATCAACCAATCTCTTGGTTTGGACAGTGCCAGGGAGAAGGAAAGATCATGTGTCGGAGGCTTCTTCCTGGTTGGAGTTTAGCTCTGTGCTGCCCAAAAAAGGCAAGAGACTGGTTGATTTTGTTCTGGAAGGTGGATCTCGGTACCAAATGGCAGCTGTTCTGCTGTGTTTAGTTTTGGAACTAGACCCCTTCCAAGATGAAATGCCCATGTCTAGTAGGAATATATCCTTTCACATTCTATTTTTAAGTTGTATAATCTGGTGGGGTATGGGGGACTGGTATGTAGCTTTTTGCCATCCTATTTTAAGGGGTATTTTTATGCTGTTCCATGCTGTGCTAAGATCGGAAGACACTAGTGAATAAAACCCATTGGAAAGATCAGCAAAATAGTAACCCATGGTACTGCAATTTGACACACTGACTCTGGGTGATTCTAGGTAAACTCTGGGGGATTTTTTGGAAGGCTCCTCAAGTCAGTGTTAAAATGTCAAATTGCAGCTATTTCAGCTTTTCCACTCAGCATTTTTTTGTGATAAAGGAAGTCATCATCATCTTAGAACTGCAGAGCTGGATGGGCCCCAGTAGATCACTGAATATGGCCCCTGTCAAGTGGGGGATTGAACTACCAACCTCTAGCACTGTAGAAAAATGCCTAAACCACTGAGCTACAGGAACAGTGATAGAAAAGGCAAGCTATAAGTGTAGGAGGATGGTATGTGAAGCCTCTGCAAAATTCACTGACATTGCTGTAGTGATGGCTTGATAACATCTGAGTTGATATGTATAGGACTGAACCTTTTTTTAAAAAGTAACAACAAGAAACATGATAGCCTCTCCAGTTCCCATTAAAATATCAGTGAAAATTAATGACCAAATGACTAGATACAATGTAGGAAAAAATACACTAAAGTTAGCACATGAATTATTGGCCTATTCAACCGATGAGACTTGAGAATTCCTTTCTGCCATGTGTTGTGATTGCCAGTAGAATGTTCAAAAACTAATCAGATGATTATATGGAAGTCCGGGTTATTAACCCCATATCCATGGAGTTTTCTTGGCAGGAATACTGGAGTGGCTTGCCAGTTCCTACTCCAGCATGTTCAGTTAGGAATTGCTAATGCGGCAAAGGGTGATCTAGCTAGACTGTTAGTGTTAAGTCTATATAGGGCAATGGTTGTTTTCTAATTATCAATTAAATGATACTTTTTCTAAAATATTTCTAATATTATATAGTTCTGTGTCCAAGAAAACATTAGATGTTTCATTCCAAGAATGATGCATTTATCCAAATTGCATATTTGCACTGTTTAAAATAAAAATAAACATAACTTTCAAGAAATGGCTAATCAGTATTAAAGGAAGCAGCCCTTCTTTTACCTTAAAATACTAACATTTTATAAGCACATTTTAAAAACAAAGAAGGTTCAGTTAATGCTATGTTGACAAATGGTGATCAATATTCAATTATTGCTTTGCTAATTAGCAGGCTATTTTTGTATAATTACCATTGGTTATATATTGCAGTATCTCCTGCTTTAGTGACTTGACCTTTAGTGAGTCTCATAATATGAGAAGGAAGCTTGACTTATTTTAATAATCCCTTTAGTTGTTATTTGAGTAGTTAACCTGAAGTAAAAAAGATGTGCATGGGTTGCTAATGGGGGTGAAAAGCCAGTGTCATAGATACTTCAAGTAGTACTCAGTTCTCCCCAGTTCTACTTGATTCGTGTTCCAGTAGGATCCTCACTTCTACATTCCATGATCAAGCTTATGAGCTTTTCAGAAGTGATTTGAACACATTGTTGTAAAGAGAGGAGGCAGCCATAGCAATCTGCTCAGTGTGCAAAACTAGTTGTGTACTTGGATCCCAACACATTATTTTACAGTAAAAATGAGTGTCACATGATTAGGGCCATGGTAAATGGAAAAATTCTCTTGTTTCCTTCTTCACCAGTGGTTTGGACGTGATGAATCTGAGAAGTTCCTCTATGGTCCTGCAGCTTTATGAAATGCATGCATGGTGTATGTGTGCTGTGTCGTTACAGTCATGACTGACTCTTCGTGACCTCATATCCATGGAGTTTTCTTGGCAGGAATACTGGAGTGGTTTGCCAGTTCCTACTCCAGGCGCCTAAAGCACCTGGTATTCCTTGGTGGTCTCCCATCCAAGTACTAACCAGGGCCGACCCTGCTTAGCTTCCGAAATCAGGCGAGATCAGATGTGCTTAGGGAAGGCATGTCCAAACTTTGGCCGTTCAGATGTTTTGGACCACAGTTCCCACAGTCCTTTGCCATTGGAAATACAGGCTTGGAATTCTGGGAGTTGTAGTCCAAAACTTCAGGAGAGCCAATGGACTGCAAGGAGATCAAACCTATCCATTCTGAAAGAAATCAACCTCGAATGTTTACTGGAAGGACAGATTTTGAAGCTGAGGCTCCAGTACTTTGGCCACCTCATGAGGAGAGAGGACTCCTTGGAAAAGTCCCTGATGCTGGGAAAGATCAAAGGCAAAAGGAAAAGAGGACGACAGAGAATGAGATGGTTGGACGGTGTCATTGATGCAACCAATATGAATTTGACAAAACTCTGGGAGGCAGTGGAGGATAGGAAGGCCTGGTGAGCTCTGGTCCATGGGGTCACGAAGAGTCGGACACGACTGAACGACTGAACAACAACAACACTCACAGAATCTTTGCTGATGTTATCATGTGCTTCACGTGATGATAAAAATTCCCAGAAATATAATTTCATTTCAGTATATCTAGAGCAGTAAAACAGACCGTGTCAATGTTGACCATCCTTCTTTCTTAGTGATTGGCCCTGTTTATAGTAGGAGTCCTCTGTTGACATACATAAAGCAAGTACAGCTCTAGATGTTCATTTACATTCGTACTGAGTGTTCACAAAAGCCTAGAGAATTGCGGATTCTCTTATTGTATGAGATGTTGCCAGAATGAGTGACATTAATAAAACGAAACTGCTAAAATCAGAATATGGTGGTAATCTGTTGTCTATTCCTGAAAGCTTAACTATGTAGGGCAAAGAAACATTAATGAACAGTTTAATAGCTAGAGTCACAGATTATTGATAGATGGGTCTTAACCTATTAAAATCTCATTTTATCTCCCACAGATAATATTGTAGATGGAAACATATCATAGCAGAATACTTTTCTGAGGAAGATGTCAATTTTAAATGTTTTTGTAGAGATTCCTAAGAAGAATGCTGTGGGTAAAATATCAGATCCTTTTCTGGCTGCTTCTCCTGCCAGGCAGCCTGATTTAGTGCCTTTGAAAAGTTCCAAAAATTATGATTGCAATGTTAATATTGTATCTGCGTGTGTTAGTAAAACAATACACCTCAGTACAAGAGTTTGAGTAACAGCAGTTCCTTTTACCACCTTTACTCTCATTCTGTCTCCTCCCTACTGTAGATTCATCTGGCTTTCATCTTTATTATAGACCTATCTTTGTTCTCTGGTCTGTTTTAATAAAACCTTATTTCACGGTTACTTTGTAGTTTCAACATACTGAGTATCAATTAAGCTTGGTCCTGTTCTTTCTTCTTCTTTCTTCTTTGTTATTATGGGTTCTGTCACTTTTTCGTTAAAAACATCTACTCATGCATTCTCTTTTTGTTAGAGACTTCATGCTGGAGAAAAGAAATAGCTGCTAGGTGAAGGTGAACTGGCAGATTAAAAGACCACTTTTACTCATCAGAAAGCTGCTGATGTGTGGCCCACAAGAGTATCAGCACATTTTCAGGCAGCTTTTTCACGTGGATATCTCCAGTTTAGTGCAGAGCTAAACTCTGCATTATCTTCATTTTGTGTGCAATTTTTTCCAGTGTGATTTAACTGGGCAACACTTAATTAAACACCATTTCCTCTTTTCTACACATCAGGTATTATTATGCAGTTCCCTTCAGGAGGTAATTTGTGTGCTCTTTATTGAAGCTGTGAAATTTATAATTTGAACCCCATGCTATTGGATTCTCTATGTAACGGGATATATTGACATGTCCTACGAAATAAATTTCACTCCACCCCTCCTCCATCCAATGAATAACCATATTGTTCTTTTACTCACTGGGAGAAGCAACGATGTGAAGACTTGCTAGAATTTTTCAAAGGAAACTTATTATTATATATAGCTAGCTTACTCCAAATACTATGTTCTTTTCATAATCAGTCACTGTAGCTACTTAGACAATAAGATTACTATATCAAAAAAGTTTTGCAGGAGGTGAGAGGAAATTAAATACATAGCAAGTTCTTAAGCATATTATATTTTTATCAAAATCTTCGAAGTGAAGGCAGAAAAATGTAATCGACAAGAAGCAAGGATTTCATTTGACAGTACCTAGTGCAATCGTTAACAGCCTGGTGCAGCTCCCACCATTATTCTTCAGGGTTTTTTGTTTGTTTGTTTGTTTTTTTTTTTTTTTTGCTGTAGGATCCAACTTTAGCCCCAACCTAAATACACATCCCATTTTTATGTATGCATTGTAATGCCAAAGTCTTTCTCTTCCTCTTTGAAGATTCTCAGTCTTCCAGGTGAGGTTATCCAAAAGCTGAGTCATGGTAATGATTTCTTTTCTTGTGAGATTAAAACGTTTCACTGCTCTTTCAAGCAGCATGGATGAGCAATGAAACGTTTCGATTTCACAACAAAAGAAGTCTAGTTGCCATGACTCAACTTTTGGATTCTCCTCATCTTCCTTGCCATGACCTTTTCTTCCTTCCCCTCTTCCATCTCTACCTTTGCAAAAACATAATAGGATGAAACCCACTTTATGTCAGGCAGGATCCCCTTATTAGATTTAAAATACCCAAGGTAGACATCCCAGTACTGTACTTGAGAGAGTGGTGCTTGCTTCAACCCAGGCAATGGCATATCAATCAGCCCATATCTGCTACTTTTAATAACCATTTATTTTCTAGCTCATATGGACTAACCATTTGCTTGCAGGAGTAGCAGGCAGGCAGGATGGAAGAGAAGGGTCCCTTTGGGAGAAGGGGGCTTTACTCAGCGATCCCCTCCTCCCCTGACTGGCAGGAGCTTGGTAGAATTCCAAGACATACGCATACAAGCCTGACCCAAAAGAGCTGCTGGCACCTTCGGTACTGGTCTGTTTTCCAATGCATGGCTCCCTTGACTTCAAGACCATTGCCTGCAGTTCCCCAATACAATTATTTGGGAGGGAGAGAGTGTGTGTGTGTGTGGGGGGGAGAATCCTGGCCTGAATAATGCTTCCATTTTTTCTCTCTCTAAATGTAATTTCTCCCTCCTTTCTCGGTCCTTCACCCAAAGTATCATATTGGAAATCTGTGGTCAGTGACCAGTAAGACAAGAGTGCTGTGAGTTAAAAAAAAGTTTAGGGGCCACTACTTTAGGGCAAGGAGTAAGCTGAGTGCCTAGGACTCATTTTGTCTTGAGCCATGATAAGTGATTGGCAAAGCAACCCCTCCATATTTTCAATAGGAGAGCAATGTTGATTTCCATGTTTCTGATTCATTCCAGCCTTGTAGGCTCCTTCCAACTTCATCATTCTATCATTATGTGTTACGTTCAGTCTACTTTCTGTTCTTTTCACTGTAAGATTGCTACAAAACTAAAACTTACCAAGCAGTTACAATGTGCAGTTTTAAGGGTTGGTGTTTTAAAACTAGATCCCGGTACAACCTTATTTTCCTCCATGCTAATTTTTAGATAGTACTGTATACAATGAGAAATAAGCACAGCTCTTGCTAATCCCCTTGGTTTAGATTGTGCCTGAATAAGGGTGCACAATAGCCCTGATTTAGTCCCATGTTTACTAGAGATGGGCACGAACTGCTGAACCGGTACTGGTTTGTTTTTCGACCAAACAGATGTTTGGTGCTTCTGAGCCTCATCTCCTTTGGCAGGCACCTGGAGGGGCTGGGGGAGGAAAGCACTGAAAAATAGAGACAGGTACAAACCCCCACACCAAAACACTGTTTCATTGCATTTCATTTTTAATTTTGTGCCCATCTCTATTTTTCAGTGCTTCCCTCCCCCCTCCTCCAGGTGCTGCCCCTGAATGAGTGCCTGCAGAAGGAGGTGAGGCTCAGAAGCACCAAACATCAGTTTGGTCGAAAAATAAACCAGTACTAGTCCGGCAGTTCGTGCCCATCTCTAATGTTTACATATTTGTCAGAAGACATCACACATGCCAAATATGAAGTACAATTTATTCTATTTTTCTGCATAGGTAACATTACCAGTTTTAGATCTCAATATAGGTAGATGTACACATATGTCCACACATTTCCTGCTTTATATTATGGCCATTTCAGTACTGATGGCATGTTCGCTAGAGAGTTAAAAAAATATGTTCTGTGTGTTGTGAACATTTGGATAGTACATCCTGACCAGCAAATCTTTACCCAGCAGCCAGGGGGATGCACATTTTAGAAGTGCGGTCAAGCTGTTCAGTTGCCATCTTCTTCAATTTTAATTGACTAGCATGAATATGACCAAATTCACCTGGTCCTCCTGTTTTGCTTACCATTTCTATCGTACTGTTAAATACATGTTTAATATTTGAATGTTGTTGTTAGGATAGATTTCTAGAACTAATACACAAAAAGCTGCTCAGCCAAAGATGAAAAACTGAGAATCTGCACGATTTAAAACTAACTATATGAGACAAAGCAAGCTGTAGGTTGTAAAACATACCAGATGTTTGGGGAAAGAACCAGTGAAGCAAGTGAAAATCCCTGCCAGACGTATTGCCTCTAAGTATGGAAAACAGAGATTTTGGCCCTATAAGTTTTAAAATACTGTGTTCTGCCCAATAAGTGTAAAATTTAATTGGAAAAGCTGCATTGATCTATAAATTATATTAATATTTCTGTTTTGAAACTACAATTTTCTGCTCCCTGGGGTTGAAGTTAAAACCAGGAAACACAAAAATAAGATATGACTGCCCTGAAGAGTGGTGATCTGTTGAATGGTTGGTCATGTACATATTGTACATATGTTTATACAATGCACAGTCTTTATATATGCAGCATTCACAAATAAAGACATGTGCATAGACTCACACTCATACTGGCAACAATCAGAGGCAGACCAAGCTCTTCATCATTGAGGCAGGGACTGTGACAACCCTTCTCACCCCCAAGAAGATGTAATGCAGGCATGTCCAAACTTCGGCCCTCCAGATGTTTTGGACCACAACTCCCACAGTCCTTTGCCACTGGAAATACAGGCTTGGAATTCTGGGACTTGTGGTCAGGACCGGCACTAGGTTTTTTTTTTGCGCCCTAGGCGACGGGCGGGGGGCGCAGGAGTGCGGGTGGGGGGCGGCAGGGGGGAGGTGCGACGGGCGGGTGGGCGGCGGGCAGTGGCGGCGGCAGGGGCGGGGGCAGCAGGCTAGCCAGCAGTGGCGGTGGGGGGGTGGCACCCCCTCTCCATTTTGGCGCCCCCTGTCCATTTTGCCGCCCTAGGCAACTGCCTAGTTTGCCTTAATGGACGCGCCGGCCCTGGTTGTGGTCCAAAATATCAGGAGGGCCGAAGTTTGGACATGCCCGATGTAATGGATACAGATGATAAGGCACACAGGGGTGGCTTCTAAATTTGACATTTCTACCTGAGAATGAGGGCACTGCTGTAGTGGCATGTGTGTCTACCTTTTGAACCCCCCAAATGGTGATGAAGACATGGTGGTTCCAGCCATCAACCTTTGCCCACACTGCTGCAAACATAGCAGGAGAAGGCATTTATAGTGGCAATGCTGTTATCCACCCATACAGAAGGAGAAGGCAGCACTATCTCCCTCTTCATCCACTGAAATGGAGGAGGTGTGGCTGAAGCTGGGAGGGCTGCAGGCTCTGCTCTTAAGAGAAGGGAGGTAGAGTGGAGGCAGCTGTAGCCCCAATACCATGGAGAGTAACCTGGGAGAACTATGTTGCAGGAACTCTTCAGAGCAAGGGTTCTGCCTCATTGAGGCTAATGGCAGGGCCCCTGTTGGTGGGGTCAACACATCTGTTTTTGTGCTAATCCCAAATGTATCCACCATTTTTATTCTCTCATGGCTGTTGTTCTGTGTGAAGTGCTGCCTGCTTCCCAATGCCCTGGCGTTTTATGCTCCTAATGCATGGATATGAGTGGTAAAAGACGTCTACCACCTCTTATGTTATGTATAGGCATGGCATGTCTTCTCTAGACAGGAATTAGGCAGTCTTGACTATCTTATCCATATAGCTGAGACAACATTCGTCCTACTTTGAGTAGACCCAATAAAAATGGAACTTATCAGTCACTGATTGGCCTTCAAAGACCCATGGTTCTTCTCTCAGGAAGGACAGGAAAGAAAGTGGTGCATTTGAGCTGAAGGGCTGATTGAAGTTTACAGTATCTGCATAACTTAATCTTCTGAAGAGAGGTCCCAATCTTTTTCAAGTTGCCATTCCATTTTATAATAGCCAAGGAACCAGCCCCACCAGCCCACCACCACATTTGCAGAAATAGGCTGTCATGGTGGTTCCCTGATATGTCAGTGCTGCCACTGCTGCTTGCCCTCCTACTGCTCCTGCCACCAACTGCAGAGGATGCTATCTCACCCCTCAGCTGTGGAACACCTTCCCTGTTGAGATCCATCAGGCACCCTCACTCATGGCATTTAAATGCCAGTTGGAAACTTGGCTGTTCAAGCTGGCTTACCCTGATCCTACCAGCAACTGATGCATGTGAATCCTCATTGTTCCACTAATGTTGAACTGCTCCCCATAAATCTATTGTCCCTCCTTTAATTTTTTTGTTTTTATTATCTTTTGCCTACAGTTACTTATTTATCTCTGGCATTATGGTTTCATTTACACATGGTGGTCATTGTACTTTATGTTTGGTTTTATTTTATTTTTTGGATCATGATGTGTTCATATGTGATAGTTTATGCTAATATTAATTTGATTTAATGTAATTTGTTTTCTGTTTTGGGGATTTTATTTATTTACATTGTACTGTTTTGTATTTTATAATTTTGTAAACTACCCAGAGTGGCCTCTTGGCCAGATGGTCATGGGATATATAAATCAAATAAATATCAAAACGGGGAAGGGAACAGGCCAGGGGAGGATAAAGGTAGGCAAAGGATGTCAAAGATGGGCCAGGAAGCAGAAATACATTGTGGTACCCAGGGAGGGGGCAAGTCCTTCACATAGAGATGATCCTCCTCAGGAACAGGCATGCACCTTTTATTGCATCTGCTGCAGAAGAGGTGGACTGTTTCTTCTTGTGTTCCCCTCCTGGGGTTTTGGTGTGTTTGTGTGGAGAGGGTTTTTTTCTTTTTCCATTTCCTCCCCTTTAGGCTGTCTGGAAGTGATGTGCTATAGTTTAAATCCTTTCTGATGAAGTGACAGCAATTATATCTTCACACTGGCATATTGTTTTTTTTCGAGGGGGGGTTGCGGGGGCAGGAACTTGTCTCTTCTCAGAAAATTGAGGCCTTTTTTGTTTTAATATCCCGCTCCAAAAGATCAAGGAAGGAAGAAATTATTTTTTACAAGGACTACATAAGGTGACTAGCAACCTCCCCAAAAAGACTTCGCAATCCTCTTGGAGGGTCACAACTCCCAAGTTGGGAAACACTGTTTTAAAGCTTTACAGTGAACCTCAGATCTTCTTTGCCAAACTGTGTTCTCAGTGGGTTGTTTCCACTCCTTAGTAACATACAGTACTGCTAATAATAACCTTTCCTTCCTCAGACAGTGAGGGAATAAAGTGTGAGAATAAGATGATGCATAATTCATTGCAGTCATTCACCCTTTTCCGAGTGCTTCAGCTCAGAAAGTGAGATGATCAGATGGGATCTTCCAAAAGGTCCCACTATACCTGAGGATAATTTTTAATAGCCTGAGCCCAATTGATAACCTGTTATTGTTAGTAATGCAAAAGAGTGATTCTGTCTCCCCCTGAAGTCTTCTGCAAAACCTAAAAATCTACTTCAAATGGCTAGGACCATCTAGACCAGGCTTTTAGAGTTACTCAAGGTTGTGGGGAAATGATGAAAACTCTTGATTGCCTTCAAACTAAAGCTGCAACAAGGCTCCTTGTATGTATATCACCACTGTGTGTCACCTGGGAAGTGCCAGAAAATAATTTTGTCTGATTTGTCGGACCACTGAATAATGAGAAATAATGAGAAATACTATGTGTAGCTGTGATACAAACAACATCTTGGCTAGGCTGATGAGTCTATGTAGGGTGGGCAGAACCAGATCTAAAGCACAAGGATAATTAGCATAAGAAATAAAATGAAAGAAGGGAAGTAAGTTGTTTTTATTTTGGCCATCTGCTTGGTTTCTGCATCCCTAATTGCCTGCACTACACCAGACAATTTTTTATATTCAATGCATGTTTAAATGCCCTAAAATTAATTACTCAGCTATGCAAACACTCTCTTGTTTAAATATGATGAAACATACAAAAAAGTGTTAGCATTAACATAGAGCAAGAGGCTTTTCCAGTTGTATCATTAAATTGCACATAGTTCTTCTGGGTCACTTTAAATTGAAGATTTTTTCCTGAGAAAACAGTTCTTTATGCCAGACATGAACACTTAAAACAACATATAAATAAACCTGATGGTTGTCTATTATATGATTCAAGTTTTAGATAAAACGTCAGGTCAGTTGACAGCCTGCTATTAACTTTTCCAGCAGTTTTTCTCCCTACATTTACAGGTAGTTTTGACATACAGTAATACCTTAATTTAAGAGTAACTTGATTTAAGAGCATTTTGCAAGATAAGCAAACATTTCTTCTAAATTTTGCCTTGATCAACAAGCAATGTCTTGCAGTACAAGCACTGGAGCAGGTCACATGATCACAAGTGAGCCAATGGTGTGTGTGTCTCTCTCTCCCTCTGCTGGATTTTCGGTGATTGTTGAACATTAGTCTCAGGCAGCTTCCAAAGCAGAGGGGAGAGGGAGCACTGGAGGTCTCCCTTGCACCAGCCAGGAATGTTTTCAAAGGGGAGTGCAGGTTAGGGTTTTATTTTTTTATTTTATATTTATATATTTATTTAACTTTTCCCAATATCCTCTCTTATTTTTCAAAATTGGGCAGCTAGTCAAGTGTGTATATGGCTACAAATTGCACTTTATTATTGTCACATTAATAACACAGAGTAAAATCCAGTTGTTGGTCCCAAGCAGAACAGATTCCACAACCAGATACCTAAACCATGGTGTGGACGTGGACTTCTAGTCAACTTCTTTTGTGAGTTTAGGCATTTTGTGTTTATCGTATGTGGTCTATGGGACCCCAGAACAAATCATCTGACTTTCCATGAATTCTTATGGGGAAATTTGCTTCAATATAAGAGTATTTTGGTTTACAAGCATGCTTCCAGAACACATTAAGCTTGTAAACCAAGGTATTACTGTACTAAAATCTGGAAGACTATGAATTTTATTATTCTATATGTATAAACTACATATAGGATATAACTTTTTCCAGCTTGTCCAGTTTTACAGTGGCTCTGGTCCGTTCTGGAGGAAAGAACTCAGAAGATGGTGCTGAGGGATTCTTGGTTGACTCCTTGGTCCTTAGTCTGTGGCATCCCTCAGGTTTCTCTTTTGGCCTCCAGGCTATTGAACATATGCATGAAATCCCTAGGAGAGGCTGTCCAGAGTTATAGTGTTCAGTGTAATTTGTACGTTGATGATACCTGATGCACTCTCTCCTTTCCAACTGATTCCAAGGAATCTCTCTACTTCTGAAGTGGTGCCTGGTGTCAGTAATGGAGTGCGTGAGGGCAAACAAATTGAAAATTAATCTAGGCACACGTACAATCTCCTTCTCTGCATTACCTAAAAAGTGCTCTCTCTCTCTCTCTCTCGCTCTCTCTCTCTCTCTCTCTCTCTCTGTGTGTGTGTGGGGGGGGGTTGAGTAGGGCCTGAAATTTTAAAAAGAAACTAATTGTAGAAACAAAATAAATGAAATACAGTTTCTTATATCTACCACATTCTGTTTTTTCATTTAATAGCGTTTTCTTAGTAGTTTAAATGTTTTTCACCAGTGAACATACCAATGAGTTGTGATACTGGGTTCTCCATAAGTCTTGCTATATGACAAGTTTGTAGAAGAGTCATAATTGATAGTCATTGGTATGAAGATGTTATATTAATTACCTAAACAGAAATACTTCATGAAATTTATATCCTTTTGTTATTAAAAAAAGTGATGATTGTCTTAAGGTTGGTTATTGAAAGTAAGGAATTCATAAAAAGAAATTAATCACCTGTCTCATCCTCGTTGAATTTCTGAAGGATGCTCTTGGGACAAAATGTGTTTTGTTGAAAACGGTAAGTATTGTTAGGTTTGCCTTAATAGAAAAAGGCAGGCATAGGAATCTTAATTTAAATGATATCTAGCAATCATAAATCTTGTTGTCATTGTACTGTAAAATGAATAAAGCTGCTTCATATCTAGATATTATGGCACAGGATCAGAATGTCAGCCAGTTTTATTATTGATGATTGGTGTTATAATGGATTTCCAATGGAATAGTCCTAATGTTATTTATCATAAAATTACAGCTGGACAATATTTTGCTTGATTGCCATTCATCTTTCTTTTCATAAGCATTATTTTTGTATTTTGTGTTTTCCTAAATACCATTTTATCATCATCTTCTTCGCATTTTCCCATAGATACGGGTTCTTGCTTTGCAGAGCCTGAAATGCCACTTTGCCTGATTGACTGCATCTTCACAGTGAAGGTTGACAATTCACATGTCCTTATTAGCAGTGCCTTGTCATCTGTGTTTAGTTGTCCATGTGGCTATAGAAGGGATTGTCCATCCCTCTATAGAAGGGATAGAGAGGGGCGGGTTGGAGGTGGAGTGGCCATCTATGTCAAAGAAGGCGTAAAATCCAGCAGAATGGAGATTGACAGAGGGTCTGACTCCACTATAGAATCACTGTGGGTTAAACTACCAGGTCCAAAGAGTGATGTGATAGTTGGAGTATTCTATTGTCCACCAGATCAAAAACTTGAGGGGGACCTTGAAATGAGGAGAGAAATCATGGAGGTGGCTAAGAGGGATAGGATAGTAATCATGGGGGACTTTAATTATCCCCACATTGACTGGGCCAATGTGAACTCTGGGCAAGAAAGAGAAACTGGGTTTCTCGACTTGCTGAATGACTGTGCCTTAGAGCAACTTGTCATGGAGCCCACCCGAGAACAGGCAACTCTAGATCTAATATTGTGTGATACTCAGGACCTCGTCAGGGATGTGAATGTCATTGAGCCTCTGGGGAACAGTGACCATGCTGCAATTACCTTTGCCATGCATGTCGGAGGAAGAGTGTCAACCAAATCAGACATAAAAACCCTTGATTTTCGAAGGGCAAACTTCCCTCAGATGAGGAAACTAGTTAGAGAGAAACTGAAGGGGAGGGTTAGAAGAATCCAATCTCTTCAGAGTGCATGGAGCCTGTTTAAAACAACAATAATAGAGGCCCAGCACAAGTGCATACCACAAAGAAAGAAGAGCTCATTTAAGTCCAAGAGGACACCGGCATGGTTAACGAGTGGAGTTAGAGAGGCTCTAAAGCACAAGGAGAGGTCCTTCTGTAAATGGAAATCCTCCCAAATGAGGAAAATAAAAAGGAACACAAACTCTGGCAAAAGAAATGTAAAAAGATGATAAGGGAGGCAAAGAAAGACTTTGAGGAACGCATGGCTAGCAATATAAAGGGTAATAATAAAAGCTTCTTTAAATATGTTAGAAGTAGAAAACCTGCCAGAGAACCAATTGGGCCTCTGGATGGTGAGGGAGGAAAAGGGGAGGTTAAGGAGGACTTGGACATTGCAGAGAAATTGAACGAGTTCTTTGCGTCTGTCTTCACGACAGAGGACCTTGAGCGGATTCCGCTGCCTGAGCCGCCCCTCTTGACTAAAGAATTAAATCAAATACAGGTTAAAAGAGAGGAGGTTTTAGGACTAATTGATAAATTGAGGATTAACAAGTCACCGGGCCCAGATGGCATCCACCCAAGGGTTATTAGGGAACTGAGAAATGAAATTGCAGATCTCTTAACGGTAATATGCAACTTGTCTCTTCAAACGGCCACAGTGCCGGAGGACTGGAGGATAGCAGATGTCACACCAATTTTTAAAAAAGGAAGGAGGGGGGACCCAGGAAACTACAGGCCGGTTAGCCTTAAATCTGTCCCAGGGAAGATGGTGGAAGGCCTCATCCAAGAGAAAATCTTAAAACACATAAAAGAACAAACCTTGCTGAGAGAAAATCAGCATGGCTTCTGTAAGGGTAAATCTTGTCTTACAAACCTTTTAGAATTTTTTGAAAAGGTCAACAGGCACGTGGATTTGGGTGAACCGGTGGATATAGTCTATCTGGATTTTCAAAAGGCTTTTGACACAGTCCCTCACCAAAGGCTGCTGAGAAAATTGCATAGTCAGGGGATAAGAGGGCAGGTCCTCTTGTGGACTGAGAAGTGGTTGAGATCCCGGAAACAAAGAGTAGGTGTCAATGGGAAATTTTCACAATGGAGAGAAGTGAAAAGCGGTGTGCCCCAGGGCTCGGGCCTGGGACCGGTGCTTTTCAATCTGTTCATAAATGACCTGGAGACAGGGATAAACAGTGAGGTGGCCAAGTTTGCAGATGACACAAAACTTTTCCATGTGGTAAAAACCAGAGAAGATTGTGAAGAGCTCCAGAAGGATCTCTCCAAACTGGGGGAGTGGGCTGAGAAATGGCAAATGCGTTTTAATGTAACCAAATGTAAAGTAATGCATATTGGGGCAAAAAATCCAAACTTCATCTATCAACTCATGGGCTCTGAGTTATCCGTGACGGATCAGGAAAAAGATCTTGGTGTGTTGGTGGACAGCTCCATGAAGGTGTCTCCCCAATGTGTGGCAGCAGTGAAGAAGGCCAATTCCATGCTAGGGATTATCAAAAAGGGGATTGAAAATAAAACAGCCATCATTATAATGCCGTTATACAAAACAATAGTAAGGCCCCACCTGGAGTATTGTGTACAATTCTGGTCACCGCATCTCAAGAAAGACATAGTGGAACTGGAAAAGGTGCAGAAGAGAGCGACTAAAATGATTACTGGCCTGGGGCGCCTCCCTTATGAAGAAAGGCTAAAACAATTGGGCCTCTTTAGTCTGGAAAAAAGGCGCTTGAGGGGGGATATGATTGAGACATACAAAATAATGCAGGGTATGAGTAAAGTGGATAGAGGGAAGCTCTTCTCCCTCTCTCAAAATACCAGAACTAGGGGACATACACTCAAATTGAGTGCTGGGAGAGTAAGAACTGACAAAAGAAAATATTTTTTCACCCAGCGCGTTGTAAGTCTATGCAACTCCCTGCCACAGGATGTGGTGATGGCATCTGGCCTGGATGCCTTCAAAAGGGGATTGGACAGATTCCTAGAGGAAAAGTCCATCACGGGTTACAAACCATGATGGAGATATGTAATCTCTAGGCTTTAAACCAGGGTAGTTCAAGGGCCAGATGCAGGGGAGTGGTATCAGGAGACAGATATCTAGTCTCATGCGCTCCCAAACGCATCTGGTGGGGCCGCTGTGAGATACAGGAAGCTGGACTAGATGGGCCTTTGGCCTGATCCAGCATGGCTCTTCTTATGTTCTTATGTTCTTATGCTGCTGGCCATTGATTTCCAGGAGGTACACAGCAGACCAGGCTTTCTTCATCTCTGTTATTGATAACACACCTAGTTTCTCTCAGTGGTGTCATATATGATGTGGTTGAGTAGAGAGATCAATATCCAACAGAGCATACACATTTCCATGGCAAGGAGACAGTTCTCTGGGCCCTCTGTTACTGCCCAACACTGTATGCCCTACAGTGCAACAGGACAGACACTCATCTTGTAAATCTTGGATATGAGATGGAGTGGCATTTGTCTGTCACAAAGCATACTGATGAGTTCTTGCCATCCAGACTGCATTCACCCTTGCTCACATATTGCCACCATCACCTTGGAGATGGGAGCCAAGGTACCAGAATATATCAATCTTCTTTAGGTTTTTGCCATTTATTTGGAGCATTCAATGGGTGAGGACAATCTCTAGATACTCAACTTCCTTGATGTTTAGGTGGGAGTCCAAAGGGGTTGAGACAGACATACCGGGTCTGAACTTGCCACTGCAGTGTGTTCCTAGTGGTAGTAACAAACTTGACATTGTTGGCATAGAGCATGGTCGAGGAAGCATTTTGCTGTAGGTCTTGTGTGATGGATTGTCGTGGATACATAACTAGTATAAATAAGAGCAACGACAGTGCAGAGCCTTGGTGCGCTCCAGCCAACACTGGGAAATTCTTAGACAGGGCAGCTGAGCATTACACATGGTTGCTAGTGGTCTGGTATAGCATTTTGATCCAGTTGATGAGTGGTTCAGGCATCACATGGCTACGGAGGGCCCACCAGGTCAATTGATGTGGGACACAGTCTAATGCCTTCTCCAGGTCTAGAAATGCTATGTGCAATGATTGGATTTTCAATTACTGTTTCTTTATGAGCTGATGAGCTGCAAAGATGGCACCGGTCATTCTGCATACTTTGATGGAGCCACATTGGTTAGTGGTGAATTGGACAATCTTGTGAATGTGCTGATCCAGAATTTTCTCAAAGATCTTCATAGTGTGGGATAGGAGGCAAATTGGCTGATCTGCTGGCTCTCCCTTGTGTTTGAATATGGGAACTGTTACACTTGTTGACCAATCAGTTGGTACATAGCCACTGTTTATTACAGCATTGAAGAACTTGGTCAGCCAAATTATCCCCATATCTTGGAGTTCTGTAGTTTCCAGAAACCAGCAGGCAGATTGTTGGGTCCGGGGACCTTCATATTCTTCATATTGTCTACTACATTGGTGACTTCTGTGGTGGTAATGGGCAGAATTGGTCCATAGGTTGGCATGTCTTCAGGGATTGATGAGTGTGAATATCTTGTTGAAATTATCTCACCAACATTGCTAGATTTCCCTTGGAAGCTTTTGCCATCCTTATCCATTATGCACATATAGTGCTCGATGTCTTGGATGGCCATCTTTCATGCTTTGGCTAACTTGTAAATGGCCTTCTCCCCTTCTTGCATTTCCAGGCAATTGTATAGATCTTCATAGTGTTCCACATTGGCTTTGGCAACAGCCCTCTTGGTTGTTCATTTGGCAGAGACAAAGTTCTTTTGGTTTTCACCAATCCTTTCTGCTTTCCGTTTCTTAAAGATTCTCTTCTTCTCTTGTACTTTCCCCTACACTTGTTCAGTCCACTGCCACACCTGCTTGTCAGTGTAATGGCAGCCTGATTTTGTAATGCCGAGGATTTCCTTGGTGGTGGTGTCCGCAGAGTCACAAAATGCTGTCCAGGTTATGTCATTTGAGGCAGTATTGATTTGGTAGAAATGTGATTTTTCTGACCATCCCTTCTTTGTGGTTCTGTAGTTTCCACCACCATTTGATCTTCTTGGGACCTTTGATACCATGCCACCCATTCACTTATGGAATTTTATCTATAGATCTGCGATGAGTGTTGTAGGCAAGGAGGTGAGGGTTAAAAAGTTTGTTCTGTAAATTTTCTATCATCATTATTTCCATTATAAGCTAATTGTTGTATTAGAATCCTATTCTGGTATTAATAATAATGATTTCTCCTAGTGGAATTACTTTATTCAGTGGAAGTGAGAAATGGCATTTATCCTTTTCTCTACAACCCTTTTCCACACTCCCAAAATGGAGATGCCAGAGCAGAATGTGAACTAAATGGAGGGCTGAAGGAAAAAGAGAGGCAGGAAGTACTGGTTCCTTGGGAGCACTAGTTCCTAGATTCAGTTGAAAATGATGGTTGCAATCTTAAAGCCCTTCATAATCTGAATGTCATAGAACAAATTAATTATCTACATATTCTGACAGTTAATGTCTGCACCACTTGTGCCCTGTTGCACATCTCTCACTATATTGATCTCAGTAAATATGTCTTTTTGAGTAGTGACCACATGAATGATCCATTGGAAGTTAACAAAGCACATCCCTGATGACTCGTCCCTGGCATTTTAATTCAAAAAGAAATCTGGGCATTTGAGCTGTTGTTGCTGGTTCACACAGATCTCCATTGACGGTTTTATTTTCATAAATATTAAGTGTTGTGCTTTTGAATTATGGTTCTAAGCATAGGTGAGGCTTCATAGAAGTATTTGAACTAAGTACTGTGTCTATCTATGTGATGTGTTCCATAGGTATTTTATGCTGGATAGATGTTTAAGGGTGAAAACATTGTACTTATGTGAATTTTGGAAGTGAAGACTTACTTGTTATTGGAATGGGTCCAAATGCTGTAGTTTGGACTAATCAAGGATGGGAGTTTGCATGAGATATTTCAAGAACAGGGACAGGGTTTTTTTTTCCACATCAAGATCTGCCACAGACAGAAGTTTCTGAAACAGGGATATTCCCTCTACCCTGAGTGATGGCAGTGTGCTAGTCATACAAGCTTCAAGTGTTTATGAGATAAGTGTAGAAAAATATATCTAGAATGTTGTTTCTGTTGGTAGATAGAAAGGGCTAAGGAATAGAATGGAGAGGGGAGGAGAGAAGGCAAAAATACTGACAGTATCAAGGCTCACTGAAACACAATAAAGGCTTAATGGCTCTCTATGCAGTGCTCCCCTGGACGCTACTTTCTTAGACTTAGGGCAGGCAGGGGACCTTGCTATAGATTTTCTCTCTCTCCTGCCATTCTCATTTTTATTTACAACTGTGCTTAGTAAAACCAGCAGGCTACCTCCCCCCCCCACTTGGGTCAACATTTCTTGCCTTATGAAGTATTTTAGTACAGCAATAGGTGGCTACTATGCTGTCTCATGCATTTGCTTATTTTTCTTCAATTTTGCAATTCACATATTAGCAAACCTTAGTCTTAAAATTAATTTCCAGGTCAATTGGAAATACCAGGAACTAACTTTCTGATCAGTGAAATGTCAGGAACATGAGCACAAAGTCTTTAAAAAAATTAATGTGTCATTATTTGGCTTCTTCACTGACTTCAACCATCACCAGGGTGTGTCCACATTTTAAAGTTTACAAGTAGCTGGGAGAGAGACAAGACATTTGTTTTCACAAAGCGATTTTGTTTGGATACACCCTCATTTGCAGAAACCGGAAATATGGGACTGGCAAGGGGGGGGGCAGCCATCCACAGCTATCCACAGCTCATGTGTAGATTGGGGTGTTGGCAAGGTGGAGGCAAAGGATGCTCTCAAGGCCACAGGTGTGGCCATGACAAGATTTAGACTTCAGAAAGAGCAGGAGACAAGAGAGGAGGACTGTTGGGTGGATGCCAGTGATTGATAGGTGCTGGTGCACTTGGAGAAATTGTCATATACATGATCGTAAGATTAGGTATTAGTAGACCTGTTCATGCCACCGGGGGAAGCTGTGACAAACAGGGTTGTCTAATGTATTGTTATTTATGAATATTAATGTGAATGTTTAGAATAGTCAATCATGACCCTACCTATGGGTTGGCAGCTGGCAGTGGGAATTAGGGAGAGTGGCCAGGGAGGGAGCTTTTGCTGCCCACCATCAGGGACACTTAATGGAGTGTATCCAGCACCCTAGCTGCAGAACCTATTTCCTGGCCCACCTGTTAGGGATCCTTGACCAAGTGAGGCGGGGGTTATCCAGCTGCCTCCTCTGAGTTGAAAATTCTCGCATTATTTGGATGAAGCTGCTACATCCTTTGCATTAAAGAAGTGCAAGACATTTAGATCTACAGTACATTTAATTTTGTTTTTGGTAACGGATAAATGCAACCTTTCTTCTAGAAAGCAGGGATATTCTGGACGGAGGTCAGCTTCATTGTGTTATGGCGTTATGCACATGGTGCCCAGCACCAAGTGCCCAATCGTATTTCTGCTACCTTTGCACAGACCCCTGAGATTAAGAGTTTGTCATCTAAGAATTAGCCTCTATATCAACTAATTAGGGGGTATGTTATGTCTTTAAAAACCTATTCTTTTGCACCTCAACAAAAATTAAATGCAGACAATAACAGAAGAGTAACATAATAAGGTTTGTTTCATATTACAAAAATATAGGAAAGCATCTAGCCGAGAACAAATGCCCCCTTGGGATGTTAAAATTTATGTTTTTGTTCTCATACATTCCAGTTGGTTCTCTTAAGATTTTATATTTCTGGTATATCTCATTTGTTAGATGATTGTCCTCATCTTTTTCCTCATGAAAAATAAATGTGGGGGTTGTTAAATAAACAATTGCTAATTGTTTGTATTCAGTGCTACATATTGTGTTTGGACCAAATGATTGTAAATCACTGTTGCATGGTTAAATGTTACCCATAATTTATGCAGAATGCAAAGCCATTATAACTTGGTATCATATCAGAATATCGTATCCCCAAAATATGATTGAAATGGCAATGTGTTTCAATCTTGCCCTTTGGCTAATGGGTCATTTTTAACTATATTCCAACTGCTAGGGCAGAGCTGCCACCAAGTAGTCCTTCAGAGAGGGCAGAATTGTATTATATTAAAGCCACAAACATATTTCCTTTCTTCTGTTTCAACATGATGTACAGAAAGCAATTCAATCATGTAAGGTTTGCCTTCCAATTATTTCACTGATTGCTTCTGATGCGGAGAATGGACTGTTATCTTCCATTTTTGAGATGCTTGGTGGCTTGTTTTGATCATTCATTTTACAGTTGTGTACACTTTACAGATTGAAACAGCTTCAGTTCTGCAAACCATGTCCCCTTTGGGGTACTTGCCTGAGGGAAAGTCATACGTAGCTGTCTCATTTTTCTGTCAAGATTGACTTGTTCTGTGTAAATCAGCATGTGCTCAGTGTCCTTATGCGTGTTTATGGAGTTTTACACAAAATCTACAGATATTCTAGAATGGGGGGATGTTTGTGTGGAGAAAGAAACTTTTTGAAGGGTAGTGTATCTAATAAGAAATTAATTTTCAACAATGAGTTCTAAAATCAACGGGACAGAGAAAACTAAATTTTGTCTAGGACTCTGTCCCTGCATATCCTTGATTATATCATGTCTATGGCAAGATGTTCTTTGATAATTTTAGCTTTGCTACATATACTGTAAAAAGTTCTAGGCCAAAATACAGTTGAGAAAAACTATGGTGTAAATGAATAGCAATCACAAAACAGTTTTTCTCTTTCCAGGAATTTTTAAAAGTGTGCTGCTTACATACAGCCCCATAGTGCTTAAAGCATTATCTGGGCAATTTACAAGTTAATTATAATGGCCAAATTCACTTGGTACATACTATGACAACTAAATTAGCTGGCTCATTATTTCTTTCCCACTAACTGACTGGTTATAAAAACACTTAGAACATGGACACTGCTATAACCTAACTCAAATATTCCCAAGTACGAACAGTCTTAAAGAAATGCTGAGCCTGACTGAGGTAAAAATGCTGGAAAGGGAATCCGAGGTAGAGTAGGAAACAATTAGCCTTTCTAAATGCTTGACATTTGTTCAAAAGTTTCCCCCTCAAAACTTCTTAAAGGCATAATATGCAGTTTTTTATTCCAACAGGATCTGAAGTGTTTGAGAAACAGTAACTTACCCAAAAGCATAGATAAAAGAGGCTGTGAATGACACGTTACACTTAGCAAAAATCCAGAGAATGATTTTACATTTTTCTTAAAAAAGGTACATGGATTATGATTAGTAATTATGATTGTGATAATGTTGGGTGTTTATGATGTCTGTATAATGGACTGGAGGCACACTTGTTAGGTGCCAGTTCTCTCAATACTAAGCTGGACTCAATGCGATGATTTTATTAATAAAGAACTTTGGCAAACCATTAAAGTTTTCATTAATTAAACAAGACTTCAGTCAGAGAACTTCAACAATAGAAGTCAATCCTTCTTTTAGAATGTAGTTCCTAGCTTAATTCAGTACTTGTGAGAAGTAGACAAAGAAAATCATACTGGCTTTTGTTGACAAAAATGATATTTATTTAAGTATTTTTATGCTGACCTTCAGTCAAAATGCCCCATCAAGTTGATTTGCAAATAAGAACACAAGATCACATTAGAGTTTGAAAGATAAGAGTATGAAATCACAGTAACTGCATTAGAATTTATCTCTCTCTAAACCAGCAACAAATAGTAAAAAGATGGCTGTAGTGGGGGGGTTCGGGCTGTTTGACTGTGTTCTGGAAGTTAGTAAAAAGAGTTTGAAATCACAGTTTACATAGTGTTTCAGTTAGAAAGCAGATTTGAGCTTCAGATTTAAAAGCAGTCAACCAGGAAGGCAAATGTACTTTCCTCCAGGAGCTATTCCATAATGTGCCTACTTAGGTCTTGTGCACCCACCAACCTTTCTAATTCTAGGTTAATACCAGACAGCACTCTCTCGCCAGATACAAAAGCTTTCTGCTATAGCTACAGGTTTCTAGTCAAGGTCCCAAGGCATGACCTGAAGGCATGTAATGGAACACTTCTGAACAATGCAAAGAACAAAGATTGGCGACTCAGCTTGGCTCCATAAGTCATTCATGCAGGGGTGGGCAGGAGGACAGCTCACCCTGTGAGGGACCAATGGGGTTCCCTTAAAGATTGGCTTCCTATGAGGGGGCTGTCACTTTATCAGCCACAATCCTCTGGTTGTTGTATTCAGAGCAAGTGGCAAATGTTGAAAAAAAATTCACTGAGACACTTAAGGACATCAAATGTTACTAAGACACCTAGGTGAACTATTTTTCAACCCTTGATTTTGCTCACTTCCAACATAAGAGCAAGATATAAAGTGCTTCTCCCTATCTGGTTGTTGTAATTTACACAGAATACCTCTAGAGCACGTTCTCGGTGCAAAATTAGTGTCCTTTCCCTTTCAGAAGCAAAGCAGGCACTCAAAACATGGACAGAAGGACTGGATAATTGTTCAAAGAGACACACAAAAAGCCATTAAATGTCTCAAACTTAAAAAAATCTTATTGAAAACCATGGAATAAATAGTGCCAAAAATATCTCATCTTGCCTACAAGGAGAAGATGAGCAAAGATGTACATTCTTACTCAAAATTAACCTCATAAAAATAAAACAAATGGTATAAGTTTACAATTAAATGAAACATGGCTTTAAAAATAATTACATCAATAAACATTGTTAAAGCTGAGCAAATCCACCTGTATAAATTTCCTAGATAGCAGTAGAGATGGGCACGACCAGGAAATATGACGTTTTGAGTTGTCGTTTGTCGGGACGGGTCCGTTTCGGGTCGTTTCCGTTTGTCGCGGAATTTTTCAAAAATTTGTCGTTTCCGTTTGTCGTTTGTCTTGGGGTTGGGGTTGGGGTTGGGGTAAGTGGGCTCTGGGAGGAACCTCTCTGGGTGCCTCTGACGTCTGACCCACTAAGAAGGGAAGGGAAAGGAAGGGAAGCGTTTCGCGTAGCCACCGCGTACCATACATTACATTATGTTAGTGTTGGGGGGTAAGTGGCAGAGGCACCTCTCTGGGTGCCTCTGACTCACTAAGAAGGAAAGCATACTGGCGTACAGGTTAGGGGTAGGGGTAGTGGGCTCTGGCTGGGAGGCACCTCTCTGGGTGCCTCTAGTCTGACCCACTAAGAAGGGAAGCATACTTGCGTACGGATCTGGGTTAGGGTTGGGGTTAGGCTAAGGGCTAGGCTTAGGGTTATGGTTAAGGTTAGGGTGGGTTAGTGGGCTGCACCTCTGGGTGCCTCTGACCCACTAAGAAGGACAGTGTACTGGCGTATGGGTTAGGGTTAGGGTTAGGGTTAGGGTTAGTAGGCTTTTTATGCCCTCTGGCACATCCAGAAGTCTCAGTCAAAACCTGGCCATGCGATTGGTGGAATGGGTTCAAAATTTTGCATGGTCCCATCCCATGGCCAGCCCATCATTGCACAGGTGTAAAAAAATAAAAATAAAAATAAAATAAAATAAAATAAATGGAGACGTTTTATTGGAAGAAAAACCCACTGCTGCTACTATAAAAAATCAGGCATTTTAAATACCTAATTTTCAATGTTTCTGTGGTGCTTTGGTGGGTTTTTGGACCACGATTTAAAAATAAATATTGCGGTCACCATTTTGGATCCCCCCCACCGCATGGCAAATGGAGACGACGAGGATGGCCCCCCCAGCCTGGTACCAGCAGCCCAGGACAGGAGCGGGGGGGAAGGCCGGGGACCCCCCAGAAACCACCCCTCTCTGGTAGGTGCCCTCACTGAGGCAGGCATATTTTTGCCTGCTTTTATGGCCGGGAATCGTTTTTTTTTGTTTTTTTTACTTTTTTTCTGTGCTGCTTGGCATCGCGCGATCGCCGCGATGCCATGAACGACAACGAAAAATCAGACCCAATTTCTCTTTATCGGGTCGGGTTCGAGCTGGAGCAGAGTAATTCTCGTTACCGTTACCCGTTACGTAACAATAACGAGAACCGAAAACGGAAACGAGAATTTCACCACTCTGTGCTCATGTCTAGATAGCAGATTTCAGTGGAAACGTGTATATGCTATCCTGAGGTCCATTGTGGTGGGAGGGGGGGGAGGTTGAGGTATACAGTATTTATTTGTGAATGTACCGTAATTAATAAATGAAAGTCTTTAAATGTGTAATGAATTGTTGCTGTTAGCTTCAGCCTGAAATGGACTAGTGATACATTATTATCTTCAGGTTTAATTTAAATACAGGGATTGATCATTATTTCCTGGAACACATTAGAATATACAAAATGCTTTGTAATTCTTACCTCATTTTTACCTCAAGTGGGAGGCAATTACCTTTCACAATGGATGCCTTTTCCCTTTGCTTTCTAACCATCTTGCTTTTGCTCTATGGCTGAAACTAAGAACAGGGAGGAAATAACACTTTGTTTTTTAACCTTTCAAAACTGTATGCAGCTGCATTCCTCTCTCATTATCATCCAGCCAACAGAAATGCATTCATGTGTATCTGCTTGAGAGGGCAGTTTGAATTGAAAGATGCCATCGTAGGAATGGCATGTCCAGATTTAACTACAGTAAGGATTATAGTACAATAAACCAGTAATCCATCTCCTCCCTGATGGCTCCAATTTTTAATTCCAACCATGGCGAGCTTTATGGTGCTGTTTATCTTGCGCTTTCATGTTGTCATGGATCTGATAGTTGTGAAATTGGCAGATGGCATGTGATGCTTCACCAGCAATCGTGCTATCAATCCTAGCGATTAAAGAGACTGCTGATTTGCTTATGTGAAAAGATTAATGGCAGGCAGCACAGGCCTTGATTTTTAAAAAATATTATTTATCTTATGTCACGTAATTCAGTAAGGAAACAAAATAAATAAATAAGTGAACTAGAACTATGCCAGTGTGAGGATCGCTAGAGCAGGAAAACTTGTATTATGTGTTTCTGATTCCGCAACTACTCACCTCCTGAATAGAATAAGAACTGAGGGGGAAAAACATTGCATCACACACAGTTTTATTCATGCTGATTTAATAAACTGATAAAATCTGCCCACAAGCATAATCCCACTGTAGTAATTAAGAATAAATGTAGGTGAACCTTGTTTCTTCCTAACTTTTTAATGTGATGGGTTGCTGCTAAGTTATTATTAGAATTCCATATTGGAAAGACTATTCAGATGTTTGAACAGGTGTCGTACAGTTTCTTACCTGCCATGAGTAGAGGAATTACTCCCTGGGTCAATTAAGGATGCCTAAATTGTAAAATTAAAAATGAAATAGTATTTAGCATGAAATAGTGGTTAAAGGTGCCTCAGTCTGGAATATCTTATAAATGGGGCACATTTCTACTTTTGTGTCCCAGTTGATCAGTGAGGCTACAAAATAAAACAGGCTGAACTGTGCTTTCATCATTGTAAGGCTAATTACACTGCTGACAATGAGGCCTGTAATAAGACTTCCTGGGGTAGGAACTGGCAAGCCACCCCGGTATCCCTGCCAAGAACATCCCATGGTCAGAAACAAAAGGCTAAAAGATATGACGCTGGAAGATGAGCCCCTCAGGTCGGAAGGTGTCCAACATGCTACTGAGGAAGAGCGGAGGACAAGTACAAGTAGCTCCAGAGCTAATGAAGTGGCTGGGCCAAAGCCGAAAGGACGCTCAGCTGCAGACGTACCTGGAAGAGAAAGGAAAGTCCAATGCTGCAAAGAAATATACTGCATAGGAACCTGGAATGTGAGATCTATGAACCAGGGTAAGCTGGATGTGGTCAAACGTGAGATGGAAAGAATAAACATTGACATCCTGGGTATCAGTGAACTTAAATGGACAGGAATGGGTGAATTCAGTTCAGATGACTATCACATCTACTACTGTGGGCAAGAATCCCAAAGAAGAAATGGAGTAGCCTTCATAGTCAACAATAGAGTGAGAAAAGCAGTGCTGGGATACAACCTAAAAAATGATAGAATGATCTCGGTACGATTCCAAGGCAGCCCTTTGAACATCACAGTAATCCAAGTTTATGCACCAACTACCGGTGCTGAAGAGTCTGAGATTGACCAATTTTACGAAGACTTACAAGAACTTCTAGAACTGACACCAAAGAAAGATGTTCTTCTCATCATAGGGGATTGGAATGCTAAAGTAGGGAGTCAAGTGATAAAAAGGAATAACTGGCAAGTTTGGCCTTGGAGTTCCAAATGAAGCAGGGCAAAGGCTAATTGAGTTTTGTCAAGAGAACAAGCTGGTCATTGCAAACACTCTTTTCCAACAACACAAAAGGCGACTCTACACATGGACATCACCAGATGGACAATACTGGAATCAGATTGACTATGTTCTCTGCAGCCAAAGATGGAGGAGCTCTATACAGTCAGCAAAAACAAGACCTGGTGCTGACTGTGGCTCAGATCATCAGCTTCTTATTTCAAAATTCAAACTTAAACTGAAGAAAGTAGGGAAGATCACTGGGCCAGTTAGGTATAACCTAAGTCAAATCCCATATGAATACACAGTGGAAGTGAAGAATAGATTCAAGGAACTAGATTTGGTGGACAGAACACCTGAAGAATTATGGATGGAGGCTTGTAACATTGTACAGGAGGCTGCAATGAAAAATATTCCAAAGAAAAGAAAATGCAAGAAAGCAAAGTGGTTGTCCAACGAGGCCCTACAAATAGCGGAGGAGAGAAGGGATGCAAAATGCAAGGGAGAAAGGGAAAGATACAGAAAATTGAATGCAGACTTCCAAAGAATAGCAAGGAGAGACAGGGCGGCCTTCTTGAATGAACAGTGCAAAGAAATAGAGGAAAACAACAGAAAAGGAAAAACCAGAGATCTGTTCAAGAAAATTGGAGATATTAAAGGGGTATTTCGTGCAAAGATGGATATGATAAAGGACAAAAATGGTAGGGACCTAACTGAAGCAGAAGAGATCAAGAAGAGATGGCAAGAATATACAGAAGAATTATATCGGAAAGATCTGGATGTCCCTGATAACCAAGATAGCGTAATTGCTGACTTGGAGCCAGACATCCTGGAAAGTGAAGTCAAGTGGGCCTTAGAAAGCATTGCAAACAACAAGGCCAGTGGAGGTGACGGCATTCCAATTGAACTCTTTAAAATCTTAAAAGAGGATGCTGTAAAGGTGCTGCATAAGATATGCCAGGAAATTTGGAAAACCCAGCAGTGGCCAGAGGACTGGAAAAGATCGGTCTACATCCCAATCCCAAAGAAAGGAAATGCCAAAGAATGCTCCAACTATCGCACAATTGCACTCATTTCATATGCTAGCAAGGTTATGCTCAAAATTCTACAAGGCAGGCTTCAGCACTATGTGGAAAGAGAACTTCCAGAACTACAAGCTGGATTTCGAAGGGGCAGAGGAACTAGAGATCAAATCGCCAACATGCGCTGGATTATGGAGAAAGCCAGAGAGTTCCAGAAAAACATCTACTTCTGCTTCATTGACTATGCCAAAGCCTTCGACTGTGTAGACCACAACAAACTATGGCAAGTCCTTAAAGGAATGGGAGTGCCTGACCACCTTATCTGTCTCCTAAGAAATCTATATGTGGGACAAGCAGCAACCGTCAGAACTGGATATGGAACAACTGACTGGTTTAGAATTGGGAAAGGAGTACGACAAGGCTGTATACTGTCACCTTGCCTATTTAACTTATATGCAGAGTACATCATGAGAAAGGCCGGTCTGGATGAATCACAAGCCGGAATTAAGATTGCCGGACGAAATATCAACAACCTCAGATACGCAGATGATACTACTCTAATAGCAGAGAGTGAGGAAGAATTAAAGAACCTCTTAATGAGGGTGAAAGAGGAGAGTGGAAAAAATGGGCTGAAGCTCAACATCAAAAAAACTAAGATCATGGCCACTGGTCCCATCACCTCCTGGCAAATAGAAGGGGAAGAAATGGAGGCAATGACAGAGTTTATTTTCTTGGGCTTCTTGATCACTTCAGATGGCGACTGCAGCAATGAAATAAAAAGACGCCTGCTTCTTGGGAGGAAAGCAATGGCAAACCTAGATAGCATACTAAAGAGCAGAGACATCACTTTGCCAACTAAGGTCAGGATGGTTAAAGCTATGGTTTTTCCAGTAGTGATGTATGGAAGTGAGAGCTGGACTATAAAGAAGGCTGATCGCCGCAGAATTGATGCTTTTGAGCTGTGGTGCTGGAGGAGAGTCTTGAGAGTCCCCTGGACTGCAAAGAGATCAAACCTATCCATTCTGAAAGAAATCAACCCCGAATGTTCACTGGAAGGACAGATTTTGAAGCTGAGGCTCCAGTACTTTGGCCACCTCATGAGAAGAGAGGACTCCCTGGAAAAGTCCCTGATGCTGGGAAAAATTGAAGGCAAAAGGAAAAGAGGACGACAGAGAATGAGATGGTTGGACGGTGTCATCGATGCAACCAAAATGAATTTGACAAAACTCCGGGAGGCAGTGGAGGATAGGAAGGCCTGGCGAGCTCTGGTCCATGGGGTCACGAAGAGTCGGACACGACTGAACGACTGAACAACAACAAGTGGTTAAAGACAGGTAACATAAATCAGTGTAAAAACATTAAAAGCAAAAAGCACATCCAAGTAAGGATAGAAAAGCCACGAAAAATACCCTTTTCTGAATTCTCACCAGTTGAACCTGAGATGAGGGGGGGGGGAGCCTCTCTTGAGAGCCTGAGGTTTGTACAGTCTGAAAACCAAGCCCAAATCTATTGTAATGCTGAAGTAAAATGTAAATAACTGCTGCATATCTGTGAACTACTGTCATTCTGAAACCTTAGCATTCCTGTAACTCTATCATGGAAGTTATGGAACAGATATGGAACAACTGACTGGTTTAAAATTGGTAAAGGAGTACAACAAGGCTGTATATTGTCACCTTGCGTATATAATTTATATGCAGAATCACAAACTGGAATTAAGATTGCCAGAAGAAATAGCAACAACCTCAGACACGCAGATACTCTGATAGCGGAAAGTGAGGAGGAATTAAAGAACCTCTTAATGAGGATGAAAGAGGAGAGTGAAAAACTTAGCTGAATGAAGCTCAACATTAAAAAAAAACTAAGATCATGGCCACTGCTCCCATCACCTCATGTCAAATAGAAGGGGAACAAATGGAGGTAATGACAGAGTTTATTTTCCTGGGCTCCTTGATCCCTGCAGATGGTGACTGCAACACTGAAATTAAAAGACACCTGCTTCTTGGGAGGAAAGTAATGAAAAACCTAGGGAACATCTCAAAAAGCAGACACATCACTTTGCCGACAAAGGTGCAGATAGTCAAAGCTATGGTTTTTCCAGTAGTGATGTATGAAAGTGGGAGCTGGACCAAAAAGAAGGCTGATCACCACAGAATTGACACTTGAGCTGTGGTGCTGGAGGAGACTGAATGTTCACTGGAATGACAGATTTTGAAGCTGAGGCTCCAGTGCTATTGCCACCTCTTGAGGAGAGGGGATTTCTTGGAAAAGTCCCAGATGTTGGGAAAGATTGAAGGCAAAAGGAAAGGGGGATGGCAGAGAATGAAGTGGTTGGATGGTGTCATCCATGCAACAAACATAGATTTGATCATTCTTCGTGAGGCAGTGGAAGACAGGGCCGCCTGACGTGCTCTTGTCCATGGGGTCCCAAAGAGTCAGACACGACTGAACATCTGAACAACAACAACTCCCATCATGATGAATGGAATCGGGGACAGGTGATCCAATAAGCCCCTTCGTGTATGTCTTATTCATAATCTCAGCTATATGCAAATCAGTTCACAGTCTGACCACAACCAGTGAGACAGTTCCACTGAACTCAATGATGAGTTGAGGTAGGAGTAGGTGGGTGAGTACTATATATGCCTCTAAACAAAAAACTAAACGTATTCTCGAATGCTTTCAGGGATGGGATCTGATAGTTGTGAGTTTTTGGGGGGCTGTTTGGCTGAGTTCTGGGAGTTATTCTTCCTGGTGTTTCGCCAGATTCTGTGACTGGCATCTCCAGAGGACAAGGAGCTCAGGGAACTAGTTGCCCTCTGAAGATGCCAGCCACAGAGTCTGGCAAAACATTCAGAAGAAAAACTTCCAGAACACAGACAAACAGCCTGAAAAACTCACAACAAAAAACTAAACGTTTTAAGTTCCAGCCCTCCTCCCAGTCAAATAGCTGGTGTGTTAGGCATGAATAGCCAGTAGTCCAATGAAGGAGGTGCCTCAACCCAGAATTTTGTATGAGTAGTCCATCATCTTTGCACTATGACACATCCTTAATATTGGGAGTATCTGAAGGGGAATAGTTTTAGACGTCATTTACTTTAAAGGACCTTCTGTATTGGAAGTCATCTAAAATTTATAAAAATAAAATGTGAGAACTGGAATATATACTGTATGTATGGAGAGAAATATCTCAGAGAATCCCTTTCCCATGTCTAGGACTTTGTGATATACAGAATACAGGTTTCCGTTAATCAGAATATTTTACAGCTTTTTCTGAATGTACAGTATATGTTTGTGGAATGTATATGAATGTGTCACCCACACATTCAAGAAGCATTTAGAAAAGCAAAACTAAACTGATCAATTATTCCAAGAGTGGATTGTAAAGATTTGGAAAGAAAAATGGTGCATTCTTCCTTTTTTGTGATTACGTTTTCTTCAGATATTTTGTACTCTGATGACTGGTTCTTGTATGACACAGTGACACAAGCAATATACAGTTTGAGTTCAAAATGTTGGGGTAAAGTATGTTAGTAGCTGTTTAAAGCAGTGTCTCCATATGGTTTCATGCATAGCTCCTAGTTTCTGTGACATTCTAGCTCAAAAAACAGTCACATACATTCCTCAGGTTCAACGAATACTTTATATATGACCCACTTCTTGAATGGAATACAGTGTATTACACATAGACAGTTACTTCACGTCCACTCTCATACCAGGAGGAAGTTCATTGTGTGTTGATGTCGGTCGCGGTCACGTGGTCTTATTGTGGTTCTGTCCCTGTTCCCGTGTACACACAGGCGTGATTGATGATACCGGCATGACTGTTTTCGCACGTCCTCATTCTGTGATGAGATGTGAAATTCCATGTCTTTGTTCTCCATTTTTTTTCCGGCCTGACCTTCCATTTTTCTATGTTTCGATTCTCCAAAGCCTTGCCTTCAATGCGTTACGGAGCTAGGTTTGAGGCATTTGTCTTTTAATCTCTCTGCACTGCGTTGCTGACTCCATAGGGAATGTACTGGCGAATGGCACTTCGCACTCCTGCCACTAGATGGAGAATGGTACGTTGCGTGACAATCCTTACCTCACGGGCACTCGTATCAGAACTAGAAGCAAGATGAGGAGATTCCTGAGGCCAGGGAGGGGAATCTCTCATTCTGCTTAAATCGCAGTTCAGGGGGCATGGTCGGGACAAACTCCCCCTCATCCCGCAATGGACGTGTGGTTAGATTTCTTAGTACCGGTCCCCAGTGGGACCACGAACAGCGATGAGATAGACGTGAAGTATCAGCCATAGATAGGTTCTTTATATATGTACTGTGTTTCACTAGCATGTAATATAGTCCTCTATTGGCTTGAGCAGTGTACAAATAATTAATATAAATGGCAAATGGAGTAACAAAATTACAATAGTGCAACCCTATTAATAAGGTATTTCAGCTGTACTCAATCCATTTATATAAACGTTTATATGTATTTGAGCAGATACAGATAAATGGCATAGTTTCAGAGCAAACCACCAGGTTTGTAGCTATAAACAATGGTGGGCGGCAATATTTATTCAGCTTACAAAGCAACTAAGCTCTATTATCTTACAGAAGAGATAAGGCTCAGGTTTCCACAGGCTGTTGACAGGGGAAAAACTAGAGACCTACGTAATATCTGAGCAATGAATGTACCTAGTTGTCACCAAGGTATGTATTCTGGAAAAAAATTATGGCACAGGGAAAACACTATCTTTTCCTTCTCAGATAATAATTTCCCCCTTTACTGAGCTGGTTTTCCAGTAGTCATTCATTTGTTGCTCCAGATATTTTACTGTTGACGTAAAAGAGGTAGCTTGGTACTCTTTATGAAAAAGTCTTAGCACTAAAGGAAACAGTCGTGCAAGGGAAGACCACAATGAGTGAAAACTCATTCTTCTTGGCCCTTTTCATCAGAGGCAAGGGAGACATTGTAACAGTGCAGTCGCTCTAACAGCTTGATGTGATGCAACATTTCATTTACTTTTTGTGTGAGGCTTATACAGTATCTAGATTCACAGCAACACAGTTATTTTCCACTACTAAAAGGTAGAATGGGTTAACTCTACCATGGCTTTTGTGTAAGACACAACACAAAATGAATCTGTGCATATTAAATCCTATGACATCAGGCAGATACAGTGTTTTAAGTACAGTTTTGGCACAAACTATCTGGTCATATTATAAATATGACAATATTTTTGTAAATTGATCTTCATTCAGAAGCCTATGTATCTTTTGCTATCTACACACCCCTTTAAAATCAATTCATCTTTTTTTGCCTACATTAACTGACATCTAGCGCAATTTACCAAAGACAGATGCTTTGTAATCTCCTCCTTGGACACACCTCCTTGGACAAGAGAGACAATGAAAAGAATTTGCTTTCCAGCTTCTGAAAAACTGCAGTAACTTTGCCATGTTTGTCTTCTTGGAAGTGACACTCAAATGTGATCTACCAGCAATAGACATTCGCTGATGGCAGAAACTAGCCAAGTCAAAATCAAAATAATCATATTATCTTCTGAGCTATTTTGCTGCTGCTTCTAGCTTCCCTATGATACATATTTACAATGCTTAAGACACAATATTTCATCTAATTGTGTAGACCCAGTCAAACAATACACCCAACTAGACATTTTCCTCATATATGTCCCATTGGTCTCTGGGATCACCAGACATTCTGTACTGGTTGTTCCGTACGGAGTACCAGCATGTAATACTACAAAGGTGCCTCTTTTCAATGGGAGTAGGGAACGTTAACAGAAAATAACTAAAGTTAGTTTGCTCAACAACCCACAGGCACTTCAAATGCTCACTGGAAGCATAGCTATTTCCACAGAACTTGTATAGCAAACAACACGGTTAAGGGTAAGATATGGCTAATTTCATCAAACGGTTGATAGGATATCGCTTCTTTCATGAATCTGCCTATACTTTGGGATCATAACCTGAGACCTTATGTTTCCATATTCCTGCCCCTGATTGCTGCTCTAGCATAATGTAGTTTTTAAAAAGCTCCTCTTTGGTTTAATGTCCGGGCATGTTAAAATACTGGCCTTAGAGTAAATGGGTCTGAGAAGCATGATACAAATCTTATAGAATGGTTATTGACACTGAATTCAATGGTATGGAACGGAAAGCTTCAGCTGATAAAAGCCAGGGACAAACCAGAAATTTAAAGAAATGTGAGGAATATAGATGGGAATAAAAATCTAAAGAGATCTGTGAAAAAGGGTCTCCTATTATATATAAGAAGACATGTAGCACTTGAATCCCACGGTTTTAGACAAAGCAATGAGTTGTTACCAATGATTGTCTCCATCTTGTTGCTAATGATGTCTCCCGTGGTGCTAGTTGCAAATAATTTTCTGCTGCAGCTTTTGTAACAAGATTGTAGGAAGATGAACTTTTGTTGTGAAACTACTGCGGGTTGCCTTGCTATTGTGAAATGCAGGCAGTGCTTTTTTAAAAGTCCGCCTTTAAAAAGAAGGTGGTTTTCTGTCTGGACTTAAGGCAGCTGTGATGGAACCATAATTTAGAAAGTATTGAAACAAACACATTTGATAGCTGTAGAACCTTGTCTAATAATAGTCATGGTTCTCAAATCTTTTGTGGTACCCCAGCTTCAGAGCTTCTTAAAATAAACTGATTATCCAAAGCCCTTTCAGTAAAACAGTGAACACTGGACACTTGTTACCTTCTCCAATTTTAAGAATATTATTCTGTAACCATCTGTGTATAGCCACCTGACAGTTGTTCTATCCAGCCCGCGCCTAGTTCGTTTGCTAAGAATATCATGTAAAGATGATATTAAATAGCACTGAAACATTTCTGCAAAAAATGATGGCAGCACTTTAGACTGAAGTGTTCCTGAAAGTTTCATATTTCCCTTTGTGCTGCTTAACAGCTCAATAAATATATAGGGATAGTCATTACTGAATGCACAGCCTAATGCGATCTCTTTCCAAATTAACTAGATACATATTTCCAAGCTGTTGAGGATCATGGTTTAGACCAGGCATACCCAAACTTCGGCCCTCCAGATGGTTTGGACCACAACTCCCACAGTCCTTTGCCATTGAAAATACAGGTTGGAATTCTGGGAGTTGTGGTCCAAAACAACAGGAGTGCTGGAGTTTGGGTATGCCTGGTGTAGACAGTACTTTGACTCACCAATTTGAATCTAGGAGTAAGCTTCCTAGCCTCACTTAGAATTGACAAACATTTTGGCTACAATGCAGTGTCATAAGGTCAATGCAGAAATGAGGTCCAAAAGCACCATCTTGATTCTGAAATTTTGTTAGTGAGGTATCAGAGTGCAGCATCTGCTAATGCTTTCAGGAACAGTTGGGGAAACACTTTGCCTGCTCACACAACAGGGTGCCCAGTGGCCGTGGAAGGGTTCACAGCCTACAAACAGAGCTCCAAAGTCTGGGACACGATGTTACTTTACCCTTTAAGGACTCATCTCTGTTTTAATAAGCATATGGACTGGCATCTATTGTAATATTTCACAAAAATGCTCTGATTACTGATTACACGTAATTGTCCTATACTAACCCGTGAGATTACTTCTGTGTCCGTATGAATCCTATGGTGGAAAGAATGCTACCTTCAGCATTTCTAAGTCAACTGAACAGTAATCTGATTACAGTGGACCCTTGTATAACAAACAGCTTGTATAACATAAAATCTGTACAACATAATCGCTTAACATAATCGCTTATGGGGAGAATCCGTACAACATAAAAATGGGATTACTTAGTTTTCAATGCATTCCTATGGGAATTTGTATAAAGGAACATTTGCTTAACATAATTTCATTTGGAACGAATTAATTCCTTTATACAAGGTACCACTGTACCTGAAATCACCCAGACGTCTTGAGGGAAGAGCAAGATTAAAGCTGAGATGTAATTTCCCATCAGTGGGCAACCAGAATGTTGAATTTGAAGGACAGGTAGATGTAAATAATGATTGCCAGAGGGATTAAACCTGTCTGCAAGATCTTTTAAAAATACCTTTTCAACATCTAAAACATCCACTGTCATAATTTCTCACAATCATATCCCTTGAGCACAGGGAGGAATCTTCCCAGTATGCTTTCTCATTTTACCCTGTCCAAAGCACACAAGAGTGGGAAATATGGCAAAACACCATGGTGGGGCATGGCCTCTCCTTCACATGTCTGTGCCATACCTACAGGGAGTAATGACACCATTCCATTTTTGTGTGTGTGTGGTTTTCATCTTTTTACCATTAATATGAACACGCTAGTTGGAATAATAAATAAATGCATTTTTGGTGGCGCAACACAAAACAAACAAAGGAGGTGTAAGTAGAGGACATCCCCAAAACAGCTCTCTTGCCTCAGAGGTAAAAAGAATTCCAAGCAGCACTATGTAGCATAACAGCATACATGGTGGAAGCAAAAGACGACTCCCTGTGACTTAAAATGTTACTGCAAGCTCCATAAAAATATTCTCTGACCTCCCTCAGCCATAAGGAAAGCCTTCACTCCAGTATCACTCTTTGTTTTCTGCCGCAGCTCAAGGCTTTGAGCAGATTTGTTCACTGCTCTTTTGTTTGGGGCCTGGTTTGGTTTTTATTCTGTCCTCAAGTAAAGTTTTTCGCTTGCAGTGGATGAGATGTGTATCTTTAAACATATAACTTAGTGTCTGCCTTAAAATGCATGAAAAACTAACAACTCAGTGTCATTTTATCCTGACTTTATGGTATTGCTTGCTTGATTATTGCTCTCACAGGGAGAACAAGAGCATTTTGATATCATCCAAGCCTCCAGAGAACAATTCAAACCAGCTGGTTTACTATATATTACATAATTACCCGGCACATGGAACCACTTTGAATCCTTAAAAGGCACTAGGGGCTCAGTTCTCAAAATATTTACAACCTTTTATTTTTCTCAAAACAATTCATTTACATATTAAACCAGATTTGTTTGTTGTTGTTGTTTTTTAAAAAAACTTCATTCCTTAAGAAACCTATCTGGAAACAGATTGCTTCCATCAGTTAACAGGTCGAAGAAAAATGGTACCAGCGGAGGAAACCTCAGGTGTCCCAAACAGTTTATGCTTCAAAACAGGCAAATGAAAGTTCTTTCCCCTCCCCCCTCAACAAAGGGCAGCTATCGGGAAATATGCCATTCTGTGTATAATGTGGCAGACCACACTGTAGACAAAAGAGTGACAATGCCTTGAGCCCCTATACTGTGAGAACACTGGAGTAGAAAGAGAAGAAAATAAAATAAAAGTTCACAAGTTGTTCCTACAGTATCCATTATGTATCCACAGACTAGGAAATACGCTTACCTAGAAGTGTCTGCTAAAGATAGGGCTCCCCTCCTTGTGCCGAGGATGGGGGAATTTTCTTTGCAATGATCCCCTTTCAAATGAAAGAAAGAGATTAAACATTTGCTCATTGGCTGCTCGGAGGGCGACACAGATTCTAGTCTCTTTCTCCGTTGAACAGGACTGAACACCTCTCCTGTCATCGTGAGTTCTCTTTTTACAATACTTTGAGCCAATGCCAAGGTATCTGCATGTTTGTCTTGGGTTGTGTGTGTGTGTTTTAAGATGTATATGCTTGAGTCAGAATGACAATCTAGATATTGCTGAGCAATCATTTTATTTTATGTCTTTTGCAGCACTAATTCTTGCCTTTAAAGTGTCAACCCCTCAGAGACTGGGGTCTGTCTTTCAAGGTAAAATTGCTGCCGTTTGCCCTGAGTCAAAGGAATGAGGTGGTCTATAAATCTAGATCAATCAATACATTAAAATTTCCCTTAGAAGATATCCTTGTCAATGACTGACTAATCTGCCTGTCAGCTTAGGATATGTGTGTATATATATCTTCTCTACTAGGTACCTTCCCAGAATATTATACACTGTTGGCACTCAATAAATGTTAAATCATGGTCACAGTAGGAGTAATGAAGTATACATCATTGCCTTATGATACAGTATATCAAATTCTTAGCTAACCATTGGAGTAGGGGAGGAATGGACTATTTTTGAACAGGATGACATTATTAATTTATGCAAATTGTGATGTGAAACATGTAAGTGATTACTGTAAGAGTTGGATAGAAAGTAGCAGAAGATGATAAAAATGAGTCATGTGGAGATAAGTCACCATTGACAACAGTGAGAACAATTTCATTGATACAGTTGGTTTTTCTAGCACTGGCAATTCTTTTTGGGAACTTTTTGAGAGGACAGAGACCCCAAATTGAATTGGAGCAACTCTAAAAGTGAGTTGATAGGCCTGTGGATGCCTCCAAGAGCCCACTCTCGCCAAAAAAAGATTTGGAGATTTTCTAACATATGTGCAATTGTTAGCTTATTATCCTGGTGTTCTAGGAATGGGAAAAGTGGAAATCGTTTTTGTAGAGAGGCACACATAATGGAAGGTATCTTTTTCTTTATGTGTCTTTGTTCAATCTGGATTTCACTTTTAGTGTATTTGGTACTAGAGTTGAGCATGAACTGCAATTTAGCCCAGTTTGGTGTAATGCTTGCGCAGGTTTCCCATGGATGTTGTGTGCTTCCCTGCACCACCACTTTTGTGCATCCACCCACTCATGGATGGCAGCACATGCTTCCCTCCTCCACCTCCCTCTGTGGCCAGCCACTCAGATGAAGAAGCAGGGCCAGGAAGCCCGTGGCACGCCACTCAGAAATAACTGAATGGGATAAAAGGGCAGATGAATGCATCCAGTTTGCATAACAAGACATAAAAGAAAGCAAACAGAAGGAAAAAAAACCTGTCAAAGCCCACTAATCATAAGTTCTAATAAGAAGAGAGTGACCACTTGGGTACCCTTTTGCACCACAGTATACACATAGATGTTAGTAATTGCCATGCTGGTTTCCTATCAACAGCCTGGATGGTAGCCTTCTAGACAGGCTTTTGCTTCCGCTTGTATTTATTCTTTTTATTTAAATAACAGCCCATGAAAAGAAGATGGGATGCTCATCACAGATTAGTCAGTGGGACATGACTCTGGCAGTGAAAGTAGGGACAAGGAGTATGTGGAACAAAGGGAGACACAACCACACACTAATAATAGCAACCTCCAGGGACTTGCTGATGCAGCTGAGAAAAGAAAGATATAGGTCATGTGCAATGGGGGGGGGAGCAAAACATTAACTCAGTGACTTTTTCCATGCCTGGTTAAAATCACTTATGTCTGGAGACAAAAGAGCGTGATACACAGGAGCTGTTCCTAACTAATCAACAACAGTGGCAGGAAACATGCACATCGTGGGCTCCTTGCTTCCTCTCATCCAGACTGCAAGGCTTTCTCTTTTGTGCAAGAAACAAGTGAGCTCCAAGAGAAGCTCTCACCTTTTGGAATGGCTCAGGCTCCATCTATACTGGAACCTGAGCCATTCCAAAAGATCCACTTAGATCTGAGCCTATAGTGCAGTAACAGGTGAAGAAAAAAAATAAACAGAAGCCCTACACAAAGACATGCCGGAACCAGTTAGTAAACACACTGCTATGACCCAATGAACTCCCCCCCCCCCAAAAAAATTGGCCAATTCATTCTGCTATCTTCACCTTTTCCTCTCCTCCAGGTGTCCAGGTCCTGACATCATCAAGCTCTACACACAGATATACAGACATTTTTCAGAGTCTCGTTAGAAGACCGCTTACATTACATCACTGTATGGTTAGTGAAGTAAAGAGATCACTTCCTCAAAACAAAGAAACAACTAACGTGCATTGAAACAGTTTTAATGTTTTAATGCACAGCTTCTGTGATGCATAGGGTAGCAATTCTTAATTGTGACTGTAGACAACATTGGGGCTACACCCTTTCTTGGGAATAATATACAAATTCCGGGGGAGGAAGCAATGCAGGATGTTTAGATTGTTTCCCACTTTTGTTGATGGCTGTCAGAACGAAACCACACACAATGCTCTATAGAACTTAAAATATTGGAAGACTTTTCAAATACAGAAGCTTCAGTGTTATACTGTCCAATCAAATCTCAGTTTTCTTGGTATTTTTTTAAAAAGTTTTGTTTGGGGAATGGGCTTTAAAGTCATGTAAGACAGTTATGTGGATAAAGCTTAGTTACTTGATTCATCACAAGGTGTGTTAAAGGCAGACATAACTCACAGAAATTTGGCTTGGAAAATGCACTGTATTCAACAAAGCCTTGATTATCATTGCTGGAACATCTGAAGAATCTTCATATTAAAAGACATGGTCACTGATATGCAAAAAGTAAAATGTCCTGCTTGGCTGACATAGCAATTTTTTTGTGAATTAAAGGATGTTGAAGTAGACCTGCAACAAGAAATAACAGAGCCTCATAATGTTTGATCAGCAGGAATGATTCATAGATCCAGTGTCAGCTCAGAGATGAAATTGCCAAACTATCTTCAAGAAACAGATTGTGCATAGAAATGCTGCAGCTTGCCCAAGGCTTCATGAGATAGCTTTTTTCCCTTGTAGGCATGGAAAAAAATCAAACACCTAACCTGTAGCATTGCATTCCAGTAGGACTGCCATTAAGTTGTAAAAGACATCATATAATGGACATTATATGGTGGCAGAAAGTGAGGGAGTGGGAAAAGAAGCGCAAAGATGGACACTTTTGTGACAGACATTTGTCTGTCCATTTGGAACAGGAAGTACAGATTTTGTCTATTCTTGTTTTTTTCCTAATTTAGTCTCTCTCTGTCTCTTTTTTGCCTTCTGATAAAGAGGTAAAGTTATTACATCCATATACACCCTGGACTGGTCTCAAAATCCATGTTGTTATTATAATCTCATTAGAAATGGTCTCTGCAGCATTTGCAGGCATATCCTAGTATTTCACTCTGGTTTACTTGCTCTGAATGACGTATTGACAAATACTGATTTGGCTCTTCTTTAGTCTTTGAACAAGAATGTTACCATGGCAATCCAAATGGCTAACTCCAAGGTTCATTTTTTATTCTACTTATTTTAAAAATAGGCCTGCCCTACAGCAGTCTTTTTCATGGTAATGTTTTAAGTCAGGCCTGATCATTGGCCCAGAATAAGCCCTGACGTCTCTGAGGAGAGTACCAGAGGTTGCCTTTTTGTTAATTGTAAGCAAAAAGTGAAGAGACAGGCGTAGGACTAACAAGTAATGTTTATCTCTTCACTAAGACAGCTAGTTTGGGCTTGATGGTACCGGTATAATAACAGAGCATAATTTATCTGACTGAAAAAATCAGCCCTGGAACCATACATTTACATTTTAAAATGAAAAAGTTTGTTACTCATAACTTCTCATCAGCCAGGTTGCTGCTGATCCAAAGGATAATGACGGACAGGGTGCATTGGATAGAGGGACACTCTTTTCTCACATACAAAATACCAGAACTAGGGGACATCCACTCAAAATTGAGGGTTGGGAGAGTGAGAACAGACAAAATATTTTTTAACCCAGCATGTTGTTAGTCTGTGGAACTCCCTGCCACAGGAGGTGGTGATGGTATCTGGCCTGGATGCCTTCAAAAAGGGATTGGACAGATTCCTGGAGGAAAAGTCCACCATAGGTTACAAACTATGATGGAGAGGTGCAATCTCCAGGCTTAAAAACAGGGTACTTCAAGGACCAGATGCAGGGGAATGGTATCAGGAGACAGATATCTACTCTCTGGTGGGGCCACTGTGAGATACAGGAAGCTGGACTAGATGGGCCTTTGGCCTGATCCAGCATGGCTCTTCTTCTGTTCTTATTGCTTTTGGTCTTAGGTAAAACAAACACAAGAATACTCCCTAGTATAAATAAATCAGGCCTTCCTTTTTCTCTCTCTCTCTCTCTGACAGATGCCCTCTTGTTATTGTTAAGGAAGGTCTGTCTAGCACTTTATACACCAACATATTTATCTGCAGCTGCTTTGCAACATGTTCATTTCACAATAAATATCTTAGCTACTTCAGATTCTATAGAGAAAAAATAATGGAAACTTAAATTTTGGAGGGAGAAAGTTGGTGACTTTAAAAAAATCAGTGGTATTTTAAACACTCATTACTTCATTGAAGGTACCAGAAAAAGCATAGTAGGTTGGACATTAACTTTCACTCTGTCATTTGAGCCACTGAAGATCATGTTCATTTTGACCTTGATAATAGCTTTTACTCTAAAACAAATGAAATGGTGACTCCCCAATTGAAATAGGCCATGCTTCTCACTGCCAAGTCATCCATTGATGTCAAGTCCCATTTATACCTTTCCCTGCACAAGCAGCAGTATTCTTGACTTGCAATAAATAATTGCAGGCTATCGTCATTGTTTTATTACAGTACTATCAGCCTTTATATTTCTTCTCATCTATCAGTGAGCATTCCATTGGCGCTGCCAGGTATGTGGGCACATGATTATTTCCAGCATTGATGGCTGGCTCTGTACCAGCCACTGTTGTTGGTAGCACTATGAAGAGTGGTTGCATTAGGGTTTATTATTCATGCTTTGTCAATCATTTGCAGCTTTGCGAAAGTGCAAAGGATGCCTATTTTTCTTATAAGAAGCTTTAATCATATCATTTTTCACTGGCCAAGGAACAGAAGGGAAGGGAAAAGTTAAAAGAAGCTAGAAGAACTGGAGCAAGTGACTGCATTCTGAATTCATTTGGACAAAATAATGCAGAATAGAGCATTTTGTTCTTACTAAACAGATTTGTTGTTGTTCAATCGTTCAGTCGTGTCCGACTCTTCGTGACCCCATGGACCAGAGCTCACCAGGCCTTCCTATCTTCCACTGCCTCCCGGAGTTTGGTCAAATCCATATTGGTTGCATCAATGACATTGTCCAACCATCTCATTCTCTGCCATCCTCTTTTCCTTTTGCCTTCAATCTTTCCCAACATCAGGGACATTCCCAAGGACTCCTCTCTCGTCATGAGGTGGCCAAAGTACTGGAGCCTCAGCTTCAAAATCTGTCCTTCCAGTGAACATTCAGGGTTGATTTCTTTCAGGATGGATAGGTTTGATCTCCTTGCAGTCCAGGGGACTCTCAAGACTCTCCTCCAGCACCACAGCTCAAAAGAATAAAAACATAAGAACATAAGAACAGCCTTGCTGGAACAGGCCACAGCCCATCTACTCCAGCATTCTGTCTCACACAGTGGCTCACCATTTGCTACAGAGTATTCCCAAGCAGATGTCTTCACCTGGCTATAATTCCCCGTAAATGACATTAAGAAATATCATTTCTATCTCTCCAACCCGGAAGCTGTCCTTAGGCATTCATAATGATAGCCGTGGATACCCTTGTGCTCCATGAACTTCTCCAATCCTTTCTTAAAGCTGTCAAGGCTGGCAGCTTTCACCACTTCTTCTGGCAGGGAGTTCCACAGACCAGTGATCCTCTGAGTGAAAAAGTACTTTCTCTTATTTTTTGAGATCTAATACCCAAAAGTTTCATGGAGTTCCCCCAGTTCTAGTGTTGTGCAATAGAGAAAACAGTTTATTCTTATCTACTTTGTCCATACCATGTATGATTTTATAAACTTCACTAAGGTCACCTCTTAGACGCCATTCTTCAAGAGTGAAGAGGCCCAGTCGTTTTACAGCCTCTGATGGTAGGGAAGGTGTTCTAGTCCCCTAATAATTCTGGTTGCCCTCCTCTGTACTTTTTCCATTTCCATAATGTCCTTCTGGAGGTATGGTGACCAGAACTGTACACAGAACTCCAGATGGGACTTCACCATAGATTTATAAAGAGGCAAAATGACATTTGCTGACTTATTTTCTATACCTTTCCTAATAATCTCTAGCACTGAGTTTGCTTTTTTCACTGCTGCGGCACACTGGATTGGCACCTTCATTGAGCTGTCCACCAGGACACCAAGGTCCCTTTCCTGGTTTGTTGCAGACAGTTCAGACCCCATCAGTTTATAAATTTAATTGGGTTTTTTTTTTTGCCCAAACGTGCATCACTGTGCACTTGCTAATGTTGAACCTCATTTGCCCCTGGTTTGTCCACTCCCCCAGTGTCAAGAGATCCTCTGGAGTGCCTCACAATTTTCTCAGTTTTTACTATCCTGCATAATTTAGAATCGTCAGCAAATTTGGCTACCTTGATATTTACTGCTACTTCTACATCATTTATGAAGATGTTGAAAAGCAGGGGTCCCAGTATTTAACCTCGGGGGAGCCTACTTTGTCTTAACCAGATATATTTGGTCAAGACAATTTGGCCTGATATGATTTACTGAGGAAGTAATCTGTTGGTATCATATACAGTGGACCCTTGTATAACAAACAATTTGTATAACATAAAATCTGTACAACATAAAAAATCTGGAGATAGGGGAAATTTGCATAACATAATAGCCTACGGGGAGAATCCGTACAACATAAAAATGGGATTATTCCATTTTCAATGCATTCCTATGGGAATTTGTATAAAGGAAAATTTGCTTAACATAATTTCATTTGGAATGAATTAATTCCTTTATACAAGGTACCACTGTATAGAGAAAACAGCATCAGGAGCTGACCCACCAAAGTTCTTTATTTTTTGCTCTTAAGATCCTTCTTGTAGGAAGGCAAACATCTTATCAAGAGCTAATAAAACCCAATTATCAATTCCACACAGAATAAATTCAGTGTATTAATGACAATTCTAGCTGTAATAGTTGTACACATTCTGTGATTCAGTATGTCTTCTCTTGTTGGGAATCACCGTTAGATTTAGCCTCAACATTGCAACAAGCTGTGAAGCTCTGCTTGCTTGACTGACAGCATTTGTCACCTTGTATTTTTATACGGCACTCCCACAAAGACTACATCTGGAAAAAGCAAGGAAACAGCTGTTTTGGTGGGGAATGAATAAACATGGATGTAGCAGGGAAGGTTTAGAAGGCTTCATCTTGCAGCCTGGTTTCGATGCTGCCTATTTAGCATCATGCTGGAGGCTGGTCCACAGCTGCAGCAGATCATACACAGGAATTTGCTAGCTATAGTAATTTCTAGGAGTGAATTTGTTTGTAGCTCTAAATAACCAACATACATAGTTTCCTTGATATTTAGTGCTCAAACATTGAAATTATTTTAGTTACACGTCCCAACACATTTAGTGCTGAGGAATATTTTTTGACTATATAATAATACTTTTGTGCAGTTAAGTCAGTTCTGAGCATGGTGACCCAGGGAGTGGTTAACCATTTCCTTCTTAGGAGGGCATCCTGGGACTGTGCAGCTTGTCCAAGGCAGTACTGGTGGCCTGTTTCAGGATGCACATTGAGGGATTTAACTCCCAATCTCTGGCTCCACAAACAGATATCTAACTCACTAAGATACCTAGCTATCTTTTTTGAATATATTGTTGCAGAGTTTTGAATATGTGGTAAAATACTGGCACTTAAGATCTCAGTAACTCACTGTCAGACTTTTGCAGGAGAAATAAAAATGTTTCATTGTTTACAGATTTGAGAAGATCAACAGCAAACTAACAGCTCGGTTTCCAACAGACTAAAGAGAGGAAAAGGAACACTCAGCTCAGAGACAGGTCTGTTTTTTTAAAAGTCAGAGGCAGGATGGATATATTGGCAGTACTCAAGCCAGAGAAGTCCCTCCCAGTCCATCAGACCACAGGCATCTTGCAAGATTGTAAAAATAGAGAGAGAAAGAGACACAGAGATATTTTGTGTGTGTGTGTGAGAGAGAGAGAGGCTGAGACAGAGAGAGAGAGAGAGAGAGAGAGAGAGAGAGAGAGAGCTCTAGTTTTCATGCACTGGACTACATCAAAATTATCTCTGACATCTAGTAGCCTCCAAAAACAGCCTAGTTTCATTCCCATTTCTTTAATTTAGAGTTCAGTTATATTCCTGTCTCTCTGAAAACAAATGCCACCAGGTTTAGTGGAGATTTCTCCCAGGCAACTGAGTGGGAAAGTTCAGCTTTAATGAGCCATTTGAACATTTCCAAGGTAGACTAAGTGCTTAGAAAAGTTACTTTTACAAAAACACTGGGAACTTGAAAATGCTTTCAGACTACTCGGTTTATTTCTATAGTTTTATTGATAGCAACAGACAACAGTCACAAGGAATATGCAAAAAATATATACATCTTTTCAGATGGGCCCTATGCTTTATTCCATCTTTGTTCTAATCTCCATCCCAATTCTGTTTCATAATCATGGGCTCCTTGGTAGACTAGGGGACTGATCTGGCTCCATTCTGTGGGAGAGGGCAATTGTAAACAGTTTTGGGCTAAAAGCTGAAAGGTATTAATGAGAAAGGTATCAAATAATTGCAAAGTATCTTTAAGATTGGAAGATGAATGTTTTTGACACAAAAGCCCCATTTGTAGTTTTCATTCAAGGTGGTGTAATGGGTTGTACTGGTTCAACTCTGTATGGCATATAAATTTGCCATTGTTTAATACATGTAAAATTGAACTACAATGCTGAATATAGTGTTCAGGCTGGAATCCAATTCTCTTAGGCTGGTCAATACTGGTCAATAACCATGCCTCTAGTTGAGGAGGATGATTTGGTCATTAAGAGCCTGTCTTCTACAGGCCTTCGTTAGACATGTGAATCAACCCTGTTTGGGCAAATTGCCAAGAGAATGAAAAGCTCCTCTTCCCACTGTGAATTTAAGCGACAATTTGAGACATCCGATCCTCAAAAACTTTATGAAAAGCTCTATTGAATCCATAAAACACTGGCGTTGTACTGGCATGAGGTTCTGGGTGATTTTATGGCATTTGTCCATAAAATCTGTTTTATCACATGGATTACTAGTTGGGCTAAAATGTTTTGGAATGATTTCCGAATAATTTCAAATTAATTTAAAATTAATTTAGCTATAAATATTGATTATAAGTTCATTAAAATGTTTTAAGTTTCTTTAAAGCACACTAGCATTTCATTAAATTTGGAAGTGTTGAAAATTACTTACCTTTTGCCTCTCTTGTAGTTGAAACCCACTTTTTAATACAGCTTGTGAATAACTCTGATCCTTTACTCATATACTGCACAATTCCTGATTAGAAAACTAAAGGTCTCTTAAACTCTAGTGAATAGAATCTATTTCAATGCACTTTCTGTCTAGTTTCTCTAATACTTCAAGACAACTGTGTGCCTTGGGCCAATTTTCCAGTACATGAATCTCCACTATTAATAAAGACTTGGCTACCAAGTTATATTTCTTAAGGTTACTTGGCTCTATTATACATTCACTCTCACAACTGCTTTTAGGCGGTGTCATAGCATGTTTACAGAAATATCTGGTGAGTCATTTGCATTAATGAAATTTCTGAGAGCTTTGATTTCCTCCACTCCTCAGATTCTCTCCTATAGAACCATATATCGAGTCTAGCTGGTCTAGAATGGTGGTTCTCAACTTGGGGGTCGCAACCCCTTGGGGGGGTCTAATGACCCTTTCGCAGGAGTTACCACCAGCCCTCGAAGAAAAAGGCACAAAGGGCTGGTGCTTTCACCCTAGAGTCTAGTGAGTCTTGGTTGTTTTCTCCACAGTAGTGTGAAGCAGGATCACCTCCATTTCAGTCCTTTCCACGCCTAGTGAGGCAGCCTCACAGACAAAAAAACAAAACAAAAAACGGGGGGGGGCATCACAGCAAGATCATCTGGATCCCAGCAGAGGTGGAAAGGGCGAAGACAGCTACCGGCCCATGAGGAAGGAAGCACGGGGGAAGCCAGCAAGCAAGGCAAGTCAAAGGGAGAGAAAAAGAGCACCAGCAGCTTAAGCGGATCCCTGGAAACCTTGTCAACCTGAGTGATGAGGCAGGCAGGCAGGCTGGGCGAGCGGGCCGCCATCACACACCACCTCGCTCCAAACTATGAGGCACGACACTGCCGGCTGCTTCACCTTCAGCTCCTCCCACCTGTTCAGCCAGTCCTGCCCATGACACCCCCATTGTGTTCACAGCTGCAGCAGCTCCCGGTGACTGTTGTATCCAGCCAGTGCCTTTTTTTCTCCTCCTCCTCCTCCCCCCTTTCTTCCTCCTTTCCCCGTAGAAACCACTGCCATGACTCCCCTTTTCCTCGAGTCCACGTGCTGCACCCCAAAGAGTTGCCACTGCTGCCGCCACTTATGTAATGTGATCACAAAAAAAGGCAAATTCTGTTTTCCAAATCCCTTCGGATGTTCATTCTGTTCTAGTATTCAGTACTGATTAGACCTCACGTTGATTACTGTGTCCAGTTCTGGATGCCACACTTCAAGAAAGATGCTGACAAGTTGGAACAAGTTCAGAGGAAGGCGACAAGGATGATCAGGGGGCTGGAAACCAAGCCCTATGAGGAAGGACTGAAAGAGCTGGTCATGTTTAGCCTACAACAGAGAAGACTGAGGAAATGATATGATAGCACTTTTCAAATATTTGAAGGGATGACATACAGAGGGCATGGGACTGTTCTTGATCATCCCAGAGTGCAGAACATGCTAGAGCAGTATGGCAGTGGAACCAATTACATCAAGAGGGGGTGAGTGCTCCAACACTGGAGGCATTCAAGAGAAATTTGGACAACCACCCGGCAGATATCCTTTGATTTGTATTCCTGTATGGAGCAGAGGGTTTGACTTGATGGCCTTGTAGGCCCCTCCCAACTTCACTATTCTAAAAATTCATCTTAACTAAGACATTGAAGTTTGAAATAAGTTAAAAACCTCATAATCCTGACTCAGAACACTCAGGTTGTAGGCAAGTAATCCTCTATATGGTAGCTGTGATCCAAAGGCAACCAGGCATACAGCATAGAATCAAGACGACACGCCATTATCTCTGTTGCCTTGTCATCCTCTTCTTTCTTGCCTTCCTTCCTCCCCTAAGAGGTACTGGAATGTTGGTAGGACTTCAGTGGGAGGCATTTGGCAATGACTGTGATTGTAACTCCTGCCAGAAGCAATAATCTCTGTCTAATGGATGGCCCAGACCTGGGTCAGATGTGCCCCTCTGTTTGACTGAGTAGGGCTTTCATATTTTTGAGATGTACCAGTACACAGAATTTTCTGACATTTCTCACTGAACACTAACCCAGTATAAATTTGAGGTTCTAAAACTTAACATATAAAATGTGCAGTACTAGCAGAAAATGCTATGATCTATTTGAGGCAGTGACATTCAGATTTAAATTTTAAATTTTGTGCCGGCATCTATCACTGTTGCTTTGTAAAAATCTGCTTGGAGATTAATTGCTTCTGCTCTTCTTGCATAAATCATTTATCTTTTCTTTCACTGCTTTCATTTTTACATGGATCTAAAATCTTAGATAGGTTGCTACAGAAATTGTACTGCTAGACTTGATAGAAAGTAGCATCAGATAAGGAAGGAGTCCAGGTAGAATCGAAAAACAGCAGCATTGTCGCTGTTAAACTTGGCACCTTGGCATGCTTGAATATGGATGTATTTTAGGTGAAGATGCTGGGCTAACAATGCCAGTTTTATTTCATGGTTTCTTTGGTTCTGTTCAAAGCCAGTATTGCTTTCCAGCTTTCAAAGTTCAGTCGTCTGTGTAGCTCAACTGCAAATGCATTTTCATTTACACCGAAAGGTGAATTTTAACTGATGTGGCATTGGAGTTGGACTGCTCCCCACCCCCACCCCGGGGGTTATTCATTGGGCGAGCAAGTTAGCTTGGACACTGCCGCAGAAAAGCTTTCCTTTCAAATGCATCCTCTATTGGAAGCCTCTCTCCCCTCTCAAAGGGCAAAGCACTGCAGCTTTGCAAACTGTGCATATTTGTACAATATGGCTAAATACCAATATTTTTAATGCATTTTTAGCACTTGGATTATAGCACTTTGGTTTCTTGTTTCCTTTTTGCTGGGCATGGGCTATTTTTTTTAATCTGTCATTTTATGGATATACATTTGCATTTTGCTGTACCCTTGTATCCCTCTTTCTCAAAGGTCGCTAAACAATGTTCAGTGTTATGTTTTAGCCAGTCCCTAACTAGATTGTATTAAGAGGCGGAAAAATCCATACTTCATTACCAGTCCAGTGATACTTCTTTAAATTATTTTCCCTTCACTGTGGGCACAATCGAAGAAGTGATCATCTCCTACACGTGGCCCATTCCAATGGATAGTGTATATGCAAGGCCTGATGCTTTTTAATGGCTGTTAATTTCAGGGGAATGTTATGCTGGAGATGTACCTGTCATATTTTACCTTCTTGCTTAAATAACCCTGCTACTCACTGGCGATGGAAAAATGATAACGGATGACAAAGAAAAGCAGAAGTGCTGAATTTGTATTTGAGGTCAGTCCTTTCCCAAAGACAGTCATTGATCCTTCAGGCAAATGTGAAAGACATAGGGAACAGACAGGATTGCATCTCAAGACTAATACATGTATAGTCAAGGAATACCATATTACTTTGAACAACTTTGGGTTCCCAAGGCCTGATAAACTTCATCAAAGAGCGCTGAAGGAACTGGATGAAGAACTCCCAAGAACCACTGGGTATCATGTTCTTGAAATCATGGAAAATGATTTCTGTAGGAGGGCTAATGTTGTCCCTATCTTCAAAAAGGGCACAAAGGAGGAACAAGAGACCCCTCAGCCTAATATCTATCCCAGGGTAAATTCTGGAACAGATGATAAAGTAGTCACTTTGAAAACAACATGAAAACCATGAAGTAATTAGAAGCTGGCATGGATTTCTAAATAACAAATCCTACCAGGCTATTTTTATCTTCTTCTTCTTTTTACTGGGTAATCCTCCTGGTAGATGGTGGGAATACTGTATATGTATAATATCTTGGCTTCAGCAAAGCTTTTGACAAAGTGCTTATGAGTGCTGACTGGTAAACGAATTAGGCATGGGCTGGACAGAACCACTGTCAGGTAGATACACATGGTTACAAATTTGTACTCAGAGAGAGCTTATCAGTGGGTCCTTCTGAAAGTGGAAGGAGGTTACAAATGGGGTACCATAAGGCTTTGTCCTGGGACTGGCATTCTTCAGGATTTTAACTTGATTCAATGACTTGAGTGCAGCGGATTTATCAAATTTTCAGATCACCCAAATTGCATGGAATAGCTAATACCCTGGATGATAGAAACAAAATTCTAAAAGATCCTGATAGACTCAATACTGGGCTGACAACAAAATGAAATTTGACAGGGATAGGTACAAAATTCTATACCTGAGGTTGGGGGAAGAAAATGTGCAGTTACAAAATGAAGGATACTATGAGTGAAAAGGATTTTGGGATCATTGCTGATCACAAGCTGAATATGAACTGACAGTGTGATGTAGTTGAAAAAAAGGCAAATGCTCCTTTAAGCTGCATTAACATAAGGATAATCTTCTCCTCTATGTGGCATTGGTTAGGTCTCATCTTGATTACTGTGTGCAGTTCTGGACACTGTGCTTTAAGAATGACACGGACATTACTGGAAAACAGTTTAGAGGATAGCAACAAGGGCTCAAGCTACAAGAAGCCAAATTTAGGCTGAATATCAAGAAAAATATCTTAACTGATATGGCAATGGGAACAATTACCTAGGAAGATAAAGAGTGCTCTGTTGGGGGCCTTCTGGAGAAAAATCAGACGCCCAGCTGTCAGATAAGTATTGAGCAGGGGGTTTGACTTGACAACCTTATAGGCCCTCCATACTCAATAATTCGATGATAATGGGAGTGGAAATAAAGTCCTATGAGGAAAGAGTGAAAGAACTGGGCATGCTTAGCCTTGAGGAAAAAAGGTTTATGGTAGATAACTTATGGTGTAAAACTGTGCAGAGTGGCCTTTGGCCAGATGGGTGGTATATAAATTGAATGAATGAATGGATGGATGGGTGGATGGATGGATGGATGAGATAGCACTCTTAAGATACCTGAAAGATTTTCGTACAGACAAGTAGCAGGTTTTGTTCTCAATTATCCCCAAGTATATGCACCCTAATAATGAATTCAAGTTATAGGAAGCCAGATTTTAGTTGACCATCAAGGCGGGGGGTGGGGAATAAGACTCATGAAACCTCAATAGTTGGTGAGCATTTAAACACTGGAATAATTCAAAAGAAAGTCAGCCAAACATTTGTCAGATATAGTTTGATTTGATTTCTGTACTTAGCAGGACTCAATGGCCTTATCGTCCCTTCCAGCTCTACTATTCTTTACTTCTAGGCTATGACAAACTCGTAGCTCACCTCAGTCTTCATTTATTGATTCAAGGCTTCTCCCTTGGTTACGTCAAGTTTTCTGAAATCATTTTGTCGTCCCCCCGGTTATAAGAATAGGACATAACGTTTCCATGGCAGGGTTCCATACCTGGAAAAGAAAGTGTTTTCGTAAAGTCAAATGTATTTGCACACTCTAGTACACTGATCCCTATATACCTGGCCTATGCTTCATATCGTAGCTTTTTCTCAGAGTACTTGCTTAATTTCAAGTGGTCTTGAGTCCAGAAACCATTACTACCAGTTCCACTACTACCACTATGTTAGAAATTAAAGCCCTACTTCTTGAGTAACATAAGAGGAATGTTCTGGCTACTTCTACAACCTCTTAAAATAAGTTCCAGAGGCAAGAAATATCATTCCTTTTATCTGAACAGCAGAGTAAATTAAAGCAATTTATGAATGATCCAAGTTTATTACTTTTTTGGCTGTGCCATGTATATTAAAATAAACGCTGGCAGGAAGATCTACTTAACACTGGAACAGCAGTTGCTGGAAACAGCTATAAAATGAAACAAGTTATATAAATAGTGAGTCAGTGTTGCATTTTTTCCTTTTCTTGCCCAGACTGTATTGCTCTTAATTTTAATTCAATTTTTAAAATGGCTTTAACCCGTTGGAGGTATACTTATATGCATTCTCTAAAGCAGCCAATTCTTTTAGGATCTGCTGAAGCTTTAAATATTGCCAGAATTAGATCACTTGAGTGCCTTTTTCATTGTATCCACTTCCTTTCCTACCCATCTGACCTTCAAGAGCATTCCGTACAACTTTCTTTTAGGTTGAGAAAATTAAAATACTGAGTTATGCATGAATCAGAGAACCTGCTGATTGTTCTCCACATATAATTGCCATGTGCTTAAAAACTAGCTTAGGAATGTTGTGTTTATAATACTAATGACAGCATGAGCTGTGCGCTAGCTAACTGAAGAGATTATCAGTTAACATAAATGCTTGCAGCTATTTGCAACTTGTAATAAAGGCTTCCCTGACTTAGTTCTTTGCCCCCAGCAATTTCGCTAACATTTATTGTGGAATAGTGTTTCTGCATATTTTCCATAAAGACTCAGAGAACCTGGGGTAAAAATAAGCTTCAAGATCGCTCTGTGTGAATGGAGTGCTATGTCTGTACATATAAGCAGTGACATTTAAGTAATACATATGCAATTAATACCTTGAAAATTTATCTTGTTGATTTCTATAGTTTTTTTAATAAAAAAACCACGGAGGCTCTCTGTGCACTAGCAAGATTTCCAGGACTTCCACAAAAATGAGACGCCAGTCTTACCCCGCACACTCTCCTACCACTGTTTTCATCTGGTGTCAGAAAGTACCAAATTCTGCACAGCCAGATGCCTTTTCCCCATGGTTTCTGTCCAGGAAAGGTGCCATTCGGTGCAAGAACGCTAATAAACCTGTACAGCTTTCCATTCCTCCCAGGCAAAAATGACCCCCCAAATCCCACTAGAGCAGGTGTAAAGTGTTGTTATAGAAAAGCTGCAAGGGCAAAATAGGAAATCTCCCCCCCACACACACACATGTTCATGTTCAAGAAAGGGCAAGATTTGCATCCCTACTTAGATTTCCCTTTCATGATGGAGAAGGAATTGACAGAAGAGAGGTTAGGCCAGAGTCAGTCCCTCCCTTGGGAGGTGTCCCTTCTCTCCTTTTGCTGAATACACCTCTTTTTTAAAGATGCCTTGAAAGAGCCAGAGGGTAATTGAGATGGCAGGGTGGGTGGGTCGGTTCACTTTTAGAATGTATAGTTTTAAGATAATGTTTTGTATATTTATGCACTTTTGTTTTTAATCTCATTCAATGTGGTTTAACTAACTTGATTTTATTTTTTGTGTACACCACCTTGGGTCACCTCTAGGGCAAAAAGGGTTATAAAAATTAATTAAATAAATAATAAAGAGCTGGGTCTGAGATGGAATCCATACCCACTCACATAGAAGAGAGAACTGCAATTTAAATTATCTTCTATACCAGTAGGCTCTACATATTAGAAGTTGTTATTCATAAATCTGCATTCCATGAATGCATTCTAGGATCTGATCTGTTCCACTAATCCTACCCAAACAAGGCAAGGTTTTGCCTCCATAATTGCCATATAGTCCACTTCAATCAAAAGCACACAGAGACTTAAAACTTTCAGAAGCTGGCAGAACTAAAAGGACCAGAAGTGTGGCATTGATCAGTAACAGCTATAATTGAAAGGTTGACAGAAGGAGGGGGCAAAGTCTCTACCATTCTTTTATGCGAGAAAACAATAATTAGCCATGAATATACAGTAGTTAGAAGTGCTATGCTAATCAAGGTGGTGATTGTTGTTGTTTGAAAGATAGCTCTAATTGAAAATGAGATCCAGGTCCCCAAAATATGTAAGCAACCATTTGCAAGAAATTTAATTGTATTTCTTGACTCTGCTGAAAGAAGAAAGGTCAGGGCTAGGACTGTTCCCCCTACGTGTGGGCCCATTCAGTTCCGTGATTATGTGTGTAATTCTTTAAAAATATTGATTTTTGTGTTAAGGCTACTAATGGTGTACTTTGCTGCTCTACACTACTAAGCGTGGTGGGAAAGGATAATAATTTTGTACTTTGTAACATGCCTTCAAGTATTTAAAGCCTCCAGTTGTCTGGAATTAAAAGTCTAGCTGTACTGCGATAAGGTGTGTGTGTGTGTGTGTGTGTGTGTGTGTGTGTGTGTGTGTGTGTGTGTGTGTGTGTGTGTGTGTGTGTGTGTGTGTGTGTGTTTACTGTAGCTATAAAAATGGAAAGCAATATATATTTTGTTTCACACAACCAACATGTCTTTAATGGAGGGATTAGGGAAAATAAGCCATTATTTTTACTGGATAACTAATCATTATCCTGTTGCACAGGCAAACATATATTACTCCCAGGTTGGCAGTGTTGCATAACAAAGCATGTTTCAGCAAATGCTTTTTTTCTGCTGAGCGTTATGGAATTTAACACAGAAGTCATTCTTTATTGACACTTATTTTGGTGACCTTTCATGTCTTGTGTTGGTGACATATTGGTCCTCTGTCTCCAGTACTATGGAATTCTAATGGCGAAAATGGAATGGGTCAGATAATGGAACTCTCTGGTACATTAACTTTCAATTTCATGAATGTCTGAATACTGTATGGAAGATAAATAACCGGCATTTTCTTGCTTGTACAGTCTTAACATTTTATAAACTGGTTATGTTCTCTGCTGTGTTACTCAACAACAGGCTGTACGTTATAATAATGAAATGCGCATGTACATTTTTGACAAGAATAAGGCTGCATAATGGTCTGTAACTTTTAGGAATGCTTGTCTGTAGCAGAATATGCTGAATAAGTTGTTTTTGAGGAGAGGACTTGATCATGCTTGATGTCACTGAAGATATATATATATATGAAACACTGCCGGGGAATCTGGAAATTGGAATTCCTTGTATCTCCCACCTCAGCCTGTTGAGCCAGCAAGCCTTGGGAATTTTATTTTTCTAGATTTTCTGTTCTCTCTGCTTGAAATGACAGAAACCTTTAAATCTTTAACAAAAACCTTTAAACATGAGATCATGGGCCCTGCCTATCTTGGGCATGACCTTAACGTCCTTAAGCATAACTGAGTCTGGTTGGTGCCTGGGTGGGAACTACCAGAGAACTCCAGGTAGAGCTAGGAAAGAATCCTGCCCCAGACCCTTGGGGGACTCACGGCTGCTGCTCAGAACTGATAAAACTGGGCTGCATGGTTCAGTAGTTTGACTCAGTGTATATGACAGTTTCCTACAGTCCTCGGGGTGATCAGGCTCAAATGTAGGACAAACTGAGTTTAAGTCATAACTCATGCTCTATTTTGATCTGAGAGCCTCAGGTTTTAGAACCCATGTATATATCTTCACCCCAAGTTTCATCACCATCCCCTTCCCCCCTCTTTCTCATAATTCCTGGACCCTGATTCCACCAAATGCTCTTTATGCAGTAATTACTGTCTGATAGAGTTGATGGTTATTTGTTGTTTTGTTTTTTGTTTGTTTTTTAGAAAGGAGATTGGTATATTGGTCAATTTGACAGTAACAGTACAAACATATTAGAATTGTTTCTGCACTTAGACATAAGAAACCACTCATTCCCATTTCTGGAAGGCATGCATTATAAAAAGTCCCTGAATCAGCTAAGGGCTGCTTTTTGTTGCTTTTTCAGTTACGTTGGGGTACATTTATGGATGCAGATCTTAACTTATTTCATTCTCTCAGGTGATAATTTAAAAATCCAATGACCAGAATCTTATTATTTATATCTGTTGGTGTAATTTTATTTATTTACAGTATTTTAAGCAGCATATTACCATATGTTAAAATGTTCTGCTTATATACCACCCCATACCACTTCAAGTAGTCTCTGGGCGGTTTACAGTTATAATCACAGTAATGCAGGCTACACATTGATTCCCCCTCCCCGCAAGGTGGATACTCATTTTACTGACCTCGGAAGGATAGAAGGCTGAGTCAAGCATGAGCCTGCTACCTGGGATTGAACCCCAGTTCGTGAGCACAGTTTTACCTGCAGTACCACTGCGTCACAGTGCTCTTAAGAAGTCAGGATAGGTATTTCCTGCCACATGCATATCATGCAATTTAGGGTATGGTAGAAAATGCTTAATCTCACTTCTTAAATTGTAGTAGTTTAAATGTTATGCTGCTTCTGGGAATATACAGTAGGAGTCCAGCAAATGTTTCCTGCATATTGGGTGAGATTATTAGAAATGTGTGTATTTTTGTTTTTTTTTTTGTTTTTTTTTGCATTTGAGGACTTCTTTTGGTATAATAAATGAATTACAGTCATACATTGTGCAACTTGAGTGTTTTATCTTGATAATAATTTATTTGACTATAATTTAATATTCACTAGTATTTTCTATACTTTTGGAAATCATACATCTAGTCAAATCACAATTTCTTTACTGTTCCAGACAGATGTTAGAGGCCTGATTTAGGTTCCTTTCCAGACTGTTTATCAAACAAACAAAAGCCATGGCTTATGGTCACATGGAGAGATAAAATATTTATCCAAAATTGAAGATTAATTGCAAGCTCAGCTTTTATTTTTATTTTTATTTTTATTTTTATTTTTATTTTTATTTTTATTTTTATTTTTATTTTTATTTATTTATTTATTTTAAAATTTCAAGTAACCTTCAGTTTATATCTAGTGTGGTATGGCGGAGAGAGTGACAGACCAGGAATCTGGAGACCAGAGTTCCCTCCTCTACCATGGGAACTCTTTTGGTGGGTTCCACTTTGATGCCTCATAACAACCAAGTTCCCCCTGCAAATGCTTCTACCTTTGGATACCCAGTGTGGTGGACTGGGTAGAGCAGTGTTTTTCAACCTTTTTTGGGCAAAGGCACACTTGTTTCATGAAAAAATTCACAAGGCACACCACCATTAGAAAATGTTAAAAAATTTAACTCTGTGCCTATATTGACTATATATAAAGTAATTTTTCAATTTTTCCCACGGCACACCAGGCAACATCTTGCGGCACACTAGTGTGCCGCGGAACAGTGGTTGAAAAACACTGGGGTAGAGTATCAGACTAGGACACATGAGGCTTAGGTTTGAATCCTTACTCAGCCATAGAAATTCACTGGGAAAGTGGAATTGGAAATCCCAGTCCTTAAATATCTCACTTACCCTGAATGTTCTATTAGGGTTGCCATAAATTGGATCCATCTTGATAGTCCATCACAGCAATAGTCAAACTTGTTGGGAATGCAGCAAGATAATTTGATCTTTGAAAATACTTTACACTTTTATTAAAATATGTTTTTATACAGCACTGAATTCAGTTCAAATTCAAACAATATTGTAATTTCACAGTAATCAATTTGTCTCCACTGAGAAATGTGTGTGCAAAAAAGCAAAAAAAGTCAAAAAGTCAAAAATTTCAAAATGGAAGCTTTCATTACAGATTGATTCAGTAGTAGCATTTTTTTTTAAAAAAAAACTCTGGATACAGTGATTAATGTCAGTACTGGTTTCATCCTTTGAGACTGATGGATCCGAATGAATAGGGTGTTTAATGAGCTGGGAATTTGGCCAACATGCAGTGTCTAAATTGAAATTGGAGTTGACTTCCTCATTACAGGGAGGTCTTAGGTTTCTGTAGCACATTTTGAAATGAATCCAAGATGTATCTCTCCCTTCTGCCCACCAAAAGAGATAGCTGATAAAATAAAGCAACCTCAAAGGGGTTACATTAAATGAGATATTGAAGAAGATGGTATGAAACATGATGCCAATGGCAGGGTCATTTGCTTTTAGGAATGTTTCATCATTTCATAGTGGCAACAGCTGAGTCAGTTCACTGCATCTCTGAGACAAATTATATGTCAGATTTTTCAATTCATGGATTCCAGCATTATTTATGATGCTACAAGTGGGTCTCAGATATCCTGAAACTGGATAAAAGCTTCCATTCACAGCAGCAGCCCATAGATAAAGAAAGGAACTCTGTTTCATGTGGATACATTTCAGGAGTGTGATATATCAGGAGGGTGTGACACTATAAGGTGTGCATGCACAGTGGGCTTGATCATTGTCAAACTGCTTAGCATGATTGCTTAAAGCAGTGTTGGTGAACCTATGGCATGGGTGCCAAAGGTGGCACCCAGAGACCTTTTTATGGGCACCCAACATCATCCCTTCACAGCCACCTATATTCAGGTTAAATTGCTATATTGGCACTTTGTGAAAAATTAGTGGGTTTTGAATCACAGTTTGGGCACTCGGTCTCTAAAGGGTTTGCCATCACTAGCTTAGGGGAAGGATGTAGGAATATAAATTGGAGGACTTGCCACTAACTTTCCTCAGACTGACAAAACTGCTTGGATGGGTAGTGAAACATTTTGATCTTTCAGGAAAAGAAGGCCAGTTGCCATGACTCAACTTCCAGATAAACTCAACTGGATAAATTAACTAACAATATTCCCCCTTTCATAATGTGTGAGAATCAGCTGTCTGAAATGGCTACTTCACCCTTCCCAGTGGTGAGATGAAGTTCTAGGTTGTTAATCCCCTTTTGACTGCTTTAGAGAAAACAACACTCCAGTTGGCTGGTGCAGCCTCCAAGCAGCTTATCAGCATCAGTAGGCTACAGTGTATTTCTAACAATCCAGATGACATTCTAGTGGAAGTCTCCTCTACAGTACCTCTAATAGAACAATGGGGTCAGGATTCCAACGAGCAACTTGATCTGAAAAACATAATGGCAAAGTCTAGGAATTTGTCTTGTTTGGATGACCATTTGCTGAATCCTGTCGTTACTATCATCACTAACCATGCTAGCTGAGGATGTCTAGAGTTGTCTTCATGTTTAGGCAGTGTGTATACTGCATAATCCAGAAATTTTCAACAGAAAGTGTTCTGGACCTAATTGGAACAGAACTTTTGACAAGCCAACATGAAGACAACGAAAGTTCAGTGAAGACTTCAGCTTTCTTGATAACTGTCACTAGCACATAACAGACCATGGCCTTTTGGCCTGTATTTTGTCTTATTCATTTCTAGGATTTATTTTATTTTATTTTATTTTATTTTATTTTATTTTATTTTATTTTATTTTATTTCACTACAAATTTTATAATTCCCCTTTCTGGGAATCTCACATGCAGAACCCCACTTCTCCATTTTGCAGGTTTTATTTCTTTGATAGACCTAATTTCCTGTTTTATGCAATGCCTTTTCTGTGGAATCTTTTGCGGGAAAGATGAAATATTTGCAAAATAGTCCTGCAGATATTATTTTTTGTTTCCATCCAGAAAGGGGAATTATGGGATTTGTAGTGCAAACAATCTGAAATGCACATACCACCCCCCCCATTCATTTCAAGCATTTCATGATTTGTATGTGCAGTAAGGTTAGGGAAGGAAGGGGCCCTGCAACTCACCTGTGAGTTTTTAAGATATTTGTTGCAGTCAATGAGATTCTTGAGCAAATAGTGCACTATTACATCAAGGAATTGCTTACTCTTTCTGCCAGATGATGAGCAGCAGATTTAAAAGGGGGGCAATGTCTTCCCTCTACTACCCAGTTGTATAAAAATGTTTCATCTGGCTGGCACTGGTGTTGCTGCCAGAGGCCCAAACTACCCATAACATCCATCATGTGGTCAGTCGTGAATGTGGAATTTTCTTTTCACATATTGCTAAGGAAGATTTGAGACTGGAGCTATGGCCTTAAGGGCTGTGGCCATGTGCCGCCTACTACATTTCTGATTCAATTTGAAGGCAAGCTATTCACATAGGAAGGGAATGTTCTAACTAGAGCTCTGCCTCCCCACTCTTGCAAATAGAAAGCAAGGTAGGCTTAACCAGTCTCCCTTTCCCCACGACAGGTGCAGTATTTGTTTGAGGAAGAGCCTGCATGCAATCTAAATCCATGTGATTCATGTCACATATGGTTTAGATCTGGGGTTGTAGCCTGTTATTGGGATTTATATTCCCGACCAGGTGAAGGCTCCCCATAAAGTAAAGCACAACTATATACAGATAAAAATGTTCCTTAATAATATATATGGGAAACACCTGTATCAAAGAAAAAATCAAAATGCTTTAAAAACAGGGCCCCTCCAGGCTATTTTTTTTAAAAGGTTTTACACACCAAAGTTCATGTGAAAAAACAGTAGCTCGATTGCCTGCTAAAAACCTGAATTTCAGTCATCAGAACAAGTTACAAATATGCAGCTGTTAATGCCTGCATCCTAGCTGTTCACTCCTCACCCTCTTTACCAAATATAAAAGGATGACTAATGCCATTATTTGTGACTGATGGCATTTCACAGAGCCAGGCATTCAAATTCATGCAAGTGAAATGAGAACCGAAACATCATTACCTGCAGTGAATTTGATCTGTTTCCATTTAAACTGCTGAGTATAGCAGGTTACATTGCTCAGCTTTTGACCTACTGTTTGCTGCTTATTAGCAGAATTATAAAAGTATTTCTAACATCACCAGTAGTTGCTGTTATTAATAGTAATACTAGGAGTACAAAACATTCTAGCTGATAATCTCTCCTAAAATAATTGTAAAGAAAACCACCGCCTAAATCATCGATATTTTAGTGCTAATTATGATGATATTTTATATCATCTGGCTAGAAATCATAGAACCACAAAGGCAATATTTAATTAATATTTAATTATGGGAGAAGAGAAAATGTGATTTTGTTTTATGTATTATATGTGTTTCACAGTATATATTAAGAAGCTGGGATGACACAAAGTTATTTTTGAAGACTGATTTGTCTTGCATGCTATAAATAGACATGGCATCTGGCCACATAGATTTGGCCTTTAATTAAGGTTTGTTTAATTGAGAGAATAATAGCATTTTGTTACAGCCACTGTTTGACTGCATTAATGTGTCACCCTGATTGAGATGGTTAACATAAATGAGTCATCAACATATAGCACTAAAGTGAGGCAGAGCAGGTTGGGCTATACTGTACTGCAATAAAATAGTGGATAGATAATCAATGCTTTCAGCATTTATTGATTTATTTTAAAAATACTCATGAGTTCTCTGCATGCAGCTGTCAAAACAAGCTGTTCCTTACAGTATAGATTGATAAATAAACCCACAGATTCCTTATTTACTGGTACTCCAATGCAAGAGTGATAATAATTCTAAGTAATGTGTTTACCTTGAAAGCCATCCTTGAAAACAAGCATCAATTTAGATGAATTAGAAAAGGAAAAAAGCGCTTCAGGCCACACTGGAAGTCAGCCCATTTGGCGGAATCAACATGAGGCTGCTGAACTGGACAAATTAGAGTTAAAACAGCTTGCCCAAGCCAATTTAACATTTTTTTTAGCACTACTCAGAAGGCTGGTGGTAAGGAATTGTAGTCCACAACAGCTGGAATGAGGCAGGTAGAAAAAGCAAAGCAAAGTGTTCTGCTTATATACCGCCCCATACCACGTCAAGTAGTCTCTGGGCGGTTTACAGTTTTAATTACAGTGTTAGGCTACACATCCCTTCCCCCAACAAGTGCATACATCTGTGTGATAGCCACTTAATCAGGAATGCAACTGGCATTTCAATAGTCAGTGACAATTAACCATTGTGACTTACATGATTTCAGTTGGACACATATAAATAAATGGTCAATAAGATGTCATCCACATATTTTATTAGAAAATGGTAACAGGCAATTGCTGACATGAAACTGAATCTTCAAAATATTTGATTAATAAACGTAATAAATAATATATATGTCCGCCTATTTGTCAAGCCAAAAGTAATGATGTGATCCACTCTCATCAGCCTAGCTGAGGGGTTAACCATCAGTGCTACACAGGAACATAGGAAACTGCTTTCCATTGAGTCCAACATTTTTTTGTTACGTCAAATCATTTCCAACTATGAATCTAAAAAGGTCTGGTCATAAACAGTTGTGATTAGATCTTACAAACTAAAGTTTACAGCTTTCTAAAGGAACCAGTGGTTGATTAGTGCTATAATGCTGCTGCAGTTACATTTGAGCATTCTAGAGTGATTGCTGTGACTACATACCCTCCTGGCCAAAATCCTCTTCCGTAAGTTATGCTTCTAGAAGGGTGTTTGCATCACTGGCAAGGGGGAAAGTTTAGCTAACTAAAAACTTTCTCTCCAATGGCTTATGCAACTTGCAGCAAATAAGTTTCATTGCATAAAAACTTATGGGCGCTGAATGACTGAAAGGTTAATATCTAATTACCAACAATATTTTCCAAGTAACATCAGCCAACATGACTATCAGCATAAGTTTTTCATTCTATCCCTTAGTTCCCGTGGCATCCACCAAGTGAAATGGATTACTCACAATTAACTACCATCCTGCCCCTGTCCTATCACCAGTCTAAACATAAATCCATTGAACAGTGATCCATAACCTTCCATTTTATTGGAAACAAACAAATGCTTTGGGTATGCTCATTTGCTTATCATTGCTTATCTTGTCAGTTTTCAAGTACCAAAAGACCTTTTGTTTTAGAGAAAGCATGACTCCAGGTTTTGAGGGATATTTGGGCTGCATTACACTGTCTCCATTCTGGCGAGTAGGGATGTGAATCTCACAACAACCTCTTACTCTCAGTGAGAAACTGAATGAAACCAAATTCCTCTTTCCCTCTTGCAGTGAGATTTTTCAGTGCCCCCTACCCTGTTTTTAAGAAATCTCATGGATTTTCTTCAGTGTTTCATGATTCTTTTTTTCCCCTGAACAAAAACCCAGTCTGTGTAGAACCATGAAAATTGCTGCAAAGTCTGCACCTGTACAAGATTCCCTGGAAAAGGCATTGAGCTGCACAAAACCTGATACTTTCTTGTAACAATATTAAAAACAAAATTAAATTAAATTAAATTAAATTAAATTAAATATATATGGAAGGACGAAACAAGCAAAAGCTCATTTTTGTAGGAAGCCGAGAAATCTCAAGGTGCAATGGAGCTTCCACATAGCAAACAAATAGTGAAATTATGAAATTATGGTAATAATGATGATGATTCACACCCCCATTTAAGCCCCTTTCTGGAAGGCACTTTCTTGCTTATTTTCTTGCCTGTCCTTTCCTCATTTAAGCCAAGACTGGAAAACATCCCCACTCATAGTGGTGGTGAACGTTCAGCACTCCAGATGTTTTGAACCACAACTCCCAGAATTCTGAGCCTAGACTGCCAATGACAAAGGACTGTGGGAGTTGTGGTCCAAAACATCTGGAGTACTGAAGGTTTGCCACCACTGCAAGAAGTCTAATCTTGGTTTAACACACACATGCCAAAAGAGGATAATGTTTAATTTCCAAGTTATCAAATTTTAGAAGGGGAATTTAAGAAACTGAAAGTCATATATTTTGATTTTGGATTAAAAATGATTATCAAGACAGTTGAAAGACAGTCATCCCCATAAAAAGGAAGGAGGACTAAATGTGTGACTTCTTTTCACAAGAAAGATCCCCATATATTTCTGCCAAGGAAATAGCATATTTTAAATAGGGTTTCCCCCTGCCTGAAAATACTGTATGGGGGAAGTCCATACCTTTGGACCTTGGCAATCATGACACTCTGAAACTTTAACAACCTGGATTCTCTTGTATAAGTTTGATAATTAAAGACTTCTTCCTTCTCTTCTCCAGTGTCTCTGACTTGCAAGTAATCCCTTTTATTATGTTGGTGCTGTAGAATGGAAGGAGGAAGTCTTTAATTACTGAAAATAGCTACCATTGGATAATGTTATTGGCAAGGTGAGATTAATTATTGATAATTAATTAAGGAAGAATTTTTCCTTCTATTCTGCGAGTTCAACAACTTTAACAAGATGAAAGAGACTAACTATCACGAGATGGATAAGCAGTGGGAGAGAAACAGGGTCTCTTTAATTACTAAAACCCTCACATACCAGTGAGGAAATCTCCCTTCTGCAGGTGTTATGCATGACGATTTTGATCACTATATGCTGCAATTTTTCAGATGAATAGAGAATTGGATTATGCCTATGGAGGGTCAACAGGAAAGGTGGTAAAACTACATGCAGGAGAGGCCTGTCTTGCACTCAAAAGTCATCTCACAAAGCACAACTGATCTGTGTGAAATGAGACATCTGTGAAATGACATCTATGATGAGCAGGTACTACAGAAAATCTAGTTCCCTCAGAGGTCATTGTCAGTTTACAAAAATCAGATTTTGGCCAATCAAAATAAAAAGCCATGATGACCTGATGTGCTAGGTTGCCATTTGTTCAGCAAACCACATGACCCCACAAATATCTTATACTCTGGATGTGGAACTTCCTTATCTGAAAGCAGGAGCCACGAAGAGCCTCGTGGAGCAGTGGTTAAATGCCTGTACTGCAGGTAAAACTGTGCTCACGAACTGGGGTTCAGTCCCAGGTAGCAGGCTCATGCTTGACTCAGCCTTCCATCCTTCCAAGGTCGGTAAAATGAGTGCCCAGCTTGCTGGGGGGGGGTTGCAATGTGTATCCTCCATACCGCCCAGAGACTACTTGAAGTGGCATGGGGCGGTATATAAGCAGAACATTATGCTTTGCTTTTAAAAGGGGGAAAGAGATTGTAATTAATCCGCTTTGTCTCAGATTGCATTTTTCCCTTCCTGATAGCTAATATAGCTTTTAATTTCCATTCTGCTTCTAGCAGAGTAGTGGTGAAGCCTACAGTATTTCTTGAGCATTTGTAGTTAATGAAGGTTTAACAACTGCCCAGCAAGCTGTCACACTCTTCCTATGTGGGGACAAGTAGGGCATCAATTTTATAGCTATGTTCCCCCACTATTATAACTAAGGTATCAGAACCATATTGGTGCCTTTGACTAACTTGTGCCCCAGAATGTAAACCAACCATGTTGGTGCCTGGTGAGGTTAGAAATTATAGTCTGACATACAGCATTTGCAGGACAAATGCTTATGAATATGAATATAACGTTTGCTTTTTCTTGATATGGTCTCCTGAAGTTATTATGAAATTAAGACACCCACTCCCCCACACACATACACAAAGGATAGTTCAGTCACATCAATTACTTAAATAACTTGGTACAGGTCATCCATATACCATGACTACTCTGACTTGTGACCCTTGGAAATAATTTACTCCTGACAGTTGTTTAAAGGTTGTGTCAACAGCCAAGTATGGACATGATTTTTAAGCAGGAATATATTTAGAGAGTGCAGGGTGGGCGATATGAGAGTTAAGTACAGTATATGGTTTTAAAGAAAAGCGCTTATTTTAGCTTTGCTGTAGCATTGAATCATGAAAATGAATGTGAATCCAGTTCCTCCCTACTGTGTGTTTGATTGCATAGCAACTGTGCAGAAGCTAAAACATTTTATGCCAGAAAAAGATAAAAAGATTCAAAGACTCAATCTGATAAATGATCAGAATGTGAACACATTTCTAAGGAATAACAAGTATTGATACCTAGTAATGTCTGAAAGAAGAAAGCTATATTTTCTCTTTTGAGAAATACAGAGAATCATACCTTCCAGACATGGAGTTGTATAATTTAATTGGGTCCAATATTTCATCAAATAAGCATAAATAATAGTCTGAATTCATTGTACTCACTGGGTAGAGAAGATAAGCACAGACAGTCACTAAGAACTGAGAAATAGATGTCCTCTAATCACATTCTTATGCTAGAATTTGTGATCTGCACAAAACCAAGGCCACAGATCCTTTCACATTAACATTATTAACTCCTGTTTCCTCTCCACAACCACTTAATCTGGGGAAACGAGGTTTAGCTTTCTTCCACTTTTACATGAATTATTCTGTAAGCCAAATATCTCTCACCAAGCCCCAGCCCAGGAATACTCCTACCTGGATCTTTGAAAATATCATTAATAGAGACTGCATATTTTGTCTGCTTGTGAAGTTTTGGCAGCAAAATAGGGGAATCAAAAGACTATGTTGTTTTGCAATGAAGTCTGAGGAAATTGGCAGCTTGGAGGGGTTGAGAACAGTCTTCTAAATATTCATTTTCCTAAATACTTATTAATTTTACTAAAACAAAAAACTGTATCAGTCATACCATATTATTGAGAATATTCTGGATCAACACATTAGCTCTTTATTTAAGTCCCACCATATTTTGGGCTACTAGATGTCACACAGGGAGTTATTGTTATGTATGTACAGTAAATAAAACCTTCCTTATGCAGCATCAACTGTCTGTCGTAATAAGTAATACAGTACTTATATTTCTAGTAAGAGGTATATTCGCACCAATAGTCAAGGGAATAACTTCTGGTAAAATGATAATAATAATGTGCATTTCAATATTTCCGTGCCCTTCACAGACATTATCTCTGTAATTCTCACAACAACCCTCTAGAGACAAAAATGTGTTGTTACTGCCTCCATATTGCTGATGAGGAGCTGAGAAGCAGAAGATATTGACTTGTTTAAAGCCAGCTATAGAATTCACCACTGAGAGAACATTTGAGCTGGAAACTACCAGACCAAACCCCCAGCCACCGCACGCCACCAGCTCTGAAGTAATGGCTGCATTTACCTGTAGATATTTTATAAAATCATCTAGTAATACAGGAAATAGTTTCTTTCTATTGGTCTGTAGTGTGGGTGGGTGGGTGAGAAACCTCAGTTGAAATGTACCAGATTTCTAAATGAGTGGATGATTGCTTTACTTATTTTGTTTAAAATAACCTAAATAATAGTACCTAAGTAATAATAATAAGAATCCCCTAAATAATAATTATAAAATACATTAAAAGTCCCTAAATAATAAGCATGCTTAAAAGACAAGGTTGGGGAGTTAGAATCCAATAGATTAATTGAAGCAGGCCATCCATTTGCTTTGAAATAGTTGAGGTAACAGTACTTTCCAGGATGGTAAGTTGAAATGGAAAGATTTAATGAATTGTGAGGGGAAGACATGGGGATATTTGCAGTTCCTTTGGACAGGACTGTGATAAATTCTGAAGCTTGGCGCAAAGCCTCATTAACTGTATGCCAATCACTTTCAATCATCAGAAAGGGAGTTTGATGTGATTGCCTCCAGCAGAGTACAGAAGGTCAGCCTGGGCCAATACCCTCCGCTAACAAAAAGTTCAGAGAGCCGCATGACAGCTAGCTTCAATAATCCTGACTTGTGTGCCCAAATGAGCTGCTTTCGCTGGGAGAAGACTATTCTCACCTGCTACCTGAGGCATGTGCCATTTAAACTCCTGGAGCGATGTGATGTGATTATCAGCTGACATTTCCATGACATTGTACCTGACTTTGCATTATTGAAGGGGAAGGTAAGATTCAATTAGAAAGTTTAAAGGCAGAGCCATGGCCTGTGGAATTATCTGCATGTAGTTCTGAGCTTTGAATGCATCTTTGCTCTTTGGGCTTTAATGTAATTTCATTCATTCCTGAACGGTAGGGAAGATCCTACCTTGTGTTAGACTAATGGAACACAAGACATGACTGATATTTCGCTGTTCATTTTCTCTGGGGTCAGTAATACTGATAAAAAGCCAGAGCATTTTAAGTTTCTCTCTCTCTCTCTCTCTCTCTCTCTCTCCCTATGCAACACTCTCCTAGAGTTCTATGAAACTATTCCTTTTAATAAATATAAGAATTTTATTCTTTTTTTAAAAAAATCAGGCCACATGGAAAAGCAACAGTAATGCATAGGTAAACTCCAAATGGGTTTTCTCTCCATCCCTTCACTCTACTCTATGCATCAACAAAGTGTATAGGAAGTGTTTGTCACAAAGGCCCACTGTCTCCTTATTCCAAAAAGTTAGTATATCAGATTGAGAACATTACTGTCTTTCAGCACCTTCTCTTGTGAAATCTGGCACTAAGGGTGCAACTACACAGGAGGGAAGATGCAAAGTCATCTGCACCTGGGAAGTCAGGTTTCCCCAAGTGAATTTCATCTCTTTAACCATGAAGCTGCTTCAGGATGAGTGATGACACCACCTAATAAACTAATTCAAATATATTCAGTTTTTTTAAACAAGGGAAGCCCATGTCATAGAGAAAAAGTATATAAGGGTGAGGGGCTCCTGGCTGATTAACATGCACATCTTATAATCAATGGAAAACAACACATAATTGACCTGAAGTATTTCCTGTATTCTGTCAACAAAGTCAGAGCCTAAGAACCACTGTTCCAATGGAGAAAACTTTAGCACCTTAAAATAAAATGCAAGGAAATAAACTATAGTGATAAGAAAATGCCCTTCCATTCTATCTTGTGCACATAACCTGAAAGTCCATTTACCTTAATGGAGGTACTAAAGGCTTAAATTACAGCTACCTGGAGGAAAACAACTCAATTCATCTCTTTTGCATGTCCTCCAAGCCACTACAAGTTCTTTCTTTAAAATAACCCACCCACTAGGCTCAACATGGATTTCATGCATACACACTCACAACTGTAGATTTTTCATCCAGAACGCCACAAGTGTTTGAGGCTTCCTCAAATGGCAGTAGCACAGCACACTGTCTTTTGCAAATGGATCTGTTGTGAAGATACATCCAAGAAATTGGGTTTCTCTGGGTTAATATGCTTTAGCCAATCACTTGGGTGTCAGCTGAGAGAGGGTAGGAAATTGACTTTGTTTGAAACCTTATTACCCATGTGAATCCTTCTTCCCCACTTGTTTCACCCTTTTCTCTCTTCCTTCCTTTGAATCGTTGTTCTAACAATAGGGTGCATGGTCAGCTAAGATACCAAAGAAAGAAGAACAAACTGAAAGAAAGACAGGAGGACATTTTCACTCTAGCTTTGTCCTCAGGTTGTTGGGATGGGGAGTGGGGGGTGGGATAGTAAGGAAGGAAATTTTAAGATAAATCATCTCTGTTACATCTTTATTACATTAAGATTACATTGTAAAGAATGATCGGCTAAGTGAATGTACAGTACTGTCATATCAAGTTAATGTAGCACTCTCCAATCTGTATTGCGGGAGATATAAGTAGGGTTTGCATTTGTGTCTATGTTTCACGGGGCTGAAATTTCCATAACACTTCTGTTTTAACTGGACTATGTAACCTTAACGTTCTACTTTGGTCTGGTAGCAGAGAGGTTCCTAAATGTGTCTATCACTGTACATTTGTCTCTATGGTAGATGGCAGTCCCCATCCACACCACAACTTCCCACACTTCACCAGAAGCCAATGAGCAAAGCAGCACAATGACTTTTTTTGGATCAGGAAGTGTGGCCAGCCTGGGAAGCTGCAAAAGGATAAAGAGGAATAGAGCAGCAGTCTTCAGTCAGGAACTAGTATTAGGTCCTAGTGTGTGTGTGGGGGTGCTTTCCATGTGTACACATGCAAGAAGCGCACATGCATACAATTGGGGATGCACACATGCAGGATGTCCCCCCATGCATGCACAAAACACCCCCCATGCAAAAGGTGCATGCACACATGTGTGCAACAGCCCTGCTGTTGGTTGAAAAGTTATGTCACTACCGTTTAGGTCATAATGGGTGTGCAGGGGGAACCCGTGCAGAAGGGAGAGAAGGGTGCATGCCTTAAAAGAAACCTTGCTGCCACAGCCCAATTTATAACAGCCCATAGCCCAATAGGCTGTCAAGGTTTGGGGGCCCTGTTGGCTCCCTTAGATAGAACCTTGCATCATGCCAGTGCTCTAGGGGTATGCGGCAATGGAGTCTATAGACAAAGTATATCTTGAATGTATGACTATGGTTCTAGTTTGTCTGAAAAAATGTTCACATACAACCATGGAATATAAATATGTGAGCCCTTAGCAGGATCGCTTTAAAGAAATTATAGCTCCTCCTGAAGAGAGACTGAAACAGCAGTGTGGAGAATTATCTGAAACCATTGGAGGTTAATCTGACCAGCAGTGACAGAAAATCTCTGTGACTGATTAAGCCTTAATTGGTATAGGACTTTGACAAATACATCTGCAGTATCTTGCATCTGTGGAATATGTTGTTCTGAATTTTGTTTCTCCCAGTTTCTGTTCTTCTGTACTTGTCGAATTTCTTAACTAGTTATATTCTATGGTTTATATTCATTTAGGTTCTTTTTAATTTGCTGCTTTAATTTTGTTTTTAGTTTTACATGTATTTCATATATGTCCATAATTGTAAATCTTCCAATGCTCTGGTACGAATAAAGAAACAAATTATTCATTTGGTGACTCATTTTGTAGAATGTCAAAACCATTCAGGTTGCATATGAGGAACAACATGAGAATGCATCACTGAAAAAGTCACTGATTCAGACTACCAGATGTTAAACGCAAGGAACATTGATTTTCTACTTCATTTTTAAAGTCAGAATATTCATCCCTCTGGACCTATCAAAGGTATCCTTCAGATTATGGGAACACTTTGTAAGAGAAAAATCCTTGAGGACTTCCTTCTACTTCTGGTTTCAACATGTGGCTGTCATATTGATCAGAATGAAAGTCTGGGTAAACTCAACTTTACTTGAAAGATTTAACCTTGAATTTCAGAATTATTAGTGTATATTTAATAAAAGATCTCCTGCACCTTCCAAAAATCCCCTCCCCCTCCAAAGCAACCCCCTCAAATCTGTAGCATTGTTTAAGCAGCTCTGGTGTCCAGGCCACCATCCCAGTCATCTCCACCATCTTAGAAAAGATGGGTGCCCTGTTTCCCATAGGACCCGAGGAAACTGGGCTGCCCTCTTCCAAAGTGGGTGGGCTTGATGGGAACATTGGGCTTTTTTATTTTTAGACAGCCCCAGGTTGTGTTGCATTCTCGTGGCGCAGTGGTTAAATGCCTGTACTGCAGGTTAAACTGTGCTCACGACCTGGGTTCAATCCCCGGTAGCAGGCTCAAGGTTCACTCAGCCTTCCATCCTTCCGAGATGGCTGCCCTGTTTCCCATAGGACCCGAGGAAACTGGGCTGCCCTCTTCCAAAGTGGGTGGGCTTGATGGGAACATTGGGCTTTTTTATTTTTAGACAGCCCCAGGTTGTGATGCATTCTCGTGGCGCAGTGGTTAAATGCCTGTACTGCAGGTAAAACTGTGCTCACGACCTGGGTTCAATCCCCGGTAGCAGGCTCAAGGTTCACTCAGCCTTCCAGCCTTCCAAGGTCGGTAAAATGAGTACCCAGCTCGCTGGGGGGGGGGCAATGTGTAGCCTGCACACTGTAATTAAAAAATTGTAAACCGCCCAGAGACTACTTGTGGTATGGGGCAGTATATAAGCAGAACACTTTGCTTTTTTTGCTTTTACAGAAACAGCTAGACAGTAATTACAAATAAAACATGTAAGCTGACTTTGCAAGAAGTAAATGTATGCGATTAGGTAACTTACTTTTGAAATAAAGCAATTTTTACTTAAACTTAAATACATAGATAGCAATCTTAATTGAAACCATTTTTGTATACTCACATAAATTATTTCTTGGTTTCAATAAATTTTGTTTTAGATCATTATATGGATAATTTGTTACTTAGTAAAGTAGTTTGTCAGGTTATGAGACATTAATCCTCCAATAGGTTTTTAATTAGTACAGATGAACTAAATAATTCATAGCACGACTTGGCTTTAAAACATTCATAATACTCAATTATACAATTTAACATGCAGTGACAAATTGTTTTGTGTGCAGTGAGGAAATAGTGGCATTTAATTAATTACCTTCAAGGTTCTTGATGTCTGCTACAGACTCTTTGAATCTGTAAGATCAGAAAACTCTGAACGGATAAAATAGAGTTCTGATACCCCCAGGACTGAGAAAAGCAGAAAGTGCAGTTCTAAAAGCAAAACTGTGGTGTGTGGGGAGTTGTCAAATGCTCTATAGCGTGTGCATTTTTTTTACATGAGTTGAAAAAGCCAGAGGGCAGGAAAGGTCTGGCTACACTTAATGTGATTTGGAAAATTATTAGTTAGAATGTATTCAACCAGCCAATATTTTTAGGGGGTTGTTTAGTGTACCTTGTTCATCATCAAGTCAGTAGGAGGGACATAAGTAGATGCTAGAAAAGTAGGCCATAACAGGAAACAAAGGGCACATTTCAAGAAGAGACAGAACCAGTGAAATTACAAAGAAAAGGAGGTAAATTCAAGGTTTTGTGCTATTAAAAGCAGCCTGGAGTAGGAACTGGCAAGCCATTCCAGTATTCCTGCCAAGAAAACTCCATGGACATGGGGTCACGAAGAGTCGGTCATGACAGTATGACACAACAACAACATGAGAAAACTTGGTTGTGTAGAATGGCCTGTATTGATTTCCCAAACATCTAGTAAAACACTATTCTTCTTTTTACCACTTTTATTCTTTTCCCCCTATTTTTATTTATCAATATCCTAGCTGTTTTACCTGCAATTTAGCTTTATTTTAGTTTATTGTTGTTGATTTATCTATATTTTGCTTATATTGTTTGTATTTTCGTTTTTTAAACGTGTTACTTTGTTATTTTGTTATGCTATTCTATGTTGTAAACTGGCCAGAGAAAAGTCAAACAAACAAATCTTTAAAAGGTAAAGGTTCCCCCACACATGCGTGCTAGTTGTGTCCAACTCTAAGGGTGGTGCTCATCTCTGTATTCAAGCCAAAGAGCCAGTGTTGTGCAAGTCCATGGCCACGTGGCCGGTATGGCTGCAAGGAAACACTGTTTTACCTTCCTGCTTTTTACAGCAGTACCTATTTATCTACTTGCATTGACATGCTTTTGAATTGCTAGGTTGGCAGGAGCTGGGGTTGTCAGCTTTGCTGCATGGCGCCCGAGATTTGAACCGCCGAGCTGCCAAGTTTGCAGCTGACAGTTTTTAGAAGCCTTAGTCCACTGAGCCACCACTGCCACTCTAATGAGAGAATAAATGTACAGCTCAGGAATAAGGGAATGTGTAATGTTCCTGTCAGGGCAAAGTTTCCTTTTCCAAGGAGAAAGGTGGGGTAAAAAATATTCTAAATAAATAAATAAGTAAGTAAGCAAGTAAATAAATAAATAAATAAATAAATAAGGGTTCCCCAATCTGGGGTATAATAGGTTCTCACTAGTCTTATCAAACGGCTTCCACCACGTCTCCCCTTGGCTCCTTCCCTGTCTTAAGTAGTCCCTACTTGCAACTCATGTCAGCCTTTTCTATGGAAGCTTAGCTGTGGTAGATTAGCTGGGGTGGCTGGCATGATTATTCCACCCTTGCCCGCCCCATCACTTGTGATCTTGCTGCTAATCAGTTCCTTCGACCTTATGATTTTCCCTTCCCCCACTCCCAGGTGTATCTGATCTCCTTTTGACAGTCAGCTTTATTCCACCTAGTTAACCATCTCCCTCCTGCCTTAGGCTCTCCTGTTATTTTGTTTTATTATTTGAATTGTACTTTTATTATTTGTTGTTGCATTGTATATTTATTTATTTTATTTTATTTTATTTTATTTTTTTTGGGGGGGGAAGGGGGAGGTTGTTCTGCCACTGTGTTTATTTGTGCCCTGTTCTGTTGTTTGTTGTTCCTTTTTTTTTTTTTTGACCATCTGTATTGCCATGTTTGCAGGGGCTCACATACCGACGGTGTCGGGCCGTGGGCGGTACGCTAGTAGCTGTTGGGTTCGTCAGACTAGAAGAACTTGGGTCAGGCAACTTGTGCCTGTCCCTCGTTCTGACCCCCCAGCTCCCTGCCACGTATCTGGGAGTCACCCCACCAGCGCCCCCAACCTTGCCTGTCTCCTGATGAACGCCAGGTCGGTGCATAACAAAATCCCCATTATCCATGATTCCATCGCGGATGGTGTCACCGACCTGGCGTTCATTACCGAGACCTGGGTGGGTACGGAGGGGGGGGCTTCCCTCGCCCTGCTGTGTCCGCCCGGGTACTTGGTAGAGGGAGTGGGAAGGTTGGGGGGTCAAAAGGGAGGAGGGGCTGCGATCGTGTACAGGGACTCGCTTCATGTTAGCAGGGCCTCGACATTGGTTAGCCAGGGGCTTGAAGTACTTCACCTGTTGGTGGGTCAGCGGGACAGATTTGGCATTGTGCTGGGTTACCGAGCTCCCCGCAACCCAGCACAATCCCTTCCAGAGCTCACGGAGTTCATCGCCGCTGCTCTGTTGAAGTCCCCGCGCCTCATGGTGGTGGGCGACTTCAACGTGCATGCAGGCGGTGGACTTTCCGGTGCTGCCCTGGAGTTCATGGAATCCATGGCTTCCATGGGTCTGTCCCAGCATGTTTTATGCCCCACCCACAGGTCCGGTCACACCCTGGATCTGGTCTTTACCTCCATGTCGGGGGCTTCGTGTCTGGAGGTGGGGAACATTGTTTCCCAGCCTGTGTCATGGACAGACCACCACCTGCTCTCTTTCTCCCTGGCGATTCCAGCCCCTCCCCGCGGGGACCATCGGGCCTCTGTTTTGGCCCGCCCCCGGAGGCTCATGGACCCTCAACGGTTCGGCGAGCTCTTCGGGGGGTTACCTGGTGGTATGACTGGCGCTCCGGCCGAGGATGTGGCTAACTATTGGCACGAAACAGCTGTCCACACCATAGACCGGATCGCCCCTAAGCGCCTCCTCCGCTAGCCCGGCCCTCCCCTGGTTCACCGGGAGCTTAGGGCAATGAAGCAGGAGAGGAGGAGGCTAGAGCGCAGCTGGAGGAAAACCCGGACGGCGTTGAGTAAGGCTGCTGTTGATGCCCAGACTGGTCGCTACACCAACGCGATAAGGGAGGCTAGAACATCTTTCAACTCCCTGAGAATTGCTGAGGCCTCGAACCGCCAGGCGGAGCTTTTCCGGGTGGTTCGGGACCTCAGCAATCCCAGTCTGGCTAGGCCTCCTCCTACTGATTTCAGTAGTGAGCAGTTCGCAGCCTTTTTTCGAACTAAAATAGAGGCCATCCGTGCTGGCTTTGACTCCGGTTGCAGTGGCCCTGCCCCGCCATCCCCAGTTGCTGGTCCGCCTTCGCCGCCTCGGTTGGATGAGCTTGGGCCTGTTTCTGCTGTCGAGGTCTCCAAGGCTATGGTGCATTGCCGGCCTGCCTCCACTCCTTTCGACCCTTGCCCCGCCTGGCTAATTAGAGCTGCCAGAGGGACTATGGCCGAATGGGCTTCTGTCATCGCCACCGCCTCCTTCAGCGAGGGGGTTTTTCCCTCTCGCCTGAAGGAGACGGTGGTAAAGCCCATTCTTAAAAAACCGGGCCTGGCGGTGGACGATCTTTCAAACTATCGCCCAATCGCCAACGTCCCGTTCATGGGCAAGGTGATCGAGAGGGTGGCGGCGGTCCGGCTGCAGTCATACCTGGAGGATCGGCAGTGCCTCGATCCTTGCCAGTCCGGGTTCAGGCCTCGTCGGGTACCGAAACAGCTTTGGTCGCCCTGCAAGATGACCTTCTCCGGGCGGCCGACAGGGGTTGCTCTACCCTGTTGGTCCTCCTGGATCTGTCAGCGGCCTTTGATACCGTCGACCACGGTATCCTGTTGGACCGGCTCTCTGAGGTGGGAATCGGAGGCACTGCTCGCAGTTGGCTCCGTTCCTTCCTGGAGGGCCGCCCACAGTACGTGCAGCATGGGGGGGAGTTATCGGCCCCTTGGATTCTCCCTTGTGGGGTTCCACAGGGGTCATCTCTGTCCCCCATGCTGTTTAACATCTACGTAAGGCCGTTGGCGGGGTCATCAGGAGTTTTGGAGTCTGCTGTCATCAGTACGCTGATGACACGCAGCTCTATCTCTCCTTTACCACCTCTGCTGTGGAAGCTGTGGAGGTCCTCGACGGGTGCCTGGAGGCCGTACTGGCTTGGACCGGGGCGAACAGGCTTAAGCTCAACCCCGAGAAGACGGAGGTTATGTTCTTCGGGGGCTCGTCACGGTGGCCCCCTCCCTTGCCTGGGGGGAGTTTCCCTCCAGCTTGCGGAGAGGGTGCGGAATCTGGGTGTGCTCCTGGACCCGGCGCTTACCATGGAGGCCCAGGTGGCGTCGGTGACCAGGTCCGCCTATTACCATCTCCGTCGGATCGCCCAGATCCGCCCGTACCTCGACGCGAACTCCTTGAGAACAGTGGTCCAAGCTCTGGTGATCTCGAGGCTGGACTACTGTAACGCCCTCTACATGGGGTTGCCCCTGAATCTCCTCCGGCGGCTGCAGCGGGTACAGAAAGCGGCCAGGCTGGTGGTTGGTGTGCGTCGTTATGACCACATCACCCCAGCCTTGGTCCGCCTGCACTGGTTGCCCGTTGCGGCCCGGATTAGATTCAAGGTCCTGGTTTTAGTTTATAAAACCCTCCATGGCTTGGGACCAGACTACCTGGCAGAGCGGATCGCTCAATCAATCTTCCTGTTCGGCAGGCGCGAGCGCACTTGCTCCGGTCGCCACCCCTCGGGAAGCCCGGAGGACGCAGACCCGGACCCGGGCTTTCTCTGTGGCGGCCCCCAGCCTCTGGAATTCCATCCCCAGTGAAGTGCGCTCTGCAGAGACCCTGCTGGCCTTCCGAAAGGCTTTGAAAACCTATCTCGGGAGGCCTTTGGAAACGCTTAATTTACTTAATTTTTTTTTCTTTTGGCCCGCCATCGTAATCAGTTTCCCTCATCAGAGAAGTGCTGCTTAGGTTTTAATTCTGTACTGCGTGAGTTATTTGTCTTGTCCTGTCTTATTTTTAATATTTTTTGTAACTTTGTTCTGGCTATTGTAGCCCGTGTAAGCCGCTTAGGGTACTTGTAGATAAGCGGGATATAAATCCAATAAATAAATAAATAAAATAAATAAGCTTCTTGTGCAGGCATGTCCAAAGTTCGGCCCTCCTCATGTTTTGGACCACAACTCCCAGAATTCCAAGCCTGTATTTCCAATGGCAAAGGATTGTGGGAGTTGTGGCCCAAAACATCTGGAGGGCCGAAGTTTGGACATGCCTGTTCTTGTGTAACCCACTGTAGCCAATACAGGAGCCCAGAGCAGAATTTATATACAAGCCAAGTATGCTACAGCTTAGGGTCTCTGAACAGGAAGGGCTTCCAAATACAGTGGTACCTCTTAAAACTAATTTAATTGGTTCTATGGGTCAATTTGTTTTAAGAACACTGTCTTACGAAACGTGATTTCCCATTTTCCCATAGGAATGCATTGGGAACAATTAATCCATTCCAGAGGCTAAAATGAAGACAGAAATAACCAAGTTTTTTTCTGAGTACAAATGGAATGGTTTTTGTTCTTTTGAAGCCTCCCATAGGGTATTTTATGTCATGTGATGAATGCCTATTCCCGAAATGTTTTTTCTTCCTACAAGTTTTTTTGTCTTAGGAAGCGTTTGTCTTAAGAGGTACCACTGTATTTTTTTTCTAAACCAATGTTAAATTTTAATTTTTTACTGGTTGTCAGAATAATACGTATTTGAAGTATCTTACAGTAGACATTGATTACAACATGAGTTGCTGATTGGGGCAAATAAAAAATTTCTGCAAGGGCTTGTGACCATAAGGTTTTTATTATTACATTGTAAATATTACTTTTATGAATGTAAATACTTCTATGAATTAAAGTGCATTTCTGGTATAGGCAACATATTTAAATTTAAAATAATTTTACTAGGCTCCTATATTTGTTTTATATCACTTTTTTTTTACAAGGCAATTGGGTAATGATAATAGAGGTGAGGAGGCATGAGGGTTTGTCAACAAGTGAAAGAGGGTCATTGGATCTCAGCATGTCTTAATCCAGTCTTGAAAGGAACAAGAAACAGAGGAGGGGACATCATTATCTTCATGCCAACCCCACAGCAAATTGGGCTGTCAGAAATGGCGGCCTTGATTAGATGGAGACTAGTGACAACCTTAAGGCCACAAACTTAGCTGAAATGCCACAAAGTCTAAACTGATGCTTCTGCCAATACATTTTGCTGCTACACCACAGCACCCATTCTGCAAACAGCAACTCAGCGATTTATCAAAGTCCACAAAATAACTACTAGATGGAGTTCTAAATATCAATTCAACACACACACACCACCACCAACATCAGTTCAACAGGGCTAAGTACATCTCCACTGGGGCTAAACAGGGGCTAAATTGGATGTCAAACATTTATGGCTGTTAAAAGCTAGCATGCTTAAGCTGGCTCGCTCAGAAGATGGAGCTATCCAAATGCAGCTACGTATGTTGTGCTCTCTGTCCTGGGGCACACTCTTTGCCGCTGAACATCTTCTTTCTTCCAATTCCTGTTGACCTTCAGATGTCCAGAAACAACCCAGTTTGGGCAGTAAATACCTAATGATGGAGGGAAAGGAATTTTGTTGGAAAACCTGAATGGGCCCTTCATGTAGAAGAGGGATGGAATCGAAATGCTTTTGTCTTCAAGAGGAGATTGTAATTATGGTGGCAGAGCATGTGGTGTGCGCTGATAAAAGTTGCAAGCTCAGATATGATTCCCCTTCTTCCAGGGATGCAATGGGACTGCACAGCTTGTCCAAGGCTACACAGGCAGCATGAGCCAAGAACACAGAAATCTGTCAGTTTCCCATTTGCTGTATCATTCCCCCCACACACCTGCTCGCCATCTTAGTGTCCTTTGTTTGAATTTATCAAGGCCGGTTTTGAGTGTTGTTGGTTAGTTACCAGAAATGAACTGAATGAAATATTAATCCATCTAAAACAAACAGTATGGCTCAAACTCAAAGACAGGCTGGCAGAAGTGGGTTTGGAAAGACCAGAGGCCTCTTGTGCTGACACAACTGCCTTGGTGGTGCCTCCTCCTCCTTCTGCTGACTACTCTCAGATCTACCAGCACAACCACTGTATGGCTGATAAAGGGACAGAGAAGGGGGAAAGAAAGGGAGGGATTAAACCAGATCCAGCTCAGATTCACAGCCAGTTGGCTGGCATAAAATTAAGGCAGGTAGTCCCAAGTAAATTCCAAGATCTCTGGGCTGGGCTGGTGCACCAGGCCTAATATCATCTCAGCCAGTCTTCAGCCAATGTGTTAGTTAGGGCTGCTATAGTATTATGAAACATTATAATCAGGAGCTTTGTGGGACCGACTTCCAAAGCAACATGCTTAGAACCAATCTTGAGTCAGGAATTGAGATGCATTTCTCTTGACTTTTTAGGAAAACAATGCATAAAGATTTTGCTTTGTTTGTGACATGTAAGCTCTGGGTTTCCAAATGGATTTTAGTTTTCTTCTGTTCTTATTACCATATGCCAGCTTTCTGTGACACCAGGTCGCTTTTCATGTAGTTACAGTAGGACCTCCATATCTGCAGAGGACCAGTTCCATTACCTATTATGGATGCCTGAAATTATGTGAAACGATATACAACATACAGCAAGGTGGGACAAAAGCTTCAAGGTAGCATTCTTGTATGTGCATGCTCTTAAGTCGAACAACTCGTTAAGTAGAGCAGCCCTATCTAAAAAGTCTAAAAAACATTTGTAAGTAGAGCAGACTACATCTAAAATTTTAAGGCAGCAGTTAAAACGGCAAGAGCTTTCTGCTCTTAAGTCGAATTGCTCGTAAGTAGAGCTGCCTGTAAGTAGAGGTGCCACTGTAGTAGAAAAAAGTTAGTGACAATTTTTTTAAAAACAATTTGTATTCTGACCTAGATAGGCAAAGCCTAGAAAATGTGGGCAACATTCCAACTTGAAAAAAAGTAGAGCTCTTTCTACTTTTTTACTGCCCCTTTTCTCATCAATATTCATGTTAATTCCACTGATTCAGAACATTATGCTTCAATTTTATTTTTATCTGTTTTTCTATTTACATTTCATTGCTGGTACTTAACATTCTAATAATTTAACGTTTTAACCACATTTCAGTTTATTTATCACATAAAGTCTGTGGTTTCATTGATTTTTTTAAAAAAATCACTACTACTCTTGGTTTTATATTTGTAAACTTCACCAAGGGCAGTTTGCTAGTTTGTGTGTGTGTGTGTGTGTGTGTGTGTGTGTGTGTGTGTGTGTGTGTGTGTGTGTGTGTGTGTGTGTGTGTGAATAAATATTTATTTACTTATCTAAATAAGTAAGTAAATAAATAAAAGACAGCATAGCAAATATGAATATTTTATAGCTTCATAGACAAACAGTCTGCACACTTGAAATAAAATAAAATCTTTTTTTAAAAAAACCCTGGTTTATATATGTGGGATATTGTTCTTTTGGACCCACAGCTGAAAAAGCCAAGACATGACCCAATATTGCTGCACAATATTATACCTGCATTGCCAGTAGGAAAAAGGATGCCAAGCTTTACATAGCAAAGGCCATCCTGAATGCCAAAAAGACCAATGGTAGCAGTCAAGATGGCCTGCAAGGTACCCTCTTCTACTCATAACCATTAATACCTGTTGAAAAACAGCCCTGGCAGTTGATTGTGTTTCGATAAAAATAGGTTAACTGATGAAAAAAGAAACCTACATCTCACATTTTACCTTGCATGGTGTCACTTTGTGAATGGTGCTGGAGGACTCCTATTCAACACCATGATCTTTGGGACATCTATGATTGTTCATCCTAGTCCATATGTACATGGAAAACCAGAAAGAATCTGTCTATAACTGTGTGGTCTGGTACCATCACTGAGCTGACAACACCTAACCTCATCTGCTTTTTAAGATCTTCCAGGAGACCCTTTTCTCAGTCTCTCAGCCCCCCACTATCTTATCTACATTGTGTTTCATTTGTTTGTGGAATTGCAGGTTCTAAATTTGGCAACCTGGGATTTAGCCCTGATTAACCCAATCTGGTTCGAGCCCTGTCTGAGAGAGAAACATAAGTGGTAGGGGTGGAAGGAGAGAGAAAGAGAACACTTGTTGGAAGCAAAGCCATTAAGTACAGTTTCCCATGCATCGTCTACATTGCTGCACCACCATAAAACTCCCCATCATCAAGGATGAAGTTGATAACGTCCACATCAACTGCTTCTCTTTTGTAGATACTATACTCATTTTCTGTGTGAATTTGAGGTACATTTTCCAATGCAGTACAGTGGTGCCTCATAAGATGAATTTAATTTGTTCTAAAGTCATTTCGTCTTATGAAAAAATTGTCTTAAGAGGCACTGTTTCCTGTAGGAATGCATTGAAAACCAATTAATCTGTTCTGGAGGGAATGGATTCATGGGTTTTCAATGCATTCCTATGGGAAGTCTGTCTGAAAAACCCTCAATCAAGGGCAGCCGAAGGCTGTTCCTACCCTGCAGCCGACAGACAGCTGATTTTGACAACGCAGAGCTGTCAAAATCAGGTGTCTGTCTTGGCTACAGGGGGAAACAGTCTTCTGCTGTCCCTTGATTGAGGGGGCAGCCACCTCCTCTTCACCCGTGTCTCTGCACAGAGACTTCGGTGAAGAGGAGGAATCTGGGCAGAGCACGGACTGATTGATTTTTGCCCGGCCTGGGCGGCTTGCAAGGGAAGCAGTGGTGGTCCTGATGCACTGCCACCGCTTACCTCCAGGCTGGGCAAAGATCATTTTTAAAGGCTCTAGTAGTTTATCTACAGCCTTTTAAAAATGACACCCCCCCTCCAACAGCGGACCGGTTGGTGTTTTAGGTGGGTAATTTTTAAGACAGTTCCAGTGGAGTAAAGGCTCCAATTGACCCCTTTTTAAAAATTGAAAGGTTCACTGTTGGGGTGGGGGCATTTGAAGAGGGCTCCAGCATTTGACAGCTCAGCTGGAGCCTTTTTAAAATCACCCACCGGGAACAGCAAGACTTTTTAAAGAGTTCCAGTGGGGCTTTTAGACAGCTTGGGGCCAGGCAAGTGTCAGACGACCACCCGACGCTTGCCTGGCTCAGAAGAAGAGCGGTGGAGAGCTAGAGCCTTTTGTATTCCCCACCACACCAGCACCCTCGCTGGTGAGGCAGGATATTCAAAAGCCTCCAGCCCTCCACCAATCTCCTTCTCAGCCAGGCAAGCGTCTGAACAAAGGGTGCTCGTGCGGCGGGAAATTCAAAAGGATCCAGCCCTCCTCCTCCTCCTCCTCTTCATCCAAGCCTTGGCATAGAGACCCCAGTGAAGAGGAGGATGACAGGACGGGTGCATGTTCACGCAGCCTGGGTGGGTGGAAGAGAGGCGTACCTCTCTTCCAACCCACCAGAGCCGCCCGAACATGCACATGTCCCCGGGATCGGTTCATGTTTGCTCAGTTCAGGCAGGTTGGGCTCAGCGAACATGCACCTGTCCCAGTCACAAAGGATAATTCCTCTTTGTACTCACACATCTCTATTATGTTGAATATATGTTTTCATCCATATATATATTTCATGTGTATTTCATCTATTATGTTGAATATATGTTTTCATCCATATATATATTTCATGTGTATTTCATCTATTTCACAGTTTCGGGCGGGCAGTACCTATATAGTGCAGTGGCTTTGGTCTACGGCTATGGAGCCAGAGGTTGGGAGTTTGATTCTTCACTCTGCATCCTTATGAGGCTCTGGACTTGATGATCCATTGGTTCCCTCCCATCCCTGCAGTTCTACGTTTATATTTAGGCTAAAAGAAAATAATGATGCTGAAAAAGCACATACGCAACAGGAAGAGAAAAAGAAAGGTGAGAGGGAGTCAGTGGGAAAGGGAAAAAAACTAGTTGGAAGTAAAATGTCCACTATATGTCTCATCGTGGGAGTCTAATGACAGAATTTCTCCAGGGAAATATTGCCACTGCAAGTGCAGTTATAGCTAGAGCAAATCCCACTCTCCCAGAAGATTAGATATATTTCTAAATCGATCTGTGTGAAAGTCTGTGTCTAGCATTCCATTCCATTCTCCCAAGACTATACGGAAACCTCCAACAGCCTGGGTCACTTGAGATGATTTGGCCTGCAACATCCATCAGTACCAACCAGCCTGGCCAATGATAAGCAATGACAATAGTTTGTAGGCTAGCAGGTTCGAAAAGTCTGCTTTGATGCATCAGTTACATTTATAATCCTGTATATCTGAAGTAAAGGCTGTTTTATTACTCTTATTTATTATTTTAGAGTATTTTCACCCTGCCTTTCTCCTTTGGTTTTGGATTTGTATCCCACCCATCTGCCCTAAAAGGTTGCTCTGGGTGGCATACAACACATCAAAATAATATAATAAAATTATGACATAACACTATAGATAAAATGGGGAAAGTGTATAATCAAAATTAATAATAATGAGCATACAAATGTAGCAGCACAGTTTAAAAATGACGGGAAAGGTGTTCATAGGGCAGGCCACAATTAGCATGGCTGAAAGGCTATTCTGTTCTAAATTATACAGGGAAAGCCTTCAGAAAAGCCAGGCTTCCAACTGCCATTTAAGTGAATCCAAAGAAAGGGTGAGGTGGATCTCTGGCAGCAGGTCATTCCATAGATATGGGGCACCAACCAAGAAAGTGCATGATCTTGCCCAAAGTGGAAGAAAAATGAGTTTGATGAATGGAGTAATCAGAAGCATGAAGCTAGTTTAATTCTAATGATAGACATTTTGAATTAATTCCATTTGTGTGAATAATGCTATTTATTATTGTGGAAAATCATATTGTGCTTTGATGGGGAAGATGCAGTGAAGACAAAACTTGCCATTGATCAATGGCAGTGGTCTTCGATGGGATAAATCTTGTTAGTCAAGCAACCCTCCTTCTTATTTATAACTGGTGGTATAGAAAAACAAAGCATATTGTGGTGTCTTAAAAACTAAGTCTTTGCTTGGTATAAGCTTTTGTTGACTTTAGCCTAACTGTTCCAAGCTTTGAGTGAAAATGGGTAATTCAGTTTAGGAATGGTTCCTTGACAAAGGTTCAGTTGGCTTCATCTCTATCAATGCCAAATATTTCCTATCCTTTGAACCCGCACTCCAATTTGCATATACAGTATTTAAAATGCATCTACACCTCAGAGCATCTAAAGTGTTTGGGTGCCATCTAAAATCAAGCTAGAACAGTGGCATTAAAATGGCTGATTATAAGAATGAAACACTACAATATTGCAACCTGCTTCACTGTGTAAAGGAAAGGCTATGGGAATTTGAAATCTTTGGGACTAAGTCATCTCTAGGGTGTCTGAGGTGAAAAGATTTGAACTCAATTCAATGGCCCTTAATGGGCTGAATTTCTCTCCTGATGATAATTATACTAGCTAACTTCTCCTGTGTGGATGACATTTTCCAGGGTAATTCTTTCCACTGGGAAAACACTTACTGTTCTACTATTTCATTCTGAGTATGATAAATTAGATACTTGCTTCACGATGTTGTTGTCTTTTTCTAGTTATATATCTTTGTTATCCTCTAGTGGTCACTGAATTGAGAAACAAAATGTCCAGTTTCCAACATGGTTTAATAATGCTTTGCTTTTATCTTATTTTCCAAATCACTGATCAGATGAAATACATAAAACACAACAATGCAGGTATATTGTACTAGGCAGATTTCAGATTTAAAGGAAAATAAGGTATCATATTGCTTAAATAATTAGTCATTCCATGATTCCTAATGCCAACTGCAAAAACAATTGTTGGGCAATATAAGTTGCTTAAAACAATACATTATGTTTCCTTCAGTCTTTAAAGTGTAGACAAATGTCCATTGTGGTTAGAATTCTTCCTTAGTGATGAACAAAGTTCACTCTTTCTGACACTTTGTCAGCTTTGTGGAAGATTTGATGCACACTTCTAACAAGGTCAGCTCACCTTGCTGACTTGTTTTCTATGGCTTGAAGCGACATAGTTATATACACATTGCCACCCAAGAACTTATCTATTAGTATGTATTACAAAGGTGAATGAAGCGGCAACAAAATGATGGAAGAGTTTAGGTTCCAGCATATCTATTTGAACTGTCTAGTTAAAATCTGTCATGTAAGAATTTACATGATGCTGCAACAAAATGGAGAAATGTTGATTCGGTGAAAAGTTAACAGTAATTGATTGCTTCAACTGAACTTGGTTTTCAAGCTTATGACTAAGAAGCACAAAAGAAGACATAAACCTGTTCCCAAATAATTTGTGACATATTCTTGTGTGTGTTGTGTCGTTTCAGTCGTTACCAACTCTTCATGACTCCATATCCATGGAGTTTTCTTGGCAGGAATACTGGAGTGGTTTGCCAGTTCCTAGTTATTAGGACAATAGGCCTTTAGCATAATACTTTATTTTACTTTAAATTTGAAAGTTGACCAAAATTAAGAGGAGAAATGCACCCCCAATTTAGGATGTATAAAGATTTTTAATTTAATTGCAAATGTACATGTGCAATACAGTTGTAGAAGGAGTAGCCATGTTAGTCTGTGCAGGCATTATAGGACCACCATATCTGCAGGGGATTGGTTCAGGGACACACACAAACACAAACACAAACACACACACACACACACACACACACACACACACACACACACACACACACACACACACACACACACATGGATAGTGAAATCTGCAGATAAGAGCAAACACAGTTATCCAATGATAATGGTGGTGATGGGGTGGTGAGGTGCTGGCGGAACCTTTATCCTTACACCTCTGAACGCTGGGTAGTGCGGCAGTAGTGGCACCAGTAAGTTTTCTTTTTTTCTTTCTCCTCACTACCGCCACCAGCAAACCACCCTCTTTGCTGCTGGACTCAGAGAGGAAAAAAGACTTACTGGTGCTGTCAGCTGCCTGTTTGTGGGGGTGGCAGCAGCAAAGACGGGGGGAAACTGCTTACTGGGGCTGACTGAATTTGTTTTGGATGTATTGTGCCCTGTCTAATTATGAATACTGTATTTCTCTCTTCACTAAGTACAGCTGATCATTAAAACTATGATGGCCTCGTCTGCCTGTAGCGCGGCAACATGGTCAGCAATAGAAAAAAATAAAAATAAAAATAAAAAAATAAAAAAAGAGTGCTGACCTGGCCCCAGTGGTGGCTGGGTTGGTACCCTAAAATCAAGGGAAAAAATAAAACCAGTGCCCACCGGGGCCAGGGGCCGCATGGTCAGCGCTTAAAGGGAAAAAAACAATAAAAGCCCTGTGCTACAGCTGCCTAGATGCCCTAAGCATATCCGATCTCGCCTGATTTCAGAAGCTAAGCAGGGTCAGCCCTGGTTAGTACTTGGATCGGACACCACCAGGGAATACCAGGTGCTGTAGGTGCCTGGAGTAGGAACTGGAAAACCACTCCAGTATTCCTGCCAAGAAAACTCCATGGACATGGAGTCATGAAGAGTTGTTCACAACTATAATGACACAACACACACACACACACACACACACACACACACACACACACACACACACACACACACACACACACACACACACACACACACACACAGCTGTAGCGCAGGGCCAGGAACCCGGAAGTTTAAAAAATAATTATAAATAAAATAAAAAAAAAAAGAAGCACTGACCCAGCCCCAGGGGTGGCCGGGGTGGAGCCCTAAAATAAAGAAAAAAATAGCAAATAATAAAACTGGTCCCAGGGGTCATGTAGACGTCACTTGAAAACATTTTTTTAAAAAGGAGCACCGACCCGGGCCCCAGGGGTGGCCTGGTTGGCACCCTAAAATTGAAATATCTATATATCTATATCTATATCTATATCTATATCTATATCTATACAGTGGTACCTTGTATAAAGGAATTAATTTGTTCCAAATGAAATTATGTTAAGCAAATTTTCCTTTATACAAATTTCCCAGAGGAATGCTTTGAAAACGGAGTAATCCCATTTTTATGTTGTATGGATCCGCTCCATAGGCGATTATGTTAAGCAAATTTTCCCTATCTCCAGAATTTTTATGTTGTACAGGTTTTATGTTATACAAACTGTTTGTTATACAAGGCTCCACTGTATCTATATCTCTATCTATATCTATCTATATATAAAACCCAGCACCGACTGGGCCCCAGGGGCCATGCATTGAGCACTTAAAGAAAAGAAAAAAGCTGTCCGTGCTACAGCTGTAGTGCAGCCAGAACCAGAAGTAAAAAATAAAAATAAAAATAAAATAAAATAAAATAAAGGAGTGCCAACCCGGCTCCAGGGGTGGCCGGGTCGGTGCTCAAAAATAAAGAATTTTTTTTTAAAAAAAAAGCACCCACCTGGCCCCAGGGGCCCATGCGGTGGTGCTTGGGGAAAAAAGTGCTGGCCTCATGCCAGCACCTCAAAAAGCCCCTGCCACAGGGGCCAGGATCTGCCACTGCCACCGCCACTTCTGCCGCCGGTAAGAACTCAAACCCTGAACCGGTTCAGGTTCATACGATTTTTTAAAAAAAAATTGTACGAGCCTGAACCTGAACCAAACCAAGGGTGGGCCCGAACCAGACGAACCCGAACCATGGGTTTTCTGGTTTGTCCCCATCTCTACTTAAGAGCAAGCATTCAGAACAGATTAAACTCGTAAACTGAGGTACCACTATATAGTACTTGAGTTTGCAAGGGCTGAGCAGGGCTGCTGAAAGTAGAACATTTTGGAGAGCGCTAATTCATAAGTCAGAGATGACTAGACAGCACATAACAATAACAAATAAACATATATTAAGGACAACTCTCCATGGACTCCTAATTTTTATTTTTCAATGAACCATAGTTTCCATTACATTCAAAACATGGAACTCTAGTTTATTCCAAAACTGTTCCAATGCATGTTACTTAATTAATTGCAGTCAGCAATCCATTCCCTGGGTTCAAATATAACGTGTTTCTTTTTTCCTATTCAGAACTAAAAGCAAATATTTGTTTCTTACTCATGGGGAAGAAAAGTCTGAGAGCATTGTGCATGAGTCTGAAGCCCACCACAACATGTTTTTTTGACATTGGTGTTTAAAGAAATCTGCTTTGCTTCTAGGCCATTTTGACTAGCTTACTGTATTACAGCAGGCAGTACAAATATGAAGAAAATGGTGTGTCTTCTTCTGTTAGTAATTTATAACTTTGCCTTATGAAGTAGCCGGAAGAAAGAATAATACTGTAGCATTAAGCTTATTTTGTAGAAGCTTTCTCAAATACTATCTTCACTGTAATAGGTTTATACTTGACATGTGTTATCTGGATTAGTTTGCAGTAGATATTAGTGACTGGACATGTTTCTCCTCATAAAATTAGTTTCTAAGGTAAACAGGAAGAATTTATTTGTAAGTTGCATTAATTTTTGTACATAGAATATTGTGTTTACTTTAAAATGACCTTTTGTTGTATTTATTTTCAGATTATTGTAGCAACACATTAAACCAAAGTATTTTATCACAGAATTAAAACCACATTGTTGTAAAGAGTTCAGTCTTTCATATACAGCATGGTATAGTACGCTGCACTATATAACCCTTTCACAGATGTTCCAGAGTTTTTAGTACATGCCAGTTTCATTTTATTTAGGGAATCATTATGCATTGCTATATTTTCAGATCTTTAATAGTGTCCGAATGAATCTTACTAGGGCTGACTGAATTTGTTTTGGGTGCATTGTGCCCTGTCTAATTATGAATACTGTATTTCTATCTTCACTAAGTACAGCTGATTATTAAAACTATGATGGCCTTCTCGTCTGCCTTTCAGTAGAATTTTGGCAAAATCTTCTTTGCACATAACAGCTTCTCTAAAGTAATTATCTAACTGAACAGTTTTCTGACCTCAGGTTAGCTCCTTTGGATGGATCATTCACCAGCTGAGAATGGGATGATTGATAGGTAGAGGAAACTTCTATTAGATCACAAATATTCCACACCTAAGGAAGGATTCTGAGATTAACATTAAAGCCTAGAAGACTCTTTATTTGTAACAGATCTCTTTTCTTAGCAGATAAACTGCTTTGAATGATTTTTTTTTGTTATTCTAATACTAAGGACAAGGATTCCTAGTGCAAATCTCCATGGATCTGTAAATTATTATTTTTTTAAAATACAGTTTCCTTTTCGTTCATTCTGAGGTTGCTTTTCTAACTGGCAAAATATGAAACAATTGTAAACTATGAAAAAACAAAGATAAATTATAAATTTCTACAACTCCTTTGCATGCTTTTACGTAACTGCAGTTGAAAATAAAAATAACAAGTTGGTTTTGTTTGCCAGTATTTTCTGTAAATTTAGCTGTGAAATGTAGAGACTGTTGACTTTTCTGAGCCTGCTCAGATAGCATGTTCTAAGTTAGCAGACCATGTCAGATTTGCTACTATTGGCAATCATTTATGAGTTTTTATTATTGCATTGCTGTAGTTGTGCAACTATTATAGTTATAGGAAGCTATTTTACACTGAGTAGACCGGTATGGGTAGACTCCGTCTAGACCAGTATGATTAATTCTCAACTGGCAGTGACATTCTGGGATTTCAGGCAAGAATCTTTCCTAATCCTACTTGGAAATCATTGTTATTGCCTGGGGAGTATCCTATTTGAGTAGTAACTGAGCCCAGCCCTGGTTAACTTCTCTAAATCCACTGAGATTGGGGCATGCACAAGGTGATGTGGTGGTACCCCACCATGTTTGAAAAAATGTGAGGTCAGTTACATCCTATCTCCAATATATGCAAGCTTTTGTATTCATTGTAAGATATCATTGACTATGCCCACGTGCATTGTTTTCCTGGCAAAGAGAGGGTCTCAATTAAACTGCACTTTAAGTACAGCAAATTATGCTGTACTTAAACAGGGAAGGAAGTGACAGGCTGGTTTATTTGTATGGTTTCTTCAGGGATGTATGCCTCAATGCAAAATTCTTGCAATCAGTTCAATATTTAACAACAGAAGGTTAAGATTAAACACTCCAACAGATAATATTGTAGTCTTTTGTGTATCTTGACTATAATAGGAAACAGAATATATTTATAATATTAATTGTTTTAAGATTAAGCAATCTTTTTCTAATAAAGTATTTCATATAAAATTATTCTCAAATAAACAATTTCATTTAGAGGAATTATTATCTAACCTTGGGCACATTCGACAGCTCCTTTTGCCCCCATCTTAGTATAGCTAAGTTTGTTTTCCATGGTATCTGCTAAGCTTCTATATTGGGCAGGATGGCTAGCCAGAGATGGTGGTGGAGGTTACAATCCAGCATATCTGAAAGGCCCAGCATTGGGGAAAGGATGCAGCTTGCTTCTCTGATGACACAAGATTTATCTTCCATTCTTGATTGTCTGTCAGGCTTACCCACAAGATGCTCAGCTTCCCTCAGATGTTCAGCATGAAGGGGTGTGACTAAGAAAGAGTGGGACTGTGTTAAAGAGATTGAAATCAGAAAGAGCCAGAGAGGCTGGAGCTGCTGTTGCCATTTTATTTGTTTGTTTATTTGTTTGTTTCATTCATTCATTCATTCATTCATTCATTCATTCATTCATTCATTCATATACCATGGCCATCTAGCCCAAAGATTACTCTGGACAATTTACAAAGTGAAGAATACAAATTATAAAACACATACAGTAAATATATACAAATTAAATACAAAGCAAAATACAAAATAAAAACAATTATGGTAGTCTATGTAATTATAATAACATTAAACAAAATTAACAGTTAAGCTACAACAGTCAAGAAAAGTGAAGACACATAACAAGAGGGGAGTGAGAAACACCTAGATTTTATAGGTTAAAAGAATCAAGTTTCTGTGAAAACTGCTCTGTAAAGCCATGTTTTTAATAGCCATTTAAGGCTATTGAGTGTGGGAGCCAACCTTATTTCAGCAGGCAGTTTATTCTATAACTGAGGGGCTATCACTGAGATGGCCTGATTTCCGGAAACGACAAACGAAAATTGTGATGAAAATGCAACAAAACGAACAGAACCGCGAAAATTGTGGTCGTTACGTTTCGTTTCCGTTAATGGTGACGTGCAATGAAATGAGCTGTTTCAAAAGTTAAAAAACGCCCTGGACATCCATAAAAATGCAGTGATAATTATTTATATTGTCTGACAACCTACCAGGGGGGTTGGGGTCCTTAAAACATTTGTTTTAGTCTTCTCCCATCCTGATGTATTATTCTTTTCCCTTTAAAATGGATGTCACCACCAGCCACAAAATGGAGGCAAGCCATGTGATGGGATCATGTTCAACCAATAGCATGCCCAGGTTGCAGACTGGGCGGGCAGGTCTGGCAGCCACAGAGGGCATAAAAAGGTCTGGCAGCCCCCGTCCTCCTTGCAGTCTCTGGTGGGAGTTAGGGTGGGATTGCTGTCTCTGCTGCGCCTCTAGCTTCAGTCCTGCTGCCTCCCTGTGTGCGTGCATGCTGCATACCTCTCAGTGAGTACCCTCCCTTGCCCTGCAGTGCAATCACTCTGCAGCTGCCTTGCAACCTGGGCAACGCCCACCGCTGCCTTTGTAGCCTCCCTGCATACCTAGTCTATACTGTGTCTCTGCCAGCATCCCTTTTTTTAGTGTTTTCCCTCTGTTCTGGGGCATTGGGTGATGCCCGTGCACGGAAATGCTTTAAAAATCGCGCAAAAAGCGGGTAGAAACGACAAACGAAAAAATGAAAAACGGTAACGAAATTTTTCAAAAATTTCCTGACAAACGGAAACGAACCGAAACAGACCTCTCAACGACAAACAAAAAAACAGAAACACAATTTTTCTGTTTCGTGCCCATCTCTATCTGTAATACATATGCTTAAATCCAGTAAAATAAAGTTATGTTGATGGTGCCATCAGCTGACTATTATTAAGGAGTTAAACCCCATATGTTTGGGGTCTGGTGGGGGCAGAAGTTTTTAATGATGGAAAACCACCATCATCAGTCCCAGAAATAGCAGCAGATTACTTCTTCAAAAGAAAGTACATATATTAATTGTGCTATACTTTGTTCTTGCCATTATATATGTGTTTGCTAGCAGGCGATGCCTTTGACTTGTAATTCCATAAGCAAGGCAAAGAATTGAAATAACTAGCATAGTATTGCCATGGTCATTTAATATTGTAAGTTCAAGAATTGAATGTTTTGAGCTAGAGATGGGTGTTTCATTTCGGAAGGGGACTGGTTCTGAAGTCAAACATGCCAGTACAACTGGCACTCGAAACACAGTCCCACCCTCCAGAACAAAATCAACCACTGTCTTACCTTACTTTACCTCATTCTGGGTGAAATTCCAACCAGAAAGAAACCTCTGATGTGAGGCGAGATGATACATCTCCTTGCACAGCTCCTGATTGGCCAGCGCCAGGGAGAGGGAAAGATGACACATTGGAGGCTGCTTCCTGGTTGGAATTTCGCTCAACGAGAGGTAAATCATGGTTAGACAGTGGTTGATTTTGTTATGGAGGGTGGGACTGCATTGTAAGAACTGGCTGTGCTGGCATGTTTCATTTCAGAACCAGTGTCCTTCCAAAATGAAATGCCCATCTCTAGAAATTTAAACCATTTTTTGATTTTCCATAGGCTCATACTAGAAAAAACAGTCACCCAATCCTCTTCTCAGGGCTCTGAGTGCTAAGATTCATGGTTATGTAAACTAAATTAAAAGTCCATGCATTGTGAAGCACTCGTGATATGGTGTGACAGAACTGTAAAACATAAAGGAAAATATGTTACATAAATTCTGAATTGTATTCAGTTACATGTTATGCTATGCCTCCATATATAACAATTGCTAGAATTTCAGTTCTGTGATTTGCATTAAATTATGATTCATGGTACATAGACGACTGACTTCACAGAAGGAGGCAACATTTTAATGCATATGGATTACAGACAAGAAATAGTATCTCTGCTTAAAAGGAATAATGGACAAATTCCCAAACAGATAAAACACTTCTCCCAAAAGAGAATCATCTTTAATGTTGTGATCCAAAACTTCTGGTGAGTTCTTTTAATGGTGTGAAACATTGTTACACATGGCACACATTACTGCCTATGAATACAGTACTGTGACAAAAATATCTATATATGTCTCAGGATTTTTCAGGTAGACAATACTCAAAAGTGGTTTTCTGTTCCCTTCTTCTGGGGTGTCCTGAGATCATGCAGCTTACCTAAGGCCACAGAGGCTGGCTCTACTCATAGAAGGTACAGTGGAGATGTGAACTCCCAGCTTCCAGCTCTGCAAACAGATACCTAAGCTACTTAGCATAAAGGCTAAGTTTCCATAGATTGAGGACGTCTTTCTAGAAACATCTGGAAAATATGTTTAAAATCTGATGATATGTCTGCTTTATTCTATTTATATGTGTTTTACGGTTGCTTTCCTTTCTTTAATATGTTCAGCAACTGTTGGGGGGGGGTGAAGGTTATACTTCCTAGAACATTTCTTTTCCTTGCCTCTACTCCTCTCTTGGTGCTTGTGGGAATCTTCAATGCAGTAATTCAGTGACAACGTTCTTTTCCAAATGTGCATGTTTCAGCACCACAAAACAGGTCACGTTTATAGTGGCATTCCACGCCAATGCTTCTTCCATTCGACTCTCTGAGATTGATTTTACCATCTGGGAATGTGAAAATTCAGTGTTCATGCTGTCCAGGCAGCTGCAAATTGTAGCAGACCTAACCCAGCAGAAGAAATTGTGAAAGCAGATGATTTGGAGCTTCAAGGGTATTGCTATCAGGTCCACAGTGAGAGAATGTGCAGAATCATCTGATCCATATGCTAGCATGACAAGACCAAGATTTTGTTGTGCACTAAACTGTTGCACCAGCAACCACATACTTGGTAATTAATGCCCTGAAGCACAGATTCACTATCCACACTGGCCTTGTGTATTTAAGCCAACAAATGAGAAGACTGATTCTTAAATATACATAAACCTCCAATAGCTCTTGCATTCAAGAAATTCAATGCAAAATTATTATTATTTATTCCACGTTGCCTGGGCACATGGGGCAGCCAGTGTGGTCCAGTGGACAGAGTGACGGACTAGGACTCAGGAGATCTGGATTTGAATCCCTGCTTGTTCATGTTAACTCTTTATTGAAGGGGGAGCATGGCAATGAAAAATAAAAACACCACTCTTTAAATACTCAATGACCTTGAAAAACCTACCAGGATCTCTATAAGTCAGGCACAACTGTACAACACATAGCAAACAACACACAGTGCTTCAAATGATTACTTTGGTATCTTACCAGCTATACCTTTTGGTTATGCATCTTGCCAAAAGTGCTCCATTGACCAGCAGAAGAACTAAATTTCACATTTCCATGCACAGTCCAAAATGGGAACTTGCAACTCTTCTAAGTACTGTATTTCTTCCAAAGCACAAATACTGTTGACATCTTTTGTGTATTTGTGTGGCCCAGTAAAGGACATAATCTCTGTATGGATTTTGGAATCAGTTAACCTTGCATCTATTCCTTCTGGGTGCCCTGGAAACCCAACATAATTCACAGTATCCCTCTGTCATTCTAAATGCTGTTTAGGAGGTGTGGTGATGATAAATGAATAAGCATGTGGCCCTGTCTTTCCAAACAGCCACACATAACAAGTCACCTAGTTCTTTGTGTAAGTGAGGCATGATGAGATATTAATAATAAAATAATTATTTTTGAAATTAAATAAAAACTCATTCATTATGATGCCTCTTGAGGAAGTGACAGACAAACTTTTTAATTTTTAGCAAAATTATAATGTGGAGAGGGCCCTTGCAGCCATATCCTTGCAACAGATTATTACGTACAGCAAAACCAAAAATACGTAAACAGGGTCAGATGTAATGCTGATGTGTTGGAGCATATTTCTGATCAATTATGCCAAGAGCTCAGTTCTGTGCAAATTTTCTCAGAGGAGTGCTGCAGTACAATAGCTTTAGTGGCTGCAACACACAGCTTGGTTCTGTGCAAGGTCTTATCTCTGATAAGTACCATTTATTCATAATTACAGGGCTAGAGCTAGTTACTACAGAAAATCTTACTATTTAAAGTCCACAGAGAAATAGAGTAGGGCAAGGCCCCACCATTAGGCAAAGCGATGCAGGTACCTCAAATGCCTGACCTCTAAAAGTAATGACTTAACTTTTCTTCCCATTGCCAACAATCCAGACAACTTGAGAACATAAGAACATAAGAACAGCCTTGCTGGAACAGGCCACAGCCCATCCACTCCAGCATTCTGTCTCACACAGTGGCTCATCATTTGCTTCAGGGTATTCCCAAGCAGATGTCTTCACCTGTTTATGATTCCCTACAAATGGCATTGAGAAATATCCTGCCTATCTTTCCAACCCGGAGGTTATCCTTAGGTGTCCATAATGATAGCCATTGATATCCTTGTGCTCCATGAACTTGTCCAATCCTTTCTTAAAGCTGTCAAGGCTGACAGCTGTCACTAGTTCTTTTGGCAGGGAGTTCCACAGACCAGTGATCCTCTGGGGGGGGAGTACTTTCTCTTATTTGTTTGAGATCTAGCACCCAAACGTTTCATGGAGTGCCCCCTAGTTCTAGTGTTGTGTGATAGGGAAAACAGTTTTCCTTATCTGCTTTGTCCACACTGTATATGATTTTATAAACTTCAATCAGGTCACCTCTTAGGCGCTGTCATTCAAGAGTGAAGCCCAGCCATTGCAGCCTCAGATGGTAAGGAAGGTGTTCCAGTCCCCTAATCATTCTGGTAGCCATCCTCTGCACTTTTTCAATTTCCATAATATCCTTCTGGAGGCATGGTGACCAGAACTGTACACAGAACTCCAGATTGGGTCCTCCCTATAGATTTATAAAGAGGCAAAAATGACACTTGCTGACTTATTTTAGGAGCCTCGTGGCACAGTGGTTAAATGCCTGTACTGCAAGTAAAACTGTGCTCATGACCTGGGTTCAATCCCCGGTAGCAGGCTCAAGGTTCACTCAGCCTTCCATCCTTCCGAGGTCGGTAAAATGAGTACCCAGCTTGCTGGGGGGGCAATGTGTAGCCTGCACTCTGTAATTAAAATTGTAAACCGCCCAGAGACTACTTGTAGTAGTATGGGGCGGTATATAAGCAGAACACTTTGCTTTTGCTTTGCTTTGCTATACCCTTCCTAATGATTCCTAGCATTGAGTTTGCTTTATTCACTGCTGCGGCACACTGGATTGGCACCTTCATTGAGCTGTCCACCAGAACACCATGGTCCCTTTCCTGGTTTGTTGCAGACAGTTCAGACCCCAGCATGCATCACTCTGTAATTACTAATGTTGAAGCTCATTTGCCACTAGATTGCCCTCTCCCCCAGCGTCAAGAGATCCCTCTGGAGCTCCTCACAATCTCTCTCAGTTTTTACTACCCTGTATAATTCAGTGTCGTCGGCAAATTTAGGGTATAATTTATACTTCTTGGCATTATTATGCTCACAATAATAATGCCAGAAGTCAAATCACAGAAGTCAACTCCTTTTTTTACCAGTTAAACAGAAAATCACAGAAGTCAACTCCTTTTTTTACCAGTTAAACAGTTCTCACCCAAACACAAAGCAATTGTCGGGACTGTTTTGCAATAAGTTCTGTATTGCAACAATTATTGCTTGGAGCCACAAAATAATCAAAACACCTAGAAGAAATTGGATTCCTGCACTGAGTAGGTGGTCATTAGAGACTCCTTCAAAGAACATTAAAGGTAAAGGTAAAGGTTCCCTCCGCACATACGTGCTAGTTGTGCCCGACTCTAGAAGTGGCACTCATATCTGTTACTAAGCCAAAGAGACAGTGTTGTGCAAGTCCATGACCATGTGGTCGGCATGGCCAAACACATTTCTGTGCATAGAACATTGTTCCATTTTTATTATAAAAAATGGTAGTGAGTACAAGAGGGTATCCTCTAGATCAGCTCAACCTCTGACGTGTGTGACTTCAACATTCAGGCTGTCACTTGTTTGTTTGTTTGTTTGTTTGCTTTTGCTTGCTTGTTTGCTTATTTAATTTATATACTGCCCCCATTAGTGAAAAAAAATCACTATTCTGGGTGATTTACAGGTAGCTAAAACAAGTACAGTGGACCCTTGTATAACAAACAGCTTGTATAACATAAAATTTGTACAACATAAAACATTCCAGAGATAGAGGAAATTTGCTTAACATAATCGTCTATGGGGAGAATATGTACAACATAAAAATGGGATCACTCAGTTTTCAATGCATTCATATGGGAATTTGTATAAAAGAAAATTTGCTTAACATAATTTCATTTGGAACGAATTAATTCCTTTATACAATGTACCACTGTAATACATATCCTTGGCTATGTAAATCCTGATACACTACCCTATTTCCTTCTGCCAATGTTAGCACATTATTTTGTAACAGTATCAGGCCATTATTTTGTAACAGTATCAGGCCATTTCAATTGTGGATACTCCACATTTTTTAAACCAAAGATATATTTTAAAGAATTTAATTTTTTTCCTGAAGTGTTTTTTCTACTGCCAGGCTCTGAAGAGCACCCAGAACCAAGCACAGTGTGTAGGCTGTCAAAGGAAATTATCCGTATAGACAATCTCTGAACAGTTCCCAAACCATGCCAGGCTCTGAGAGATCCTCAGAGCTGGCAGTGGAAAAATAGCTGGATTAATTAGAAAGCAGTACATTGCACAGAGCCCGCCTAGAACTGAGTTGGGAGAAGCAGAAGGAGCAATTTATTTGTTTTTAGCTTGAATGATTTCTGAAAAATAGAGCTGAAATTATATTAGCCTGACAGTGCTCCAGATTTTCGCATGGAATCATCTATTAGCTTTGTGCACCTGAATATTGCAAATTATTTCTTATTAATAACAACATGAACATTTTGTCTTTCATTATTTTAGATGTCAGTATGCAGTGGGGTCAGGGTAACAATGAAAGCAGCTTTTCACTTGCTCTTTAGGGGGCATTTTCTATCTGCAGGGTGCCCTTTCCACCTGTGCCTCACAGACAAGGACATGTTCAAAAAGCGATCAAACTGTGGATGCCTCAGAGTCAAAATCAGAGGAATTCTCCACAGCATACGAAACCCATTTGATGGTGGGCTCAGGCTGACAGACCATATACAGTGAAAACAGGATCAGAGGTATTTCTGCCTGAAGCAAATATATCATTGGGAAAAGAGGGAGGGAGAGTACCAGGTTTCCACTGATTTTACTGTTGGAGTGAATACTTATTTATTTAAGCTTGTTCCTACAATGCCCAAGCTTTCTTTTTATTCTAGAGAATGTCCTTGCCAAAGTGCTGAAAAAAATAACTTTAAGAACTACAGTATCTTGTTGTTGTTTGCTGCCCCAGAGGACCTTTAAACTGAAATATATTCAGGCTTTCCTGTTTCTTTGTCTCTCATAAATGTATTCTTGTCAGGGCTGCCCACATAGTGGCTCCACAGAATGAAAAATGAGGACGCAAATAAAAATAGAATCCATGGCTGGGATGTGTGTGCAAAAACCAATGAAAAAGACATTTCCAGCAGTGAATAAGGAAAAAGAAAGGGCAGGGCAGGATAAGATATTGTGTATGGCTTCTTCTGGGCCTGACGTATGCCTGTCATTATTTTGGTGCTATAACACTGCGCAAATGGAAATAATAAATGGAAATTCTCCCTAGGCTCCCCTGCAAATCTCTAATAAAAATGAAGAAATTGAAGGTAGGAGGGAGGCAAGAATTGCATGATAGCCTGTATGTAGGAGGTACAAGAGACTAGAGAAGAGGTTGTGATTGCTTTGACCTTGGCAACATTACAACACCAAGTGGAATATGAAATCATTACAACTTCACAATACCCAGTATTAACGGATATAATTGTAGCTACACTCCCACACAAGCTTACCGAATAGTAAACACAACTGACTTTATAAAGAGCTGGGTGAGAATACACTTGTGTAGAATAAAAAATACTTGAAACAATTACTGATTAAGGTCAAAGAAGAAAGAGTTAAATCAGGAGTACAGTTGAACAGTAAGAAAAAAATTAATTAAATAATGATACAAACAATCAGTAGCTTTAATGCTGATAATGAATATACAGTAGTATATAAATTGTTAAGGGTTTTAACATCATGGCTCAGTCATTGTCCAGATAGAAAATGCAACCAAGGAATCAAAAGAAGGCCAGGACTTGAAAGGGCAGTTATGATGGAAGTACAGTAGAAATGATCCTCAAGTGTGACAAGGCCAAGATAATCTGCTGGTGGCTGGCCTGGGGCTATGGAACAGGAGCCAAGTAATGAGTGCCTCCTGGGTGAGGACATGGAGGTGGTTCTCTATAAACTACTTGAGGGAATAAAAGTGGTAATATAGGAACAGGCAGTGGTGGCTGAGAAGAACAGGGAGATAGAGGCAGATGGTGGTGAAGATTTAGAATCTGGCAAGGATGCATGAGGAGATACAGTAGAGCAGCCAGAGAAAGCCCTGCTCTGGGCTGGAGTCTACAACTACATCTGTGTTGAAGACTCCTGGACCAGAATAGCAATCCAAATCCAGCTTCCCGAAGGAGAGGCTAGAGCTGGGGTATTAAGCTTATCATAAGAACATAAGAACATAAGAAGAGCCATGCTGGATCAGGCCAAAGGCCCATCTAGTCCAGCTTCCTGTATCTCACAGCGGCCCCACCAGATGCGTTTGGGAGCGCATGAGACTAGATATCTGTCTCCTGATACCACTCCCCTGCATCTGGCCCTTGAAGTACCCTGGTTTAAAGCCTAGAGATTACACATCTCCATCATGGTTTGTAACCCGTGATGGACTTTTCCTCTAGGAATCTGTCCAATCCCCTTTTGAAGGCATCCAGGCCAAATGCCATCACCACATCCTGTGGCAGGGAGTTCCATAGACTTACAACGCGCTGGGTGAAAAAATATTTTCTTTTGTCAGTTCTTACTCTCCCAGCACTCAATTTGAGTGGATGTCCCCTAGTTCTGGTATTTTGAGAGAGGGAGAAGAGCTTCCCTCTATCCACTTTACTCATACCCTGCATTATTTTGTATGTCTCAATCATATCCCCCCTCAAGCGCCTTTTTTCCAGACTAAAGAGGCCCAATATTTTTAGCCTTTCCTCATAAGGGAGGTGCCCCAGCCCAGTAATCATTTTAGTCGCTTTCTTCTGCACCTTTTCCAGTTCCACTATGTCTTTCTTGAGATGCGGTGACCAGAATTGTACACAATACTCCAGGTGGGGCCTTACTATTGTTTTGTATAACGGCATTATAATGTTGGCTGTTTTATTTTCAATCCCCTTTTTGATAATCCCTAGCATGGAATTGGCCTTCTTCACTGCTGCCACACATTGGGGAGACACCTTCATGGAGCTGTCCACCAACACAACAAGATCTCTTTCCTGATCCGTCACAGATAACTCAGAGCCCATGAGTTGATAGATGAAGTTTGGATTTTTTGCCCCAATATGCATTACTTTACATTTGGTTACATTAAAACGCATTTGCCATTTCTCAGCCCACTCACCCAGTTTGGAGAGATCCTTCTGGAGCTCTTCACAATCTTCTCTGGTTTTTACCACACGGAAAAGTTTTGTGTCATCTGCAAACTTGGCCACCTCACTGTTTATCCCTGTCTCCAGGTCATTTATGAACAGATTGAAAAGCACCGGTCCCAGGACCGAGCCCTGGGGCACACCGCTTTTCACTTCTCTCCATTGTGAAAATTTCCCATTGACACCTACTCTTTGTTTCCGGGATCTCAACCAGTTCTCAATCCATAAGAGGACCTGCCCTCTTATCCCCTGACTATGCAATTTTCTCAGCAGCCTTTGGTGAGGGACTGTGTCAAAAGCCTTTTGAAAATCCAGATAGACTATATCCACCGGTTCACCCAAATCCACGTTTCTGTTGACCTTTTCAAAAAATTCTAAAAGGTTTGTAAGACAAGATTTACCCTTACAGAAGCCATGCTGATTTTCTCTCAGCAAAGTTTGTTCTTTTATGTGTTTTAAGATTTTCTCTTGGATGAGGCCTTCCACCATCTTCCTGGGACAGATGTAAGGCTAACCGGCCTGTAGTTTCCTGGGTCCCCCTCCTTCCTTTTTAAAAATTGGTGTGACATCTGCTATCCTCCAGTCCTCCGGCACTGTGGCCGTTTTAAGAGACAAGTTACATATAACCTTTAAGAGATCTGCAATTTCATTTCTCAGTTCCCTAATAACCCTTGGGTGGATGCCATCTGGGCCCGGTGACTTGTTAATCTTCAATTTATCAATTAGTCCTAAAACCTCCTCTCTTTTAACCTGTATTTGATTTAATTCTTTAGTCCAGAGGGGCGGCTCAGGCAGCGGAATCCGCTCAAGGTCCTCTGTTGTGAAGACAGACGCAAAGAACTCGTTCAATTTCTCTGCAATGTCCAAGTCCTCCTTAACCTCCCCTTTTCCTCCCTCACCATCCAGAGGCCCAATTGGTTCTCTGGCAGGTTTTCTACTTCTAACATATTTAAAGAAGCTTTTATTATTACCCTTTATATTGCTAGCCATGCGTTCCTCAAAGTCTTTCTTTGCCTCCCTTATCATCTTTTTACATTTCTTTTGCCAGAGTTTGTGTTCCTTTTTATTTTCCTCGTTTGGGGAGGATTTCCATTTACAGAAGGACCTCTCCTTGTGCTTTAGAGCCTCTCTAACTCCACTCGTTAACCATGCCGGTGTCCTCTTGGACTTAAATGAGCTCTTCTTTCTTTGTGGTATGCACTTGTGCTGGGCCTCTATTATTGTTGTTTTAAACAGGCTCCATGCACTCTGAAGAGATTGGATTCTTCTAACCCTCCCCTTCAGTTTCTAACTAGTTTCCTCATCTGAGGGAAGTTTGCCCTTCAAAAATCAAGGGTTTTTATGTCTGATTTGGTTGACACTCTTCCTCCGACATGCATGGCAAAGGTAATTGCAGCATGGTCACTGTTCCCCAGAGGCTCAGTGACATTCACATCCCTGACGAGGTCCTGAGTATCACACAATATTAGATCTAGAGTTGCCTGTTCTCGGGTGGGCTCCATGACAAGTTGCTCTAAGGCACAGTCATTCAGCAAGTCGAGAAACCCAGTTTCTCTTTCTTGCCCAGAGCTCACATTGGCCCAGTCAATGTGGGGATAATTAAAGTCCCCCATGATTACTATCCTATCCCTCTTAGCCACCTCCATGATTTCTCTCCTCATTTCAAGGTCCCCCTCAAGTTTTTGATCTGGTGGACGATAGAATACTCCAACTATCGCATCACTCTTTGGACCTGGTAGTTTAACCCACAGTGATTCTATGGTGGAGTCAGACCCTCTGTCAATCTCCATTCTGCTGGATTTTACGCCTTCTTTTACATAGATGGCCACTCCTCCTCCAACCCGCCCCTCTCTATCCCTTCTATAGAGTTTATAGCCTGGGATTGCTGTGTCCCACTGGTTCTCCACATTCCACCAGGTTTCTGTTATGGCTATTATATCAATGTTATCCCTAGCTGCCAGATGTTCAAGTTCTCCCATCTTTGCTCGGAGGCTTCGAGCATTGGCGTAGAAGCACTTGTACAGTGGGTCCCGCAACAGCTGCTGCCTTGTTCTTCTCCCCCCACAGCTTTTATTTTCAGTAGACGAACTGTCACATTCCGCTATTCTGCCAGTGTTAATACTTGCTATGTCATCTCTATGTGAGTCTCTACCCTCTCCAACCTCATTCCCCGAGGATGAGTTGTTCCGAACCGGATGCCACACAGCTCCTGTCGGCTTTCCCCCAGTTATCAGTTTAAAAGCTGCTCTGCTGCCTTTTTGAGGTTGAGTGCCAGCAATCTGGTCCCATCATGATTCAAGTGCAACCCATCCCTCCTGAACAGGTTTGGCTTGTCCCAAAATGTTCTCCAGTTCCTGACAAATCTAAAGCCCTCCTCTCGACACCATCGCCTCATCCACGCATTGAGGCTTCTGAGTTCTGCCTGCCTGGCGGGACCTGCACGAGGAACAGGTAGCACTTCTGAAAATGCTACCTTGGAAGCCCGGGACTTCAATCTTCTACCTAGCAACCTGAATTTGGCTTCCAAGACTGACCGCTTGGCCTTCCCGACATCATTGGTACCGACATGAACCATGACCACTGGCTCCTTCCCAGTTCTCTCTAACAAGCTATCTATATTTCTGGTGATGTCTGCAACCTTTGCACCCGGCAGGCAAGTGACCATCCGGTTATCATGCTCCTCACAAATCCATCCCTCCGTATTTCTAATGATAGAATCCCCTAGCACAATGAGCTTCTCTCCTGCAGCCTGCTCATCAACATGTACCTGATCTTGTATCTCATCAATAGTGATGAGGGAGAGATCCTCCGGTGGAACCACTTCTTCCTCTATGTGTGCCTCATGAGGTGTGCTGAGGGAAAGAGCTTCAAATTGATTGTGCAAGATGAGACTCTCTGAGCGATGCCTTGGCCTTCTACTCCTTTGAGTCACATTCCTCCACCCATCCACCTCCTGAGTTGGGGGAGTGACTTCCTCCTCTGAAGTGTGCCCTGTCTCTTCTTGGACCTGGATAGTCTCTTCCGCTCTGTCCAGGAACTGCTCAAGCTCCTTAATATGTTGCTGGTCCACTATGTGAGCCTCTAGCTGCTGGACCTTCTCTTCCAATAGCGCTACCAGCTTGCATTTGCAGCAGATGTAGTTCTGCACACACTCTGTCAAGATAACAAACATGGCACAAGTACTGCAGGTAACTACAGCTGCTCCCTCCAACTCCATTTTAACGATTACAATAAAATGTATTCAAGGTCTCAAAAATGTAAACTTTTATTGTTTAGTCAAAATCTAACAGTGTAGGGGCCGCTAAAGCACCTCTACTCCAACTGCAAGCACGTCAGGAAGTGTAGGACCTCCTGAGGAGTTGCTTGGCTTGGGAACTCAATTAAACCCAGAATTTTTTTTTTTTAAGTTTGCACGCGCCGTAAGGCGCGTGCTGCTGGTAGCAGCTATTTAAAGCTAAAACTCCGCCCCTTGCTCCTGCAAAAAGAAGAAGTTAGCTCTGCCCTTTGGCCATGTGCTCCTCTGACCAGCTCCTTCCTCTCTGCTGCTCTGCCAGAAAAGGACTGAGGGACTGCTGGTAGCAGCTATTTAAAGCTAAAACTCCGCCCCTTGCTCCTGCAAAAAGAAGAAGTTAGCTCTGCCCTTTGGCCGTGTGCTCCTCTGACCAGCTCCTTCCTCTCTGCTGCTCTGCCAGAAAAAGAAGAAGTTAGCTCTGCCCTTTGGCCGTGTGCTCCTCTGACCAGCTCCTTCCTCTCTGCTGCTCTGCCAGAAAAGGACTGAGGGACTGCTGGTAGCAGCTATTTAAAGCTAAAACTCCGCCCCTTGCTCCTGCAAAAAGAAGAAGTTAGCTCTGCCCTTTGGCCATGTGCTCCTCTGACCAGCTCCTTCCTCTCTGCTGCTCTGCCAGAAAAGGACTGAGGACTGCTGGTAGCAGCTATTTAAAGCTAAAACTCCGCCCCTTGCTCCTGCAAAAGAAGAAGTTAGCTCTGCCCTTTGGCCATGTGCTCCTCTGACCAGCTCCTTCCTCTCTGCTGCTCTGCCAGAAAAGGACTGAGGGACTGCTGGTAGCAGCTATTTAAAGCTAAAACTCCGCCCCTTGCTCCTGCAAAAAGAAGAAGTTAGCTCTGCCCTTTGGCCGTGTGCTCCTCTGACCAGCTCCTTCCTCTCTGCTGCTCTGCCAGAAAAGAAGAAGTTAGCTCTGCCCTTTGGCCGTGTGCTCCTCTGACCAGCTCCTTCCTCTCTGCTGCTCTGCCAGAAAAGGACTGAGGACTGCTGGTAGCAGCTATTTAAAGCTAAAACTCCGCCCCTTGCTCCTGCAAAAAGAAGAAGTTAGCTCTGCCCTTTGGCCGTGTGCTCCTCTGACCAGCTCCTTCCTCTCTGCTGCTCTGCCAGAAAAAGAAGAAGTTAGCTCTGCCCTTTGGCCGTGTGCTCCTCTGACCAGCTCCTTCCTCTCTGCTGCTCTGCCAGAAAAGGACTGAGGGACTGCTGGTAGCAGCTATTTAAAGCTAAAACTCCGCCCCTTGCTCCTGCAAAAAGAAGAAGTTAGCTCTGCCCTTTGTTCTGTGCTCCTCTGACCAGCTCCTTCCTCTCTGCTGCTCTGCCAGAAAAGGACTGAGGGACTGCTGGTAGCAGCTATTTAAAGCTAGGCCAGCCGTGGCCTGATGTCCCTCACTGTTGGAGGCAGCAGCCACCAAACAACCACTTGTTCCCTACACCAACACATAGATGAGGCACTGCAGGCACTAGCACCAGAAGGCGTGCCAGTGGCACCTTCAGGAGAACTTGGGGAGACCTCCTGTGTAATAGCCATGTGATGATACAAGCCATCCCTGAGGGGGTGAGACCTCTAGACTTAGGACTGGACATACTCCAGTGGGTTTAATTGAAACTTGAAGGTTTCTTGTGACTGTGACTGACTGAGCGAGCCTATTGGTGGACTAGAGGACAGCCAGGTACATTCCATTGGTATAACTTGTATTTCTACAATAAAACCCACTTTGCACCATTTCTTGAGCCAGGAGCCTGTGAAAATCATGACTGAGGGGACTTCCCCCACTGGCCCATTCATGCACAACTGAAGTTTGTGGGACTCAACTTAATTACTAAATTAACTGCTAATAACGTCAGTCTTTCATTTCTCTCTTCGTAGTATGAATAAGTTCAGATCCAGTCCTGTTTCTGTTTTAATGCATTTTCTTGATAACCAAGTGTAATTTCCAAAAATAAGCTTTAATTTTCTGATGAAGTAATAAGAGGCATAATTCATGGAGAGGGGAAATTCTCTTCTTTTAAGATGAAAGCAAATTCTTCCGTTATTGCTGAAATATTGACCCTGCATTAATATAATATCTAAAGCAGTCTTGTCATCAGCTTCCATAATGTAAATTAGCTAATAAAGCAAAAAAGTAAAGCTGGTCAAAATTCATTCTGTCCTCAAGGAATGGATGTCTTGAAGATAATTTAATGTACATTTTAGTCAAGCAGGAAATAATAAAATTTGAAACAGGCAGTAAAGGACTTTTCATCCTATCTTTGTTTATATCCAGGTGCTATTGTGTAAAACTGCATAATCCCTAATAACAACAAAGAGTTTTGTGGCATTTTCATAGAATGATAGAAAATGGAGTTGGTTGGGACCTATAAGGCCATCTAGTCCAATCTTCTTCTCAATGCAGAGATTCAGTTTTAAAGGCTGACAATTTTTATTTGCCAGGAGCTTTTATCTGATAAACTAGGCTGCAGTTAGTGACAGTTTGTGTCAAGCAGAACTTGTAGATGTTAAATGTTTTTTGCAGGAGCAGAGTGCCATGGCTACTGCCCTTTCAAAATCATTTGTCATGTTGATAGACTCTTAAAGGACAGGGAAGACAACAATAGTCAAAATCTTGCTGACATTTGTGTGAGATATGTGCAACTTGTTGCAGCTAATTGCAGCTAACTGAAGAAGTGCTTGGGCACAGCAAAAACCCATGCCTTGTCATGTGCCCAATTGTATAACTGAGGCCCTGGTCATACAATGAGAATGTTTTATAGATCTTCTGATATTTTCTTACCTCTATTGAATGGGTTTCAGGTCTTGTGTGTGTGTGTGAGAGAGAGGTATGAATGTCCCAAGCAATTTTAGCACCAGTTTATTTTCTCTTATTTTGATCAATATGCACCATGGTGCTGGTTCATTTTCTCTCTATCCCCGAGGGTCCATTTAGTCCCTTAGTTAAAAAAAAATAAGATTATTTACCATGTGGTTTGAGGATTTCCCTCTGCTGTGCTGACTCATTATGCAGAAATGCAAAAATGTGTGTGCTATGGTGCCCCTTGTGGCACCAAGCGGCTCCCTGGGGCACACTAAACCAGCAAGGACAAACACAGAAATCCCCCCTCCCCACAAAAGCTGGCTCCTTCATGCTTCTTTGTTTTCTCTTTCACCCGTGCCCCTCACCACTTCCTCTACTCCATTGCTGCTGCTGCTCAGGGGAACCACGAGTCAAAGTTTGGGCACCACTGTACTTGCACATAGCAATGATTCAATGTATATTTATTATGGAATATTTAAATAATATTCCTGACAGTTTTAGCAACATATCAATGTACCTGCTAGGATACAGGGGAAAATAATAATATGCAAGCTGCAGTAATGGTGGCAACCTTATATCTTTCAGTTCATAAAAAGTGGGTTGGATCATGCACACATGCAAAAACAGTAAGGAATGCATTGGTAGAACAGATGTACAAATAAACACAGTGCTCATGGCAATGGGGAAATGTTATGAAGTCACCTCCTGGCAAAGAAATTGTCAGTCTCTTGACTCTGTAGAGTGATCAGGAAAAAAAAAAACCAACTTGGCATAACTGGCATAACTATGTTTATGCTATATAAAAAAGCCCAGTAGGCCACTTATAAAAAAGTTTTTAGTTTAAAATAACAGCTGCTTTTTTCCAAATACAAGCAAAAAGCATTGTATCTAAACTATTACAATCACGTATAAAGCATTACAATCATTTACTAATACGAACCATAACAGCAACTAGTATATAGAATAGAGCAACATGAATTACGTACTATAAAAAGTTACACAGAGATATCTCAAAAGGTAAACACCATTCCTACTTCTAAACTCGCTGCTGACTGAACATTACTAAGAGCTTTAGTAATTATATAACAAGGCTAGCCAGCTGATAACAATAGTCAAGTAAATATTTCTAAGGCTAATTACTCGAAAGTCAAGGACTGTAAGAGAATATAACATTACATCAACGGTAGAAAATCTATTTCTTAATTAAGGCCCATTGGAGCTAATGAATTAAGCCTAACTATCCAATCTATTTCTTTATTTAAAAAGGGATTTCTCTTTATTTTTAGGAACAGTTTATAATAGCCAAATTTTAGGACCTAAAATTGGGTGAGCAGAACACAGACCCATTGATCTTCACGCAGCCCGGGAGGGCTTGCAAGGGAAGTGGTGGTGGTGATGATCTGCCACCGCCTCTTGCCTTCCACACTGCTTGGGCTGGGTAAACATGCATACTTCCCCGGAGATTCCTGGGATGGATGTATCTTCCCACAGTCCGGGCGCCTTGGAAGGGAAACACTTACCTCTGGGTAAATGCCCGGAGGTAAGCGCTTCACTTCTGAGGTACCCGGGCTTTCCCCTTAATCAAGGGCAACCAAAGGCTGCTCTCTTTAAACTCCTCCAGAGCTGATTTTGACAATCCTAGCCTAACCCTAACCCTAGCCCCAGGAGATTCCTGGGACGAATTCATCTTCCCTTCAGCCTGGGCACCTTGGAAGGGAAACACTTAACTCCGGGTTAATGCCCGGAGATAAGCGCTTCCCTTCCAAGGTACCCGGGCTTTTCCCTTAATTAAGGGCAACCAAAGGCTGCTCTCTGTAAACCCCTCCAGAGCTGATTTTGACAACCCTAACCTAACCCTAACCCTAACCCTAACCCTAGCCCTAGGAGATCCCTGGGACGGATGCATCTTCCCACAGCCCGGGTGTCTTGGAAGGGAAGTGCTTACCTTACCCCGAAGGTAAGTGCTTCTCTTACAAGGCAGCTGGACTTTTCCCTTAATCCCCCCCCCCCCAGCTGAATTTGACAGGTCGGACCTGGCAAAGTCAGCTCTCTGGCGGGAAAGCGGAAAGCAGCCAAAGTCTGTCCTCTAGGATCTGAATATTCCTCACTAAGAACAACCAGAAAAAGACAATTGCCCTCGTGTTCAGTGTGTGGGCTCTCATAGGTATCTGGTTGACCAGTGGGGCTCGTGGTCCCTTCCTGAAGGTTTGTTGTTGTTGTTCCTTCCCATTGTAGTTGAAAGCTAACAGTTAACATTTTGCTGATCACAATTGGGGGATGCCTGCAAAACTGTCTTGCTGTTCCAACAATAATATCTCAAGGAGTATAAATGTGTATAGCTTACTCGCTGTACTTATATACCTTCCCAAGGCTTTGCCTTCTGTAGTTTTCTTAGAACTAAAAAGACCAACTGTTCTGCAAAAGTATCTTATACTCAACAATCCTGAACTAATGTGAATGACTTTTAAATGGAGAGATGTGTCACATGTGTATCATAAAAGGGATTTAAATTAAGATGCAGACACACCAGCTGCACTTTAAATACATTTTGTTAAGAGAGCTTTCATTTCCAGCAATATGCAACACCTGTGATGGGCTATAAGAGACCTCCCAGCACTATTCCTGTAAAATGTGTAAATGGTTTATTGCTATCCCCGTCACAATGTCTCATCATTATGAATTGTGGCAGGTATTTCCCCACCCCCTCCATAATCCCTTCACATAATGCAGGCATCGAATGGAACAAATGCAAAAAGTAGAATGAAGGGTTTGGTAAAATATGCTACACAATATTTAGCTTCTAAAGTACCTTTTTGTTCAGTGGCAATTGGTGTACTTGCTCACAGAGCTTCTGGAAGCGAACAGTCTGTGCAGTCAGGTTCTGGAAGTAGTGGAGAAGGTTCCTCAGCCTCTTTATGAGTCTGCGTCCAGAACAGCTGCTTAATGCCTGGCACACCCCTGACATTTATTTCAGAACTTATCTCTCTTTTTAAAGGCTTCCTCTGATTACAGGCAGGATAGGAACCCAACAGGCCAGGGTGGTGGTAAAGAGAAAGCATGAAGACAGTGTGCGAGAAGAGTAGCCCAGTTGGTACAGCCCACCCACCCCTAGAGGACATCTTCATAGATCCCACTGGCAGAGCCCTCCTTCTCAGTGTTTTGGCCTATGGCAGTCTGGCAACAGCTCCATTGACAGCAATGGCGAGGCAGCTGGATTCTCACTGCCAGAGCCAGGAACAGAGCAGAAAAGACACACCGAAAAAGAAACTACTTTGGGGAAAGATGAAAGGAGAATATATTTCTGTGGTGTTCTCCCTTTGTGCATGTTCGTGCCTTTGTGTTTCACATTATCAGGTCCTTCATGCTGTCTTTAAATCGTGCCCTTTTGACCCCTCTGGGAGTTTGCCATACTGCTTGCTAGGAAGTGCACTGATTAATATTGAGATTAGACTGCAACTAAAGCTGAGTCATTCAGTCTAGTACATAGTAACACATGTGAGTGGAAGGATGGTTTACTTTATTTTTCTCGGATAACAAATCGTCTTTGACAGATATATATGTAGTCCTTTTGATTTAGCCATGACTATGGTTGGAAGGCTTATGGGATAGCTGGAGGTATTTTAATTACAAATATGCAAGATACTTCAACTAAGCTGAAATGTAATTTTAAAATTAACTATAGTGTACTTTTGATATAAATTAACTATAGTGTACTTTTGATTAACTATAGTGTACCTTTGTAAATCTCTGCCTTAAAGGGAACCATGTGGGATAAATTTGGCAGAGCAGTACTGAGTTGCATATGCCTTTGAAAATAGCATAGAGTATGTAGCTCATTATTAAGATGAACATCTTAAAATTATTAAAAATTGAGAAATGTTTCTAATTCACTACTCAGAAAAAGGAACATGGAAGTGATAATGATTTTTTGGGTACAATATTCTCTAAATTTAAAATGACATTAATCTTCAAAGGATTTTTAAAAATGCAATTCCTATCCATTTTGACAGTGGTTAAAGTAGCACAAAGATAAGCTAAGACTGAAAGGAGATTTTTTAAAGGCAGCATACTTGGTACACTGTACAACAAAACTGTACAGAAAAGGATTGAATGAATGGCAGAAGCGTCACATCTTTTAATGGTCTCAGCCCGAAAAAGGGAAGATTGCAGAAAGTCAATGGAAGGGCAGGCTACTCAAGTGACTAGTCCATATATTTCGGAGAGCCCTTTGCCCTACCAGCTTTGGCTGTAAAATTCTTCTTGTGAGAAGTAAATCACAAGAAGTAAATCAGATGCCTTGAAAAAAAGGTTTTCTCTGGTCAACGTTATTTCTTTCTGGGGTTATGTTGATCATACTTTGCCCTTCCAGTTCCTTAGAAACTGCAAATAATTGCTCCTGCCACCCTAAATCCTCTCTGCTGTTGATGCATGTCTATCTCAGGTCTTGTGCAAAGCCCCTCTGAACAGCCAGGCAACAACTTTCAAGGGCTTTAACTGGCTTTTCTTTGCTCTTCTAGCTGTGACTGGGTCATTTTTTTGTTTCCCTGTTTATTTCACAGTTTATTTTCCAACCTATAATCTCTGAGCATAATAAACTGCATAAGCTGCTTTGTGCTGCCTATACTAGAACACTCAGCGATGTCTCAACTGGCACACATTCATTCTCTGCTGAAAGTGTGAAAAGGGGACAAAATTGTGACGATTGCCCTTTGAAATCCCACTTGTCTCGGGATACATTTGCACATATGTACATTTGTTAAGGTGCAGCCTTCAGTGTGCTCCACACCAAAGACACTCAGCCTCACAGTTAGCAAATGTGTCTGAATTTGCTCCAGAAGGAGGAAGCAAATAATATTTTTTCAGCAAGAGAGCCATACAGTTTTCAGAAGAGGGGGGAGACATGGCAGATTCATGTCCAAAAATAACTTATGTGCTTTTTGTGTAATACTGTAGTCTTGAAAATAAATGTTCGCCTTTAATGAATGCAGTTCATAAGCCATATATGTTTTTCAGCCATTCTGCAAACATCAGTGAGATTTTTATAATAGTATTCCAGAGGAAATGATTAACTTGTTTCATCTGGGCCAGATGAAATCCCCTACTTCCAAGTTTTGGTTAGATTTTTTTATTTTTTTAACACAGAGAAAGGGATAGAGAGAGAAAGAGAAATAAAATATCGCAGAATGGAATACTTATTTTCTTCTTAAAAGAGCAGGAATGTTATCAGATATTTTTTTAAAAAATTCTGTGGAACTGTGTGTGTGTGTGTGTGTGTGTGTGTGTGTGTGTGTCACACTCTATACTTCCTTAGTACAGTTGTGCCTCCTATGACAAATTTAATTCATTCCACGGATCAATTTGTTTTACGAAAAATTCATCTTAAGAGGCAGTTTCCTGTAGAACAGAATTAGTTTTCAATGCATTCAAAATCAGCTGCCTATGGAGGGCTGCGTAAAACAGCCTTCTGCTGCTGGTTGATTGAGGGGGTTTACCCTCCACCCAGCAAAGTGGGGAAGCTTTTCTCCTTTGTTGGATTGGGGCAGAGGAAAAGCTTCCCCTCTTTGGCTGACAGCCCCAACCCAGGGGGGAGCGGAAGAGGGGTGACTCACCCACTCATTCCCCTTCCTGTCTCAGGGCAGCTACCCCTCCTTCGGCCAGGTCTCTGCACCGAGCCATTTTGGCATAGAGACCCGGGTGAAGGAGGCATGGCAGTGGCTGCAGAATAAACTGGGGCTATGATCAAGACCACAAGCCACCGCCACCCCACTTCGCCCAGCTCTGTGCACAGAGCCACTTAAAGGTCTCCATGCCGAGATGTCTCTGTGCAAGGAGCCTGGCGAAGGGGTGGTGTTGGTAGCAGCTTATGGGCCCAATTGTACCCCCAGTTTATTCTGCAGCCATGGCTGCACAGTAAACTGGGGCTACTAACAAGCCTAGAAGCTACCACCAATCCCCTTCACCGGCTCTTGCACATAGCCCTTTCAGTGCACCGACAGGGCTCCATGCACAGAGCCGGTGAAGGGGAGGCAGCAGCTTCTAGGCTCGACTGTAACCCCAGCCATGGCTGCAGAGTAAACTCGGGCTATGAAAGACCCCACAAGCTGCTGCCACCCCTGCTTCGCCCAGGTCTCTGCACCGAAACAGCTCAGCACTGACACCCAGGTGAAGAAGAGGTGGCTGCAGCTTTGATCCTGTCCAGGCTTTTGAATTTTGTGCTCACATAATCCCCTCAGGTTGTGGGTGTTCCAAGTTCAAAAGCCTGCTCTGCAAGACAATTTTTTCACAAGACCTCCAGTAGTCAAAAAAAAAAAATGCCTGTTGCCGGAAATGCTGTTCGGCTTATGCAGAATTTGTCTTACAGAGCATTCATCTTGTGAGGTACCACTTATGTGCTAAACAATCACATCCTTCTCCTTTTGCTGCTATATCTTTAAAAGCCTCATCTATCTTTTCCTGTTGCGCTTTCTGCAGCTTCAGTCCAAACTGAAAAGAAAACAACGTCCAATTGTTTTATATTTATCCTAATTACCAAATTAAAAGCTTTCCAACTCGGGTGTATCTTGGGGCCAGTTTGATCTTGCTACAAGCCAATCGTTCCCCTGTGGCCAAATCTCACCACAATGGGTGGTTTAAATAATTTGATACAAAATTTATCGACAAACTGCTGCAAATAATTTAAAGGAAGTGACGTGTTTGATTTGAAAAAAAATTACATCTGGCTGCCATCAAAATTCAGGCACTTTGAACAGCCCAACACAAAATAAACCAAAGAGTAAGGACTGTTCTTAAGCCCCATACCTTGCACCAAGTCATATTGAACTCAGGTTTGAGTGCTTTCAAAAAGGCAACTATTCATGCTAAAAGACACTGAAAGTTTCGTTTTTAAAAAGAAAAGGATGTGTAGTGCAAAACTTCCTGCACCCTTTTGCTTGCAATTTGACATGTGTCAGTCTCTCTTATAAGGGGGCAGCTATGCTGGAAATTTTGTCCAATTCTGAAAAGCAGAGGAAGACTATAGGTTTTTCAATTTTCAGCCGTTTTTTGTTGGCCACAAGCCCACAGTTTCCTGGTCAATGAGGGCAATAGTAAAAAAAAGTTTTGGATTTTCAAATCAAGGTTGCTGGCCACCTGTAGCCAATCACAACCCCTACCCCTAGCTGCGTGGACCACTCACTGGGCTCTGTGCATCATCAGCTGCATATAGAGGCAGGAAGAGCACTGGGGCACTGGCAATTACATCTACCGCACTTAGGTTTTGAATCGCTTTTTGCTTAAAGTCAAATTGCCTTAAAAATCACTTACCGCATTTCCAATTGCTTTTTCCGCGGAGCCCCCCTGGCTACACCCTTTTTTGGCCACTGTGTCGGCTTTTCTTGTGACAGCCACCAGGGATGGTGTTTTTTTTTAAACCGATTTCTAGACCGCTTTTTGAAGAGATTTGGCTCAAACTGCGGACACCATGCACCATTTCTTTCTGGGTTTCCCTCTCTGTGTGCCTTATCCTGCCATCGGAAAAGCCAACAAAGAAATTCTCCTGCAGTGTAATCATTTCCGCCGACTTCTCTGGTCCTTCTACTTCCTCTTTTAGGGTACAATTTTGCTTTTTCTGGTCACTGAAGTAGGCTATCAAAATCAATGGGCCATGTTGTAACTAATCTAAAGGGAGAACCGGAAAATTAGCTCCATTACTTTGAATGGAAGAACAACGGCATGACGTTATCCTAAAAATAATTTCCAAAATTGAACCAGATAATGGTAAAATGTCATATTAACTAAAAAAAAAAGCGGTTTAGCAAAGTGTGGATGGGGAAACCAGTTCTTGAAAAAATGCCAAGTGCGGAATGCTGAATCACTTCAGGGACCATGTGACCGGGGGAGGGCAAAAGGCGATTCAAAACAAAAAGCGGTTGCTGTTTGAAGTGCGGTAATGGCCATCATGATACTGCAGGGAAAGGACTCCAATGGTGCACAGTGCCTGGTGACTGGTGAATAGCCACTGCTGACCCACAGTGCTTCGTACAAAGCACAAAGCACTGTCTTAGTTTGGAATCTCTGCACTGATACAAGTTCTGTTCTGCTGAACTTGGGTTTGAACTGAGTGTTCAGATTGTTGCATATCTCTAATATTTTACATACTGTATAAGGTTTACAATCCTAAATACAGTATCAGGACCCCGGGAGATTTTAGATTTTAGAGCCCTAATTTCATGGGGCTATTTTCTGTGTTGGTATTGTGGCACTGTAGGAAAGTCTGTTGGAGCAAATTTTCTTACTCATCAATATATGTCAGAATTATCAAACATTTATGTGGCAGGATGTAAAAAATGTCTTACAAATATATAATAAAATCCAGAATTCTCTGGCATAACAACATTGACCCTGCTGGTGACTCCTCAGCTGTGTTTGCATAAGGAAGTTTAATGCATGTCATGATCTCATGGTCTAAAGAACCAGTTCTCAGATGTTGATTATAAATGTTTTTTTAAGAGAACATTCACTTTCCATAATAATAAAGCTCATACACCCTTCAAATGTGCATGTAGTAGTTGTTGAATAATCTTGAAGAATTTAACAGCAACCCTCCATACTTTTGTACAGCATGATACTTTTTTTCTTTGAAACTTAGCCTGCATAGTTTTGATAATATGATGAAGTATTTAAATAATTTTATGCTTCTTTTCCCCCTCTTTCTAAGTCAGCTCTTTCCTTTTAACAGACAGTATTTGTGCCAATTACATCTGAAGGACAGGGACAAAAGCATTTTGAAAATAATATGCTAATAGGAAAAAATCTGAGTGAAATGTATAACTCATATGTTGTGAGGAGCAAAATGCTGTATACTTGAGAATACTTGGATTTCAGATTTTTTTAAGTGTGTGTGGAGATACTTTAGCAGCCAATTAATTTGTATCTTGTGGGTATAATTTATATTTTTATTATTTTGGTACAAACAGTACACATATTGAATAAGTATTTAACAGTGGGTTTAGGACTGCAGCCTTAGATTCTGACAATATGTATGCTTATTCAAAAGAAAGTGAATGTAAGATCATGCCTATGGTATTGCTAACATTTCCACAGTTGTCCTGTTTCATTTGCAAGCAGCCACATGTAATAGGATGGCTATTAGTTAGCTCTAATTTTATAATTTCACTGACTATAGCATTAAAAATATTGGTGGATGTCATATAAGAGTGAATAATGAATTGGATAGTTCCCTGTTCAAATATCATTTCTGTTAAGAACGTTGGTGACCAGACTTGGACAACACTCAGGCTTTGTTGGTCCACCCACATAATCTGCAATATAGGTAATAATAAAAGACCTTTACTGAACTAATGTAAAGATTACAAGACAGTAGATGTGAAACCCCCTGAAAACTGTTTTGTTCATCTAGACATTTACTAACCTATCTTTCAAGACATTGCCTTTCCAAGGCTCATTTCCCCACTCCCAAAAATTAATTTGCATTACTCTCCTAATTAAATAAGTCACAGAAAATAAGATGGAGAAATAGCACTTAACCAATAGTGGGGTAAAAAACAAATGCCTTCAAATTCTTAAACACCCATACCAACAGGATTGAGTTTTTTGCTGCTGTTATCCTACACATAACAGGCTGATAATGTTGCAAATACCTGCAAAATGACAGTAATTTCAGCTGCAATGGATTTTGAACAGTGTAAAGTTTTGTTAGAAATATGGGGGTCATTTGTTATTAATTAGTAAGACTAAGGCTACAAGTGATGAAGGAAGTAGATGGACTGCTTTACAACTGGGAAAACAAAATTGTTCCAATTGTTCTTCATATGTTCCCAAGATTCAGTACAATGCCAGTTTTTACTGTGTTCCTGTCTGTTTTATTAAACAGTCTATTTAAAGAGGCCTGTCAACACATGACGATTGGAGTGGACTGGATCAGACTCAATAAGTATGCTAGGAGGTCCAGTATGCTTAAGAAGAAAGCCCCTTCATGATATTGGGAAATTAAACACATCCTTGGCTTCATGTGAGTGCTGAGAAGGAGGGTGATCTTAAAAGTGTTTATTAATGTGTACTTTAAAGTGTATATTTTAAATACATCATCAGGAATTTGCAGGTTGGGTAGGTGTATAAGGACTGTTGGATAGCCCAGTGGTTTAGGTCTCTGGTTGCAGAACAAGAGGTTGGAAGTTCAATTCCCCACTGCACCTCCTTGAGAGGGACTTGACTCCAATGATCTGTAGGGCCTTTCCAGCTTTGCATTTCAAAAGTGGTTATAAGGTACATGTGTACTAAACCGACTTGATTTACCTTATAATATACACACCTAATACTCTTTTTAAAGTGATGCTACATATATTTGTTGTTCCAATACAGTGCCCCCCTCATCGTTTTTGGCACCAGGAACTGGCTTTGTGCCAAACAGTTTTTTCCATGGACCAGACTGAGGGATGCTTTTGTGGTTATTCAAGTGCATGACATTTACAGTGCACTTTATATCCATTATTGTTACATTGTAATATAAAATGAAATAATTAGACAACCCACCATAATGTAACTTCAGTAGGAGCCCTGAGTTTGTTTCCCCATCTGTGATGGAAGACCGTGACACGCAATTTTTTTTTGCTTATGTCCAGTCTACTCCATAATCTTATTTGGTTGCTATTATTGATGAAAAACCTGCTTCACAAAGATAGGCTGTTGCAAATGGAAGCAGGCTTTTCAGTGCTTTTGTGGCAATCTCAAGATATTTTGCCTTGACTTTATGGAGATTTGAAGTTGTCCCAAACATACCTTTTAAGTCATCGCCATTTGCAGTCTCAGGCACTTGATTCTCTTCTAGCACAAAGAAAGTCAATTCACCTGGCTGATTAAATGGCTCGCTGATCCATTTCTTCACAGTTTGGGAATCATTTGTTGTTGGGAAGTAATATTCAAACTCTTGTGAAAGCTGAGACAAGTGATCGTGCACCAGCTGGAAGAAAAAAGCCCGGGTTCAGTCTCTTTAAAAATATCTGCTAGTGTTTGAATCATGTTGGAAACCCCGATATTCACTCATTGCCCACACCATTCCAGGTTTTAATGGAGCCAGTTTATCTGCAGTGTAGAACACAGTTGTCATTCTCACCTGAAGTGACAGTTTGAGTTCATTGAGCAGGTTGAATATGTCACACAAGGAATCAAGTTTTGCAATACATGCTTTGTCACTGAAATGTGCTGCCGGTGGTGACTTTTCCCTCAGGAACATTGGCAGTTAACCAAAGCCAAACGGATGAGTTTTCTAAAAGAAATCTCTGAAGTGGCTCTCATACCTCAGAAGCTCAGGCTAGCAATCTACCTTTAGAAAGCCACTTTACTACTATATATAAGAGAAGATATGTGTGTTCTGAGTCCATCTCTTCACAGAGCTGTGTGAACAGGCATGAGTTAAGGGCATGTACAGTGTTTTAATATGGCTGTTAATTTTAATCATATCTTGCAAAATATTGTTAAGTTCAGGTGACATTTTTCAGCCAGTCAGTATTTCTCTATGGATGGCACAGTGTGTCGACTCACATTCCAAAGCTACCTCCTTGACCTGAATAGTGAAATCAGAAAGCTGACTAGACATGACAGCCACTCTGTCCGTGCATATATTGACACAAGATGACCACTTCAGTTTTTCTGAGCTGTAATCATTCAAAGACTCAGATAGCTCTGCCTCTGTGGTGTTGGTTGGCAAAAAATCTGCACATAACATAGCCTCATGCACATCTTCCTGAAAACTGTGCGGTACAAAACCAAGCATTGTTGCCTTGTTGCATTGGTAGACTTAGTCAACCTGGATCATGTACCACGTTGACTCATTATTAATCCTCTCTAACAATTGTGCCTCAGTATCCTCTGGTATTTCATCAATGCCTTTAATTATGTTGCTAGCTGAAAAATGAACATGTGCCACCTTTTGAACTGCAGCCTCTCCTAAAAATTAACAGCAAATGTCCTTAGCAGCAGTCAGGATCAAATCTTCATCAATAGTAATGGGCTTATTGGCTTTAGCAATGCAGTTAGCTACTGGGAATGAGACTCTCAGTACAGACACATTTGGTGAAGTGGTGGCCTTCAATAATTTCTCCTGTTCTTTGTGTTCAAAGATTTTTTTCTTTTGAAAAACTCCAAAAGTTTATCTTTTAATGCACAGTGCTTGTTCTCCATGCAGCGAAGCAGTTTTGAAGGTTTCATGGCTTCGTTGGATAGCTGGTTGCCACATATTATACAAAGCAAACTTGGAGAATGTACATCACCTGTTGCAATGAACCTGCAAATTTAGTAGGACTCTTGGTATTTTCTTTTAGGTGCAGCTTTCTTTTTGTTGGGTGTCTTAGGGCATTTATACACGACCCCTAAGCTCCGCCGCAAATGGCTGCATGCTCCGGACCTTAAAAATGTTTCCCCACCAGCTCCGGAGTTTGCAGACAATTAAGTGCGACCCCGCCCACCTAAGCGCGACCCAGCGCACTTTTCTTGTACCTGCTCTTTGATGGTGAAAAATATTTGATGCGGAGAGTGCCTGAGCTCTCCTCGCTTCTTTCTGTTGTTTTTCTTTTGCCTCCCGCCCCTTAAAGAGGAACCAGGAAGTAAACGGAGGTCGGAGCAACTTCCACCGGCACCAGAGGTAAGGCTTTATTCTTCTGTCCCTGTCTAAGGCTTTTTTTCCCTCCCTCCCCTCACTCAGACAGAACAAAGAAGTGCGGAGCGGGTGGGGACAGAGGAACAGCAACGAACCCTCAAGATCTCTGGTCTGAATTTAAGGGACCAGCGGATCTTAGGGGTCATGTAAAAAGGCCCTTAGAGTTTTCTGCTGTCTCATCACTGGGTCCTTCCCCTTTTTCAAAGAAGTTCCCCAGCAACATTTATTTTTTACTTATTTTGGCTAACAGGAAAGACAGAGGCCACGGGGACTAGATGATAGCAAAAGAGATCACCTACAAAGATATTCTCTTATCTCGTTATTTATTAATATTGCTGCAATTTTCTTTCAATATGTTGATAAGTTATTCCTTTGAAACATTTACCAAAACCTAGTGTCTTAATTATCATTTTCATTGCTGGCCATTCCAGAGAGTCAATAAAGGTGCAGAGGGAAACTGAAGGCAGAAAAAAAGGAATGAACTACAATGGGGTGTGGATGTATTTTCAGGTCTACACATAAATTGAGAGTTTCTGCTACCCTTCCATTAATCTTCCAAGGCTGACAAAGGAGCCCTGGGATCTGCATTTCAAGGAGGGCTGAGCAGACGTACTTTTGCTTTCCCTGAACAAGACCTACCTAGCTGCAGATGCTGTTTTTTTCCTATTGGCCATGGGGTTCATTTTTAACCAATCCTAGGCAAGGCAAGACAATTGAGATTTCTTGCACTTTTGTTGGGTTGAGGTCTTGGTGCAAAGAAGTTTGCAGCAAAGAAGTTCAATTGCTGCCTGAATGACTCTCAGAACAATTTTTCCATGCACATGATTTGAAAAAAGCAACATAATTTAAAAATCTTCCATGCACAACAAACTCTGTCATGCACAGAGTTTAAAATTGTGTTGCTTAGTTAGGACATCAACCTAAGGAAGCTGGTCCATGCTTGCCTACCCGTCTCTGGCACAGCAGCCGCTTTCCACCCTTTCCACCACACTGACACCCCCTTTCCAGCTACACACATTTTGGTGGAATGTGTCCAGCTTCTTTTATGGCCTCCCTGAACCCAGAAGTTTGTTTTCGCCTCTCCTGATTGGCTGCCATGGCCAATAGGCATGGGTGCTTAACGTAGAACTGTGCAGCCCAGTTGCTAACAGGCCACGGACTTGTACTAATACAGTACAAACTTTCAAAAAAAAAAACCCTCTCACTTCCTCAGCACCTCCACAAAGCCAAGGAAATGCTTAATTTGACAATTTTGTAAATGACTCTTTTTAACCCACTTCACAATATAGTATTATCAAATTTAAAGATGAAGGCTTGCTTTCATTTCCAGCCATCAACCACACTGGAAACAGACCAAAGCAGAGCAGTTCTGCCCATATAAAATATAGAAGCCCCAGAAAGGGAGCAGAAACGTATGAGTAGACTGCTCTGGGGGTGGGCTGGTTATCTCTACAAAGACATTGACTGATCACTCTCTTTAGGTTTATAATATCATCTGGCCACGAAGAATCTCAGTGCCTGGCAAACTACATCTTTTGCCAAGAATGTACGTTTGGTACAATGGTTTGATAAAGATGGCTTGCCATCGAAAGCTCAGCTTGCTTTTTTATTATTATTAGTGACCTATAAAGATATCACCCAGCCTAGTTTTACATTTGTTTTTTTCTGGTCACATGGCTCAACCCCCTTTTTACTTCTCTTTAGGTTTGGTTTAATCGACCAAACAGTGAGCTAAATGCCACATAGTCAGCCTCTTCGTTTATCACGGGTAGGCCCCAGAACTCCTCACCAATAGCCACTGAAATCCTTTCATTTATGAATGGGGGAAAAGCTCTCCGTGCAAAGGCATTAATTAACTGTGCATAATGTACTTTAAAAAAGCAGATAGAATGAAGCTGTTGAGGCTAAAGCCTGTCATTCTGTAGAGAGTGGTGAGCGCTTTCATCTGCTGCCCTGCTAAATGTGCCATCATCAGCTTTCCTGACAAGCAATAATGAATATGGAACAACTTCCTTTGTTCATCTATCTGACCTCTGATCCACAGACCCTCCACGTGACCTTTGCTATGTTGTTTGGTTTGCCATCTTCCATCTTGCAGAGTCAGCACAGGTTGTCAAAACTGAGTGGTCCCGTCTTCCAAAACAAATACAACCACAGTGACCACACATCATTTGAAAAGGTGACTAAAGGCAGTGCTATCTATTTTTAGGGAAAGTTGCCGAGAGAATGTGTTGTTTCATTTCTTTTAAACATCGTTTTGCTACTAAGCTACCCTGAGCAGGTTGTGCCATTAAAAGATGTACACCTATACAGCTAGAGCTCAGCTTCCTGGAATCATAACAGTAGCAGAACTCATTAGCAAAATAATTAGTGCTCATTTTTTCAACCTGTTCTCAGTGACCAGGCTTAGATTTGGAAGGCGATTTAATAACATTGAAAAAAAGGTTCCGCACACCCCACAAATCTTTCAGTGCATATTTAAAGATGTGTCTTGTGTTGTGTCAGTAATGAATCAGGTATACAGTAACACATTTATGTTAACAAACAGGAGCTACTTACAGACACAAAATGCCCCTTAACTGCTGGATTATGCCGTGTTTATTCAAGACATACGAAAGTGCTCTGTCAGAAAGATTTGCAGTCACTGAGTTACATTCCCTCATGTAATTACATAAATGATAAAATTGGTTATGATACGAAAAGCCTAGCAACAGAAATGAAAGGGCATGCTGTGTGCGCTAGTAACGCCTCTATGGAACTCATTACAATCTCTCCATAAACTGATGAAAAGCACCAAGGAGATGAGTTGAACCAGAACTTATCTCCTAATCTGTCCATCAAGTTCACCTTCATGCCACTGTTGTCACTGGCCGCCAAAGGTGATTGAAAATGCAGTTTTGCAGAGACCATGTGCTCATGTAAAGAAAGCCATTAGTACAGGCTGAATCCAGGAGAAAGTTAAGCCAGTCCTTCGGCACAGAAGTGCATATCCTTTCTGTCTGACCGTTGGAGAGCTCAGTGATTTAGGGTCTGACTGTGAAGCCAAAGGTTGGGAGTTCATTTCTCCCCGTGCTCCCATTCAGCTCTGCAAATAATATTATTTTTTAAAAATATAAATCCACCTACTAGTCTCAAATGTGTGTGTGGGGGGGGACACCACATAAAGTCAATTGCTGAATGGCGACGGTATCTTGATGAGAATCCAGCGAGTCATTAGAGCTATTTTGTTGGGCTTACTAATCAGGAACTGATTTTTAAGAATTTATGAAAAGAATTTATGGTTGTAGAAATTTCAAAGCAGCTGCTGATGTCCTGGCCGGTCTTTATCATCACAATCTCAAGCTTTTTATAATTTCTTCCTGAGAAAATAAGCCATATCTTGCAGGCACATGGCGAGAATTGGCACCAAGACCCTACAGTATGTTTTGCATTAAAGCAGCATGCAATGGATTGCTTAACCATTGATTGACATACCGTACTCACTGTATGTAGTATACAGCTCTTACTCTGAAAACCTGATTTACTGTCTCTACTTGTGGTAACAGTGCAAGGGTTCAGGTTTTTTTTTTGTCCCAGTCCAACCACCTACCTCCCCAGGTTCACCACACCTTAAAAGCAGGCTCTTCTTTAACATTCAGATTTTCAGCATTTATTTTTGTCACTACAAGGAAACTATTAACATCCACTTTAATATGCAGCAGTTTGTCTCATTCCAGCGGGGCACAAAATGGTTTATTTTCCCTTGAATAAAATGAATTGACCACAGAGTAGTTCCAAACATCCCTTTCCTCAGTCAGGCCAGGTTTATTTATTGGTCTCCATGCTGGCACTGGCAACAGAGGGTCTGGTTCTTCAGAGTACAGTATTCTCAGATCCCCAATCTGGCCATTTCACAGGCTTGGGTCTTCACATTCTCTGGGCCCTCTGTTTCCCTGGTCCATCTGGGTCATTCTCTCTCTCTCTCTCTCTCTCTCTCTCTCTCTCTCTCTCTCTCTCTCTCTCTCTCTCTCTCTTGGCTTTTTCCTCTCTGATCTTCTTGCCCCACTCTAGGGCTTCTTTCTCCCATCAACTTTGTGACTCTCTTTCTATCTTTGTGACTCTCTTTCTATCCTCGATTTCCTGGCCTCCTTCCCCCCTAACTCCCAGGTGGTTTACATCTCTCCTGGCGTTTCGCCCGTTTTGTTATTTATTGTTCATTTGATAGTTAAGATTCGTTTGTTAGTTAAGATTTGTTTATTATTTTTATTATTATTATTTTCCATTGTTTGTTCATAGTTGTTATTTGTTTGTAATTTACTTATTGTATTACTTGTAATTTGTAGGAGTGCTTATATTAATTAGGTTGAATTGGTTTTTTTTTTCTTTTTCCCTCGCCATGTTTGCAGGGACTCATATACCAACTGTGATGGGCCGTGGGCGGTACGCTTGTAGCCGGGGGGTTCGTCAGATCAGAAGAACCCGGGTCAGGCATCTTGTGCCTGTCCCGCGTTCTGACCCCTCGGCTCCCTGCCACGTGTCCGGGAGTCACTTCTCCAGCGCCTCCAGCCTTTCCTGCATTCTGTTGAATGCCAGGTCAGTCCATAATAAAATCCCCATCATATATGATACCATCCAAGATGGGCGGGCTGACCTGGCTCTCATCACCGAGACCTGGGTGGGTGCAGGGGGCTTCCCTCTCCCTGTTGTGCCCGCCCGGGTATCTGGTCCAGGGTGTGGGAAGGCTGGAGGGTCAGAAGGGAGGTGGGGTCACCATCGTCCATCGGGACTCTTTTTATGTCTGCAGGGCCTCGACTTTGGTTAGCCAGGGGTTAGAGTGCCTTCACCTGTTGGTGGGACAGCGGGACAGATTTGGCATTGTGCTGGGTTACCGTGCTCCCCGCAACCCAGCTCAATCCCTCTCGGAGCTCTCCGAGTTCATCGGGGCTGCACTATTGAAGTCCCCGCGCCTTCTGGTTGCGGGTGACTTCAATGTGCTGCGGTGAGCTCTCTGGGGCAGCTCTCGAGTTCATGGAATCCATGGCTTCCATGGGTCTGTCCCAGCATGTTGTATGCCCCACCCACAGGTCTGGCCACACCCTGGATCTGGTCTTTTCCTCCATGTCGGGGATTTCGAGTCTGGAGGTTGGGGGCATTGTCCCCCTTCCTGTGTCATGGTCAGACCACCACCTGCTTACTTTCCCTTTGGCGATTCCGGCCCCTCCTCGCGGGGACCATCGGCCTCCTGTTTTGGCCCGCCCCCGAAGACTCATGGACCCTTATCGGTTCCAGGAAGTCTTTGGGGCGCTTCCTGGAGAACTGACTGGTGCGCCGGCCGAGGTTGTGGCCAACCATTTGTTTGATACAGCTGCCCAGACCATCGACCGGATCGCCCCTAAGCGTCTTCTCCGATGTCGAGCTCGGCCCTCGCCATGGTTTACGACCGAGCTCCGAGCGATGAAGCAGGTGCGGAGAAGACTAGAGCGCAGCTGGAGAAGAACCCGGACGGTTATTAGTAAGGCTGCTGTTGTTTCCCAGACTAGGCGCTATTCCAACGCGATCAGGGAGGCCCAAAGATCTTTTGTCTCCTGAGAATTGGTGAGGCCTCGAACCCCAAGCGGAGCTCTTCCGTGTGGTTCGGGACCTCACCAATCCCAGTCTGGCTAGGCCTCCTCCTACTGAGTTCAGTAGTGAGAATTTTGCAGCCTTTTTTGTTCTAAAATAGAGGCCATCCGGGCGGCTTCGACTCCGGTTGCAGTAGCACTGCCCCGGCATCCCGGTTGCTTTCGTCGCCTCGGTTGGATGTGCCTGGGCCTGTTTCCGCTGTCGAGGCCTCCAAGGCTATGGCTCACTGCCGACCGGCGTCCACCCCTTTCGATCCCTGCCCAGCCTGGCTTATTAAATCTGCCAGCGGGACCATGGCTGAATGGGCCTCGGCTATTGCTACCGCCTCCTTCAGCGAGGGGTTTTCCCTCTCGTCTTGGTAAAGCCTATTCTTAAAAAACCTGGCCTCCCTTCGGACGATTTAACCAACTATCGTCCAATTGCCAATGTCCCGTTCATGGGCAAGGTGATCGAGAGGGTGGCGGCGGTTCGGTTGCAGTCATACCTGGAGGATCGGCAGTGCCTCGATCCTTGCCAGTCCGGGTTCAGGCCTCGTCGGGGACCGAAACAGCTTTGGTCGCCCTGCAAGACAACCTAATCCGGGCGGCCGACAGGGGTTGCTCTACCCTGTTGGTTCTCCTGGATTTGTCAGCGGCCTTTGATACCTCGACCACGGTATCCTGTTGGATCGGCTCTCCGAGGTTGGTATCGGGGGCACTGCTTGCAGCTGGCTCCGATCCTTCCTGGAGGACCGTCCACAGTACGTTCTGCATGGGGGGGAGTTGTCGGCTCCTTGGATACTCCCTTGTGGGGTTCCACAGGGGTCGTCGCTGTCCCCGATGCTGTTCAACATCTACAAAGGCCGTTGGCTGGGGTCGTTAGGAGATTTGGAGTCTGCTGTCATCAGTACGCTGATGACACGCAGCTCTATCTCTCCTTTTCCACCTCTGCAGTGGAAGCTGTGAGGATCCTTGATGAGTGCCTGGACGCGGTTCTGACTTGGACCGGGGCGAACAGGCTTAGGCTCAACCCCGAGAAGACGGAGGTTATGTTCTTTGGGAGCTCACCATCTGGGTACGGTGGCCCTCTTCCGCAGCTGGGGGGTTCCCTCCAGCCTGTGGAGAGGGTGCGGAATCTGGGCGTGGTCCTGGACCCGGCGCTAACCATGGAGGCCCAGGTGGCGTCGGTAACCAGGGCCGCTTATTTCCATCTTCGCCAGATCGCCCAGATCCGCCCGTACCTGGATGTTGACTCTCTGAGAACAGTGGTCCAAGCACTGGTGATCTCGAGACTGGACTACTGTAACGCGCTCTACATGGGGTTGCCCTTGACTCTTCTCCGGCGTCTGCAGCGGGTACAGAATGCGGCAGCCAGGCTGGTGGTTGGTGTGCGTCGTTATGACCATATCACCCCAGTCCTGGCTCGCCTGCATTGGTTGCCCGTTGCAGCCCGGATTAGATTCAAGGTCCTGGTTTTAGTTTATAAAACCCTCCATGGCTTGGGACCGGAATACCTGTCAGAGCGTATCGTCCAGCGATCCATCTCGGCCCGCCCAGTTCGGCAGGTGCGAGCGCACTCGCTCCGGGTTGCCACTCCTCGAGAGGCCCGGAAGTCGGTCACCCGGAACCGGGCCTTCTCTGTGGCAGCCCCATCCATATGGAATGCCATCCCTAGCGAAGTGCGCTCTGCAGAGTCCCTGCAGGCCTTTCGAAAATCCTTAAAGACCTTTCTATTTCGAGAGGCCTTTGGCGAATTTTAATTTAATTTTTTTTAATTTTTTTTTTTTTGCCCTTTCCGCCATCGCTATTACTATTGGTAGTAGTAGTATGACCATTGTGCCTCCAATTTTATATATCAAGACTTACGTCTTAGACATGTTGGGATGCATTTGGAGGTCTTGGGATTTTAGGATTTTAGGATCCTAGGAGGATATATGTTTTAATTTATTATACTAGTGATTTGTGCTCTGTTGTTTTGTGATATTTGTTGTTAGCCGCTTAGAGTCCTTTGTTGGAGATAAGCGGGATATAAATATAATAATAAATAAATAAATAATAATAAATAAATCTGCCTCCTCTCTTGAGACCATCACCCATTGGGTGGGCTCTGGGCTCTAGGGGGTTTGAATCCAAATCCACTCCTCCTACCGGCTTCTGATGATGAATCACCATCCTTCCCTCTACAAATCTTGACTTTCTTTCCCAACTTTTCTTTTCCACAGATCTCCCCATCTCCAGTTCCCACCTCTTTCAACTGTTTTGCCACAAACTGTATCACTGTCTCTATGCAACATGTCACCTCTGCTGTTTTCACTTCATCTGCCCTAGAGGCTCCCATAAAACTAAGGGCAGAGATGCCTTCCAATCTGCCCCAGGGTTCACAAACAGCAGAAAATGAAACAGAGGAAAAGGTTTAAACTTATTGCCTTCTCCACATTTCAGTCCCAATGGGAGACAGGTCAGGTGCATTGCAACTGCAAAGAATCTGACAGCTGTTTAGCAGAAGAACAGTCAGTGCATTGTGCTGATCCCAAATGCATCCCAGTTAAGCAGAGGTATTTTATTAACATTGGCTTCTGGAGTAGATTAATATGATCTCTAAAAGAGATACAGGGGACAATCCAGAAGGTATAAAATATTACCATAGAATAAAATATTGAGGCTTAAACCTAAATCTAGTTTCTCATGCCAACTACAATAGACTTATTTAACAAGTCAGAGTCAAAGATTGATAATTCAACTGTAAATCAAATCAATATAAATTTAACTAATAAGTCAGTCATAGTTCAAACTGGTACTGTAGTTGGATTTGAGCTTATATATTTCTGTAAATCCTAATTAAAGCATAATAGATGGCTAAACTCGATAATTTCTTTAACTCTGCACTTCCAAATCAAGCACATAGTTGTGTCGTGCAGTTCTCTAGCCTAAGAGTTAACAAGGAGGCAGAGGACAGCGGTTGGTGGCATGAACAAGATCATTCAGGAGATAAAACCCACCAATCAGTTCTGCTGTAATTAATGTCAAATTTGAAGCAGACAGTCAATGATGTGTTCAATAACTCGTGGAGAGTTCTATTTTTCAGTAATGCTTATCTTTCAAAGGAACACAGTTAATTTCTGCGGTGCTCTGTAAATTATTACAGAAATTACAAATCTGCCAGAAAATCAATACAACTAATTATAAATTAATAGATTTTTCTAAGTGTGAAGGAGTGTGCAATAATGCAGATGAGTTCTTCAAGGAACATGCAAGATTGGGACAAGGAAATTGGGACCTCCAGCTGCTTTATGTGACATCTTCACGTGTAAACACATTTCTTTTTCTTCTCCCACTGATCCAGCCTGCCACGGCAACAAAAAAACATTTCCATTAGCCTCCTACTGTTAAATCTCAGAGTAACTATAATCACAAAAACGTCCAACAGGAAAACAAACCAAAGCAGCAACAGCTGAGGTCATCATCCATCTTCATCCTCTAGAAATATATTTTTAGGTTCATCCAGGGTTGATTTTAAGTTATTTCTGCAGTTTCAAAACATATTTGTCAGAAGAAATAGAATGATAAGAATATGCAGTGATGTATTGTACAGTATTTGTTTGTATGTTCTGACTCCACTGAAGTAATAGTCATCTTCATCTTAATCCATTTTTGAACATGGACTTTTAGTTCTGAGTCAATATACTGTATAAAGAAGAAGAGGGATTTTCCTCTACTCCGAATAAAACTGCCTACAAATAAGACATTCTAAGTTTAGGAGAGTGAACTACTTGGATTTTCTTTCACTATTATCTCCATATCATTTGTAAAATATATACTGTCTTGGCTACAAACAGCTGAACAAGCTGGGATAAAAGGTAGGCAGGAGTGAGGGGGAACCTTATTTAAATTTTATTTATATCACCCATAATTTAAATTAAAATCCCCTTCCAGTTTTGATCACATGTAACATTTCATATGATGACTGCAATTTTCACCTGATGGCCAGAAAGTTTGGGGGAAAACAAATTAGTCTAGCTATTTCAGAAGTTTGTCTAGCTATTTCAAAGACTTTGCGTAGTCTGCAAGTCACATAATTCCTTTTTTCCCTTTACTGGTAGCCAATGAAAAAGAATACAAACTCAAAACTAAACAATAAAAAATGAACCATACACTACAATGCACTTATTAAATATGCTTTTATTACATCACCTTGTGCTTTATACCCGAAGCTATCCCCACCCTTTGGGACTAGGTTCCAATACTTTAATTTTTGAAATTCATGTCAACCCATGCCTGTCCAGAAATACAATGAATCTTCTTTTCACATATGCCCCCTCCCTTTAGTCAGGACATGGTCCAGAATATCATTTAACATTCCTCTCCTAATTTTTATATCACACATCAATTTTTCATGAATTGCTGTGTTCCACATTTCTCTATTATTATTCTCTGTTGATCAGATTATCACATTTCAGTTCTTTGCTGATAGTATCCTTGCCTGGCTAAAATAATTACCTTATTTCCCTCTCTCGTTACCTGTTTGCCATTCACAATGTTCAATAAAGCAGTCATGGGAGATAACTGTATCTCCATTCCTATTATATCTTTTATTACATTAAAAAATTCTCCATTCTTTCCATCTTTTGTTCACAAGACCACCACATATGCATATATGTTCCTTTCTCCTTCTTACACCTCCAACATACACCTCCAGTTCACACCTCTTTCAACTGTTCTGTCATGCCCTGCATCAGTGTAACTGTATGACAAGTCACCTCCAGTATTTTCGCTTAATTTGCTCTAGGCTAGGGCCTCCCATAACACAAGGTTCTCTCTCTTCCTCCGTGTCCTGTTCTCATTGAGTAGGGAGGTGGGATGCCTTCCAATCTGCTCCAGGACTTACAAACAGCAGAAAATAAATCAGAGGAAGAGGTTTAAACTGCAGTTCATTGCCTTCTCTTCCATGTCTCACTCCCAATGGGATACAGGCCAGGTGTATTGTAACTGCGAAGATATTGACAGATGTTGAACAAAAGAACATAGTGTACTGTGCTGATCCCAAACACAAATAGTAGCTTTGCCACATGTCTGTGAAGATTCTCAGGTGAAGTTACCCGGAAGCTGAGTCATGGCAACTGGACTTCTTTTTCTTGAGAGATTGAAACATTTTGCTACTCATCCAAGCAGCTTGATCAGACTCTAGCAAAACGTTTCCATGTCACAAGAAAAGAAGTCCAGTTTCCATGACTCAACTTCTGGATAGCCTTGCCACAGTTAGACTTAAGAAACTAAAAGAGTAATCATTATGCAGGAAATTAGCATAATGATTACTGTTTTAGAAGAGGTACTGTAGCCATCTTAGCCTGTGCAAGCATATCAGACAAAAACCAAAGAAAAAGCATATAGGTTTCTGATAACATTATGATAACTATAGCATAATGATAGCAAAATGATGCTATAGTTGCTGCACTCCTTGACATCTCCTTTCTTAGAGATTGGAATATACTGAACATTGCCACTGAACCTTTTGTTTTTGTTTTCCATATTTGTTGGCATATTCTTGTTAGGATTTTAACAGATCTATTATCTATGGCTTGAAATAGTTTTGCTCGCTTTCCATCTATACATATCTACTCAGCAGAAAACCTAACACTGTTCAGTGGGACTTATTCCCAGGTTAAGTGGATGGAAACTTTCTTTCCAGCCTACAAATATACCCCAAGAGAGTCTGAGAAGAGACACAATTATTAGAGTAGCTGATATGTATGGCCTTTTTATTATGCTACAGAGGTGCTAGCTAGTTACTATGCATGACTGCTGAAATTAATCCTTTTGAGACGAACTCTTATCTAAATAAATGCAGTAATTAAACATATTTCACATAAAATTACTGTATGTCAAGAATATCATTTCTGCATCCATGCAGTTAAAAAGAGAGGGCATGATATAGCCAAGGTTAACCTTGGCAGATTTCAGTTGAGGAGTTTATCCTTAAGAATAAAACTCCTTTGCATGTTTCTTGGAAATCCGTTCCATTGCATCCAGTGGGGCTTCCATTGGACTTTAGAATACAGTTTAACTCTCTTAAATGAAAATTACTCATAAATTTACAAATACTTTGTAGCAACTCAATTGTGCCCATTATACTGCAAAAAAAATATTGAAAACTAATCTAGTGACTTCAGTTGGGTTTTGTTGCTTTTTTGGAATGTTCATAGAATAATAGAATCATAAAAGTGTGTAGTTGGAAGGGTCCTATAAGGCCATCAAGTCCAGCTCCATGATCCATGCTCCAAATCAAAGGATATCTGCCAGGTGGTTGCCCAAATTTCACTTGGGTGCTTCCAGTGCTGGAGCACTCACCACCTCGTGAAGTAATTGGTTCCATCGCCATGCTGCTCTAAAAGATTTTTTTCCCTGATATTCATCCAAAAGCTGGGTTCTCTTAACTTAAGATTGTTACACATCCAGCACTCTGGGAAAACTGAGAACAGATCCTGCCCCTCCTCTGTGTGACAGCCCTTCAAATATTTGAAAAGTCCTATCACCCCACAGTCTTCTTTTCTCCAGGCTAACCATGCCCAGTTCTTTCAGTCCTTCCTCATAGGTCAGTGTTGGCGAACCTATGGCATGGGTGCCAAAGGTGGCACTCAGAGCCCTTTCTGTGGGCACCCGACATTACCCCTTCACAACCACCTGTATTTAAATAGGTTAAATTGCTGTATTGGCACTTTGTGAAATATTAGTGGGTTTTGAATCACAGTTTGGGCACTCGGTCTCTAAAAGGTTCGCCATCACTGTCATAGGGCTTGGTTTCCAGACCCCCAATCATCCTTGTCACCATCCTCTGGTCTTGTTCCAATTTGTCAGTGTGTGGGTGCACTCATTGTTTTGTTTCCTGAACCAAGAATTAATTGTACAGTATTACAGTAAACAGATGGCTTTCATTTTACTCTGAAGTAAGTCCAGTCTTCATCTGCATCAAGACTGATATGCACAAACACCTTCACTATCAGTTTCTAAGGGATAGCTTACTATAATCTCTTGTGTATTTTGACCACCCAGATAATGAATAACTGAATAGGGCTTGAGAAATCCTCCGTTGCTGCATATTGGAATCTTATTTTTGTTTTTTTTACTCCTATTCAGGAGAGGAGTTTGCTGAATTTCTAGATCAATGTGTGAGTAAACAAAGAAGGGATTTTAAGCTGCACAATATGCTTGATCCTCTAGTTCAGTGGTTTCCACCCTTGGATCCCTAGATGTTTTTGGATTGCATCTCTCAGAAATCCTGGGCAGCCAAACCAGTAGAGTAGAGTTCAGGGAGCGTTAGTTCAAGAACACTTGGGGACCCAAGGTTGGAAACCACTGCTCAAATTCAATCCTCAGTCCCCCTGGTCAGGCAACATTTATTAACTATCAAGTACAAGAGGCAGTGGGCATGGCTTAGTCATAGTGTGTAATTTTGGAATGTTTAATAGCAATACATTCCAATACTGTATATATTCAGACAAAATACAAAAACATAATTCTAGTTTGTTGGCTGAAGAAATATCGTGATCTGATGTGGGTGAATATGGCTTACGTCTGCTGAGAACTTAGACTTTTAGAAATCTGCCTTGTAGATTCAAATGCACACTGAAGTGAGGCACAGAAAGAAATTAAAAATGCTAACTCTCTGAGGTGCTCATGGTCTCCCTAAATCAATAAGTGATTACAGCCATTCCTCCCCAGTTAATGTGGTGAATCCATAAATAAGGAATTAAGAGTCATTAGAAAGAACTCTGACGGGAGCTTTGATCAAGGAGTTAGCAAGGAAAAGGTTGTCATGGCATCTGTCTTTTCTCACAACCTCTCCAACCTTTGCATTCCCCTCCCCCCCAGTCTTGGGTTGGAGCATTTCATTGTACAAAAGGTGCTATAGGTGTGCATGCTTCATGTCTTCCTCCCAATTTTGCTGCAACAGGGATAAAGTAGGTTGGAGGGGAGATGTTTCAGAGAAGGAGGTAGACAATGGAAAGGGATGGTGGGAAGAAGGAAGGAAAATAGAAAAGAGTTGAATATTGCACAGTTTCCCCTCCTTTTTCTCCAATTTCCTGGGCTCACTTAGGCTAAAGAAAGTAGAGACAGTATCAGGGAGGGAGGAAAGTGAATGTTTTGGCTATATGGATGGCTGCCACACAAATGCATGATCTGATATATTAGTCTACTCTGACTATGCGTGCATTCTATGTCCCTGTTGGGCTTACACGTAAGGAAGGGGACCAGTGGATTAGGATGACTGTGAATACTTCCCTCATTTGCATCCAAACTGGCTTTCACATTTGCACTGCAGACATCTTCCATGTGCAGAGGGAAGGTCTCTTTTCAGTTTGGAATCCTAGAAAAGTTGGGTAGTGAGTTGCATGAGAGCCTCCGTGGAGCTAAGGGGATTCTCTGCTGCAGGGGAGCAGCTCTCTAAGAGGGTGTGATCTAGAGCAGCCATTCTCATTAGGGCCCTATGCCTGCCTCCCAAGGACAGCTGGTTGACTCAAAGAGGGCCACAGACTGGGGGAAATTCTTCAAATGCTACCTTATAAGGTTCATGACGTAGCTTATATAATTCTGAATCAGTCTGCATTTTCTTTCATATTGTGCTTATGGCTATGGCCAAAAAAGTTAGGAAATGATCTGGACCATCGCTTGCCCATACACATGCACTCCCGCATGTATAAAACCAAGAACCACTTTGAATGTCTTTAATTTTCAGCTCTTCCTCCCTTCAAAGTAAATGCCTAGTCCTTATAGTCCCACCGACACCCAAAAAACCCTCAGTGAGAATACCACAGAAGCCAGAAGAGGCTTTCCCACCTGTAGGGGAAGAGGCGGCGAGTGCTCCAACACTGGAGGCGTTCAAGATACATTTAAGACAACCACCCAGCAGATATCCTTTGATTTGTATTCCTGCCTTGAGCAAGGGGTTGGTCTCAATGGCCTTGTAGGTCACCTCCAGCTTCTTGATTCTGTGATTCTTATCCCCCCGCTTAAACCATTTGACTCACACCACAGTACAACTCATCACAGGTAGTTTAACTTCTCCTTCCTTTCTAGATACCACATTTATCACTACCACTTTAGGACTAAAATGCTTTGAAAAATTGATCACCCAGCATGCATGTCCAAACTTCAGCCCTCCTGATGTTTTGGACCACAACTCACAGAATTCCAAGCCTGTATTTCCAATGGCAAAGGACTGTGGGAGTTGTGGTCCAAAATACCTGGAGGGCCGAAGTTTGGACATGCTGATTCCTAAGTGCAAAAGATGGGCTGTTTATGTCCATCACCCACCCCAAAATGGAAATGCTAGTTGATTCTCTTTCTGTTTCATGTTGTTTTACAACATGATATAAAGAGCATGCAAAAAGAAAAGAAATATCCAACATGCACACTCTGTCATGGCTCACTTCACATGGAGAAGATATAGATGGGAGAAATCCTCATTCTCACTTTTCTGTGTAATCTCCATCCATGAGAGGAAACCCTGGTTTTATAGCTTTTCTAATTACATGATGAGCCTCCACAAGTAGCAAAGCTTTGTTGTTCAGACTGCTATAGTATTCGGATTCTCCAAACAGAGCTTTACAAGTGTGTACTTCACCCAATATATGCCCATGTCCAGTTAAGTATTTTATAATTGTCATAATTATGATTAACAGTATTGATCAGATTCATGGAGCTGTGAAAGAGGGTATGAGTATAATTATGCGCTGCTGGAACCAAGAAGTAAAATAATGGAGTAAAAATGGCAATTAAGAAATATTCTATACATGTAGCAGCATAAAATCAGAGAACTACTCATTTGAATCTGCCATTTAACTTTACATTGAGCTATGTCTTGATTTTTTAAAAAAACAAGAAAAATAGAGGGGATCGTTTTTTGCTTTATTTTATTATTCTGGAGCATACTGAGGTACTCAGTATGAATTTAATTAGACAACATTGTATTCTGACATCTTCAGCTATAATGGATATTTCATAATTATAGTGGCTTGTTAAAAATTATTCAGTTAATTTATCAGTCAGTGGTCTGAACCTCTTGAACTGCTCCAGGGCAGTGGAGCACAAGGTTACAAGATAAAATCATCTTCCATCATGTCCAATAATTTTACAGTTTAAACATAACTCCACACAAGGTTTGATGAGTGAAATTTTAAAAATAGCTTAGGAGCTTATGTTCCTAAGTACAGTGATTTAAAACCAAGTATTTTAGTTCTGGGTAATATGTTGGCTTGACTGAAGGATAATTCTGAAGGCTTCAGAACATATTGAACACCAGACTTTCTTCACTTTTTAAAATCATGACACTTCTTTGACCCCGTGCATGTGTAGTTGGTAGTATTTTCCAACTTTTCTTTGCTTCCTTGTCATGTCTTGGTTGTTACTATTAATACAGAAAATCATGAATTATGTTTTGATTTTTTAAAGTGTGTTATTTTTAAATGAATCATTTTAGGGCTTTTTAGCTTTGATATCAAAGAATTAAAGGATTTTTGAACCTGTTCTGCCTACTTCTGGGGATGTTAGAGCTTTTAACAAAGTGATGAAGTGGGAGGGACATTACTTCATCTCCCCACTCTTTTAAAATATGTTTTTAACTCTGGATATATAGCTTAAATATTAAAAAAAGAAATTTAAATGTGGGGGTCCTGCAACCCATGGCATATACTAGATAAATTTGGAACAACAGCCAGTTTTCAAAATAAATCTATAATTTATTTGTGGTGAACAAAGTATAGTAATTTGATTCCACTGAAGAAAGCAATGGATTGAACTGTAATCCACAAAACCCTATGCCATAATAACTGTGTCAGTCATAATAACTCTGCCAAACATCTGGGATCAGATATTTCAAGGGTAGGTATTTTTCAGCGATGTCTATAGAATAAACTAACCCCACATTGGGGTTTGCAAAATTCTGGAGGATGTCCTCTTGGCCTCTTTTGCAATGGCAACTGGAAAAAGCAAAGATTGTGAAGAATGGGTGATACAGGCTGACCTGTTCTTGGGGAAAGAGGATTTAACAAATAACAGGTCTCAAACCATTAAGACTAGCATTAACACCTTGAACCTGGCCCAGAAATCAACAGAGAGTGAAGGCAGATGAACCAAGACTAGAGAGATGTGAGCAAATGTGTCTACCCCTGACACCACTCTGGCTGCCACATACTGCAGTCTCTGGGTCAGCCTCAAAAGTGGCCCCACATAGAGAGCATTACAGTAGTCAATCTTGGAAACCATTTTGGTATAATTTTTTACAGTTGAATGATTTGTCGAAGTTGGTCAGGAAAATAAGGAAATGCTTCGCAGTTTCTTCTTAAGGAAATCTGTTTTAAAACTGTTTTTAAAGGATTTTCTATACTGTTGGGATGGCAGTATGAAAAATTACACCTGTCAAGAATATTCTTATGTGAGTTAGTTTTTCAACTGACAATTAGATATGGAGTCCAGCTGTGGACTGAAGCAATCTTCATAAAGTGGTCTTGACAAGAAGGCTAATGACCAAGGACAGTGGAGCGTAGCTCAGAAGCATGGATGAGAGAAGCACTGTGACATGTGATGTGAAAGTAACAAAGTGATTAGAAAGAGATGTTATATATACCATATGTATTGCAATATGTTCTTGCTGTTTAGCCAGGGCTGTTTAGCCAGTTTGCTGTAATCCTGATGTATTGGCTGTGAGTAAGAAGAGTAGCTGGATTATTTGTGCTACTGGATGTAAGTCTCTGGAAACTAATGGAACCTGTATATATTTTGTAAATAGACTGCAATAGAAAACCAGCAACGGAATCTGTCATATTTTTGCCTCTAATCCTTGACATTGCTGCAACTCTGCTTATTGAGGTAAACTCGTCATAATTCCTGACAACACCTTCTACATTTATTGAACAATTTTAAGGTTAAATGTGAAAGCCTACTGATTTTTCTGTTTAAAACAGTGATTTACATCAGGCCTGCACAATGTGTCGCAGGAGCCATCAGAACTCTCCTACTCAGGAACACCGGCGGAGTGCGTGCGCGCATGTGCATGTGTGCACTTCTGAAAGTAGACCACAGGGACATGCGGCACTTCTGAAGGTAGATTGTGGGCTGTTCAAAGTTGAACAGCCCTAATCTACATGATCACTGTTCATATACTAGATGCTTCTCAAAAGAAATTAATAATCGGATAAGAAAACACAACACAATTATTTAATAATGAAGCTAAGTAATACCTCTTATAGTCTAACTCATTGGTGTTGAACCTTCAGCACTCCATATGTTTTGGACCTCAACTCCCACAGTCCTTTGCCACTGGCAACCTAGGTTCAGAATTCTGGGAGTTGTGGTCCAAAACATATGGATGGTTGATGGTTCACCACCATTGGCCCTGAGGGATAAAAGTCGGCAGTATTATGTTTTACTGCTGCTTCATTATAATTGCCTTCTTTCACTATAATTATTTATAATGTATGGATCTGCTCAGGTGCCCTAGGAATCAGATCTATGGCATGGTACAAACTGCAGACCACAAAAACTAGCTTTCAGTTTGTACCATGCCATAGTTCTATGTGTCTGACATTGTGGTATTCAGCTAGATCATGGGAGGTTTTCATCATAATAAATTCTTTTTTATTCTAGGTCACTAACAACCACCAAGTAAGGCCTCCTGTCATTGAAAGTAGAAATAAAGATTGCAAAGTGATGCTTTCCATCACTGGTTCCTGGTCTTGTTACATTAAAAAAAGAAAAAAATAGAAAATGCTGCAGATTGAGTATCTGTTTTTAAAAACAGAAAATGCTGTTTGTAGGTAGAAAGCTGGTAGCTTACAGATAAACACGCTTTGTAAGAAATGCATATGCTTTGTCAGTAAGTTGTAGAGTTTCCTCCTGTGAGTACCGGAGAGATTGCAGCAGATCATTAAAAATACCTGAGATGTACATTTAGCATTAGAGGAGGGAAAGAAGAGCACACAAGCCATATCATCCATAGGAGACTTATGAGACAAAATATTTATTTATATAGTTGATCACAATTGTAATGACACAATTTACAGACACACAAACATACACACAGAGAGAGACCACACACAGACACACACAGACACACACACAGACACACAGACACACACACACACACACACACACACACACACACACACACACACACACACACACACACAGAAAAAAGTGTAACAATTACTGTATCAATGTTATACACCTGGGCCTAACGTATCAGAAAGCATCATGGGAAACTTGCGATGCAAACAAACGATTGACCATAATTTTGCTTGATTAGAAATATTATGAATTAGATGCTGGAAACAAGCCAAAGTTTATGAAGTCCCCATTGATGGGTGTTGCTAGCATTCAGAAAAAGAGTTGGTGGGAAGACTCATTATTATATAACTTTCTAAAGCCTTTACAATTATGTGAGTGGCAGGTATGAAATAAAGACAGATTGACTTGCTGAACATACTTTATGAGTAGAAAAGATCATCTACAGTGTGTCGTGCCCTACTTTGATCTAATAATTTCATGACTAAAAGCTCCCTGTGGAAAAGTGGCTAACTGGATCTGTTGGAAATTTCTAATCCCAATCTGGTTTGGGATTTACCTACTGTAACTCTAATCAAGGAAGATCATGTGGTGATACTTTAAAATTAATTTCCCTCTCACTTCTGAAGAATGAGGAAAAGAAACAGAATCACATACTGCAGCATAGTTCTGGATGAATGTTTTTTTAAAAAAATACATCACAAGGGTTTATTTCACCCCTGCTTTCTCCCCCCAACCCAAATAATCTAATGTATGCTTTAGAAAGTATCTGCTATATGAGCATATCTATCTTCATGTTAGGGTAAAAGTCTCTGCAGACAGACACACATTTTTCCTTAATGGATTCTTGCTGCATAAGAGTGTGCTACAGACCTAATTAGCATTCCATATGGCAATTGTAAAAATAAGGGTACCCCCAACAAAAAAAATTAAAACTTTGAAACTGGACCTTGGAACAGAACTATCTCTGATGTAAGAATGTTTAAAATGATAATTCAATAAAATTTAATAAAATATAATAAATATTCAGGCACTCATTTGAAATCTGAAATTATTGGGGTTTTCCCCCCACTTATGGCTGGGATCACACTTACAGAGCTTTAGCATCTAAATCCACTCATATTCTCACTATTCCATTGTTTGGTAGTTAAGAAAAAACTCCAAAGATGCTAAGTATCATCAGATCACTTCATATGCATGGTAACTAGAGATGGGCATGAATTAAAACATAAATTGCAAAATTCATTTAAAATCGCTAATTTGATTCATATTCGTATACATTGATACCCCCAACTAATATGAATTGATCAATTTTAGTGATTTTCTGTTTGTCGATTTGTTGAGCTAGAAAATGGCTCACAAAGCACCTAGAGACACCAACATTGCAGCGAAAATTTCCTTGCCTCTTCTCTACAATCCCTCCAAGTTTGTGGAAGATTAGGGTTCCCCAGGCCAGTTGGAAGTGCACTTTCTGTTCGAGGGCACTTTGTGGGTGTATAACTCAAGATGTCTGAAACCCAGTATTTCCCAAATTTGAAGGGATTGTAGACAAGAGTCATGAAAGGTGTCTCTAGGTACCTGTGGGGCACTTTTCTGAGTGTGTGGCTCTTTGGGGGATGCATAACTCAGACGTATGGAATCCAGACTTCACCAAACTTCAGGACTTACAGTGGACCGTCATGGGAAATGGGTGTGTCTAGGTGATCTTGAAGAATCACAAATCTAAGCAAATCATCATTTTCTGATTCATCCCCATCTCTAGTGATTACTATACTGTGGCTTCCTCTGCTGAGTCGAGTCATCTCATATTAGATATTTCTATTTTCTATTTCTCCCACCCATTTTCATAGCGATATAGTCTTATCTGGACACATATGTATTTCCATTATTTGTGCGTCATTGCAGAATAGACTCAGGTTACTTTGCTGAGGCTAAAGAGGAGGCGTGGATGTGGGGGCAGGCATAAGAAGGGGGAACCAGTGCCCCACCCCTGCCAAAGCCTCGTGAGGCCCAAGCCTAGTCTCGCCCCTCCTCCCGGGCTGGGCAATGCATCCCCGGTTCTGGACAGGCTAGCCGGAACAGCCCAATTTAGGTTACTCTCTAGTGAGTCTTCAGGCATGTCTTAATTGAGCACCCACTTTTCTGCTTTGCTGTCTTGTCTTCTGCATCTGTATGGCTCTCCTCCAATACCACATTTGAGTTGATTCTTGTCCCTCTTTTCCTTTACTTTCTTTCACACAATATGGATGGTTTTCACTAATAATGCATGGCATCCTTTTTTTCTGCAGTTAATGTGGGCATGATATTATGGAGCAGTAACAGGCCATTTCCTGGCTTTTTGAATCGTGGACACAAAAGCAGAATATTCACATTTGTAAGACAGAGGGTCTTTTTTATGAATTGAATTATAAATCTGCTCCAAAGACTCCTTTTATTCTATTCAGCTGGCATTGCAAGAATCTTATCTAAATGCAAAACAAACTTCCTCAATTAAAGAAGAAACGATGATTCAAATATATTCTGAACACATAGGCTGAACATAAAGCTTAACCGATGAATGAGATCACTTACAAAATGATGAACAATTTTGATCAGATTTTTAAAAATGCTTTTAATGCTGACTGTTCTTTATCTTAGCTTGTAATCAGACAGTAGTTGGCATTTGAAAATCAACTGTATTATGAGCACAGACACACTGGAAGCAAATGTTCAATAGCATAAAATTGTAAACACATTTCCAGTGCAAATAATTTAATTTTTAAGGACATATCCTTCAAATATTTCTCTCATGATATATTCTTTCTTCAAGAAATTCATGAGCAAGCAGAGCATTTGAAGTTTCTTGGCTGTTAGAAATGCAGCTTGCAACAATCACAATAAATAGATGGCAACATGCTATGGTCACAGTCTAGTCACCACTCACATTATTCCATGGGCAGGAGGTTCTTGCCACTGACCTCTTATCTTCTCAGTGGTTTTCCCACAAGCAGAACACAGCTCTCATGGGACAACTGTGGTGCCTGAGTGTGTGCATCTAGCTAGATCCACCCAGACCTGCTTAACAATTTTAGAGTTGTATTTGTTCCAGTTATTAAAACGAAGTTGTTTGAAATAACATGACCACGGTATATGTGACTTTGAGGATAAAAACCCCCTGAAAATTAACATTAGTGCTTCTCCTGATACACTCCTTTAATGAGAATCGAATAGAATAACCTATGTATGTGTTACCATGGGAACAACAAAATGTGATAGACATTCATTCATAGCTGTCTCTGATCTGTGAATTCCAGAAATTGTACCATGGAATTTGCCAAGACTGACATCGCATAGGGATTACTGATGTCCTGCTGTTTAAATTTTTGTATTGCTAATCTGATTATTTCCTGATTGTATTTTCGTACTTTACTGTGTCTTTAGCAACCTTGACATTATTGAAGGAGGATGATATGGAATTCCTATAATTAGCCAAGTCAAATGTTACTCCCAATGAAAATAGGCCTATTTAATGATTTGTTAGTCACTATTTATCTAAGTCCCATAGATTTTAGTAGCTCTGCAGTTGTTGTGGCTAAACTGAATTTAGGCCTGAATAGCCCTGGCTAATTAGGCCACCAGTGTGCAGAAATTAAACCCTTGTGGAAAACATGGAGAAGGCATGAATCTTATCTCATCTGCAACAAATTATGCATCTTGGAAGTTGTATACCTCTGACTCTTGATGAAGCCTTATATGTCCTAAAAATATACTTCTGTATCTCTTATTTTATACATACAAACAATGCTGCATATGATTTTAGTCAACACCTATTAGAAAGCTTTGGCCAGCAAGCTGTGACAGGAAGAGCTTTTGTTAATCACAAGGCTTTTAGACATTTTGAATATTTAATTGCCCCTATTCAGTATCACAGCTAAACACTGACAAAAGATGAAATACATAAGAGCTACTTCTACATGACTATATTCATTTATTATTTTCATTTAATAGATGCCTTACTCTAGTAAAGGCATCTCTCTTTCTCTTTCTGCACTTCCTGTGATGCTGACATTTTGTCTCTATTATTAGCTAACATTTTGTTTCACAGACATTTTGTTTACTAAATTATTATATGTTATATTTTGTGGAGGACAGGAAGCCTCAGCTGTAGTGAGGCTACAGAGGAGACTGACACGAATTATGAACTATCACTTTTATTCCGTTCCTGATAGGAAGAGTCTTTTGTCTTTGTATTTTCTATAGACACTCGAAACTATGGATTATAAAAAATATTCTTGGACTACAAATCTCACAATTCTCCATTCTGGAAGTTTTGCCTGACAGATAAGATATCTTATAGACACCTAAATATAGCTCCCCTGGAGAAAAGGCCTCAAGCAGAAGGTTTTGAGACTGAGTTTATCCTAGCTCCACCTAAATTCTTGTTCTAAAACAAATTTCCAGCTAGCATTGGGACAGGAAAAGGAAGCATGGGTAGGCGTATGCCTAGAACAGCCTCAGAACCTTCAGGTGGAGACACATTAGATATCTATCTGTGAAAATTGTGGTCTAAGAAATCCAAAAGTCCTGTTCCTACATGAAATTGTTATAATGATAGGTGTGGAGATGGTCAGCATAATGCCCCCCTTGAGCCTTACAACATAATTTTACCTTCATAATGGAGAAGACATGAATCTTATCCCATCTGCAATAATGTGCAAAAGTGTGATGTGAAGGAAGAGAGGAAGAATGACAGCCATTAAATCTTACAACACGAGCATTCATTTTAAACTAGAGATTGACATGAAATGAAAAAACAAAATGCTGTTTTCCCATTTCATTACATAATGAATTACTTCATTACATAATGAAACAGTAGGATGTGTTTTGTCAGGAAAAAAAATGAAATGCCATTTTCCTCTAGAAATGAAACGATTTGTCCTAAAAGAATCAATGGCAGGGGAGGTCAGGCTCTTCCTTGTAAGCCCATGAAATTTGGAAAGGTGTAGGGGTTAGAGGGCTGAGTTATTAAGCTCTAAAGGAGGTTCCCCTAGGAAAAAAAATCTTTCTAATTGAGTCGGAAGCCTCCCGTGGGCGAGTGATTAGCGCCGCTGTGACTTGGCTTCCAAATCCAGTTAGAAAGATTTTTTTCTGTAGGGGCACCCCTTTGGAGCTTAATAACTCAGCCCCCTGACCCCCAGACCTTTCCAAATTTCAGGAGCTTACAGGAAAGAGCTTGAGGAAGCTCCCCTGCCATTTTTGTGCCTGTAGGACCCAGGGGAGCATAGCGTTTCATTTCATTCTGTTACAAAACTACTTTAAAAAATTCATTAGTAACAAAACGAAATGAACCTACAGTAAGTACACTTAAGAAACAAAACAAAACACTCTTTTTCCATTTCGTGGCCATCTCTCCTTTAAACAGGAAGTCCTGACACCCTTGTGCTTGTAATAAACCAGATATATGCAGACACAGACGTATCAAATAATTCTTCAGATATTCCATTTCATGGGCAAAAAGTAAGGAAAATGAAGTGGAAAACCCCAAACTCCATTTGTATCCATGTTTTGCCCTGATTCTATTATGTGCTCTGCCTAAAAGGGTCTCAGGTCTGTGAGCTAATTTCAATACCTCTACTAATAAGCCCTCTGTGGACAGGTCCCTACTGATGTGGAGGTTTCAGCTGATGTGCCCTGTATGCTTATGTGCACCAGCCGGCAGGAACCAAGGAATCCACAGTGACTTGAGATTGACAGCTATTTTTAAGAGCATTGAAGCTGTTTAGAGAGAACAGTTGGACACACACACATTTATTCCTCCCACAGTCATCTTTATTCATTCAGGTTTTTCAGAATTTTAAAATGGAACAAACAGTTGTAGAATGGTTTAAGCAAGGGGCTCGACTGTACAGGGTTTGAAAAAGTTATTTTTTCATTCCACAGTTCCTAGAATCCCCAGACTGCATGCTCTGTAATTAATCTAACTTCTGTGCTATAGAACCATGCATGTCTCAGGGATAAATGGACCGTGTCCCCCACGTGAGCCTTTTATTGGCTTTTAAGATCTTTAGACAAGGCCCTTCTCTAGGCTCCATTGGCATCACAGGCACATTTGATGGGGACAGGAGACAGGTCATGGAATGCTCTCCCTTAGGAGGTTAGGTTTTCACCCTCCTTTTTATCCTCCTGAAGACAGCCAAAGACGTGCTTTTTAAAGGCAGGCTTTTAGTAACAATTACTCTCCTCTGGATGATTGTGGCATATGGTCATTTTAAGTGTGTTTTTAAAAGCTTTTCAATGTTAGACTGCCTTTTTAATTACTAATATATGTTTATTTTATTTGTTCTTCGGATCTCTACTCCAGGCATGATACCATAGTCTTTCGAGACTGAAGGATACCAATGGATTTGCTTTCTTAGTCATTTACTGTGGCTTTTCATCTTCATTTAATCATTATGAGCCACCTTGGGTCCCTGACAGGGAGAAATTAAAACAAAAAAGCTGGCCTAGAAATGAAACAAACAAGCAAAAAGTTTCAGGGAAGGTTTTGCTTTGTTCTGTTTTGTTTTTGTGTTTCCTGTATTGATGCTATTCCCACAATGATGATGATGATGATGATGATGATTATTATGATGATGATGATGATGATGATGATGATGCAAAATTCACATAAAGTCTTGTATTTTGTGAAAAATATAGAGGGTTTTGTTTTGTTTTTGTATTTCCCTATATTGAGGCTTTTCCTGCTCCTCCTGCTGCTCATGGTGCAGTGGTTAAGTGCCTGTATTGCAGCTAAAACTGTTTTCATGACCTGGGGTTCAATCCCAGGTAGCTGGCTCATGGTTGACTCAGCCTTCCATCCTTCTCAGGTTGGTAAAATGAGTACCCAGCTTGCTGGATGGGCAATGTGTAGCCTGCATAATTAAATTGGAAACTGCCCAGAGAGTGCCTGAAGCACTATAGGGCAGTATATAGGCAGAACAGTTTGCTTTTGCTTTTGCTGTTGCCACTTCTGTTAACAATTTACAGAAAGTCTTGTATTTTTTGAAAACCTACTCATCCTTACATTTTGCATGAAATACAGTTTTGAATGCAGAAATGCAAGATTATTCCTGAAAATACAAGGTTAGAAGCAGCTGCTGCCATTACTACCAAAAACATGGCCCAAGTTTCCATGCAGGAGTGGAAAATCTCTCAGCAGCTGGACATTTTTGTTGGGCGTGATTAAATCTGAATATTTGTTGCTTAGGTATGTGTGTGTACAAGCAGTACGTGCTCTGTTAGAGCAGTTTCCACTCATACAAAAACAACCTCACCTTTCTTCATGTGTAATATTTATTCTTTTAGAAGCCCAACAGTTCTTGTCCTCAAGGGAGATAGAGTCATAATATTCTTGGATTTACACAAGCCATTTTTAGTATATAGAAGACACAAACTTCTTTTATATTGGTTCTAACTTTGTCACAGAATGCTTTCTGGAAAGCTCCTGCTTCTGTCCTGTGTGTGTGTGTGTGTGTGTGTGTGTGTGTGTGTGTGTGTGTGTGTGTGTGTGTGTGTGTGTGTGTGTGTGTGTGTGTGTGTGTGTGTGTGAGAGAGAGAGAGAGAGAGAGAGAGAGTGAGTGTGAGTGTGAGTGTGAGTAAGGGCCTTTTCACACAACCCCTAAGATCCACTGGCCCCTTAAATTCGGACCAGAGATCTTGGGGGTTCGTTGCTCTTCCTTCCTCCCCACCACTCCGCACTTCCTTGCTTCTGTCTGCGTGAGAGGAGGGAGGGAAAAAATCCTTTAAAAGGGACAAAAGAATAAAGCCTTACCTTTGGTGCCGGTGGAAGTTGCTCCGAGCCCCGGTCACTTCCTGGTTCCTCTTAAAGGGGCGGGAGGCAAAAAAACAACAACAAAAAGAAGCGAGGAGAGCCCGGCACTCTCCACATCAAAATTTTTCACCCTCCAAGAGCAGGTACCTGAAAGCTGCGCTGGGTCGCGCTTAGGTGGGCGGGGTCGCACTTAATTTTCTGTTAGCTCCGGAGCTGCTGGGGAAACATTTTTAAGCTCCAGAGATGGGAGCCATTTGCAGCGGAGCTTAGAGGTCGTGTATAAACGCCCTGAGTGAGTGAGTGAGTGAGTGTGTGTGTGTGTGAGAGAGAGGGGGGTCTTTTCAACAAGGTAGAAAATTTTGAGCACAGTTTACAGACACATTATGCTTAGAATTATATCCTGTACTGCTGTTATGAAAATAACCTGTCAAGCTAAAGAAAAAACCAACTAAAAGTCAGAAAGGTTTCCTCTAAAGAGGGCTTACTTTGAAATCATTTTTGTTGTTTTTCTTTTCTAGGTAAGTGGACGTTTTCTCATTCATTGCTGCTGCGAAGGTTTTTATTACTGTGGTAAGTGCTCTTCATAGAGTGATTACAGTATAACTGATTTGCTTCTCTCTTAAATAGTGCTATCTGGGGAACCCAACTAGTTAGAGTATACTGAATCCCATAGTCTATGCTAGCGTTTAGCTCTATAGATTTCATCTCTGCTGGATTGATTTGGAGAGTCTTTGTTGATAAACACAAAGTTGGTTTTCTTGAGATTTTGTGCAGAATAGAGTCCCGTAAATTCTGTTAATTATATGGGGGAGGGGAAAGCTTTTAACATTTGCTGCTTCTCATGTGCAATATTGCTCACAGCACTGCTGATTGCTATTAGCAACATTAAATGCAGTGTTTGGTAATGGTAAATAATAGGGTTTTTAAAAAAATTCATAAGATTATCTTTGGTTGGCATTTGGCAGTATGTTACCTATTGTGGGTTATGAATGCCTGTTCTAATTTGTTGTCTAGAAATAGTTTCTGTTTGATTATAGTATGAGTATATTGTAAATGTCACACTGAAGGGTTCATTGAGTCCTAGTTCTTGTTATTTTGTAGTGGCATATTATTATTCATTAGCTACTGTGATAGATTTTGGTCTGTACGTTAAATACATTCAGGTTCCTGCATAAATTAAGTGCTTCAGGTGCAAGAAGGAGGAGGAAAATAAACAGCAGGAATTTGCTTAGCTGAACTTGCAATTGGAATTAATCTTACACACATTTGTTGTTAAGCAAGCCATGGAAGAATTTGCTTTCTTGACATATTTGAGAAGCAAGCAGTTTCCAACCTACATTATTACATGAAGGAAAGCTAAACTATCTCCCCACCCTATTGTTATTCTGCTTAGCAGATAAATAGACTAGATGCGGAAGGCATAATTTGTTATCAGCCAAGCTCTATACTTCTGTTAGGAGAAACTTTACAAAATTACTGTAGTTTTTTTAAATTATGGTTTAATTGAATTCTGTTTTAGTATTTGATTTGATTTCCTAGTTTCATCTGTAGTCTTTTATTTACTGGGAGTTACTGTGGGTCTCAAATTTGGGCAGAATATAGAATATATGTCTACTAAATCCATAAACAGAAGCCTACTAGAGAAGGGGACAATTTTTTTAAAAAAAAGGTGATTCATCATGATTTGTGATTTGTCAGGACTGATGAATCAATGAATCTACGAATCAAATTTCCAGTGACAAATCAGTGAACCAATTAATTCATTTTTCTCCCCTTTAAATGGTATAAAACCATCCCTAGACTCTAGAGGTCCCAAATTTGCAGAGATGCTTCCTCTGCCTCTCCTCTGCAATCTCTGCTAGATACGATTGGGGCTCAGAACTCTGAGCTATGTTCCACCAAAAGAGGTGGAAAGAAGAAAGTGCCCCCAGGCACCTAAATATTCCAAATTTGCTGAGACGATTCTCCTGATTCTCCTCTATAATCTATCTAGGTTTTGTGATGGTTAGGTTTTCATACATTTGAGTTATAATGTACACCAACTGGGGAGGGGGGCTAGGAAAGTGTTATTTAGAGCCTGGGTTGAGATCTTCACCAAACTTGGAAGGATTGTAGAAAGTATTTAAAGGTAGCTTCTCTGCAAGTTAGGAGCATCTGTGTGCCTGGGGGAACTTTCCGGGGGGGGGGGAGGTATTAGGTTATAATGCATAACTCAAATATCAAAAATCCAACCAATACCAAACATGGAGGAATTGTAGAGGAGAGTGAGAGGATTGTTCCCTCAAATTTAGGTGCTTTGTGGACCATTTTGTAGCCCAATGAATTCACAAATTAAAAATCACTAAAAATTCATCAATTTGTACTAATTAGGAGACTCCATTTATTATGAATACAAATAAGTGAATTTTGATGAATCAACCAGATTTGTCAGAAAATGTAATTCATACCTATCTATAATGCCTACTGTGTCTGGTAGCCATACCTAGCCAAACTGTCCTCCAATTCCTATCCTCAGGAATGTCCGGAACTATTGTGTAGACATTAGAAGAATAAAAAAAGAAAGAAAGAAAGAAAAAGAAATTGATTTTAAACCTCTTTGATCTAAAGAAAACTCTTGATACTTGAAGACCCAGGTTTTTGCTGCTGTTGTAATTAGGATTGTTTTGTAAAAAAAAAAAAAAAAACCCACAGAACTAAGGTGGCTTGCAGAGTGAACCACTCAACTGAACGCTTCAAGAGAAGATGCCAAAGAATTGTGACCTCTAAATCCAGCCTAAAGACACAGTATTTCTTGAAAGAAATTGGTTTTGTATATCCCAAAGCACACACACGCACACATAGAATCACACACACACACACATATATACACACACATACACACACACACACACACAGAGAGAGGGAGGGAGGAGGGGAGAGAGAAAGAGAGACATTTTTACACCTGGCAGCATCTAGGAGTGTTGTTTTTTCTCTAGTTGGCCTGGAGGGTCCCCCAAGAACTTTACCTTCAAGAAATCCTTCACCATAGCACTCCTTTTTTATGATGATGATGATGATGATGATGATGATGATGATGATGATGATGATGATGATGATGATGATGATGATGATGAATTGCTATTTCTAGCTCTTTACAGGACTTGTTTAATCTGTGGCAACTCTAAGATACCAAGACATTGTCTGGTCTTGCTCTATCCATCATTTGTGCTTTGACATGTCTTATGTGACATCAAGCAGACAGTTTATTTTGAGTAAGGTGCAATATCTACTGAGGAAATCTTTTAAAATACTAGTACCTTTTTCTAAATTAGTGCAAATGAGAACAGTATATCAGCTTTTCCTATAAGAACAAATGTTACCTTTTTAAAACAACAACCCTGTGTTGTATCATATTTTCCCATGTATGCAACACTATTTTTTTTTCTAAAATCATGGAACTAAAAATTAAGGGGTGTTGTATACACGGTATACAGTAAGCCTTTCCCCAGGGGTGGGGTTGGGGTGGAGGAGATCCCAAACTAACCTTGCTGCTTCCTTTGCTTCCTTTCTGTGTCCTGAAGACTCCTCTCTGCTTTGTTTTTGTAGGAATGGACCCTTCCTTTCAGTGGGGAAAGCCTTGGAGGTAGAGCAGCCCATTAAGAATTGCCTTTCCGTGCTGAAAAGAAGGGTCTGATCCTGCAATAACAAAGCAGAGAGGAGGGTAATCAAGTGCTGCCAGTGAGGAAGTGAAATTGCGAGATCAGTTTGGGTTCTCATCCACCCCCACCCCCTACTGTTTACCACCCCCTGCTTTTTCTTCTGGGAGTACTGGGATTGCCCTCCTCTCTCCTTTGTTCTTGCAGAATCTGACCCTACTTTTCTGTGTGAGGGCTGCTCCACCCCTAAGCCTTTCCCTGCTGAAAAGAAAGGTCAGTTCCTGCAAGAACAAGGCAGTGAGGAGTCTTCAGAACACAGAAAGAAAAGGACTCAGCGTGGGGTGGAGTAGAGTGGGATGGGGGAGAACTCAGGGAGGAGTTATTAATTTTCTTAATTTGGGATCTTAAAGGGGTCGGCTAATATATGGCAGTGTCATATAGATGGAAAAATACAGTACTTATCTCAGAATGTCTTACATAGCTCCAATTATTATTAACTACTTCCTTAGTAAAAATGGAGGTTATGTGCTATCCAGAATTGTTAATATGCCCAGATGTTCTGCAGTCTCTTTGCCATCTTAGGTAGATAATGACCTTACTGGTTCTCTTTTGTTTCATTTCTGCTTTTCCATATAGAAAATGTCTTCCAGTTATTCTTTTTCTTCTTCAAAGAATGATGAGTGCCAGTTGGTGCTGTAATTTTTTTTACTTTACAGCATGTCAGATTGCTCTTTTTCTTATTCTCGGACTAAGGTTGAATCATGGTTCTTATTTTTGCACACACATGTATTCTATCAAAACATGTCTCTATTGCCAGTAGTCCATGACCTCTCCTTCACCACACCACATTTTGGTGAGATTAACCTGAAACACATTCCATAAAGCAAAAAACGTATTAGTAGCATTCATTTGTGAAGTCACATCCAGAGGGATTGAGGTCAGAAAGCTTATCATGGTACTCTGTAGACTGTTAAATTTAATATAAAAGGGTTTATAATGAGCTTTTAGTGTTAGTTTTTTTTCCTTTATCAAGTAGTTCTTAATCTATTTATATTTTGGCATGGAAATGGCCTGCATAATCTTAGGAAATAATGCAACATAACCCTTAGAACAGGACAGATGTCTTTATGCAACACTGCATAGAATAGACCCAATATGGACAGCAGTAATATTGAACTATTGAATTACAGTATATGTTTTAGATTACCCTGTTTTCCTTGACTAGATAAATGTCCCATGGATAAAACCAGTGTGCTGTAACTTAGCAATAAAACATTGTTTTGCTAAGCAATAGCACTTAGTGCTGATTGAGTTTCTTCTACTACTAAAGACACGAGTGTTTACTTGCACTATTTTGTACCAATCAAACTCTTACAGTTACACCCTGAAATTATGTTTATAGATCATATATATTAGGGCAACTGGTCTGCCTTGAGTTTTTTTAAGTGCTTGCAAAGGAACACACACATACAATATGTGTACTATTGTCATCTGGCTCAGAAACAATTGAAGGGTGTACAGTATTATGCTGTATGAAATACAGTATTGAAATTCATACTTCAGAACTATCATTAGCACTGATCCCAAAGAATAAGTCCTAACCATGCACTTGTAATGTATACTGATGCTACAGTAGGTCTATAATCAGTTAGTCTATGTTGTCTATGTTCTACTTTTTGTTTTTCCAGTGTATTTGGGATTACTAGACTCCCTGTGCAAAAGAGATGACTGACCCATCAGTCCCACATTGAAAAGGAGGAATATAGTCAGTGTGCATGAGGATCTCGGGGGTAGATTTTGATTCTTGTGACATGTAACCTTTTGAGCACCTTTATGGATATACAAGGAACCCCCCTGACGCCTCCCCTCTGTTTTCACAGATTATATTGTGTTTCCATTATAGATTATCCCTGAAATTAAAAGGACTGTTCCTAATTAGGCATACTGATTTTTACTTGTAAAATATTTCTGGTTGGGTAAACTGTATGTAACATTTTAGTGAGCGAGTGCTACAAGAAAGATGATTAAGGAGTAGTATTAAAAGAGTTTGGAAGGCGCAATATCCGGTTGGAAATGTCATAAACTCACACATATCATGAGTTATAAAAGTTCAGAATATGAACAAGGCAAGCACATTTAGGTGTTTCTGATAGTTATAGAATAAAAGACATTTAAACCCAGTATCAAGGCCTTCCATTAATCAAAAGGCCTGAAGGTGATTTTTTATTATGTATAACTACAGATCAAAGAAAGGATTAAAGATAGCTCAGTCTCCCTAAGTAATCCTAAAGACAATTTAGGTATCTTTCAAGTAGCCATAACAGGGATTTATGATGTCTCCAAGCTTTGCATCTTCATTTGCCTTTATGTCAAGGTTATTGTAAAAGCTATTCTGTATATTGCATACTTCAGTGCTAAGCTTTGAGAGCAAGTGGGTATGCACTGAGGCATGGAACGACAGCCAGTTCCAGTTCTCTGATGACACTGCATCTCCGATACGTATGCTTTGAAATACTTATTGTCATATTTACACTTTATATTCCTAGGTATAAGCACAATGCACAAAGCAGTTTCGAAACACAATTAGAGCTGGGCACAAAACAGAAAAATGGTGTTTCGGTTTTTTGTTTGTCGTTGAGAGGTCTGTTTCGGTTCGTTTCTGTTTGTCGGGAAATTTTTTGAAAAATTTCGTTACCGTTTTTTGTTTTTTCGTTTGTCATTTCTACCCGCGGCAGGACTGAAACTAGAGGCGCAGCAGACACAGCAATCCCACCCTAACTCCCACCAGAGACTGCAAGGAGGATGGGGGCTGCCAGACCTTTTTATGCCCTCTGTGGCTGCCAGACCTGCCCAACCAGTCTGCAACCTGGGCATGCTATTGGTTGAACATGATCCCATCACATGGCTTGCCTCCATTTTGTGGCTGGTGGCGACATCCATTTTAAAGGGAAAAGAATAATACATCACGATGGGAGAAGACTAAAACAAACGTTTTAAGGACCCCAACCCCCCCTGGTAGGTTATCAGACAATATAAATAATTATCGCTGCGTTTTTATGGATGTCCAGGACATTTTTTTAACATTTAAAACAGCTCATTTCATTGCGCGTCGCCATTAACGGAAACGAAACGTAACAACCACAATTTTCACAGTTCTGTTCGTTTCGTTGCATTTTCATCACAATTTTCGTTTGTCGTTTCGTTGCGTAACGGAAATGACAAACAGTAACGGAAACGAAAAAATGTTCGTTCCGTGCCCATCTCTACTGGTAATTCAGATCAGACCCAGCATCAAGGTTTAGCACCACTGGACACATGGGAGGAGATCAAGCCCTTCAGAGAGGTTACCCCCTCCCAAGCGTCAGCCCAATAGCTGGAATATGCCAGTTTTACTGGCGGGCGCTGCAGCCAGACCCCACTGTTTGAATGTGTTCACGCTGGCTCTGGGGCCCTGATGGAGTGTTGATTTTATATCAGTATTCGGTATTTTAAATTGAAGACATCATTAGTAACGCTTACCAGCAAGAATAGCTTTTTCTAGCTGCTATCAGTGGTGTAGTGTGGGTTGCCAGTACCTACAGCAAAGCAAATTTTATGAGCACCCCCCCAAAAAAAATATGCCTGGTGTGATCATCCCTCCGGCCCCCATGCCATACTCCAGCGTGCCCTGCTTCCTTTCCACTGCTTCTGTCACCTCCCTACATGATCCTGCCTCCATCTCTTCTTCCTCCATCACTGCAAATGTGTGATCTGCAGCCACAGAGTCTTGACCCCACACTGCATAGTAGTGGGTTCACCATTTTCACACCCACACTGTCTAGTTATGCCTGTCACCTCCCTATGTGGTCCTGCCTCCATCTCCTCTTCCTCCACCTCCTTCGCCACTGCTGCCTTCTTGAGAGACAGGCCTAATTTCCCTTCCAGGAGCCGGGCCTTCTGTCTCTGTATATGCCCTCCCTATCAGCTGATAGTTGGAGGTTTACACAGAGATTGCAGACCCAGATCCCAGAAGGGAAATTAGGCCTGCTGTGTGACTGCAGAGACAAAGGACCAGATAAGGAGGCAACAGGGAAGGGGGGGGTTGGCAGGCTGCTAGTACTCATCTCCTTCACAAAAAGGAAGGGGACTCACCCCCTCCTCTGTTTTTGCTGCCACCCATTCTGCTTCCAAGGTGAAAAGATTTTGTCACCTTCTCCATTTCATCCATGGTCTCCTATTTCTCCTCCTTTGTCCAAGGATGGATGTTTCCAGTGGATCTGCCATGGCTGCAGATCCAACCAGGAGACCGGCTGGGGCCCCAGCTGGTCTCACACTGGCTGCAGTGTTTATTTTGGTCATGGCAATTTCACCTGGAAGCATTTTCCTGCTGAAATTAAAATTTATTATGCTTCTCTTTATCTTCATGTGTGGTCAAAAGGCTGGATTAGATTACCCTTGTTATCCATTCCTAGATTCCTATTCCCTGATTGAATGATTCTGTGCACACTAGTTCTAAGAGCTCTTAGGATATTCATGGCGCTTCATAAATGCCACTGTAGATATTTTCATGTGACATTTAGTGTTATGATGTCAAATATACCGCTATTATTCTTATTTTTAAAGATGGTCTAGTACTTATTTATATTGGAACCCTAAATGAAAAATTTAGAGCCTACAGGGAAAATGGTAAAATTGTATTGTGATTTATTACCCCTTCCTCCATCAGCCTTTCCTATCAAGTTGATTTCCTAGATGAATCACATTTTGTAGGGTATGTTTCCATTAGAAAGATAAATCCGAAGGGGGCGGGGGAGAGAATTCCTTAAAATAAATCAGCAAAGCAAGAACATAATAGAAACATTAATTGAAATTCATCAAATTAGAGAAAATTAAAACAGGTATGAGCAAATGTAAAGTACTTGACCAGAAGCTTTACAATCTGGCTTAAATCCTTTAGAACAGAATGTAAGAGGAAGCTCCCCTTGGGAAGGAGTTCAGAAGATTAGGCAGAGCTCTCCAGGAACACCCCCTCTCTTCTCTGCCTCTTTGAAAATCTTAATAACTGGGTGATCATATATGATTCTTTTGAGCCTGAATTTAAAATATATTAAAGGCCGTCACCCAGACTTTGAGCCTGGAAGAAAAAGTGAGAAGCTGGTGGAGCTGTTTAGCAGAAACTTGTGAAGTGCTGTTTCAATTCACAGTTATTGGTTGTATGGGTTGTAGGTATTGTCTAACAATCAGTTTTCTGTCCCAGTTCTATCTACTGTGATGCATTTCTAACAGAACGTAGGAAGATACATTTATAAAAGGACTCATTGTTTTTTGGCATCCATGCTCTTCTTGGTATTTGTGTTATTTCTATCCATTCTCTGACTGCACAAATAATGTTTTGTACAGTGTATTATTAACACATTGTGTTGTCATTGCAAGCAGGCCCAGTAATCAATTCCAAGAATGCATCTTGCAAATGTTTACAAAATGATAAAAAGAAAAAAATCCACCAAAGATTATTTCTCTTGACACTTACAATGGATAGGCAAATGGCATAATACCTGAGAAAAAACCCTTACATGCCTTGAAACCCCTTTTAAAAATTACTTCTGTACATAACTGTTCCATCTAAGTAACTTAGCTGTTATTTTTTTTAACAACTGAAAGGTAACTTTGTAAATCTTGGTTGATTACTTGTTACTAGAGATGTGAAGGACCGGGGGGGGGGGGGATGGAAAAATTCAGGGGAAAACATTTTCCCCCATTTCTCCCCATGAATCCTTTTGGGGGTTTATTTTTGTTTTTGTTTTTTGTTTTTCAAAAAATGGAAAAAATTGAAAAAAGAAAAAGAAAAAAATATTATGAAATTATTTAGTTTAACATGATGAATAAAAAAAAATTAAGACAGGGTCTTCAAATATTTTTCAAATCACTTCTATAAAATATCATTGAAACTTAGTTCCACTTCCTTCTATACATTTTCCCCTCTTCATTTTTATGAGAATGAGGTTTTTTTATTTAATACTATGGAGAGGAAATATGAATAATTGTTAATTGTGGATTTTTAAACATTGTTTTATGAAGGGTTTTTCCCCCACATAAACTTGTAAACAGTTCAGGACATTGTTACTCCATTTGTTACTTACAATTATAAATAAATATTATTTAAAAAGTAAATTCTGTTTGTAATAATTGATTGGATACATTATATTTTAATATGCTAGTTGTGATAATTTTATGTTAAGTCGAATTGTTCATAGTCATATATTTTATGTTCCTAAAGTAACAGAATGACTTTTAAGCTGTAAAGGGGTGGGGGTGCTAATGTAGCATTTTCCCAATTTTTCTGAAAATATCTGTGGGTTTTTTTTTTTTAAACTGGGAAAGTTTTTTTTCTGAGCTTCAAAATTTCCGGAAATTTTACATGTCTACTTGTTGCCAGAAAGTAAACCCTTACAAGTGAGTAAATTACTTATTAGTTATCTCTGACTTCCGTTGTATCATTTGGTCCTTCACTGTTGTAGAAAAACAATAAAGTTGTTTTTAAAAAAATCAAGGTGTCTCACTCATTCTATACCCCAGAGTACAAAGAGAACTCCTAGTTCCCTGAGCTCCTTGCCCTATGAAGATGCTGGCCACAGAGTCTGGCAAAATGTCAGGAAGAAAAAAACAAACAGCCCAAAAAACTCACAACAGCTCTACATACTTTTTTTGCATTTGTCCAAATATTGGAGGAGACATAAAATTGGAAAAATAAATGGTTTTGAACTGAGATCAGGGTAAATCTCATCCCCTCTCATCTACTCCAATATCCAAGCAAAGCTCCCTTTCGCTACTACCATTGAGAGCCATGCAGTTTATTTAAATTTACTGTATTTACATAACATTTTTGTTGTTGAAATGGGAAAAATGCCCATTACTAGTTTCACTATGCAGTGGGCAGAGATCTAAAACATGATAAAAATTAACAGCGGGTAGTTTTAGAAAATAAAGTACATAATGTGGAACAGGCAGATAGTATTGTTATTAACTCTGTGGCTGTCCACACAGTGACACAAATTTTACACCTTTGGGCACTTCGTTGGCTTGAGATCTGCTGCTGTCTAAAATCAAAGAAGAGCGAATTATTCACTGCAAACTCACTCAACCTGAAAATCAAAATGAACCAATAGCAATCTCTCGAACATGTCTCCCATGCAAAATGGCTGCTGCTGATCACAGAGATGGTGAATTTCCTTCCAGGCATTCCATGGTTAGGGTTTCCAGGACAGCCTGAGGTTTTTGTAGGGAGTCACTCTATCAATCTACTTCTGTATTCTGCTTCACATTTTTTTCTTATACTATTACATTCATTTTCCCAACGAGTGTTTTAAAAAGGATTTCTTGCAACCCACCAAGTGCTGAAGCAATAGTCGACATACAGTTCATAAAGCACCAAGTTGATTTGAGCATTGCTTTACAATTCCTTGCTTCACTTCAGATTGATTTGGGAACACAAAACATTTTCTTTTAAGAGGTTACAAATCTCCTTCACTTTTCTCTAATAACTTCAATCCCCATTTTCTATTTTGTTATACTCCTACACATTGTGGGGTGTATTTTTTTACTCTGTATTTAATTGCTGTTTCCATTTATAATATGTGCCTTTTCCTTTTTTATATTGATTATGAGGAAAAACATAATTTTACACTACTAATGTAACTATTAAACTTTTACTTGCCAACATTTGTTCAAAGTGCATAGGCATGAAACTTAAAATCCATTCAGAGTCTTGCTTATACAGCAAAATTTGCTTCCATACTGTAACATCATCACAATTACAAAGCAAATATAACTTATATGAACAGATGGCATAGTTAGCCAGCTAGCCATGGAGATCAATCAGCACAGTGCCAATGCATTTAATTAGAAATGTATGCCTCATTTTAAAAAACAAAACCAAACTTCTTTTAGGTTATTGTTGCCTTTGTTGTCATCTTCTGATATATCCTCTATGCCAGGCCTGCCCAAAGTCCGGCCCGGGGGGCCAAATCCGGCCCGTCAGGCCATTCTGAGTGGCCCGTGGCTGGCTGGCCCACCCCTCCCCCCTCCTTCACTTATGGGTCAGTGGGTGGAGCTTGCAGTGGGATGGCAGGGTCGGGGAGCAACTGGTCCCTGACACCTTCTCAGCCATCAAAAAGTTTGGGCACCCCTGATCTATGCAAAACCATGGGTAACACAGACTGCACTAGATCTAATGACACCTCCAGCCTCTCTTAAAGGGATAGGGGCTCAGTCAGCCTCCCCTTCACACATGCATTTCTAACCTAGCAGCATAGCCAGTGGGACACTCCAGCAGACCATTCGCATTGGTGAGAGCAAATTACTATGCTTGAGATTTTTCACTTGTCACTGCTTATTCCATCCTGCTGTGAATAACTAAAATGTTTTTCATCCTGCCATCCATCAACTCATTACCAGGTTTTCTGCACTTCTTTTAAAGCCTGCTAAAAGCATACATTTGAAAACAGAGAGATTCCGTGGTGGCAATATGAGCTAAAAGTAAACACTGCTGTTTCGTACCTCATCATTGGGTCAATAATCTTAATTTGGACTCCTATTTTTATTTTCTATGCTGTGGTTAGACAGTCAAGAATCATCCTTTTAATTAATGTTCACAAGCAAACATATATTAGTCACCCTATGGGCTCCTGTTATTCTGAATGTATTCCATATGTGGTAATATATAAATAGCAACTTAATGTTGGTCATACTAGAAGAATATATTCCTGGCTTTAGCACCACAGTTAGAATTAGACATGGCCTCCTACTCGTTGCTTTCCTTTGATTGCTTCTCTGGCATCTTTCCTGACTGTAATTATATTTTGAAGTTATAAAGCTCTCAGCTGAGATTTAATGACAGTGAAAAGTCTTATAAGGTTTACTGAGAATTGATTTGACCTTTTCCTTTCTAATTTGTTTGTTTCTGCTAATGCCATACCTTCAACTTGATGGACAGCTTATTAAAAAAAAAGTGTGGTATTTTGTCTGAATAGACATTATGCAGCAGTTCTGGCTGTTAACCATTGAATGGTTGTATTAGTGTGGGATAGCCAGGCTTACTTCCCTCAGGGATTGTGGGGGAAATAAAATAGGGTAACACTCCCCCCATATGTGGTGCGCTGAATTCCTCACTGAAACTCAAGGTACCCCTGTAAACATAACAAAAATAATGTTGAACTCTATCCAGCAATGGCAGAATATATATAGGAGCTACTTAATGAAAGGTCTGTTAGAGAGGGGCATGGACTGTTGGTTTGGCGGTGCTCTGTGCTCTGTCCTTATGGTAGTTTCTTGTTGATTGTACAATTATGCATCAGAAACTTTTTTGAGGAATTTAAATGTGTGTTGAACATTGCCAGTCTATGGGCCATTGTTTTGTTTTCCATGCATCATCCATTTGGGTTTTTCTTTTATTTCTATACATGAATTATTTTCATTCTTCTCTAGAAGTGCTTCTGGTTTCAATCCACAGTTCTTCTGGCTAATGGTCTTGAAATTCATCAGGAATGTTTATTTAGATTACTTTAATGTGCTCTAATTTCAGCTTTACTCTAATGTTCATGGTAAGTACCTGGTCTTGTTTAGGCAGAAAGAATGCAGATTTTCAATCTCCTGCTGACAGTTATGATACCATGAGGAATCAGGCTCCAAAACATTTATTCTAGCTAGATAAATTATAGGAACTGGAATACATTACATGACTCCAGGAAGTGGCAGAACACCTGGATGAGGGGATTATCCCCAAGGTAAACTGTGCCTGAGGGACAGGAGATTGTCTCATTGTCTGGAGTTCCACATTCCCTGTCTCTGCCCTGTCTCTGCCAGACTGGGCCCCGTTGAACAATAGGACACCAATCTATGGAACATTGACTCAAGGATTTGGACCATCAAGAGCTTGATGGCACAGGAGATTGGATGCAACTGTGAACAATGACCCACCAATGAGGGAAACTTTGAACTGGTTTGAATGTATAAAACTGTTGTTAAACAAATGTTCAGGGCTCACTCACACCATCCAGGGTGAGACCACTGACTGCTGCTTTTGGTTTTGCTTTAATAAATCAGACTTGAACAGTTCAGTGTTTGCGCTTCCTTACTTTATTTGAATTTAATTATTGGACACTGGTTCCGAGCCAAGCACGGACTCAAAATAATCTGTAAAAACTGGTAACAGTTACATAGTTGATTGGATATCGATATTCACCTTCTGGCAATGTCCATGTGTACTGTCATCTGTTTGCTTTCTTGAAACATGTCTTTGCAATATGTCAGGCTCACCTTCAGTCAGGTATGCTGCTGCCCAGTAGCTGCTGAACTAACTTTTCTGTTCTGCTGATTTGGCTGTTACCCTTTAAGAGAATGGATGTACTGTATCTTAGTATGGTGTCCCAGCCTTGAGGATTCTGCCTTGGTTGACCTCCTAGGAGTGCAGGCTCATCTGGTCTCATAATTAGAGATGGGCAAGAATAAAAAATGGCATTTCATTTGTCGTTTGTCGTTGAGAGGTCTGTTTAGGTTCGTTTCTGTTTTTGGCAAAATTTTGGGAAAATTTTCATTTTCATTTTTTGGTTTTTCGTTTGTCATTTCTACCCGCTTTTTGCACAATTTTTAAAAGCATTTCTGTGCATGGGCGTACCCTAACGCCCCAGACCAGAGGGAAAACACTAAAAAAATGGATGCTGGCAGAGACACAGTATAGACTCGGTTCGCAGGGAGGCTGCAAAAGCAGTGGCGGGCGTTGCCCAGGGTGCAAGGCAGCCGCAGAGTGACTGCACTGCGGGGCAGGTGAGGGTACTCACCGAGAGGTACGCACACACGCACACAGGGAGGCTGCAGGACTGAAGCTAGAGTCACAGAGACAGCAATCCCACCCTAACTCCCACTGGAGACTGCAAGGAGGACGGGGGCTGCCAGAGCTTTTTATGCCCTCTGTGGCTGCCAGACCTGCCCAGTCTGCCACCTGGGCATGCCATTGGTTGAAGTTGTCCAAGAATTTACATGATCCCATCACATGGCTTGCATCCATCTTGTGGCTGGAGTGGCGACATCCATTTTGTCGTCCATAAAGGGAAAAGAAAAATACATTGTGATGGGAGAAGACAAAAACAAACGTTTTAAGGACCCCAATCCCCTGGTAGGTAATAATTTCAAATAATTATCACATTATCGCTGCATTTTTATGGATGTCCAGGGCGTTTTAATACCAATAAATCAATATTAGGCATCTGGGAGCCATTTTGGGTTTATGTCCCCTAACTCCCCTTAAAGGAAAAAAATACAGCAATCTGAGAAAAGACATAAATGCACATTTTAAGGACCCCAACCCCCAGGTAGGTATTATCAGACAGTATAAATAATTATCGCTGCGTTTTTATGGATGTCTAGGGCATTTTTTAACATTTAAAACAGCTTATTTCATTGCACACCGCCAGTAATGGAAACGAAACGTAACGAACACAATTTTCGTGGTTCTGTTCGTTTCATTTCATTTTCATCACAATTTTCGTTTGTCGTTTCGTTAAAAAATTGTTCGTTTCATGCCCATCTTTACTCATAATAGCATTTATCTCAGTATCAGTGACAGACCCAAACCCTTTCACTACATTAAGATGTGCATCTAAGAAGGGGAGCTAAATTAGTATATGCAAATGTAATATAATGCAAAAATATATTCCTTTTGTGAATAATGTCCTCTTTTTAGTGTTTCTTGTCCTCCATGTCTTCCATATGACTAACATCTGTAAGGAAATTAGGGATGATAGGACATAGAATCATTTCTTAGGTGTGATATTAAAGCATGTTTCGCTTTGCAGTAGAAATGTTATCTAAAGTATGTACCTTTTTAAATAAAACATATCTTTCTAGAAACTTGTAAGAGAGATGTAATTGGCTATTCTGCATCATGTGAGGTGAAGCAGTAAGAAGTTCACAGCACAAAGAGACAGAGAATCACCATTACTTAGCCTTTTGGCTTGATTGCAAATATGCTTTTAAATTAGTTAGGTGTTAGGAATATATAGAATAGAGATGGATCTGAACGAAGAGTTAGGGAAAATTACTTAGAGTAGATTTTTTTAATTTGTAGGGAACTAAGCTCATATTGTATCCATATTTTTGATTTTATTCTGTTTTCTTTTGAAGCCTGAATTTTAGATACATTTTGGATCTTTTTTACTTTGTATTTTTAATTAGAAATTATATATAAAAGAGATGTGTTCCTTTTTGTGGATGGAGCAGTGGACAGTGACAAAGGCAGAGTGGGCTGATAAATCTGTAAGGAATGTTCTTGGACAACACCTGCTAGAAATCATGGCCAGCAAGAATGAGGTCAAACAATATACAGCTTGCAGTTACGCACCTCTCCTTTTATTCTGAAATAAGTGCAGTCCTCGTTTGGATCAAGACTGCAATGCATAGAAGCCTCCATTGTCAGTTTCTAAGGGCTAGTTCACTATGATCTCTTGGGTATTTAGACCACCAAGATAATGAATAACTAAATAGGGCTTGAGAAAACATCCACTAGTACATACGGGAGTGTTTTGTTTTTCAGTCCTATTCAGGAGAGGAGGTTGCTGACTTTCTAGATTAATGCCCACATGCACAACATGCTTACTTTTGAGTAAATACAGAACTGGCACAATATTCTAGTTCAGTGGTTTCCAACCTTGGGTTCCAAGATGTTCTTCTTACACTGCAATTACCAGAAATTCTGGCTATCACATCTAGTAATGAAGGCTTCGAGGAGTTTAGTCCAAGAACATCGGAGGACCCAAAGTTAGGAAACATTGCTGTAAGGGGCCCTGCACATAACTTGTTCCCAGGTTACGGGATCCAGTCTTTTAAAAAGTAATAATCAGCAATTTGATTTGTGCTGGAAACACTCTAAAGGCTAACATGTTTACTTCAGTTTGTGCCTTCATGTGTGAAAATCCAGGTCTTTAGACTGGAAGAAATGGATCTAAAGCATTGAATAGTCACACTGGAATAAATCATCATATTCTGTGTCAGTGAGAGTGAAAGATAGAGATTGGGAGCAAAGAAAGAGAGAGGGGGGAAATGAAAGAATGAATGCCAAGTGTGATGAATGGGGATGAAGCAGTGTTAGACTTACCTCCCTCTCTCTCTCTCTCTCTCTCTCTCTCTCTCTCTTTCCCTCCCACTTAATTTTTTGCCAATTTACATAGGCTAATGTACCACTTTTTTGAAAACCCTTTAATTCACTTGGCTTTCTGGCAAGTAAAGCTTCCAAACTATCTTCAAAGGCTGACCCAAGAATGCATCCCAGTAGTCCAGCCTAGGTGTGAGCAATACATAAATAACAGAGCTAGAAATAAATGTACTGGAAAACCGTGCTATATTATCTGGCTCATCACATTTGAATTTATTTCACCTACACAACTTCTAATAAACACCGACACAGAAAACAGGAAATTTATGTTCTCCTAGTGATGTTTCCTTTCAACACTTGGAGCAAGTCACATTCACCCTTCAAATTAGGGACATGGTGAAAGTAACGGTTCCATAAAGGTGCGTTCTCAGAATGAATTCAGAAATGATTGAATGCCCATCAAGCATTACAGATCTATTAGTATTCCTTAGAATGAGGAGAAAACATATTGCAGTTTTACAGGACCGTGGTCTGAATAAGTTACAGGGACAAACAAACCTAAGCTGCTTAGCATTAAATAACTCATCAGTCAAAGACATGGATGACATTTGGTCTAAGTATGATGAATAAGTGTTTGTATAAATCAGGTGACAGCAATGATGTTGTCTGGAGGACTCTCAAATGAATATCCCTAAAAGGATTAAATCTGTAGCAGGAAAATGTGTTATGCTTACCAAATGCATTAGGCTGCTGCATTTTTACATGTCTTCTATGTGCCCACAGCTCTTCTGAGAACAGAAGAGGGGACGGGAATGCATGTACCACACACTGGTCAAAATGACATCATGGGCAGCTGCAGATTGCCACTGCTTAAAGGCTCCCTTTTGTGATCTTGAGATGTACACAACTTTGTTAAATTATGTACAAGCTGTGCACATGCTGAAATCACAGAAGGAAGCCTTTAACAGCCCACAGTCAGCCGCTACCAATGAGGTTCTCTTTGAATTGGCGGAACTGCACAACAGGGTATCAGCTATAGAATGGAATGGGTTGTAAAGGGTCGCATAATTTTATTGTTTACATAGCTTTTAGAGTTTGGCATAGGGCATAGATCTGGTTACTGAGCAATCCAGATGCTGACCAATGCTCTACCTTCAGCCCTCATTTTAGGGAATCATGTGTATAACAGGCAAGATATGGGGCCCATCACAGTGTGGACAGACCAGATGGTTTCTTCTTATGACCTGCGGATGTGGTAGGCATGATGGCTCCTGAGCTGAGCTGATACCTAGGGGGCATATGTTTAAGATTTCATATGCTTTCCTTGTGAGTGTGTGTGTAGGGGTGGTGGTGAAGTAGAATTCTGTGTAGGGGTGATGGTGAAGTAGAATTCTTTACCTGGTTTTATACCCAACTCCCCAAAGTGCAAGTTGTAAAAAGCAATCATATGCAAATGATCAAGAGCATATGGGTCCCTTTTGAAGATACAGTAAGTGTGTGGCTTTATAAAGCCTATTAGTGCATTAGTGGTGATGGTGATATGTTTATGTTTCTCCTCTGGAGGAATGGAAACTATAAACAACACCTAATGTCATTCATCATAATGAAGAAGGTACAGAGTAAATATTTTACAACAAATAAACATGTATTGCAAGCTATTTACTCTGCTTCTCCACCACCCAGTCCTCCTCATTGAATCACCCATTAGGGGATTCTCATTCATCCGAAGAGTCTTTTCTCATGGGGTAAAGGAGAATAACCTTCAACACTCCTTCATTCCTAAAACCCATAAACACAGTTATATATCTTCAGCCTCCCTTCTCCACAATCCTTTGAAAGCTAACATATGCTTGAACTGCTGTTTGCGGCACAAGTGACATTTCTGCTGGGCCATGGTCAAGTTATTCTAGTTGACTGGACCGGGGATAATTTTTGGTTTTATGTCCACCTTTAGGGGATCCTCTGGATCCTCTATGGTGAGCTTCTTTAGATGATGATGAAGAAAAAGGAACCGAGGGCAGGCCTATCATACTGCAGAGGTTGGCATTTCCCCACTCCACTCTAGGGCATCTGTCCAGTTTACAATACCTCTCTCACTTCTTCCTTTTTGCTTACTCCCTCACCTTTATGATCCCTTGGCTTTCCCTTTTATCTTCCTCTTGGCAAGAGATTCCCTTGGTGGGCTTTTTCCTACTTTTCTTGTTTTTCCACCCTTCTCTTGGATCTCTCTGTCTCTCTGTCTCTGTCTCTGTCTCTGTCTCTGTCTCTCTGTCTCTGTCTCTGTCTCTGTCTCTGTCTCTCTCTGTCTCTCTCTCTCTCTCTCTCTCTCTCTCTCTCTCTCTCTCTCATATATATATTTTTTAAAATTTATGAGTATACTTTTACCCCTCCTTTCTCCTTGGAAAAGGACCCAAGGCAGCTTACAGTATGGAGGAACAATATACAGTCCAGTACAATTAAGACATATTCAAGTTTAAGAACAGGGAATGGAGGGGTATCTTACAACATTAGAAGACAGCATCAATGCTAAAAGAGAACATGAGCAGTTAAGAAAAGAGTATCATTCCATGTAATCATGTACAGTAGATCATCTAAAAGTTATGAGGGATGGGAACTAACAATTGATAACATAGTGTCAATGTAATTTCAAAAGGAGAGATACCCTACCTTTCTCCTTGTAAGGGTTCAAGGTGGCTTACAACATTTAAGGCCAGTATTTAAAGTTGAAGAAAATTAGTCTACAACAGTTATTAACATAATTGAAGACAATATTTAAAGCTAAGAACAGTGAGTGTGGACAGACATATTGCATAACTAAAAAGGTGATGCTAAAGCTAAGAACAATAAGTAAACAAACATAGGAGGAAATGCAACTCTGAGAAATGGAAAACTACCAATTCAGTCCAGGCAGTAATGCATAACAATCCACCGTGGGATATGAATCAAATAGATAACATTTGTAATAATGAATCAAAAATCCCAGAAATCTGTTGCCCAGTGATCAGGACAATACATTTTGCTGCTTGAGGAAACAAATATGATTTTATGGTCCTTCTCACTGCAGTTTCCAGAGCTTGGAGGATTCATTTTGAAAATTTTCAGAAGTTTGAAAATATTTTAATGGTGTTGACATGTGATAATGAAAAGATTTCACTTGTTGCATTAGCAGTGCCATATTAATATATTACTTGAAACTTCATGGTAAAATAAATGGTAGGATTTACAGAACTAGCTAAATCATGCATTCTGTGTGCTCAAAGAAATGTCTTATGAGGAACGGCTTAGGGAACTGGAAATGTTTAGTCTCTCTAAAAGAAGGCTGAGGGGGGATAGGAATAGGAATAGGAATAGGAATCTTTATTGTCATTGCCCCCTCGCAGGAACAACGAAATATTGTGGTTGCTATATAAAACTCATTTAAAACATTTCACATAGATTTAAAAACAGGTACAACACATAATATGACATATAAAATGACTAAAATATGACATATAAAATAAGCTGACTTCAAAGTCCAGGATTTCCGTTTAAGGCCAATATTGCTCTAAAAAAGAAGCTATTTTTGAGACAGTTTGTTCTTGCCCTAAGTACTCTATATCTCCCTCCCGATGGCAGCAACTCGAAGAGGTGATGACCAGGATGTGATGGATCTCTTAATATATCTAATGCTTTACAGTGGCACCTGGTAGTATAAATTTGTTCTAGAGTGGGGAGTGAACAGATGTCATACTGAAAAGGGAACAGGTTTGTTTTCCATGGCTTCAGAGACTAGGATGTGATTCTATGATTCTATGCTGCCTAACTGAAGCAATACACGTGAGCATCTAAAGGGGGAACCCCTTATGAACTTAAGTCCACATGTAAATGTGACCAGTGCCACTGACAGTAAAGTATACACAAATCTCTTTTCAGCATCTACTCAGCAACTGGAAAGCATTCCTCTTTCCTGGAGACTCAGTTAAGCTCAAGCTCTTTGTTCAAATCTTTATGGGGGAAGGAGGGTGTTACAGCTGGATTTTGTCCAGTAATGGCTTTGATATGTTCTATCAGGCATACAATGTTAAACCACTCCTGGCTCAACTCCAACCAGCAAAGCATGACCTAGATCAAATCTCTTTTAATATGGTTTGAATTAGATGTGTAGAATAGGCTAATAATGAAAATTTATAGCACAGATTAAAAATAAAAGTGATACAAAGAATAAAATCATATTAAAAACTTAACAAAGAAACTAGTGGTGAATCTCTTCCATTCCATTCTGTTTTATTAGTTCTAGGGTTATCAGTAACAGTGCTTCAACACTTCACAACATTTATTTTCTTTTGCAATACATGACAAAAAGTGATGGGCACAAGTTCCATCCAACTCTCAGATCCTGGAGATTGCATTAGCTATATGAAGGACAACTTTTTGTAGCTGTGGTGCTTCAAAATGGGAACCAATTTAATTAAATTATAATCTTTCTATCAAAAATTGTACCAGAGCAAATTTGGAATCATACTCCATTGCCACACTGTAGTGTTCCTTGCCAGGTCAATCTACAAGCCAGAAAAGTCTTATTTTGTAGAATGCAATGAAACATAGATTGTAAGTCTTCCCATGAACAAAATGCAAGGATCTTATTTATGAATATTCATTTGCTTATTGCCATTAAAAGCTTTCTTTCAGTGAGCCGAAGGTGTGTATGTGCTTCTCCTCCAGTCCATTTTATCCTCAGAACAACTTTCTAATATTGGTGATTGGCCTAAGGTCTCCCAGTGAGTTTCATGACCAAATGAGGGTTTGAGCCGGATCTCCTAAATCCTAGTCTAATATTCTAGCCACTAAACCACACTGGCCTTGGACAGTGAGATGTGTGTGAGGCATTCCTTTCAGTTGATGACAGTGGTTTTGACTAATGCTTTTTAGCAAACATTTGTATAATGGTCCTATAACTTCCTGTCCCTTCTGAATCACTGCTACACTGGCAACTTTCCAAGCTTCCATTAAGGGCAATTTATTTATTTATTTTATTTATTTATTTAAGTACTTGTATCCCGCTCCATCTTCCCAACGGGAACTCTGGGCGGCTAACAACGCAAGAACTAAAAAGACAAAAGCTAAAGGCTAAAAAATAGCAAGCCACCAGCAAGGGCAGCAGGGGGCAAGATGGCGGCAGACATAGAGGGATAGGAAGGAAAAGAAAAACTAACTAATAAAGGCACCATAAGTCTCTTTAAAGAGGTAGGTCTTCAAGGCCCTCTTAAAGGCGGGCAGGGACTCCAGCAGGCGCAGCTCAGGAGGTAGATGGTTCCAAAGCGAGGGCCCCACCACAGAGAAGGCGCGGTTCCGCGTACGCGTTTTCCGCGCCTCTCTGGGTGTGGCCACTCTCAAAGAGCGCGCCTGCGACAGTCTCGTGGGTCTGGATCCGGATGCCCTCAGGGAGATACGCTCCGCCAGGTATCCTGGTCCCAAGCCGTGGAGGGCCTTGAAAACCAAGACCAGGACCTTGAACCTGATCCGGAGGACGGGCAGCCAATGCAGGCGGACCAGGACTGGGGTGATCTACGAGCACCCACCACCAGCCTGGCCGCCGCATTTTGCACCCGCTTAACCTCCGGACCAGGGTCAAACTTAGAGGGCATTGCAGTAGTCGATCCTCGAGATCACCAGGGCCTGCACAACTGTCCTCAGGGAGGACACGTCAAGGTACTGGCGGATTTGGGCGATCCTGCGGAGATGGAAAAAAGCGGCCCTGGAGACCGCCATCACCTGGGCTTCCAGGGAGAGGGCGGAATCCAGGACCACGCCCAGATTCCTGGCCCTGTCTGTAGGCTGGAGGGAAGTACCCCCAGACTAGGGAGGGGGCCATTGTACCGAGACGAGGGCGCCCGAAGAACAGAACCTCCGTCTTCTCCGGATTAAGCTTGAGCCGGTTATCTCTGGTCCATTCCAGAACGGCCTCCAGGCACCGATCGAGGATCGAACCGCCTCCTCAGCAGGCGTAGAAAAGGAGATATAGAGCTGCGTGTCATCAGCGTACTGATGACAGCGAACTCCATATCTCCTGATGACCTCCCCCAGCGGCCTCATATAAACATTGAACAGCACGGGGAGATTGCCACCCCTGGGGCACCCCACAAGGGAGAGTCCAAGGAGCCGACAAGACATCCCCCAGCTGTACCCTCTGAGTCCGGCCGCCAAGGAAGGAACGGAGCCAGGCCAAGGCCTGACCACCAATTCCCGCCTCAGCGAGCCGGGCCAGAAGGTTACCGTGGTCGACGGTATCAAAGGCTGCTGAGAGATCAAGGAGGACGAGCAGGGAGGAACTCCCCCTGTCGGCCTCCCTGAGGAGGTCATCCTGCAGAGCGACCAGGGCGGTCTCGGTCCCGCGAAGAGGCCTGAATCCAGACTGGAAGGGGTCCAGGATATGATTTGTCTCCAGGTATGACTGGAGCCGGACGGCAGCCACCCCCTCGACAACCTTGCCCAGGAAGGGAACGATGGCGATCGGACGGAAGTTGGAAAGATCGTCCGTCGCCAAGCCAGGTTTCTTAAGAATGATGAAGTACATGTTCTAGAAGAAAAATAATGTTCATGTTTAAGTATCTTGTGGACTCTTGGCTGTATGCTATTTGAACTATTTTTGTCAGCCCTGGAATGAATTATTTCTGTTTAACTTGTTACTTCTGCGGCCCCTTTCCCAAATAACTGGTTCATTTCTGTCCAGTAGTGGTGGTGGAGACTGATGTAGCTTGTCTACCATCTCCCTAGCCATCATCAATAGTCCTTTATAAAAGACAACTATTTTTAATTAGCAGTCTTTTCCAATAGGGCTGTATCGTTCTTCAGAATTGTCTATTAACACATTTAAAATGTTGCAACTTTTAACAGTAGGAGTTGTGAATTAAAAAAACAACAATTATGCACTTGCTTGAGACAAAAGACAAAACAGTGGTGACACCTTAAAGACTAACTTAATATTTTTTAATGTGAGCTTTTGTGGAGAAATCCACTTCATCGGACATAAGAAAAAGAGACATAACAGGGGAAGAACAAGTAGAAAAGCAAAGTTGTTTCAACACTCCAGAGATACATTGTGTATAAGTTGACAGCCAATTTGCATTAGACAGTTGTCTCTGAGGAAATAGGTTCTAATCCATAACAGTTCCCATAGAAATCTGTGCTAAAACACTTGTTTTTCTTTTCTTTTTCTTTTTTCTTTTTTTGTTAGATAGGTGGGATCTTGCCCTGCCAGCCTGTTTCCTTTTTTTTCTTCAGGAAAGAAAGAGGCAGGGCAACTGGCCAAGAGTTCAGAACTTTACAGCTTTTCATTCAGAATTATTTTTTGATAAAATTAAAGGCGAAAGAAAAGCTGCTACCTATTTACTTCAGGGAGAGTGGCATGGGATGTCAGAAGGGCATAGCCCAGGGCTGCCCAAACTTTTTGTAAGGAGGGCCAGGTTTGGTGGCTGAGAATGTGTCAGGGGTCGGTTGCTCCCTGACCCTGCCACCCCACTGCAAGCCCCACCCACTGACCGCGCCTAGCTTCACAAGGTTCCCAGTGATGCCAATGGTGGCGGCCCACCCGCGTGCCACCCACGTGCGCATGCCCAGCCCCACAAGCTTCCCAGCGGTGCTGGTGGTGGAGGCCCACCCCCTTGCCCGCCCACCCTACAAGCTTCTGCTCACCAGCTGGCCGGCCAGCCCAGCCCCTCAAGCTTCCCGGCGGTGTCAGTGTTGGCAGAAGTTTTTTTTTTAAATGGGGTGAAGGAGGGGGAGGGAGGGGAGGGCGAGCCAGCTGTGGGCCACTCAGAATGGCCTGGCGGGCCGGATTTGCCCCCACCCCCCGGGCCGGACTTTGGGCAGGCCTGGCATAGCCTATTGAGGTGGAGGAAAGCATTTTAAGTTGGGGATCATTGAAGATTTCTGCACAGCCAGCAGCACAGACAACTGGAGTTCATGGTGGGAAGAATGTGACTGTCATTTAAGAAGAGAAAAGGATGGGTGGGTGGATTTTAAAGACAACTTCTACTTGAAAATGATAAAAGAGGGGAGAAGTAATGAGGATTAGTATACTTGTCTTCAGTACTTTTTTATATCACAATGAGAACGAATATGCTTGTCTCCTGTGATTAAGGATTTTGCATGAAGTTTCCTCTCTTTCAGAGCATAGCAAATCAGCCCTAGCTATTTTTTGTCAACCTAACTAGATTCTCTTGCACTTAGGAAGTATGAGTTTAGCAGTTGCTACATTTGTTGGCATTGATTAGCAGTGTTTTCACACATGTGGCTTACTGTGGCAACCTGTAAAGATAAAGTACTAAAGTGCTATTTAATTAATAAGTACTAATTAGCTATTTAGAATGAGATTGCATTTGACACCGCAGAATTTTACACTCATTGAACATCAGGGTTTTGTGACTGTGAGCATAGAAGACAACACTGCTTTTTCCTCCATATGTATATAGTAGTGGCTGCTACTTCCATTGCATAATTATTCTCCTGTTGATTAATAATTATTTTAAAAGGAAGCAAACATTCTCCAGAGGGCAATGATTCAGTTTGTTATCTTCAGATGAAGTTGCTTTGAGTGCTACATGGATGTTGTGTACATTTGCCCTCTTATCTTACTATTTTCTATCCTCTTAGTACATACTAATTGTTGTGGTCCAGCGCCCAAGCCCTGTTGTTTGTTAAACCCATTGAACACACCGACACTCTTGAACTTAAGGGAAATTGTGGATGCCACAGTTTTATTGGTGTGGTTGCAATCTGCAGAGATTTGGCCAGGCATTGGGTTGGATCCAATACAGTGACCCCACCGCTGCCATTTCGCGGTTCAGATACCGTGGCCCCGCTACATCGCGGGATTGCAGTACCTGCACCGTGGGGGGGCAGGTCGCTCCACGCCCCCTACCCCAGAGAAGCCTCGGGGGTATGTGGGAGGGCGATGGGGGGCGATCGGGTCGCTCTGCGCCATCCTCCCACGCACCCTCCCGAAGCCTCGGGGTGACTGGGAGCAGCGGCGCGGAGTGATCGGGTCGCTCCACGCTGTTCAACCAGGCTCCCCCAAGAAGGCTCGGGGCGGCTGGGAGGGGCGGCGCGGAGCAATTGGGTCGCTCAACACCACCACCACCCCGCACCTCCGAGAAGCCTCGGGGCCGTGAGGGCGGGTGGCGGCGGACGATCCACTCACTCCACGCCGCCCTCCCCACGCACCCCCGAGAAGCCTCCAGGGTGCATGGGCGGGCGGCAGTGGGTGATCCGGTCACTCCGTGCGGCCCTCCCATGCACCCTTGAGAAGCCTCCGGGGTGCATGGGCAGGCAGCGGCGGGCGATCCAGTCACTCCGCGCGGCCCTCCCACGCACCCCGGAAAAGCCTTGGGGCCGAGCAGTCGGGCGGCGGCAGGCGATCCGGTCGCTCTGCGCAGCCCTCCCACACACCCCGGAGAAACCTCAGGGCCGCGTGGGTGGGTGGTGGCAGCGGCGGGAGGTAAGATCCCATTGCCGCCGCTGGCACACCGCACAATCACCCCCTGCCCCCATCCCACTCGCTTCCACATATCGCGGATTTTCGTGCATCGCGGGTGGGGTGGGTCCCTAACCCCCGCGATCAGCGGGAGGTTACTGCACCACCGGGGAACCCGCCTGTCCCCCGATGTGCATGGTGGCGCCACCAGTTGGCAGCACCCTTTGTTACTCAGCTTCTGGAACCCCCCGTGGGCGCAGACTCCTTCGAGATTTCCTTCTCCAAGCTGAGTGGAGAGGCAATCTGATGTCCCTCCTGAGCTGGGACACTCACAGCTCCCTCCTTGGTCCGCCGTTACCACCTGAAGAATCCATGCCTTAGAACCATATTAGAAATGGTATTTAAAGATGGAGGCCTAAACCAGTCTGCTATTGCAGCTACTCCCTGAATAAACTATTGAAAGGAAAGCCATGTATGTACTGTAAATCCCACTAATTTCATGGGTTTGTTGTACTTAGGACAAGTACAACTGAGGATAAAATTGGTCATTGCATTTCAGGAACAGAGAAAAGTGAGGATGCACCAATGCTGTCTCATTCATTCCCCTAGGGGTGGGGAAAGGGATGGGGGAGATCAATCTGAATGTTTCTTGGTCAAAGGAAAGATCTTTGCCCATCTACCTTGGGAAAGTTATAGGTGACAGAAGAAATATGTCTAACAAAAAAAACCTAAAAGAAAGGGCTGTCAAGAACGCTGAGATGGAAAAACTGTGATGTTTACTGGCAGCTGCTTAGCATGCTCCCTACAGACATCCCAGTGTTAGAAGAGAAGCATGTAAGATTGTACCTTTCCAACCTATTTGGGCTCTGGCTTTCTGGGCTGAGTTTACAAATAGTTTGCAATGGAAAATATATATTTTAATTAGAAAAAATTCTACCTAAGAAGGGTTCTTTACCATTGCCACTCGCTCTGCCATCAGGTGTTGAACAGCACCATTAAGAGCCCAAACTAGAGCTGCTGCATACCAACCCTGGGGGAAGCGTGGTGGCTCACTGGACTAAGGCTCTGAAAACTGTTGGCTGCAAAGACGGCACAGCTCAGCGGTTTGAGTCCCAGGTGCCAGGCAGTGGAGTGAGCTCCCGCTGTTAACCCTAGCTCCTGCCAACCTAGCAGTTTGAAAGCATGTAAATGCAAGTAGACAAATAGGTACCACCATAAAGAGGCGGGAAGGTAAAACTGTGTTTCCTTGCAGGCCAAGGACTTGCACAACACTGGCTCTTCAGCTTGAATACGGAGATAAGCACCACCCCTAGAGTCAGACACAACTAGCACACATGTACGTGGGAAATCTTTACGTTTATACCAACCCTAACACCACTTAGACCTTCCCTCCAGACATGCTTTCCACATAAAAAAAGCAATTACATTTTTAGGTGGGCAAAAGCTACCAGCCACTACTTGGCTTTAGACAAAGATGGTAGCAATTCACTTCAGGTCAAAGCTGAATGGCAAGTGGCACTTGGGTTCCCACCCACAAGCATTGCTTCATGCCTACCAGGTAAACACATTGGGGGAAGGGAGGGCAGCAACAAGTAAGATCACAAATGGTAGTAGGTGCATGCAACGGACTCAGGATTGGGGAGGAGCTTCTAATATTGGGAAACTCTGGCTTCTGGTCCCAATCTTGTGGCAGGACTGTCGGTGGTGATTTTCTGAAATGTAAGCTCTCCCCACTCCCACATCCTGAGCAAAAAGTGATACCTAGGGAGCCTTAGAACCAAAACGGAGGGCATAGGAAACATTTTAATTAAATAAGATTGAAGATTTCCATCTATAGATGTTGAAGTCATATGGCAACTGGATTTCAGCCACTGTGTTTTGATGTCTTTTCTTCTACAGACATATTTCCAGGACAGATAAGACTTGATCCATTGCAAAAATTAGCCTTTCTTGGTTGTTGACTTTTCCATTCAGCGCTGAATTAAGTGCAGCCCAATCATGTCAGAGGACTCAGCTAGATTACTAAATGGTGTGATTAAAAGTAAAACCCTATTTGAAAACTAGATTTCTCCACCACAAAATTTGATGCCCTCTTTTCCTTTTTCTTGTAGCTTGCTACCCTGGCACTTAGAGAGATTTGTGGGGAAAGGATCGATTAGCTTTTACAGATATCCATTGCTGTGACTCTTTAACTTTCTGAATTTTAAAATGATTCATAAAACTTCAGAAGGCTTCAGATTGACTTCAAGTAATTCAGAAGCTCCTTGCTTTATTCAGATAAATCCCAATCATGCCATGCCCTGTCAATAGTCTGATGTTATGCAGTGCTAGAAAAGTTTTGCCACCTCATTGCTGATTGTATAAATTGGCCCTATGTTAGGCTTTATCAAAATAGTGGTCCTCCAATCATTTCAAATAGAAAGCAAGCTTTTCAAAATAGGCTGAATATTTCCCTTTCTTTTTACAGAGAGTTTTGATTTAATTGACGGTTTACCCCCTGGAAAGTTATGCTGGCTGGCCTTTTAGAGATAATATAGAATACAGAATACCAGAATACAAAGCTTATATAAAATTATACAAAATTATACAAAAGCCAAACATATAAAATTTATACAAAATCTTTATTCACTAGTTCTCACTGTTTTATTTAGTGGTCAAAATATGTAAGAGATAGCAAGTTCAAAAAGATTGGGTAGGGGAAAAACTCACCAAGATACAGAGAGTATAATTTTAGTTAAAGGAAACACTTCTAGAATAAGTTGAATAGCTGTTGTTAATTCAAACGTGTTCTGATGTTCACTGTAGGTGCTTTGTTGAATAAATTGAAAGAATGCCTGCTAAGTACCTTTGTTGCACATAGGTATTTCTGTATTCTCATTGGAAAACTTGTAAATCCCACTCTAAAATGCTGCTGTAAATCACTGTAGACTCTTTTCTTGCCATTTTAACATTACAGTGTTTGGATAGCGGCAAGAGGTAACAGAAGCTGTGGGACATAAAAATTGTTTTCCAGGATGTAGTGCATACAGCACATGAGAAATATTTCGATCCCTTCCCCTCCAGCTACAACTCAGACATTTTTGAATTTGTTCTCAGCTCAGTGTCTATCTTTCATCTGCAATTATTGGACTTCTCACTCTCTTCTGATTCCCATCTGATGTAAAATATTATTGTAAAGATTCGGAAGTTTTGGAATAAATATATTATGTTGATCCTAGCATTGGTGCAGTGGTGAATTTGGAAATAAAACTGCCCCTCTTGACAATACCCACAACCAGATCTCCTGCAATGAGGGCCCAAAATACTGGCAGCTAAATCAGTACATACCAACAAACAAATTCTGGCAGTTTTTGTTTCCAGCTGGAACACATCTTTGTAAAACAAGTGGCTCTTAATTGTACATTCAAAATTAAAGCAAGCTCAAATGCAATGCATTACATTGGAACAATGCTGTCAGTATATTTTGATGTTTATGTAAGGTTGTGTCTATTGTCATGAGTGGTTGCAGCTAATTGATGAGATGCTGGGGTGAATGTTGGTCATGAGGCTGCTCACCAATCTGATAGTACAACCAAGATGTACCCTGACACCTCATCCATTAGCTGCAATTATCTAAAACAAGTTACACAAATACCAATAGAATCACAGTCTCTGGTTTTGGCCAACTACTATAAGGATTTCAAAAGTTTAGGGAGAACAGGAGGACTTGACTGAGAAGTGACAGATGATGTCATAGGCCGCGGTCTCACCAGCGTTTTCTGCGCATTTTTGCTGCGGCAAACTGCGTAGTAAAAGATTGTGTCCTAACCACCAAGGGAAGTAATTTGGTGCCCTGACCGACCACGCCCCCGGAAGCACACAGTCACCACAGTTTTTTAAACCACCCCTAGTGGTTGGTTTAAAAACTTCCCTTAAAGATGTGCAGTTCTTTGCTACTCCAGCGATGTGCAGCCCCAGAAAATACACAGTAATTAGCTTTGTACCCCTTTTCCTGCCACTTCCTGTGGGTCTGGCTTAGAAAATTGACCCAGGAAAAAGGGAAAAGATGTGCAGTAAGCAGGTAGGGACGGGCACAGAGCAGTAAAATGCTACCCTGTCAACAGGAAACTAACTGCGCATCATACACCACGTGACCGCCTGGAAAAGAAAACTACACATCAAATTAAGATGCACAGAAAACTTTAATGAGACCATGGCCATAGTTACCAATAAACACATAGTCCTTGGAGGTATGGCATGTAATGCCTGCCTGCATTGCACCACTGGCTGCAAATCTTCCCGTTTACTAGATGCAAATGTGGTTGTTTCATAATACAAAACACACTAAAGAGAGTCGGTCTTTTATCTTTTGTTGTAACTTAATATTATACAGACTCTTTCTTCTGTCCAATATTCTAGAATAATAGTATGAGGGTTAGTGCTGTAGAGTAGCTATTCTCAATCTCTTTGGCTATGGTCATAAACTTTGTTGTGTTTCTAATTGATCTACTTACAATTTTTAAACTATAGGAAAAAAAACATAATGCAGGTCTGTGCCCAAGGCCTTACATTCTTAAAGCATAATTTTGTTTCTTAAACCTTCAGTTTTAAATCATGTTTCAGGTTCTTATATATACTTCCCCATGGGGTGAGGGAGGATTGCCTCTTTTACCCTGGATCAACCCAAGATCTTACCCCTGGACCAACCTAAGATCTAGGTTTTACTTTGCTGCCCTATATCCTGTGAAATGCTATTAGCATTTTAGCTTAATTAATAAACTGGCTGTCCAGCTGCACTCATATTCCTACAGAAATGACAAAATTTGTTCAAAATTTAATGGAACCTGATTGGCTCAGGCATGTCACCTGGAGTGCTATGGTCTGAGAAACTTTATCCCAAGTTTTGTCAACATCTCCATTGCCACTCAGGGTATCCTGTTTAGTGCATTTAAAGTCATTCTTTCATTCTTGTTCAGTGTGCATTAGGATAATCAGGTATGACACTCCTAGGAAGTGGAGAGAAATTATGAGTGTCTGGAGTATGATATGTTTAATATGATCTTGGTTCTTCAGCTGAGAGGGGAAAATCTCATCCCTTGTGGAGTAAACAGTCATTAGTGCTCTTGCATTGCTTGGGTAGAAATGCACTCTGAGGAGTGCTATAGCTGACAGCCATCTCTTTGAAAAGCAAATATGTCATTTAGGGCAACAAAGGAGAGACATTAAGTCTCTCCATGCTTTGCCACTTGGGGAAGTAAGCTGGCAGATAGAAGAAGTAAGATCTCAATGTATCTGTCATAGGGGAATGATTAATATATAATAATAATGGTAGTCAAACCTAGGAATAGACAGATATCTTTAGGTGTCTCTTGGTTTCTGATTTTTCCAGTTTGTGGCAGTTAGTAATTTTTCAAAGTCCACATATAATTTATATACACTGGAATCCAACTGAATACCGGTACTTATGCCAATATAAATTTGACAGTATAAATCCTGCACCAAACTGTCACTAATTAGAAAAGTGAGGTCCTATTTCTTGTTATCTTCCAAGGCATGTGACAGGAAATACAATCTCCAACTGCTTAACATTTGCCAGTGACAATTAATGTTGATGGACTTCTGCTGACAGGTGCTAAAGTTGTAAGAGTCGGTTCATAGATCTCTGTAAAATTTTGTTTATTTATGTATTTTGAACAAGTTAATATGAAGCTGATATAAAACAAGTTTCAGCAATATGTGCATTTTGTGCACATTGTTCTTTTTATACAAATTTTGAACAAAATGTTTATTTGAGAATTAAAATTAGAAAAGTATGAAAACACTAAAGGATGGCTGCATTTCAGTTTGCTTTTGGTCTGCAAGTTACATACATTCAAATTTAAGCGTGAACTGAACTGATTCCTCCCCTATTTTGGCCATACCAAAATATAAGAGTCTTTGAGGATTTTTTAAACCAATGTTGATGTGAACTACCATGCTAGAGGCTCCAAGGTAGTCAGAGCAGTATAAACCAGGTGCTTCTCTAGTACAGAAAGACTTTTTCAATGTTCTTCTTCGTAGCCTCTGTGAAATCCCACTAATGGGTTTTCCTGCGCGCCTGCGCAGCCTCCGGACCTTCTAGAGTCTTCCTTCCAGCTCCTAGGGACCTCCTCCTGCCCCTACTGGGCATGCTCCAGGACTCCCGCGCCTCAGTTCCTTTTTTGCCGCCGCCAGCAACGGTCACGTTTTCTCCAGCTCCTAGAGAAAGCGAAACTACTGTTAATTCTTCTAACTTGATAAGTACTTTCTTGTATATAGTTATAGTGTAAATTATTAGATAGTTATTAGTTAGATAGTAAGCTGACCTCCTCCCCCCCCTCCCCCAGTCTCTTCCCGTCGGGCCGTTTATGGCCCCAGGAGCGCTATTCAAGCGCTGTCTGCAGTGCCCAAATAAGATCTCCGTTTCGGACGGGCACTCCACCTGCTTATACTGTTTGGGGGAGGCTCACCGACCGGGCACTTGTAAGGAGTGCCAGAAACTTTCTAAGCCGGCTCTTAAGCAGCGACAGGGTCGCCTCCGAGTTTATCTTTGGGAGCAATCCCTTAAGCTAATGGAGCAACAGCAGACGCAGGAGGCTCCCTCTCCAACCACCTCTATGGCCTCCCGAACTTCGCAGGCCTCTAGAGCCGTCTTAAAGCCTGCCAAAAAGACCAAAAAGAAGGACCCCCCTTCGCGGGCAACGGCACCGCCTTCCCCGCCGAGAAACACCCGTCCACCACTCCAACAACCGGGAAGCCACCCGCCCTCCCAAGGGATAGAGGCACGACAGGATGCCGCCCGAGACCTCTGTCTCGCTGGCCACCGATCTACCTCCCCTGTTTCATCAATATCGGGGAGTTGGCCTGTTACGTCCCAGTCTCGGGACACAAGGATCGAACCTCGCCAGCGTACCCCCATATACCATACCGCTGTGCGAAGTGTTCACGACGACACCGAGGGACGAGCCTCGACAGCGGCAGCCGCGGAGCCTCATCCACCACCACTCCGCGTGGAAACGGTATTCCGCACGACAGCGGTGGAGGAGTCTCGAAAGCGAGAATGCTCCCCTCGCCATCGACAGGTGACTGGCCGTCCCTCACGCTCACCGCAGAAGCGCTCTCGCCGAGACAGGCGCTATTCCACCTCAGCCTCCGACTCCACCTCGCCCAGTGGAGACAGTACGGACGAGGGAAGAGCAGCAGCCTCACGCCGCTCCAAGAAACCAAAGAGGCGAGAACGCAGGCGTCGAAGGCGCCACGCCTCCATATCGAGGAGTCGAAAACACAAACGTTACCGCTCCACCTCCTCCTCCTCGAGCTCGCTATCACGCTCGGAGAGGCGACACCGTAGCCGCTCGTCCTCTGCCTCCCGCTCACCGACGCCTAAACGACATCGCCGTGCCCCCTGTCATCGCCACCGCTCTCAACGGGCGCGCACGCCAACACCGGGAGCGGCACACTCACACGATACCGAGATAGCTCGAGCGGCGATACCGGCAGACATTACCATCGCCTCTCGATCATCTAGACGGCGGTCTGCGGACCCTATACCAAGAGAGCGCCCTATGGTAAGCCCCTCGCGTCGCCAGCGATCCATGTCGCCAGCGTCAATGGACAGATCCTTGCTGGCCCACTCTGACGATGACAGCCAATCGTTCCATTCTTCGCATACCAACCAGGAACATCAGCAGACCCAAGGGTCGGAAGCAGGGGACGCATTAGTAGCCTCACCAGAGGAGGACTTCTCTACTTACTCACATATTATTAACAAAGTAGCGCAGGTCATGGAGCTGCAAGTGGAGCTCCCTGATCCGAAGGGCTCCTGCAAATTTTTCGGTCACCTCAGGAAACACAAGAACCCGCCACTGCGCTTAGGGTTCATCCCCTCGCTCCTGCAGTCAGCTAAGGCCTCCCTCACAAAGCCAGCTGCCACTCCACTCATGCCCAGACGTACTGACAACCTATATCGTACACACGGGGACGAGGTTGAATTTCTGGCACGCCACCCGTTGCCTAACTCTCTGATCGTAAACGCCACTCAAAACAGGGCGAAAAATACCTCGACCACAACACCGAGCAACAGGGAAGGGAGGAAGCTTGACCTCATGGGCAAGAAACAATACTCCTCGCTTCATTTTCCCTTCGCACCACGAACCATATGGAAGCCTACTCACGACATCTCCTCCTCGAGATGTTACCAGTGTTTGACCAGCTTCCAGATGATGCCAAGGCCAGACTCACGGCTGCCCACACAGAACTCTTAACATTACTCGACTATCAAACTATCGCTGCCTGTCATATAGCCGATGCCTCAGCAAGACAACTCGCCAACGCTATCTTTCTGCGACGCCATGCATGGCTTCGCACTGTTACCATCACAGATGATGCGCGCAATAGAATAGAGGGTGCCCCGTTTGATGGAGAGGGCCTCTTCGCAGCCACCACGGATGAGTCTCTGGACAATATTCTGAAAATGCGCAAGACTGCCAGCTCTTACGCATACCAGGGCTCCACCTCTCAACAGGCGGCACGCCCACCTCCTTACCAATGGCGACACCCATACCAAGCTTCGGCCCAACGCAACCAACAGCGAAGTAAGCCTCAATACCACGCTTCTCCTTACTATCGCTCAAACCAACAGCGCCCTGGCCGCTCTCAATCGGCAAAGCGCTACGACAGGAAGCCCAAGCAGGCATCTTGACCTTGCTTCCCGCATGACATCGCTAGACGGAGACGCTCGATTGTGCCCCTTTCTTCCCCAATGGACAGCAATCACAACGGACACTTGGGTCCTTACTATCATTCGCGAGGGTTACGCCATAGAATTTCACCGATGGCCCCCACTCGGGCGAATTGTCATCACACAGCCCTCACCCGCCCTCGAACACGAAGTGTGCTCATTACTCGAAAAGGATGCCATCGAGCCTGTACCACCACACGATACATACGGGTTTTACTCGCGCTACTTCACCATCCCAAAGAAAGACGACTCGCTCCGTCCTATATTAGACCTCAGGGCACTCAACCTGTTCATCAAACCGAAGAAGTTCAGGATGACTACACTGGAGTCTATTATACCGCTGCTCCAAAGGGGAGACTGGTTCACGGTCTTAGACCTTCAAGACGCATACTTCCACGTCACGATACGACCCTCCCACAGGAAATATCTACACTTCATCATGGGCAAGGACACTTACCAATTCAAGGCTCTTCCCTTCGGCCTTTCCACCGCCCCGAGGGTTTTTACGAAGTGCCTCGCCCCGGTAGTGGCGTTCCTCCGGCTGAAGGGCGTCAACGTATTTCCGTATCTCGACGATTGGTTGATTGTTTCGCCTACAAAAAGCAAGGCAGAGAGACACGTTCATTTCGCCATGAGGTTTCTCATCTCCCTCGGCCTTACCATAAATCTACAAAAGTCCACCCTTCGCCCCACCCAGTCCGTTCTATATATCGGAGCCATTCTAGATGCCAAGAAGGCTATGGCCTTCCTGCCGCCGGACAGAAACGCCAAAATTCACAGAGCGATACAACACTTCAGGCCTCGGGGCACCGTCACTGCTCGTGTAGCGCAGCATCTGCTCGGCCTAATGTCGTCCACCACATCCGTGCTGCCCTACGCACGGCTCAAACTCAGACCTCTACAAGCATGGCTCCTATCCAGATTCCACCCTCTGAGACATGCTCCTTCCAAGAGACTCAAGGTAACCCCTTCTCTTCACTTAGCTCTCCAGTGGTGGACGACCCCGAAACACCTGCAGACCGGCCGCCCGTTTCAGGAACCCCGCCCGGCACTACATATCACCACAGACGCCAGCACCACGGGCTGGGGAGCCCATTGCGACAACCTACAGACACACGGAACCTGGCCAGCTCCCCTCAAAACACGCCACATCAATTTCTTGGAACTGATGGCGATATTCAATGCCCTCAAGGCATTTGCGCCGCTGGTCAGAAACAAATCTGTCCTCATAGTCACGGACAACACTACGGCGCAACACTACATAAACAAGCAAGGAGGCACCCGCTCTAGGTCGCTACTACACCTGACCATGGACATCTGGACCTGGTGCTACCACAACCACGTCTTGCTCACAGCGGTCCACATAACTTCTCACGACAATACCACGGCAGACACGCTCAGCAGACGTCCTTACAACGACCACGAATGGACCCTCTCCACACCAATTTTCAACTGGCTTTGCCGCCGATGGGGGAGGCCGACTGTCGACCTATTCGCCTCCCCGACCAACGCCAAGTGCCCGCTGTACTGTTCCAGAGCGGGCCGCGGGCCACACACCCTGGGAGATGCCTTGTCAACATCGTGGCAGGGGATGGTCGCCTACGCCTTTCCCCCTCTCCCCCTCCTTCACAGGACGGTGATCAGACTCCGTCAGGAGCGAACACGAACAATCCTCATTGCACCCTGGTGGCCGAGACAGCATTGGTTCGTTACCCTCCTGGGGATGTCCCATCAATACATCCGCCTCCCGAAGCGCCCAGACCTCCTGTCACAAGAAGAGGGTCGCCTCCTCCACCCCAACCTAGACTCCCTACACCTCACAGCATGGCTGGTCCATTCTCTTTAAGGGAAGTTCTCCATCACTCGCGTAAATCTTCAACTACGACGCTATACGCGAGCAAGTGGAACGCTTTCCTACAGTTCGCTGCCGAACGCGACCTGGACTCTTCCCCGACTACGCTAGACGCCGTCCTGGACTTCCTCCTACTCCTGTTTAACAGGGGCCTTGCTCACTCCACCTTGAAGGTCTACCTCGCAGCCGTGGTTGCACATCAACCACCCGACTCACCTTCAGCCTCCTTTTTCCGAAACCCATTGGTGAAACAATTTCTAAAAGGAACGATGAATCTCCGACCCACGAGATCCCCCGTTCCACCCCAGTGGTCCTTAACGCTTGTCCTCAGGAAGCTCACGAAGCCGCCCTTTGAGCCCCTGGCTACGGTGCCGCTACACATCCTATCACTGAAGGTTGCCTTTCTCCTGGCTATCACCTCCGCTCGCAGGGCGTCGGAGTTAGCAGCACTACGGATGGATCCACCTTTCCTTCAGTTCTTCCACGATAAAGTCACCCTCTACCCGGATGTCACCTTCCTACCCAAGGTGGTCTCTCACTTTCATCTTAGTCAGCCGATCATCCTGCCGACTTTCTTCTCTTCACCGGACAGTGACATAGAGAGAGCTCTACACACCTTAGACGTGCGCCGAGCTCTCTTATTTTACACCTCCAGGACTCAGTCTGTCAGGGCTTCTCCCCGCTTATTCATTTCCACCTCTGGACAGAATAAAGGACTCCCGGTAACATCACAAACCATCTCAAGGTGGATAGTTGAAACTATCCAACTGGCGTACCACCTCTCTAACACGCCTCTGCCGGTCACTCCGAGAGGTCACTCCGCCAGGGCCGTCTCTACCTCTTCTGCATTCCTTAAAGGGGTCCCCCTGCAGGATATATGCAGAGCGGCGACCTGGGCCAACCCGTCTACCTTCGCTCAACACTACAAACTAGATGTACGGGCCAGGTCTGATGCCACCTTTGGCAGAGCTGTCCTCTCTTACTCATTACCGTGACGGCCCACCGCCAGTAAGTAAGCTCGCTAATCTCCCATTAGTGGGATTTCACAGAGGCTACGAAGAAGAAGAACGAGTTACCTACCTGTAATGGTAGTTCTTCGAGTTACGCCTCTGTGAATTCCCACTCCCCGCCCGTCCTCCCCTCTGTCCGTCACGCCTCTCTTTCTTTCTCTCGTTGCAGCGGCGGACATGTGAGGAACTGAGGCGCGGGAGTCCTGGAGCATGCCCAGTAGGGGCAGGAGGAGGTCCCTAGGAGCTGGAAGGAAGACTCTAGAAGGTCCGGAGGCTGCGCAGGCGCACAGGAAAACCCATAAGTGGGAATTCACAGAGGCGTAACTCGAAGAACTACCATTACAGGTAGGTAACTCGTTCTTATTACTGGTCAGAAGTCTGTGCTAGGCATAGTTTCAAATCATTTTTGTCTCTGTTATTTGGCTGTGTTACCAGAATGTGTTTTTCCCAGTACTGAGTACTGTACTGAAATCTCTAGCTCTTTAGCCAGAGGCCAAATGTATGCTGTCCTCATTTTTTTTTAAAAGCTGGTTTTTTATTTGTGACATGGCCAACAATGACAGCCTCCATTTGAAGCATGGCAACTTGTTGTAAGAACAACTTCAATTTAAGAATATAGGTCCCAAGAATATTAAAATTTTTGGGTGAAACAAGGTTGTGTGAATAAGTGTGAGTGTATGTCATGGTCATGCAGGACAATTTCTTCACTGAGGGCAACTTATGAAACCTCCCCCAGACCACACGAGAGGACCCACGGAGACAACAAACCCTCAGAGGTACAGTACAAGGAACTGACCCCTTCTAGTTGAGGCAGGTTGGCTCCTGACTCAAAAGGGGTGGCTGGACTCCCTTCCAAACCTTCTGAAAGATTCATAAATATACAAAATCATACTAGCTTATTTACTCCTCACATTGCTGAGTTTGCTTCAAATGCAAAACCATTTATCAAACTAAAATACCCATGGGAGACTACTAGAAATCTGGTGGTTCTCAGTTGTGTTAAACATCATAAGAACATAAGAACATAAGAAGAGCCATGCTGGATCAGGCCAAAGGCCCATCTAGTCCAGCTTCCTGTATCTCACAGCGGCCCCACCAGATGCGTTTGGGAGCGCATGAGACTAGATATCTGTCTCCTGATACCACTCCCCTGCATCTGGCCCTTGAACTACCCTGGTTTAAAGCCTAGAGATTACATATCTCCATCATGGTTTGTAACCTGTGATGGACTTTTCCTCTAGGAATCTGTCCACTCCCCTTTTGAAGGCATCCAGGCCAGATGCCATCACCACATCCTGTGGCAGGGAGTTCCATAGACTTACAACATCCTTTGGGAGTTTGGGGTGTAGTAGAAATTAGTCCCTGTGATCTGTATCGTCTGTGAGAAAGTAAGGTTGGTACGAGTTGAGAAGGCTTTTGTTAAGGATGTGCTTTCGGAAAGAATTCCCATACTGTACTATTGAGTACATTTTAAAGAGGTCATATCAGTTATTGTCTCTGTATAAATTTAGCCTTATCTGAGGTGCATGGAGTATTTTTGATGCACATGGGATCATGTGTTTCAGAGCATCTATCCTACCTCATAATTATATCAGACTGACAAAGCTGTTTGGATGAGCAGTGAAACGTTTCAATCTCTCAAGAAAAAGAAGTCCTGTTGCCATGATAAACTCACCTGAATGACTGAGAATCTTCACAGGAATTTGTATTCCTTTTGGGGGGATGCTAGATTGGATATGGCAATTCTAGACAATATATTTATGAAAAATTCAGTAATAAATGTGTTAAAATTATAATAATGTTCCATTGAGTTCCAGTGTGTGATGACTCTGTGGGCTTTTCTAAGTTTAGAGACACATTTTTTTCCCTCATTTCCATCTTCTAGGGGCACTCTAGGATAGTGCAGTTTGCCCAGTGCTATACAGGCTGGCTACACCACAGTGTAGAATCAAACCTCTGGCTCCCAGAGTTATCCAGACAGCCTAACAAATGTGTTATTAGTCATCAATGGTGACAACTTAGACAGAATTGTTTGTAAACCCCACTGTGTTTATTAATAATATATAATTGATACATTTGTTAATTATATACTTAAAGAATTAAACATTTTCACACTGAACAGCAACAAACAAATTTCCCCATTTCTAACAATTAACACATAACAATTTAATTTCCAGATGTAACTTTCAAGTTTCTGGAACTGCCATGAAGATCTCTGTAACTGGAGATACTAGAAAGGGAATTTGTGTTTCCTCACAGATGCAAAACATATTTCTGCCTACTGAGTTTAACTTGGCTCCATAATTCTGGTGCATCTTATTTTTCCTGGGGACAATAGGAGCCTGGCTAAAGCAATCCAAGTGTCTCTAGTTATCTCCTCATCCCAGAAACCATAAGATTTAATGTACCACTGTTCTTCTCTTCATTTTCTGGAGCAGAGCAGAAAAACAAGCTGACTTTTACAGGCAATGTGTTTTTGTGAGTGGCTTTATTTATCTATTAATATTTTTTAAAAACCAGATATTATTTAAGGTAGGATATTTAAAAGGCACTTGTCCCTGAACTAGCATGTGCCTTAAAGTATGCAGACCGAGTTAGCTCTCTGTTATTCTCAGGCCATAGATGCAAGAGCACATTTTTGAATTCACCAGCTGCCTTGCAGTTGTCTGCCTTTTCAGTCATTTTTGTTATCTTTAGTAGTTGATGCATTTCAGAAGCTTCTGCAAATGTCTGACAAAAGCTCCATAACTGGAAGACTGAATGAAAAATAAAATCCAGATATGTTGGTTGTTTATTATAGGAACCAAGTGGAAACTCTTAACCTGCCCTGTAGTATGAACTGTTCTTTTAAGATTCTTTCTCAGAAACAGTTCTGTTTCATAAACTGTCTAGCCTTGCATTGTCCAGGATCTACCATATGCCCTATATATATTTCCATCAGTGTTATGTTATATGGATCTCTGAGGGCATGGTTTGGAACGGAGATGGTGGGAAGGGGGATAGAGACCTTGTTTGCATGTGTTTCTACTTAGAATGATACATATTTCCCTTTTAAAAGCTATCTCTCATTTTTCTGGCCCATAAGTAGGCATGCATTCTTTTTGGCATGCTTGTTGTTTAGTATTTTTTTTTAAATTTTTAAATTTTATTTTAGAGTATTTTTACCCTGCCTTTCTCCTTGAAAAAGAACCCAAGGTGGCTTACAGTAAAGAGGGACAATATACAATCTATTAAAATTAAGACATATTCAAGTATTGAGAACAGGGAATTGAGGGACATCTTACAGCATTAAAAGACAACATTACATTAAAGCTACTGGAGACCACAAGCAGTTAAAGAGAGAGTAAAAATTCCATGTAAAAGTTATGAGTGATGGAAACTAACATTGAAAACATAGTGTCAGTGCAGTCACACAAGGTTATAAGTGGTTATAAACACAAAGTCTATGTGATCATGTGTGGTTGATTCATATAAAAGTCACATAATAGGTAGTCCATCATTCAGGGAAAGCTTGCTTGAAGAGGAAGGTTTTTGCCTGTTTCTGGAAAGACATCACAGATGGGGAAGTCCTGGCCTCCAGTGAGAGGGAGTTCCAGAGTCTGGGCACAGCAGCCAAGAAGTCCCTTTAATGTGTTTATTTATTTTATTTATTTTGAATATTTTACCCCACCTTTCTCCTTGGAAAAGGACCCAAGCTGGCTTACAATAATGAGGGACAATATACAGCCCTGAACATTTAAGGCAGTGGTTCTCAACCTGGGGGTCGTGACCCATTTAGGGGTCGAACAAGCCTTTCACAGGGGTTGCCGCAAGCTGATGAAGAAAAAGTCATGAGAGACATGGGGAGAGTGAGTTTGATAGGTTGGAGGGAATGTCAATCAATGGCACCAGAGGCTGTGATTGACTGAGGGTGCCTGTAGAGCAGTGTTTTTCAACCTTTTTTGGGCAAAGGCACACTTGTTTCATGAAAAAAATCACGAGGCACACCACCATTAGAAAATGTTAAAAAATTTAACTCTGTGCCTTTTGGTGACTCGAGTCGCGACGTCTTCTTCTCTCCGCTGCTGCGCACACTGTGCTCGGGCGGGAAGGAAGTCGAAAGATGATGTCCTACTGTGATAGGTCCAGGCTGGAGTCTTGACCAATCACAGCCCGGACATCAGAAAAGTGGAGGGTGTCCCCCTGAGGAGCGCCAATTGGCGCCCCTGCTGGCCGAGGGTGGGGTAAAAAAACCCATTCCTTCATACCCAGGACACAGTCCGGCGCCCGCCTAGTGGGTGAAAATTCGACATTTTTTTAAAAATCTTTCGAATTTTTCAATTTTTCCAATGGCACACCAGGCAACATCTCGTGGCGCACTAGTGTGCCGCGGAACAGTAGTTGAAAAACACTGCTGTAGAGTACAGTTCTCTAAGGCTCACATAGCAATAGCAGCGGTGGCCGCAGGAGGTGGAGCCACTGTTGGGGGCTGGTGCTGGGGTTCATTCCCCCTCTTGTATGAAGCCCCCTTAGCTACCCGGCCTTACCTTCCCCCTCCCTCCCTCCCTCCTCCGCCCCTGGTCTTGCCATTCGCCTGGCTCGCGCCACTGCAGTAAGTCACCCTCCTACTTCCTGTCCCATTATAAATAGCCCCATTTCTCTCACACACTCTCCCTCTCTCCCACAGCTCATGTGCTTGGCAAAAAAGGGCTGGGAATCCTCAGGTGACTGTCCATGGGAGCTTGTGGCCTCTTCCAAGCAGGGCAAGGGTTGAGCGGGAATGGGGAGGTCTCGTGGATGCAATGGATACAGTTATACCCCCAGGCTTGGCAATGATGATGATGGGGGGATGGGAGCAGCCCCAGCGCAGGGAAGGCGGTCATGGTGGCAGCTTATTTTCCCCATGCTTGCCAAGTTTTCCCACCCCCCAGAGGCACAGTCCTCATTTATAACCAAATAGAGATCCGGTACTGGTGGATGCGTCTCTCCGAGGATGTGCCCAGTATGTGTCTGTGAAACGTCTGGGGATAGATGCGCATTTGTGCCTTTTCTTAAATGCAGTGGTCAGTTGCTTGCCACGTGGGGTGGGCAGGTGGTTGTAAAGCAGGAACTAGATTTCAGAACATTGTTTGTTTGTTTATTATTTCCATTTATATACCACCCTACTTTCCCAGAGGAATTCTGGGCAGTGAACAACCAGTAATGAGGTAGCAACAAAAATAATTTTATGGTTGGGAGTCACCACAACATGAGGAACTGTATTAAAGGGTCGTGGCATTAGGAAGGTTGGGAACCTCTACTTACGAGCAGCTCTAATTACAAGAAATTCGACGTACGAACGGAAAACCTTCCCCCTTTTAAACTGCTACCTTACGAATTTTAGATGCAGTTTGCTCCACTTACAAGCTCCCCCCAAAAAAAATCCTACCGGGAGACAAGCCTGCCTGAGCCAAAAAGCACCTTCACTAAAGATGGCTGAATAGAGGGGGGAGGGGGATATCGGACAGGGAGGCCGAAGGCTAGCTGATTGATCACCACTAAAAGGGGAGGCAGAAAGGCAGGAGAAATTCCTGTTGCAATCCGATCTGCACTTCAAAGGGGAAGCAAATGACAGTGCTCTAATGGCTCAGAGCCTTGCCCCACCACTCTCCTCTTCAGTTTCGTTTCTGCACAGGTTTCTAAACACCTGCGCCGTGCTTCCAGACCTCTGTGGGTTGCACGAGGCATGGAGGAAGGAGGTGTGCACTAAAAAGTGACCTGCACCAGGTCCAAATCCTGTGTTGTGTGAGGGTAAGGCTTGGTCAGTGTGCCTTGCTATCTTTAAAAATTCACCGCCTTTAAACTGCACTAAAAAGTTACCTGCATCAGGTCCAAAACTTGTGTTGTGTGGGGTTTGAAAAATGTTGGATGAGGGTGGGAGAGGCATGGCCAGTGTGCTTGCCTGGCTTTAAACTGCACTGAACTGTTCTGTATCATGTTTAAAAATGATATGTGGTGTTGGAGATGTTTATTCTTGAAAAGTAATGTTGCTGTGCAGTGTGCATGTGTTTAAATTGCACTTTATAAAGAGTTTTGCACACACACAAAAACAGTGTCTGTGTTTTTTTCCTAAGCCTCCGGAATGAGTTAATTCATTTCCAATGCATTCCAATGGGAAAACTCTGTTGTACTTACAATTTTTTTTACTTAAAAGCATGCATTCGGAATGGAATAAATTTGTAAGTAGTGGTACCACCATATATTCAAGTCAAGAACAGGGAATTAGGAGAGGAGTCTTAGAACATTAAAATGTAACATTAAAGCTACAAAGAGCATGCAAAAAAAAAACATTATGAGGGGTGGAAACTAACATGGAAATCACTGGTGTTTTTATGAAATCAGTCATTGAAATCATGTATGGTAATCCATATAAAGTCACATAGTAGGTAGTCACTCATTCAGGGAAAGCTTGCCTGAAGAGGAAGGTCTTTGCCTGCTTCCGTAAAGACAGCAGAGACAGGGCAGACCTGTCCTCCAGCGGGAGGGCGTTCCAAAGTCTGGGAGCAGCAACAGAGAAGGCCCTTCCATGTGTTCTTCTGAGATGCACCTGTGAAGGGGGTGGGATGGAGAGAAAGGCCTCTCCTGGTGACCTTAGCACCCAAGCTGGTTCATAACGCGAGATTCCGTTTTTGAGGTAGTTTGGACCCATGCCATTTTGCGCTTTCTAGGTTAAGGTCAGCACCTTAAATTGTGCCCGATACCTGATTGGCAGCCAAGGGGCATTATTTTTAGCTGAAAGATAGTAGCCAAGGGGTAGAGAGAGACAGAAAGTGGAAAAATAATGAGGAAGGGGAAGCAGGGAGGAGGAAGGGAAGTGGAACAGCACTGAGTTGTGATGAGTTGTTTTAAAAATAGATTATAATAAACTACCAGGGGAAGTGCTTAATTAACAGCTGATCTGGCTTCAGGGTGTTGTTTGCTGTTCACACAGGATAACCACACTAAATGGCACATCTCTCCACCACCACCCTGATCTCAACAGATTTTTTGTAGACCTATCAAGCCCTGCATCCAAAACAATCAATGTGGACAGGCCCTTAGTCTATATTTCATGGATGCATGATGCTTGCAAGCATTTGATTGTTGGCCAGTACCTTGTTGTTAGTCTCAGCTGGAAAACAGACATGTGAATAAAATCCAGTAGAAAGTTGCATCAAGAATAGACCCATTGGATCAATGGAACTTGTTGGGGAGTTGACTCTGAAAACCCCACTGATTTAGTAGGCCTGCTTAAGTTGCAACTTACTACTAAATTTCCACCATTGAATTAACTACAGTATAACCCCCTATCCTCTGGATCATTAACCCCTGGTTCACTTATCAGTGAGGTGGAAAATATCAAAAAAACAAATAAATCAGTAGCTGCACAGCAGGCTGCTGTCACAAACAGTAGCCATAAAGCTGGTGGTGAAGAGGGTGGCTGGCCAGTGATGGCAGCAAGGAGGGAAGAAACCAATAGAAAGCTTACTGATGCTGAGCCCTTTTCACCACCCCCACCCCTGCAGGCTGGCTCCTGAGCCCGGCAGCAAAGCAGGTCACTGGCCGGTGGCAGTGGTAAAGATGGTGGGTGGGCAGCGGTGGTGAGGAGGGCTTGGCATTGGTAGGTTTTCTTTTCATTTCTTCCCTCCTTGCCAGAAGCAAGAAAGCTTACTGATGCTGAGCCCTCCTTGCTGCCAACACCACACTACCAAGTGTTTGGGGGTGTCAGGGGTGAAAGCTTTTGGCCCAACAACCCACCAACCCTGCCATCACCATTGACAGGTAATTTAGGGTTTATCCTGAATAGCTGAGTTGCAGCAGTGTCCAGGTTAGAGGAAAAACACGACATATTCAGTTGCTGGTTTTCTAGTGCAGTCTACTTAACAATATTTACAGTTCACAGACCTCATCAGTTACCAAAGACTTATATCCAGTAGCACACATCCTCAGCTACTCTTCATCATCACAGCCAATACATCAGGCTAATAGCAATGGATAAACAGCTCCGGCTAAACAGCTATAATGGCTAAACAAGAATGGCTAAACAGCAAGAACATATTGCACTACATATAACTTATATAGAATCTCTTCCCAATCATTTCTCCACTTTTACATCATATGATCAAGTGCTTTTCTCATCCACGCTTCTGAGTTACGCTCCATTGTCCTTGGGCATTCGCCTTCTTGTCAAGGGCACCTTACCAGCTTGCTCTTGTCTCTAATTACAAGTTTGAAGACTCACTCACAGAACATTATAACAAGAATGTTCTGCCAACCATTATAATTGGATAAGAGTGTTTGCTCTTATCCAGTTTTGCTATCTGTGGGGGTCCCAGAACCGACCGGATACCGTGGTCGGTGGTTGTACTATACTCAGGAGTGAATCAATGTTTCTATAAATCCCATTGAATCAAAAGGTCTGCTCCAGTTTGAACTACCAAGTAGGGATGTGCATAGGAAAAACCTTCAGGTTTGATTCATTTCAGGTTCTTTGGAAGGTGCCTTTTTTGTTCTTGGATCATTTAGTCAATGTTCCTTTCATTAAACACAAAAGGTCCCAACTATTTTTCCCCATTTCTGTAAGAAGCTCCTTTTTATATCCTAGTTTGTTTTGCTATATGCTACATTTTCAAAGTTTTCAAAATTGCATTTTTAAAAATTAACTATATTAAGTGGGCATTTTGCCTTCATTCTATAAATTTTAATATAAATAAATGGCACAACATAAGAAAAATTACTACAAAAAGTGAAGTAGAATGTATTTTATCCATGGTTCCAAAAGTAGCTCACGAAACCCTTGAAACAAAGAGTGTACAGTATATGGTACGTTCTTGTGAAACAGAACTTGGAAATATTATTTTTGAACTACAGCTCTTAGAATGGCTTATGAGGTTTAGAAGTCTAGGAAAGCAAAAGGTCCAATTCTGCTCCTGAAATAATTTTATAGTCATTTATCCATAGGAAGCATTCCAGGAATCATTAAACAGTTGTGCCTTGGATTAAAATTGAAGAGGGAGAAAGGTGGCTTCATGTTGTCTTCACTGAAACAAAATTCAAATTATGTATTGAATAGATACTAAATATTGTATTTGAAATATTGTCTGTCTTTCTGTGAAGTACTGAGATAAGATAAAACAGCACTTTGTCAGGCTCAAAATACCTTTTATTTGTACTTGGATGTTGAACTTGTGATTTGGCGAATATCACACATCTGGCCTCATATGCATTTCAACAACGCTTGTGGATAAAGGTTTAATGAATACCGAAAACCTTTCATCATTATGTTGGTTAAAGGAAGCTATATATTAAAATCACCCATAAAATATCGTACACTGAAGGTGAACTAAAGGTTGCATTAATGTAGGATTGTCCGTCTGTTCTTATCATTTACACACAGATCACCGTTGGAAGCATTTGCAGTCTTCTCACTAAGGGAGCATTCTCAGCACAGGTCCTTGTTCTTGTTGTTATAGACAGATTGTAAGACCTATTATGTCTTTTACTTGCTTGAAAGGAAGTGGAGAACAGGTCAACGGGGGCATCACACTGAAAGCATCAAAGCCCAAGGCAGCAGGACATTTTAACACAGAAAATAGGCAGGTTTTAAATTGAAGGAAAAGCAAAGTAAGTCCAGAATTAAGGCTGACAGTGTGCCCTTAATTCTTTGTCTGGCTCCATGTGTTTGAAAAACATTAACTAAAAGAGAATGTGTGTGAGAGAGGATTCAGGTATTGATCCCATTTCAGTGGTCCATGAGATAAAGAGTTGCAGTCTTATAATACTATAAATTCACTGTTTTGAAATGTTAATTTCTCTTATTTCATTTTTCTCTTGATTTCTTACAAACTGAACAGTAAAATGTATGACAGCTGACACTAGTCATGTAGTGATTTGAAAATCTGCTGTCTGCCCCTTGATGTCTTCATCTGACAACATCTATACGTTGCCTGGTTCCCATGGCGACTAAGCACTCTAGTAATTGCAACCCTGGAAAGATAATTATTTCACTCAAAACACAGCATAGGTTTTAACCTGTCTGAAGTTTCCACAATCCATTGCTTAGTGACAACTGTTTTGAAAGGTCTAATTCGAGCTGCTTCTTTGTTGTCGTATTTAAATAGTTGTTAATTTGTATGTTTAACTAAGTGCATGGTGCTATTTGTGTATAATATATACTTGGTATGGCATTAATTTATATCTTCTGGATATAGTAAGACCCATTTTATTGCTTGTGAAGACTGGGGAAACAGTCAGGCTGGACAGCAAATATTGAAATGCTATATCTTGTAGATGAAAGTACAAATCAAATAAATAAATAAATAAATAAATAAATAGTAATTAAATTGTTTTGATTTTATTTTATGCAGACAAGTTAACATAATTAAATTCTGTTTTGATTTTATTTTTATGCAGACCAAATTAATTATAGGCCTGAAGTATTTCTAAGAGCAAGGTCTTGGAGAGGGTGGTGGCAGATCAGCTTCAGGGTCTTCTGGATGACACAAATGCCCTCAGTCGGGCTTACCAAAGAATCGCCCTGCATGATGACCTTTTGAGGGAGTCTGACAGGGGCAAAACGTCCCTGTTGGTCCTCCTCGACCTCTCAGCGGCCTTTGATCATCTCTGGGATCTTTGGGGATAAAAGGCACTGCCAGGAACCCAGCCTTGCAGCTGGGTGAGATCCTCCGCTCCTTGGTCTCTCATTTTAATCACTCCCATGCTCTTCAAAATAGTTTGCAGCTAGTGCAGAATACAGCTGCCAGACTTCTAACGGGCAAAGAAAGCACCAACACCCCGTGCTGGCAGCCCTGCTTTGTATATGTTTTATAACGTTAACATACAAAGCCCTCGGTTTGGGACCTCAGTATCTGACAGAGCGGCTCCTCCCAAGAAGAAAGCCAGCCAGGCAGGACAAGTCCCAACACCGAGGAGGCCGGAAAGCTGTCACAAGGAGTAGGGCCTTCTCGGTGAAGTTATGATGGCACCCTCGCTTCAAATTTTTAAAAAACTATTGAAGACCTGGTTCTATAGAATGGCATTCCCTGATTCTTTAAACATTTAGTAAGGCACTATTTTTAAACCATTTTATCAAATCTGTTGCCATTTTTAGTTTCATTTTAGCTTCATTTTAGTTTTTGTTGTTGATTTATGTATATATTTTTATTTTGTACATTGTATTTTGGTTTTTAAAATGTATTCCTTTGTTTGTTGTTACATGTTGTAAACCGCCCAGAGTAGCCCTTGGTCTAGATGGGCGGTATAAAAGTCTAATAAATAAATAAATAAATAAATAAAGAAGGCACTAGCAATACCAAAGAATCACACAATCACCAAGTTTCTCTCATCATCTCTATCTTTGTAAAATATCCAGGAACACACCTTCCACATCCTAGTCTACCTCATTTTAAACCTAAAATAGTTTCTGGACCATTAACTAATTGCAAAACAATGCTTTGTATATGTTTTATAACAAGTCAGACTTATGTGAAAAGCCAGCTGGAGGACAATTAGAATATAATGCAACTGACACTTTTTGCATGGGTAAATATTGTAAATAGCTGGATTTTATTGTGTGATGGTAGTAATTGCAGTAAACTGTAATGTAGTTTTAAAACAGATATATATTTAATGGATGAGTGTTCCATTCTTAAACATGCTTTGTCAAAATTATCTTTTGTGGTAGTTAACTGATTTGCAAGGTATATGTATATTTGTATATTACCTCTCTCTCTCTCTCTCTCTCACTCACTCACTCATAATATGTGTGTGTGTGTGTGTGTGTGTGTGTGTGTGTGTGTGTGTGTGTGTGTGTGTGTGTGTGTGTGTGTGTGTGTGTGTGTGTGTGTGAACTATCAGATATTTTATGGATAGAAAGGCAGGTACAGTACATTCTTGATTCAGATTATCCTTGCAAAATGGTATAACCACAACTGCTGGTCTATAAATACTATATTTATAGGAGTTAAAAATCTATTTGCAAAAATGAAAATCTCACATTGCACTATCAGTTTTGGCAAGCTTGAAATTGTTTTCCTATCTCCTTCCAATCTTGCTCTGCTTTAAAAAAAAACACTAGTTTCTCTTCTCCCCTACCTCAGTAGTTATTTAACTACTAATAGTTTTATTTTTACTGCTTGGAATTGGAATTTTAAAGTTGTATTTACTGTAATAAACCGCTTTGAGACTATAGTCATGCTGAAGGTATATGCAGAAAGCATGAAATACAGTTTAGAAATTTATTATCTTTGATTTGCACTAAATATATGCAAATAGCTCAGTGGGCTAGAGTGGCTGGGGACAGAGGTTGGGAGTTTGAATGTTCACTGTGCCCCCTGGGAGAAGGCCCAGCCAGAACTACCCAAAGCAGTTATGACCTGCCATTTGTGTGGCCTTAGGCACAATCCAAGAGCACAATTAAAAGAAAACACCGGAAAACCATTTCTGAGTCCTTTATAGCTGGAAACCCATTGGAAGACTCATCATAGGCTGAAATCCACCTATCCATAATCAATGCAAGCAGACTAGTGGAAATATAACCAGGGTGGGAAAAAATGACATTATTCACTTGGGGTCATTGAGAGAAAAGCAATCAATGCTGCTGCATGTAGTTAACCAAACTTAATTCCCATGGGTTTTGATGAAATGAATGCCAGAAAAACTTATTTGCAGGATCTCTTCCTAGTTAGTCATATCATGAAAGAGGCTATTAATTACTATATATTAAGTCTTATAGTGACTAGTACGGGTTCAAAGGGGCTTTAATGACCCAGTAGTTCATAATAACATTGTTGTCTGCATTAAAATGAAATATTTCTCAGCATTATTTATTCTTATTGCATGAAATGGAATGATCAATAGCTGTTAAAAGCTCTAGTCCATAGATGGATAATGTATTAAATAAACAATTTTCTGTAACCAAATGCTTTTTAACTTCAGACAATATCTAGTTAGTTAGTTAGTTAGTTAGTTAGTTAGTTAGTTAGTTAGTTATAGATAGATAGATAGATAGATAGATAGATAGATAGATAGATAGATAGATAGATAGATAGATAGATAGATAGATAGATAGATGATAGATTAGTTTAGCTGTTTAGTTTAGTTACTTAGTGCTGCCATGCCATTTATGTGCTCAATAAATATTTCATCCCTGTTTGTTTAAAATATTAATTTGATCAAGTGGAGAAGAGAGGTGCATGGCTTATAAAGGAGGGAGGGCATCGCTATACATGCAGGGTCTTTTTGACTGCAAATCTTTCACGCTGTTGCATCTTCTGTCTAACTTGCTATTGTCAATTTTGCCTGGCTGCAGTAACTTTCCAGAGTTCTAGCCAGCTGTTTCCCTCTTCTTCCCACAGATCTAGAGAAGCCACAACGAATTAAACTGGTCTCTACTGAAGGGACTTTCCACTGCAAATGTACCCAAGTAGTTTGGATCTGGGGATGACAAGGCCTTGGCTTACTTCTTGGAGCTGGGACCATTCAGGGTTTCAGGATGCTACACCTCCCAAGAAAGAAAGCCTACATTTCCCCCTCATATAAGGTCTCTGGCATCCCTTCTAGCCCATGAGAACAACAACAGATGAAAACTAAGGGTTGGAGTTTAATTCCCCTCATTGGTGCCTCCTTGATGTGCTGGACTTGATCCATAAGGTTCCTTCTAGCTCTGCAGATCAGCGATGATTGTGATGATGATTTATTGATCTGAGAACATCAGAATAAGGGTGTTACCACACTGAACACATCTTTATCATTTGATTTCTGAATTAGAAAATAATTTGGGACACAGCCACTCCATTTAACTGAATAAATGTACTTGGACATACAAAGGTTTTTTTTTGGGGGGGGGCTATTGCTACATGATTATTTTTAGCATTTTATATGTTATGCTAGCCATCCAGAAAAAGGAAATCCCAAGTGAATGCCATTAATCATTTTTCAAGCTTCTTATTCTAGACTTTGAAATAAATTGAACTATTACTAAATTGGAGTGGGGGAGGAAATATTCAGTCAGGAATACATATCTGTGACAAATGTATACCAGAAAAGACAGAGAGAGAGAGAGAGAGAGAGAGAGAGAGAGAGAGAGAGAGAGAGAGAGAGAGAGAGAGAGAGAGAGAGGACAATAAAACTTGGAAATGCTCCTCGCTATCTTGTTTAATAAAAATATGGGTCCTGTGTGAAAAACATTATCTCAGGAGTCCTTGAAGCAATTGCCGGAAAATAGCTTTTCCGTTACTTCAAAGACAGCATTAAAGTAGCATGAAATTCAGAGCTTCTGGTTTTACGGTGCCATGTTTTATTTCTATCTGAAAGCACATACCTTATTTTTCAGTAGCTATTGTTACTGGGGCAAACCTGATATAATTAAGGTTGGATCATTATGTGGTAACTAACGTTCCAAATATTGTGGCTTTTCATCTACCACAATCGGTCAGTGCAAGAGGTGCTCAGTAAATTAATTAAATGCTTAAGCCACAATTCATTGCATCATTGAGCATACTGGTATTCCATCAAAATAAATGTGTGTATCTCTATATTAGGTTTAAGGAAGAAAGTTTTAAATTTAACCAACTGAATGGAAGCCCTGTTTCATGAGAGTATGAGTGTGTAATCCTGTTCACACTTAATCATCAGAAAATGCTACAAAACTCATTGAGATATGGCTAGGATCTGATCACATGTTTCTGAAGCCACAAATGATTTACCAGTAGGCAGATTTTTCTGGCTAATAACTACTAGGAAGATTATATGGGTTTCTTTTTGTCTCCTCCTCCTCTTCCTCTTCCTCTTCCTCCTCCTCTCTCTATGTCTCTGTCTGTCTCTCTCTCTCTGTCTCTAACAATATTTTTAAATTGACCAACTAACACTGCCCCTGGAGAGGTTTACAAATACTGGGGAAAAAACACAATTTTTACAATTAAAAACAAATAAAATATTGTGCCCAATTTTTTATTTAATGGCAGAAACCTTCTTCCAAAGTGTAAGCAAATAGCGAGAGGTTAAGAAATCTCCATAAACATTCTATGTTGCAATTGGTGTTCAATGGATAATACCTAATGAGGTTTCTTAATTTATGACAATTAATTTCTAAAAGTTATGCACTTTGTGGAAGAATTTGAGCTATTATTCATTTTTTGTCAATAGTTACAGACAAAAGAGCTGTGATGCATATTATTTCTGTGTCTATATTTGCAGTTTTGAAGTGCATAGCTCCCCATATAGTCTGCTCTTTACATATGAAACATCACATTTGTAGTGCATTGTTTTGTGATTAAGTGAGCATCAAAGACTACTTAGTTTCATTTTTGTGACCAGAGTGAAGTATGAGTTAAAACATGACATGGATGTTGATTAGAACCTGGCATTTCCTGGAAACCAAGATTTTTCTCTCCATAAAGTGCAGTGACACCTTGAACTACAAATGCCTTGAATTACAAAAGGAAATCCCCCAGTATGGGGGAAATCCAAGTTCAGAAAATTTAACAGTTTTTTTTTAAGTTACGATGCAGGCGCCAGCTGCAGCTCTGACCTCCCATTAGCAACACCACCACAGCCTCCATCGTAAATTAAAAAAAAAAAAACCCAGCTAAATTTTCTTAACTTGGATTTCTTCCATACGGGGGTATTTCCCTTCATAATTTTAAAGGCAGGGAAAACCATGATATAGATGTGTGTTACGCTAAGGTGACGATAATTCTAAGGAATTTGGCTCATATTCAGCTGGCTCAGGGTTGGCTCAGCTGGTCTATGGTGATGGTGGCCAATTTAGATTATACATTAAAAATGTGCAAAGAAAAGGCAGGAAATGGAATCTGGAATGGCCAGTGCTGCCTCCTCAATTATTTTCAAATCCAATCAAATTTTGAAGTAATTTGAAATGAATTGCCTGCACCAAAGACATTCCATCTTCATAAATCCCTCTGACATTCTGGTATTTGGCACCATTCCTAAAATTAAAACAAAGGTGGGCTTGTGTGCAATGTTTCATTTTTAAAAATAAAATCTGTGCTCTCCCCCCGCCTTCAACACCAAAGAGTGTTCATCCAAAACATGAAATGAAAGTGAAAAAAAGGGAAAAAATCAGCACAATAATTTTTAAAAAGCGAGGCATAACATGCAATGTTATCCATGCCTGCTTGTGGGGGGGCTGCATTTTTCTACAAAAATCTGAAGCTTCTTCTCAAGGAATTAGACATGGTAGAACACGAATTGCAGGGGAGGTTTTAGTTGAATGCCTGCCCTTCCTAGGTCCAGCTTCATTCTGCCAAGAACTGGGTCCCAGGGAGCACAGAAAATGGCACATTTCTGGAAAGCAAAACAAAAAAGAGCAGATGAATATAGGAGTCTTCTAGAGGTGGGACAAGACAGCAGGAGTGGAAGAGAGGCTTAAAAACACACATATTCATTATATCAGCGGTGGCCACACTTTGGCACTCAGGATGTTTTGGACCACAACTCCCACAATCCTTTGTCATTGGCAATACAGGCTTGGAATTTTGGGAATTGTGGTCCAAAACATCTGGCGTGCCAAAGTTTGGCCACCACTGCATTATATGCCACCCATGAAGGCAGAGGAAGCAGTGGCCATGATTGTCCTATCTGGGCATGCCTGCCATTGTCCATATTCCCTGGGGATGATGGAAGTTGTAACACAACATCTGGAAGCTTCTGATTTGGGGGTGTCTGGTATTACCTGAAAATCTTCAGTCATTCTAAAGATTTGCCAACAATGTTGGACAAGAATTTCAACACTGATTTGGAGTGAACTGAAACCAATGTGTTTTGTGACAAGCATGGCACATCCCCATCTCTCCTCTTCCGACTGCCACTGAACCTTAGAGGCATGCATCTCTCACAAAGAAATCTCTTGAAATAAAAAGAATGGGTAAAGTTCAACATTCTTTGAGGCATATATAATACTTCCCTAAGACTAACAAGAGCAGATTTATATGATTCAGACAAACAGTCTATCTAGATGAGGATTGTCAACAGCTATCTGGGGAGACTTCTCAGGCAGAGGTCTTTCCCACGGCTGCTCACTGAGATTTCCCAACTGGAAATGGCAGCGGCTTAACCTGAGGCCACATAAACGAAGGGCTGGAGGAGAATTTAAAATATATTTTTATCTCAGATAAAGCGCCTCTTTCTTTCTTTGCCACCGAAACAGCCTGTATTACCATCTGCTGCTATGCTACCAGTGAAAAATGTAGACAATTTTGTAAAAATTGGTTCCAAATGTTGCCGCGGCATCAGTCACTTGATATGCAAGCAAAATCCCGGTCTGAGCAGTGACCTAGGAGAACCAGGACAACAAGTGTATAAAGAGAGAAATCAATAGCAATAGCACTTTCCTGCCATGGGAATGATTTTCTGAAAATAATTTATTTCAAACAAGTAGAATCACCTTGTTTTATGACAACCTAGTAATCTCAAGGTTCGTGTTTTAAGCCTCCCCCCTCTCCTTATTAAAGAAAGATCCAGGAGTCATATAAAATACTTTAACCTGTTAAAACAACCCACTGACTAAGGTCTATTTTCAAAAATTGTGTTGTAAATCATGGCTCATGCTGCAGAGAAAATTAATCTTTTCTACTGATGTATTCTTTTTATGGCCTTCTTTTTTCATACATTAGGTTGTTTTACTGCTCATTTCTGCAACTGGGTTTGAGCCATTCTTCTACTTCTTTCACTTGCATAGTCACATAATCTGTTTTATAGCAGGGGAAGGTGAAAGGTATGAAGGGGATTAAAGAGAACTCCATTAATCTTATCCTTCAGAACACTATACCACCCATGTAACAAGTTAGAACATCACACAAATCTAGAGTACTATTCTTATGGGTTGTCCCTGCTATTACACATTACGGCTATACCCTTGGAGGTTTGCCTGTATGTCATCTGCGTTATTTTACAGTCTTTTACTGCTGGGAGGTAAGGCCTGAACCAGCACAGGTATGCCCACAAGGCACACTAAAGTTTATATCACCTGCATGCACCTTTCTGGGTTGTTGTTGTTTTTTAAGCAGTGAAAGGCTGTTTGAATGTATCACTTTTACCTAGAGTTCATGTTACAGCTCTGTGGAAATTTAAGTCTAGGATTTCTGTGTCCTGGAGACATGGCGTGCTGAGCTTCTCGTGAATTCATCCTGCTTCACAACTGTAATGTGCTTATAGAATGTATAAGTAAGGTGGTGGTATTGTACTATAATTTTAACCTGCCTTGTAAAATTTACCCCGCCATTCCGCCACTATATCGCGGGATCGCAGTATCTGCACTGCTGGGGGGGGGGGTGATCAGGTCGCTCCCCCACCACCACCCGCCCCCTCCAAGAAGCCTCGGAGCCACCTGGGAGGGCGACGGGGAGCCATCGCATCACTCCCCGCCACCCCCCTGGGCCCCTCTGAGAAGCTTCGGAGCCGCCCGGGAGGGTGGTGGGGAGCTATTGCATGGCTCCCCGCCATCCCCCCGACCCCCTCCGATCGCTCTCCGCCCACCCGCCCTTCCCTGGGGGTTGCAGGTGCGCGGGGAGCGGTCTTTGGAAAGGGCTCCGGCTGCGGAGGCAAGCGCTTGCCTCCGCAGCTGAAGCCATCTCCAAGGATCGCTCTCCGCCCACCCGCCCTCCCTCCTCTGGGGTAGCGGGTGTGTGGGGAGCGATGTTTGCTCTGGGCAGAACCCGGCAGCGGGGGATGGGATCCCCCACGCCGCCGCCGCACACTGCTCCGAGGCAGCTCTGTGCTGCTGGGGGTGGTCCCTCGCCCCCAGGCTCCACCCAACCCGCATCCACATATCGCAGATTTTCAGCCATCGCGGGTCGGGTGGGTCCCTAACCCCCGCGATTGGCGGGGGGGTTACTGTAGGATAATAGAATGTATCTGTCAGACTACCTGTGTATTATGACTATTTAGTACAGCATTTACTTCTGGAGTGCAGTGGTTGAGTGCTGAGCTTATATGTTTACAGAGGATGGATAATTACTCTGGAAGCCAGGGGTCTGCTTTAAAAAAGAAAAAGGGAAACACTGTTAATTGCTTAACAAAATCCATTTAAGACTAGTACAGAAGAAAAGGGTCCTGAAATTTAGATAAACTCTTGCAGCTGGCTTACTTGCATGCTGTTCTATTGGCAGGCATCTTCTGCTGCTCTCTGCACAGGGGAGTAAAAAAAAAAAGGACCTTACTTCAAGAAGAGAAGGAAGAATGAAACTTCAGAGTAACATTGTGCATGTTGATCAAGAAAAGACAAGAATGGGGGAACTTCCCAGGTGTCTGTCTGCTTGCTATTAGTTTAGATAGCTTACTAAATGTGGTGGCAGTCCATTTGTACAGTGTCTTACTCAAAGGTTGTGCTACTTCTTAATTTGGGCACAGTGTTTGTTTGTGTGTGCATAAGAGAATCAGTTAGGCTCAGTCATTTCTTCAGGTGGCCTGAAACTTTGGACCACTTATATACAGTATTATACCATACCATGGAAGGAGTGGTATTGCAACTTGGAAGATGCCAGGAATCCAGTGACTGTCAAAACATTCACTGGGGTTTCTGACAAATCAGTGGCTTGTTCCATCTTATGTAATTAAATACATGAATGATGAGGCCATGAAGTATTCTTGCGTAGAGATGGATGTTTCATTTTGGATGTGTTCTGGTTCCTTAATGAAACGTGGGAGCCCAGCTGGCATTCAGAACCAGGACACAGCCTCTGGAATGAAATCAGCCAATCCCTTACCTTGCTCTGGAATTGGGGCTAAACTCCAATGACATAGAAGCCTCCAACGCCATCTTTCCTTCTTCCTGACACTGACCAATCAGACAGGGAGGTGGGATGATGCATTTCCCTGCACAGCTCCTGATTGGCCAGCACCAGGGAGAAGGAAAGATGATGGTGGATGCTTCTTCCTTGTTGGAGTTTAGTCCCATGTGACCCCAGAGCAAGGTAAGGGATTGGTTGATTTCGTTCTGGAGGGTTGGTCCTGTTCCAAATGCAGATGGGTCCCCATGTTTTGTTTTGGTACTGGACCACTTCCAAAACCAAACACCCATGTCTATTCTTGAGGTTTGTCTGACACAGCTATAACCTGTTTCAACAATGAATTCAAGATGTGCTGACAAGCTGTTGATCCCATAACCTCTCCAGGTGTGATTTAAAAATATATATTTTAAAATAGTAGTGTGTCAGACATAACTTGGTGCTACTCTGTACTGTCTCCCTTTCTGTCTGGTATGGGGATAGGGTGGGCTTTTAAAACCCTTTTCCCTTCCCCCAAGCCTGGGGCTCCAGCTAATCAGCGCTGTGGGGGAAGATTTTTCTCCCCCACCCCAGCACCAGTCAGGTAGAGCCCAGGGCTCAGGGGAGGGGGAAAAGTTTAAAAAGCCCTCCCCCAACCTCTGTGTGCCAGCTGATAGGCACTGGGGTGGGGTGGGGACTTTTTTCCCACCCCATTGTCGATCAGCTGGCGCGCAGGGCTTGGAGGAAGGAAACAAGTTGCACAAGCACCACACACACACACACACACACACACACACACACACACACACACAAACAAACAAACACACAAAAACCCAAAAAGGAAACAAAACAAAAAGAAAGAAATGAAACCAAACAAAAAACTAAACAAAATGCTATTTTAGCATTTCGTGCCCATCTCTATTTCCCACTACTTCTTCAGATGGGCAGCAAAGAAGCCCTGCCCAGAACAAGCCTGGGGCGGAGCCTCCATAAGTTGTAAGGAAGCACATAAACCATTTTATAATAATCTTTCAAAAATGTAGGATCATACATTTTAAAATACTGGAACTTATAGTCTTTGAAGAGAGACAATGATCTCTAGAATACATCATTTAAAAATAAGAAGCATAATGTAGCTCTAAGCATGTTATGACATATAGAAAAACATTTTAACAGCGCTCCTTCCGAAGAGGGAAATCTCATTGTTGATTTTCTGCATCCCTCCCCTTATCTGCAGCCTTGCTGCTACTTCTCATTCCAATTCCTCTGACGAGAATGTGAAAAATTACTTGCTATTTATATATTCTAATTTTTGTTTACCTAACTTGCAAGGAAGCAGTGGCTACTCTTGACTCCAAGCAATGGTTATTACCATTAAGCAGGCTTTTGCTTACATTAATTGCCTTATAGAACCCTGTGATTGCCAATGCACAAAAGTTGAAAAAAGTCATACACACCTTCCCAGAATCACAGAAGCATAAAACAAAATGTATTTCCACCAATGTGTGCTACACTAGTTATCATTCAGATGGCTCTTTTGCTTTGCTCTACTGTAGTATTTATCAAAAAGTTTTATCATTTCAAAGACTGAGAATTTATGTGAATATTGTTCCATAGGATATTCCTGATAAACGTGGGTCAATTCCCCACCTTCTTATTTCATCCTCCTTTCTTTTAATGTTTATTGCCTACCTGTCTTTTATTGTCTTTTAATGTTTATTGCCTGCCTTCCTTTCTTTTAAGTATATTGCCTACCTACTTCCAGACTTGTGTTTGTTTGGGTTTGGGGTTTTTTTTCCTACTTATCTTTCCTTGCACTTTTCCACATTCATAAAAAGTGAGGATGCTTACATACTGACATTTTGAATTGACTACATATGACATAGGGAACAGTGCTGTCTGTATTTTATACTTGTGAGGCACTGTTAATGGGACTATGCTAGTCTTTGACTAAATCGAACAAGGATGCTCTGAATGTCAGCCAGAACACTAAGTGTAAATTATGCAAACAGCAAATCCCAACTGTGTACCATTTACCAGAACAACAAGCACAACTTTAATTAATCAAGGGCCTAAGACCCCATGCCAAGTTTTTTTTCAAGGCTGATTTTACAGTTCACAGAACAGCATCCCTTTGCCCCACCTCTTCACTAGATTCTTGTTAGCCCTTCAAGAAACTGCCTATATAGTCTGGATGTCATACTGTGTAAGCAAGACTCCTTTACATCTGCACTTGATGAACATATGTGTGTGAGAATGATGATATTTACCATAGATTGGCTCAGATAATTCTCCTTCTGATATTGAGAATGGCAGGGTCTGTAATGTTTTCTTTACCATGCAATTTATAAAACACTATTGGTTCAGTGTCAGTGCTAAGCCAGTAGCATCATTGCCAGCTAACACTAGGCTGAAAGGATTATACACAGGTAGCTTAAACAGCACCCAAGAGATCTGTGTGTGCAATATGGTCTCATAATTCAAGCTGGAAACTCTTGTGTGAACCATGCAGTATTCCCAATTAAATGAAATAACTGAATGAAAGACAGGACTAATACATTTTGCTGCCTGAGGCAAAAAGATAGGATGGTGCCTCTTCCCCACTCCATGTACAGAGGGTTACCAAAATGGACATTGGATCTTACTTGAATATTGATAAAGAAAAAAGTTTTTGTTACTTTAAAAAGTATGCTAACTTAGAGGATTTGAGACCAGTCCTGTGGCATATGAGGAACCAGCATTTTCTAAGTGTAAAGTGAAAGCTACCATCAAAGCAATTAGGAGAACTGAATTGCTAAGAGTACATGGGATCATAATGGCTGCCAGGAACCTGCCTGTCATAGAACCTGAATGTGAAGGGTTAAATGCTGAAGAACAGCAGGAGGAGCCTTGCAGTTCAACTCAGCAGGCAGCTGAGTCTGAGGAAGCGGCTGAGGGCACATCTCCTCCTCCTATGAGGGCTAGGAACAGGATCCTGCAAAGAAGAACTAACAGGAGAGCCAGGGAAAGGATATTTAATGATAGGCGTAGAATTAGATCTGAAAGCCCTGAGTTCTAGCAGGAGCCTTGCCAGAGATATGGGTGTGTTCCCTGGTTTAGGATAAAGCTAGCAAGTTTACCCTGAAACCTCTGTGGGAGCAACGCGTCACTTACCTTGTCACCATGTTCCTGTGTGTATCCAGACTCTGTTTCCTGACCTTGGACCGGCTTTCTGACTACGACGTTTCTCTGTACCCTTGAACTTGGCATTTGGCTCTGTAAGGTATTTTGGCTTTGATTTGGACTGTACTTTGTTCATTATCTGGATTACAACTAAAGTTCCTGGCAAAGAACTGAACTTGGCTTGCTGTGTATTCTGTGTGCGGGGCTTGTCAGTTTGCTCCCACCACCAAACTTATTCAAGCAGAATGGAGAAGGAGGGGGTTGTTGGAATGACTCCACTGGAAGCTTTGAAAAACCAAGTACTGTTTTTGTCTCAAGCAATTGTTCAATTGCAGCAAGCTCCAGCATCATTACAACCTCATTGCCCTTTGCTGCCTCCTGACCGGTTTGAAGGCAAGTTAGAGGAATTCCCTGCATTCTTGGCTCAATGCAAGCTGTTCATTGAGGTGCGGGCTCAAGAATTTCCTACTGAGAGGTCTAAGGTCTGTTTCATTATCAGTTTATTGAAAGGACAGGCAGCTAACTGGGCGACTCCTTTACTCCTCAGTGCTTCACCTTTGTTGGATAATTACCAGGCTTTTCTGAACCATATTTCTTCAGCCTTTCAGAATCCCGTGCAGGCTGCTACCGCCAACAGGAGACTCAGAGCCTTGAAACAGGGCAAAGACTCAGTGTTTAATTACACTACTGCATTTTGTTTGATAGCTCAGGATTTGCAGTGGAACGAGCCGGCACTGATTTCTCAATATATGGAAGGTTTGGCAGATGAAGTGCTGGATGAACTCTGTAGGGTAGAACAACCAAACACATTGCAGGAGCTCATTATTCTGTGTCTGAGAATTGATGGACGCCTGGAAAGCCGTCGTCTCTCCCGAGGCCAGAACTGCAACCAGCAACCTCTGCCAGCTGTGTCTCATCTGCAATCCCGAGAGTTTGTGAAGTAGATCCAGAACCTATGCAACTGGGAGCTGCTCGACCACGCCTTACCCCGGAGGAAAAGGCAAGATGACGCTTTCATCATCTCTGCCTGTACTGTGGGGGAGGAGGACATTTTGCTTCTAATTGCCCTTTGAAGCGTTCCTCAGTTAGAGCTGCTATCTCTCCAGCAGTAAAAGGGCAGCTCCATTCTTGAAGGAACCTCGAGGAATGGAGCATACCGAAAGGTTCCCAGGTAATACTATTACACCTCAAGGACCTTTTCTGCTACCTGTGACTTTAGGGCTCCCTGATGGTCGGGAGATTCCGGTGTATGCTATGGTAGATTCTGGGGCAGCTCATTGTTTTGTGGATGCTGGGTTTGTGTGGTACCATCGGATTCCAGTACAAAATAAGGACACCCCTTTGCTGGTGGAATCCATTGAGGGTTGGTTACTTCGTTCTGGACCGGTAGCTCAGGAAACCTGTCCCCTTACCCTTCAGGTAATGGATCATAATGAACAGATTAGCTTTAATGTAACCGGTATGCCCCGGTTTCCTCTTGTTTTGGGACTTTCCTGGTTGCGAGCTCATAATCCACTGGTGGATTGGGTGCAAGGGGAATTATATTTCAAGGTCCCTTGTTCAAAGCAACATCCCTCCACTATCCTGGCATCTGCTCATGATACATCTGACCCTGTCTTGCCCCAGGCATATCAAGACTTTGCCGATGTATTTGAAGAAAAGGGGGCTGACAAGCTACCTCCACATCGACCCTATGACTGTGCCATTGATTTGATTCCTGGGGCATCTCTTCCTGTAGCACGAGTCTATCCCATGTCTGAACCTGAATTAGAAGCGTTAAGGGCTTTTCTAGATAAAAATCTTCGACGTGGATTCATACGCCCTTCCAAATCACCATTGTCGGCACCAGTGATATTTGTCAAGAAGAAGGGAGGGGATCTTCATCCTTGTAATGATTATAGAGCACTCAACAAGATCACTATTAGGGACCGGTACCCTTTACCTTTAATCTCTGAACTTTTGGACCGGTTAAAAGGGGCTAAGTGTTATACTAAGCTGGACCTTCGGGGGGCGTATAATTTGATACGTATCCGCAAAGGAGATGAATGGAAAACTGCATTCCGGACCCGGTACGGCCAATATGAACATTTAGTAATGCCTTTTGGTCTGACCAATGCACCCAGTGTGTTTCAGCGGATGATGAATGACATTTTCCAGGATCTCCTAGATCGTTGAGTGGTTGTGTATTTAGATGACATTCTGATTTACTCCGCTGACCCAGTTCAGCATGTTAAAGATGTTCGTCAGGTATTGCAGCGTCTCCGGGAAAACAGACTCTATGCTAAACTGGAAAAATGTGAGTTCAACATTGAAGAGGGTGAATTCCTGGGGCATATCATTTCTCCCCAGGGAATCCGCACGGACCCCAAGAAAGTACAGGCTGTGTTGTCATGGCAGCAACCACAAAATCGTAAGGACTTGCAGCGGTTCCTTGGCTTCGCTAACTACTATCGTCAGTTCATTCCTGCTTACACTGACATTGCTGCACCTTTAAACCGTCTCCTCCATCCCAAAGAGCCTTTCCGGTGGACTCCGGAAGCAGAGAAGGCTTTCTCTACCTTGAAGACCCGCTTCACTTCGGAGCCTATACTTTGCTACCCTGATCCACAACTGCCGTTCATAGTGGAGGCTGACGCATCTAGTGTTGCCTTGGGAGCAGTATTATCTCAACAAGAGGATCCCTCCCAAATCCCGCGTCCCTGTGCCTTCTACTCTCGGCAATTAAAACCTGCAGAAAAGAATTATACGATTTGGGAGCGTGAACTGTTGGCCATCAAAACAGCTTTTGATGTATGGAGGCATTACCTTGAGGGAGCGCGACACCCTGTGCAAGTGCTAACTGATCACAGAAACCTGGAACATTTACAAACAGCTCGGCGATTGTCTCAGCGACAAATCCGGTGGTCTTTATTCTTTTCCCGGTTTGATTTTCGTATCAAGTATATTCCTGAAGCTCAGAATAAGAAAGCTGATGCATTATCTAGAAAACCTGAATATGTGGCACCAGTGAAAGAGACTTTAGTGGCACCCATCTTGCCTCCCTCCATGTTCGCAGCCACAAGTCCGTGTCCCAGCTTGGCAGAAGAAATCCGGGAGTCTCAAGCTCAAGATCCATGGACTCAGCAACGTCTTCAAGAACTTCAAAATGGGGAGCATGGAGAGTTTTCTGCACAACAAGGGTTACTACTACATCGAGGAAGGTTATATGTTCCTGCTGGTCCCCTTCGTAATCAGGTATTGCATCTTTCTCATGATTCTTTACCTGCTGGACACTTTGGACTTTATAAAACCCTGCATCTTCTCACAAGGGAGTTCTGGTGGCCACAGGTCCGAGCTGATGTTACCAGATATGTGGGGTCCTGTGAAGTGTGTCAGTGAGCAAAGGATGTGGTGGCTAAACCTTCGGGTCTGTTGCATCCTTTGCCAACACCCTCTGGTCCTTGGAATGCTGTGCCACTGGATTTCATCACGAATCTTCCTCGCTGCAAAGGATTTACCTGCATCCTGGTCTTCGTAGATTTGTTCACCAAAATGGCCCACTTCGTTCCTTGTCCTAAACCTCCTACCGCAGCAGAAACAGCTCATCATTATTTACAACACCTCTTCAGGCTTCATGGTTTACCTGAACACCTTATTTCGGATCGTGGACCCCAATTCACCTCTCGTTTCTGGCAAGCTATGCACAAGGCACTAGGAACCCAAGTCCACCTGTCATCCGCTTATCACCCCCAGTCAGATGGTCAGACTGAGCGCACCAATGCCACCTTGGAACAATATTTACGCTGCTACACATGTTATCAACAGGACAATTGGGTGAATTTGTTGCCTTTAGCCAAATTTGCATACAATAATGTGGTACATTCATCCATTCGTCAAACCCCATTTATGGCCAACTATGGATACCATCGCCGGTACTTTCCCACCACCCTTCCTTCCACCTCTGTACCAGCTACCGATGTTTACCTTCAAGAACTTCATAGCATTCAAAAACTATTAAAAGAACAACTTAATCATGCTAAGGAAGCATATAAGAAGGCAGCGGATAAGAAAAGGCAAGAAGGTCCACAGTTGAATCCGGGTATGAAGGTTTGGCTCTCTACCCGATATTTGAGACATCCTGGGCGATCCCGAAAACTAGATCCTCGATTCATCGGCCCTTACCCCATCCTAGAAAAAATCAACCCAGTGGCGTTCCGTCTGCAATTACCTGCTTCTCTCCATATTCATCCTGTGTTCCATCGTTCTCTCTTGGTCCCAGCTAAAGACCCTGACCCCAACCGACCACCAAATCCTGAACCTCCTCCACCGATATTGGTAGAAGGAGAAGAGGAGTATGAGGTCCGCCAAATTTTGGATTCCCAGATACGTCGGGGGGGTTTACAATACTTAGTGGGCTGGGAAGGGTATGGACCAGAAGATCGTTCTTGGGAACCGGTATCTAACTTGCATGCGCCGGAGTTGATTCAGCAATTTCATGATAATTATCCAGATAAACCTGGCCCATTGGAAGAGGGGGGCCATGGGGAGGGGGATAGTGCCAGGACCCTGCCTGTCATAGAACCTGAATGTTAAATGCTGAAGAGGTTAAATGCTGAAGAACAGCAGGAGGAGCCTTGCAGTTCAACTCAGCAGGCAGCTGAATCTGAGGACGCAGCTGAGGGCACATCTCCTCCTCCTATGAGGGCTAGGAACAGGATCCTGCAAAGAAGAACTAACAGGAGAGCCAGGGAAAGGATATTTAATGATAGGCGTAGAATTAGATCTGAAAGCCCTGAGTTCTAGCAGGAGCCTTGCCAGAGATATGGGTGTGTTCCCTGGTTTAGGATAAAGCTAGCAAGTTTACCCTGAAACCTCTGTGGGAGCAATGCGTCACTTACCTTGTCACCACGTTCCTGTGTGTATTCAGACTCTGTTTCCTGACCTTGGACCGGCTTTCTGACTACGACGTTTCTCTGTACCCTTGAACTTGGCATTTGGCTCTTTAAGGTATTTTGGCTTTGATTTGGATTGTACTTTGTTCATTATCTGGATTACAACTAAAGTTCCTGGCAAAGAACTGAACTTGGCTTGCTGTGTATTCTGTGTGCGGGGCTTGACAATGGCACTATTTCAAGCAATAGAGAGCAAATCTACCACAGTCCTATCAAGAAAATATGGAAATATTCTCTTCTATTATTCTGCTTCTAGCTCTTGCCTACTGTCTATCCTGATGCTTGTTCCTGATTTCATAACTGTGTGTAACTCTTTCAACATGCTAGACTACATGTCTTGGACAGTGACTACTGTTCTAGTTTGACTATTTTACTGTACCTGGGTAGCTTTGAATGTCCTCTGACAAACAGGGGTGAAAGAAGATGTAATTGGATTTCACAGTTCTCATCATTCCTCAGTATCAGCTATTATGCCTTGGGCTGATGGCTCAATAATATCAAGAGGATATTTACCACCACTGCCTTAAGGTGTGTGACCACTGGGTACTGAAGAGTAAAGAGCAACAACCCCCTCCCCCCAACCCTTGCTAATAAATAAGGTGGGACATAAGAAATGAAGTTATTGGCAAGCAGGGCTGGCACGTCCATTAAGGGGAATTAGGCAGTTGCCTAGGGCACCAAAATGGAGAGAGGGCGCTGGCCAGCCTGCTGCCCCCTCTGCCCCCCCACCGCTGGCCACCGCCGTCCACCCCTCTGCAGCCCGTCGCCGTCTGCCCGCTGCCCCCGGCGCCCATCGCCGTCCGACCACCATGCCTGTCGCCGTCCCCCGCCATCTGCCGCCCCCTGCCGCCCTGCCCCCCCGCCACCCCTGCCCCCGCCCCCGCCCACCCACCCCTCACCTAGGGCGCAAAAAAACCTAGTGCCGGCCCTGGTGGCAAGGTTTAACGGGTTCATGTAATTAATTATTTTATATTATTAAAAACATTTTATTCCATCTTTCTCCTTCAAGAGGACCCAAGGTGGATGACATTATTAAAACCCAATATTTAATAGCTAAAAACAGTGGTATACAAATATCTTTTTTAAAAAATCACACAACTACCACATTAAAAATCAACACCAAACCTCCTTCAAAGCAACATATCTCTATGAAGCTGCTGGGGGAGGCCATCAGGAGGTATGGAATTTCATGTCATCAATATGCTGATGACACCCAACTCTATATCCCCTTTGTTCTATGTGCAGTGGATGCCATCTCGTCCCTTGACACCTGCCTGGAATCTGTACAGGTATGGATGAGTACGAATAGACTGAGGTTGAACCCGGACAAGACGGGGGGCACCAGTGGTTGGCAGTTTGGGAAGCGCTCTCAGTTTTGGGGGGTGACTCAATGCAGGATGAGGTACATAGTCTAGATGTAATTCTGGACCCTACGCTTTCCATGGAAGCCCAGGTGGTGTCAGTGGTCCATTCCACCCACTTTCATCTTAGGTGGATCATTCAGCTACGTGCCTTCCTGGACCCTGGGGCTCTCACTATGTTGGTCCATGCACTTGTAATCTCAGTATTAGACTACTGAAGTGCGCACTATGTGGGGCTGCCTTTTAAGTTAACATGAAAGTTCCAGCTGATGCAGAATTCTGCGGTCAGACTAGTTACAAGGTTAAGAAGAAATCAACACATCATCCTATGTTGGCCACTCTGCACTGGCTGCCGATCCAGTGCTGCATTGATTTCAAGGTTGTAATGATGAGATATAAAGCCCTAAATAGCATAGGACCGTGTTATCTGGCAAAATGTTTCCTGCCACAGAATACTGCCCATAACACCCAATCTTCTCACGCAGGGCATCTGAGGGTGCCATCACTGTTTTGATAGTGATACTGTGTTTTATTATGTTGTATTTATTGTATGGTTTACTAATTATTGATATTTGATAGATAGATAGATAGATAGATAGATAGATAGAGATAGATAGATAGATAGATAGATAAGGTGCAACACTCTATTAAACCCCTTCTCAGACAGCCAATCATAAAGAGAAAGGTCTTTGCTTATGGAAAAAAATCAAAGATGGGACCGGCCAGCCTCTTGTAGGAAGGAGTTTGGGAGCAAAGACAGAGAAGGCCGCTTTTGTTTGAACCATTTGAAAAATATGATAGTAAGTTTGTAGAAATTATGTTCAGGAAGCATGTTTCAATAACACATTTATTCATCATAACCCTGACACTTCATCTAGATTATCTCTTTCAGCATCAGGACCAAATTCAAATTCCAAAAAAGGTCTTGGAGATCTTATTATAATGGTGCATGGGAATCCAACTATTAGCTTATTTTAACTTAAGATTCCTTTTGACTAGATTTAAGCATTTTTGCCTTTCAGAATAACAGAGGAAAACTCTGTGCAACAGCTGAAAAGCTAACAAACAATGGTGTCATGGAGCAAGGGGACAGGACCCTTGGGAAAACACCCGAGGACAGCACTAGGCTTGTAGAAGGGCCTTAACAAGGCAGTAGTTTCCTTCACCCAGACCAGAATATCTGACAGCAATTGTAATAATACAAAATACATGGTTCAAAGATATATTAGATAACAGGTAAGTATTTTGAAAGCTAAATACCCTCTTGGAAGTTTATTTTAATACTCATCTAGCCCTTCTATGATTTGTGCAGAAAATTAATTCAAATCCAAATGGAAACCAATATTATTTCTTAAATCAAACTCTTTCTGCTTATTATGCTGGGGGGTGGGGAAGCAGCTGATATTTTTCCATGAGGAAAAACATGGTGGCATAAAAATATGCTCTTCTGAAAGCCACACCTGATTTTGCATCAGTTACTAGAAGTGAAAACACCAAGCATAATTGGATGGACTAGAGACCATTTTTGACACAATACTGTTGTTTCCATTTGTTACAACAAACTTAACAAAAGTTTTCATTTTGAATATCTTCGTACCTTTTAACATAGTCATTGAATTAAACACTGGCCTCCTGGTTTTTAATTCAAAAAATGATCAATATATGGGTATTAAAAAACCCCATCAAATTTAAGAGCCACTCCCAACAAATTTGAGAACCTAAGTGTTTGTTTAAACATGGCCATCTCGTCCTTATTCTTACTGAATGACGAGCATTGGCCCAGTTGCTTTCAGCTAGTTATCTCCCACCCCAGTTGTTCCATTTGATGTAAAAGCAATATGCAGCTGATGGTCCCCAGGCTAATTCTGGACCAGTTGCCAAAAGCGTTAGCAACCTGTCCTTGATCAGATTGTCAATTTATGTTCTGGACAACGACAGCTGTTATTAGTCCAGAATAGCAGCATGAGACCTATTGCTAGAGATGAGTTTATTGAAATAGTCTGTTGCCATACTTGCCCAGGACACATGTCTATGTATATGTTGGGAACTGACTTCAAAGAATAAAGCCATTCCAGAAAAACAGACAACAGGAGGGAATTCAGTTGAATTGGTTTAAGGAAAATTTCCTCTTATTCACAACCTTGACCCTATTCTGTTAAAAGGCAATCGACCCTTGGTTTGATAGAGCTAGAAAGGCCATCTATGTAGCATCACAAAATAGGAGATGAATCTTCAAAAACAGAAAATAGAAGAGGACACCAGATTAGATGTGCTAATGTTATGTGCATATGTAATTTTTGCATATGCAATATGCAACAGAAGGACATATCACCACAGTGAGGAGGACTTCAGGTCAGACTATGCATTATAGATAACATGGCATTAGCAGAAGGAACTTTTCAGGACTGAAAGATGTCAGATTGTCATAGCAGGAACCTTTCACAGGTCCTGTTAACCTCCTGTATCTTGTGAATTTGTTTGCTGTTTTTGATTGGCAATCGGATGTTTAAAATGAGGGGGTTTTACAAGTGTAATTGCTAAAACAAAAAGCTCTGTTGGAATCATATCTCTGGAACACTGATGACATTTCATCCTTTAATGACCTGATCTGTGACTCTTTGAGCAGGTCACCTGAGTACTTGCTCAGTCTGCTGACTAGTATTAGCTGCTGATCAAATTTCTCCCTTTCTGTTCTAGTAAGCCAAAATCCTATCTGGAAAAATGGGGCACACAAGGGCAATTGCGTGGACCTTTTTTCCTTTCCTTTCCATCATGCCATTGTTTTCCTGAGCCACTGGCTAAAATCCCACACAATGGTATGGTCCACCTGCACAACAGGAACAATGTTGTCAGGAGTTACAGATTGTCATTGATTAAAGACTTCATTTTGCAATTCCAGGGTTTCCATGAGTTTGTGTATGACTTCATTGTATGGTCTACAGCCTATGTGCACTTTGAAATCTCAAAACAAAACCCTAAATCAGCAGCAATCTGCTGCCACCAATGACATTCTATCCTACCCTTAACATTATGTATTTATGAAAGTGCTAACAAAAACATTTTATAAATATTAGCACTTCCTACTGTCTCCAGACCCAAAGGATTACTGCTCACCATCCCTATTTTTTACACATATGACATTTTCAGTTTCTGAAACAATATTTGTTCTTTTTTCAAGTTTTCCAGGAGAAAACTATTCCTGTTACCTTTAACCTTCAATATGATATGGAATTTGCATTAGCATAAATATTAAGCAAATCCCATTTTGCTGTATATAGGGTCTCCTTTAGCTAATCAGTTTTTCATGCATTTAAATAGGAACATTAGGATGATGGTAATTACTCCAGTTTCACCATTATAGTATTGACTTCCACAGTATATTGTTGTACAGCACAATGAGAACAGAATTAAATTATTACCAGTACTTGGTATAGCTCGTGTTTTGTGGATGCCATTCATTCTTCACAGTGCTTTAATAAATGCAGATACCAGTATAAATTTAGAATAGAAAAGACCTTCCATGAGAAAGAGAGCTTATACAGTAGATCTTGGGGAAATGATATATAGCAAATGCATTTAAACAACACATTAATTTCCAGTTGCAAGTGACACAAAAACAATTGCTAAAAAAATCAAGGACAAAATGGTAGGTGGTATATATAAAGAAACATTTCAAGAAATGGCATGAGATAGTGAATTTGTCAAGGGAGTTCGACCAGTGAAGTCAGTATATCTGACATCATCTCTTGCTGAGGTGTTTGGCTAAGAATAAAGAATGTCTGCTTTACACATCTGTGGAGTGATATCTCAGGATTTATGAAACATGGTAGGACAGTGCTATGGAAACAGTTGCACCATTTAATAAATATCAGCAACTACAAAAGTATGGAAGTCTACAAACCTATTCAGACATTCATAGAATCATAGAACAATGGACCTGGAAGGGGCTTTAAAGGCCATTGAGTCCAACCCCCTGCTCAATGCAGGAATACAAACCAAAATATCTCTGACACATGGTGTTCTAATTTTCTCTTAAATACTTCTAACGTCAGAGCACTCACCCCTTCCCTAGGTAATTGGTCCCATTATTATACTGTGATGAACAAATCAAACTGGTTGTCAATATTAAACAGAGGAACTGCCATTACAATTTTGTGTACCTCACAGCATCATCATTTTATACTGCCACTTTGAAAACTCCTAAGTAGATATTGACTCTTCTTGCCAATATTAAAATTTATTGGCACCGTTCATATTGATTGGAGAACATCTGAAATATTATTAGATCCCAAGGATTAATACATCTTAGTAGAGGTCAACCTCAACAATCCATATTGTTATGTTTTAAAAATACATAGATTCCCTGATATTCCCACACATCGATAAACCATATTTTTGATTCACACAAATATAAAAATAACTGAAACATAAGATCTATCCCTCATTTGACAATAATTATCTGAAATACCATTGCTTTACCATTTTAAAATCTACATAGAAAAACACATTGTTTGCTGATTGGGTGCCCTCTATCTAGAAGGAAGTATGCAATTAAAACCATGGTTCCTGTCTTTAATGGACACTCTGCAATAATGTACAGTAAAAATATACTGAACTTGATGGAGCCCAATATTTATTGAATAGGTACCAATGAGGATGCTCTGAATTTGTGGTTGGCTTGTGGTTTATCAGTTATATGAGGCTTTCAGAATGTTTGGGTTTGCTTATTTTTGTCATTTAATGACCTGATTCTATAATATATTTCTGGAAAACAGCACTTGTATTCTTTTCATGCATCAGTAATAGCAAAATTGGAAAAATATTCTCAAAATATATACAGTAGCATCCCCGTATTCGCTGATTCACTATCCGCTGATCCACGGATAGTGTATGCGGGCACAGGTGGTGGAGGAGGAGGTAGCTGACCTCAGGTGGCAGGAGCGCCAGCCCACCCGCCCTCCAGCTGAGCCATGGAGGAGGAGGAGGAGGAGGAGGCCACGCAGCCTGGGAGAGCCCGCCCACCTACCTGCATTCGCTCTTATCCACGGATTTCATCTGGGGGTCCTACTGTAAACAGATTCATTGGTATTTGCTTTACTGTGAGGCTTTTAGCAGTGCTTTACATTACTCGCCACCTACCTGGCTCTGTATTATGATTTGTTTGCTCTATATCAGAAGTTCTCAAACTTTTTCACTGCATAGACTACTTGTTGGTTTTTTTTGTTTTCCGTAGACCCCCCCCCGCCTGCCTAATATTGAATTTTCCTAAACATATTAACTTCAAATGTGTTTTTTGCAGCTGACACAGTGCTGCTCACTTTGATAGGGGTTTTTGTAGCATGCAAAAACTTTCAAAAATGGTGCCAAAACTCATTTAAAATGGTGCCAAAAATCTGTGTTAGGTGTAATAAGACATTCACGGAACACCTAAATGTTGATGATGACCTGCCTAAATGGGGTCCGCTCACGTGGACCCCCATTTACATTTTGTGCACCCCCAATTTTTTTTCTCACTGACATGGACCCCCTGCAAGTCGAAATTGACTTGGTTTAGGCATCTGGCTGTAAAGCCAGTGTTTGATTTCCCACTGGGCTTCCTCGACAAGGGTTGGTCTTGGTGAACCCTAGGGCCCATTCTAGATCTGCACTTTTATTATTATGCAATTGATTATGTACTTTCTTCTAAATATAGGGCAGCCAAATAATAACAAGGACTCATTCACATGAATGTTTCCTTCATGGACACTGCAGGTTTTTTTTCCTTTGGCTTGTAGCTGTCTTGCAGTAACTAGCTATGCTGTAATAATCAATAGTGTGCACTACATGCCTTGATGAGCCGAAGCTGGTGAGTTTTGTTCATATCTTGTCAATTTATTGCTGTTGACCCAACAGTATTTTGACCTAAAGTGTTATAGAAAAAAATACAAATAAATAAATACTAAACCTATACATCTTTGTGCCTGTTCTGAATGCTAGAAGAATTATTAATTATGAACAAAACCCCATACAATTGCATAACAATATAACATTTCCATCTAAAAGTAGATAAAGCTATTGCAACAAAATATTTTAGGAATAAAAAAGTAATTAAGCAAAATAAATTCTTAAATGGTGAAAAGGGAGAGATGTTTCTATAGTTTTGTAATTTTAATAGTGTCACAAAATAGAGGTGAAACTTTCTGCATAGGGAAATGAATGAAGAACAGGAGAGACAATGTAGTAGGAATAAATATCTGTTTTCATAGCGGAGGTAAGAGAGCAAAGGTGTCTTTCAGTATTTCATATTGGGACTGCTGTTTTTTTACCTTGTTCATAAATGACCTGGAATTAGGAGGTGAATAGTGAAGAGCTTACATTTGCTGATGACACATTATTGTATGTGGTTAAAGAAATGACTGTGAAGAACTTGAAAATGATCTCCCTAAACTGGAGTAATTGGCACTAAAATGGGAGCTGAGAATCGGCCTGAGAAAGTATACAGTGATGAACTTTACTGGGGGTGGAAACATATATTGATGCAATCTGAGCTGGCATGGGCTGCTCAAGAACAGTGTGTTTGGACGGCTGCGTGAAAACATTGATCCAGCATGTGGCTCTTTTAAGAAAGGCAAATTTATTCAATGCTGTGATCATTGCATCTGGGGAAAAAAACACATTGTAAAGCTGGAAAAGATTTAACAAAGGGCAACCAAAATGGTCAGACGGCTGAAGCAAGACCTTTGTGCCGAAAGCTTACCGTGCTTATGTCTGTTTAGCTTAGAGGAAAGGTAATGGGAAACATGATAGAGGTTGTGTAAGATTATGTATTTATTATATGGGGAAAGTGGATGGAAGGAATCTTTTCTATCTCTCTCATTATACAAGAACCTGGGATAATCCACTGAAAGTGAATGGTAGGTAATTCAGGACTGATAAAAGGAAGTACCTCTTCACACAACTGAGAGTTAAGCTGTGAATTTTGCTAAAGTGGAAGGCTTCAAAAGAAGATTGGACAAATTCATTTAGGATGAGGTGATGCCTACATTTCCTGCAGGAACAGCAGCCGTATGCCTTTCTTTAAGTATCCGTTGCTAGGCAGCTGTAACACCTCAATCCTGCTTGTGAGCTACCTACAGGCATTTGGTTGACCACTATGTGAACTGAATTCTCATCTAGAAGGATTTTGGTCTGATCCATTAGGGCTTCTCACATGTTCCTCTCTGAAATCCTCTGCTTAGATTTTCACTATTTGCTGGAGCCCTCTGATAGTCATAAAGTGTAAATCACCTATAAAAAAATGAACCACAGCATTATAGCAAGTACATGTGTTTTGTTGAATTTATTTACATGCTACCTTTCTCCCAACACTGGAACCAAAACCATTATGTCTTTTTTTAGCATTAAATTACAGTGGACCCTTGTATAACAAATGGTTTGTATAACATAAAATTTGTACAACATAAAAAATTCCAGAGATAGGGGAAATTTGCTTAACATAATCACCTATGGGGCGAATCTGTACAACGTAAAAATGGGATCACTGTGTTTTCAATGCATTCCTATGGGAAATTTGTATAAAGGAAAATTTGCTTAACATAATTTCATTTGGAACAAATTAATTCCCTTCTACAAGGTACCACTGTATGTAAGTTGCATATATATAATGTAATTAAACTTGTGCTGGTATTAAAGTGCAATTTAAAAACCTTAAACCCTCTTAATTAAAATACAAATAAACCTTAATCCAAAAATCTGATTCTTTGTTTCTGATGAGACAAGCAATCTGAAAATATTCTTACTATTTGAAAATAAATAGAAATTTCTTCTACTCTGTGTGCTTTTTCTTGGTAACTGTTTAGTTATCAGAGCTGTTTTACAAATAGTAAAAAAAAAAAAAAACCAACCTTTTGAATTCAGGCTTTTACCTCCTAGATATTATTTAGACATACATTCTGATTTACATGTTATGTCAAATCTTAGTGTGGTAGTAGGAAACACGATAATCACACCATTAAAGTCAGCCTTTAGAGGCATGTCTAGCAACAAGTGACAAATAGAGCCTGAAAAGTGAATAATTGTTATAAGGCTTTTCTGAGGGTTTTTTATGTTATTTTCTCCAGTTAAATAACAAATTGTAAAAGCCCTTGGGAGTATAAAACTCCCAACCATCAGCACAGCAAACTATTACAATGCTTTTGTTATGGTTTGTCAACAACCTCTTTTGCTGTAAATTGTAGGAGTTACCGGTGTGATCTTACTTTTGTAAAAACCATTCACTAGGTTCATCATCAGTTAAAAGACAAAACTTAAACATCCTGTGCTTCTTGTGGTGGCATGTTTTCTAACTACAGTAATCCTTTGCCACAATGCAGTTCATATGTTACAGTCTCAGTATATTGCAGATTTTTCTCTTGAAAGAAGCATGCTTCCAAAGAATGGCTTTTAACCCTCTCTTGACGCCTCAGCAAACAGACCTTGGGCTTTGTGCACTTCCAAAGAGAGGCTTTAACCTCATCCTGACACCTCAGCAAACTGACCTTGGGCTGCTCCTGCCAGCTCGCACTTCCAAAGAGAGATTTTTAACCCCCTCCTGATGCCTCAGTGAACAGACCTTGGGTTCTTCCTGCCAGCACACACCACCAGCAGCAGACCCAGGTCTGTTTGCTGAGGGGTCAGGAGAGGGTAAAACCTCTCTTTGGAAGTGCATGCCAGCAGGAGCAGCCCATGTACCTTTCCCCAGTTTGAGTGTTCTTCAAAAACTAGCAGATCTTGTAACAACAACTCTGTTCCCTTTGTCATAGAATCTGTACCCTTTTCATAAGAATCACCTAACTGTCACAATAAATGGGGAGTAGTGTATAGCCATATCACTACTAGGAGTCTGCTGTAGCTGCCTAGATATCTCAGTGATTTAGTCTGGAAGTTGAGTCATGGCAAATAGACTTCTTTTCTTGAGAGATTGAAATGTTTTGCTGCTCATCCAAACAGCTTTGTCGGTCTGAGGAAAGCTAGTTGTGAGTCCTCCATTTTATAGTTTACTTTGACCTCATGTCACCCTGGTCTGAAATAGGCTCATAAGATGAACAATGGCCTGAATAGTGTTGTTAGGTAGACAATAGTCTCAGTAGGCCATTAGGTGAACTGTGGCCTGAGGTGCTGAAACCCATAAAGTACTGTATGTCTCCTTAGCTATTGTCTTGGTGGTGGAGGTGTGAAGTATTTTTGATTTGTCTGGGTATTGTTGATATCACTGTCTGATAAGTAGCAGATAACTCCCCAGGATGACTGAGAATCTTATTTATTTATTTATTCATTTGTTTTTATATTTCTACACCACAATCGGTTTTCTCAATGGGAACTCTGGGCGGTTTACATACAAACAAGGCATCAGAAATTAAACCCAAAAGTCTAACCAATAATGCATTAAATGAACAAATAACTCAGCATAATGCACAAACCAAATAATGACAAAACAATTTCAAAACACAGAGGAACACAGGGCAAACAGTAATCGCTGAATGCATCTTTAAAGAGCCATGTTTACCTCTTTAAAAGGCTACTAGGGATGGAGCTTGGCGAATCTCACTAGGCCATTTGTTTCAAATAGCCCGGCCAGCCACCGAGAAGGCTTGCTTGCATGTAGCAACTTTATAGGCTTCCCTAGGGGTGGCCACCTCAAGTGAGAGTGCCATAGAAGCTCTGGTGGGCCAGGCCAGCACTGGCCTTTGGGATTCACAGACATACCTCGGTGAGTTAGGTTTCTGGGTTCAATGGAAAAGGTTAGGACTTCAATGAATCTTTCTGTCCTCCCCTGGACCTCTGGGGCCTACAGCCCCCTTTCAATGCCCCCAATCCCTTGAACCACATGTGCAATTTTTATTTTATTTTTTCAGTATGAAAACAAGACATTGGGGTCCCAGCAGGGAGAGTGGCATGGTGCTAGGATGCTTGGCTGAGCTCCCACAGTATTGGTAGGTTTTTCCCATTTTAAAAGTTGAAAAAGAAGGTGCCTCGCACTCCGCAACAATGGCATGGTTGTAATTAGGTAGTGTGGCCACTTGGCTCTCTCTGTATGTCTATTCCTTGTGTGTGGAGAGGGTCACATGTATGTCCCTTGTATATCTTCCTTCCAAAGGAAATGGGATGGCATTGACCTGAATCATTAGTCCAGTTAGTATACATTTTAGGGGCCTCTGTCCAGGGAGACTCTTGCTCCAACATGCTAATCAGAAGAGGTATATCTTACATAAAAATGGACTAGCAATGTCCTAAGAAAGTATATATTTTTAAATTATTCTTAATGCTCTTACATCTCCATTTCAGCTTAGAGGACATCTGTACCAACAGAATCCTCCCACCCAATATGACCCCATGCTGTCTGAGGAATTCACAGGGCTCCACCCTTTAAAAATTTTTCCCAACTTGACTCCTCGTACTATAAAGGTAAATGCAAATATTCCCCCGCACATGCATGCTAGTTGTGTCCAGCTCTAGTGGCACCCACCTCCATTTCTAATCCAAAGAGCCAGTGATTGGGAAGTCCATGGCCATGTGGTCCCATCACTAAGACCATGTTTCAGGTGCCACGATGTGCTTTTTTGTCATCTTCATTGCAGGCCTGAATTTATTTCCATAAAGGCTTGGATTTCTACGGTTGTTTTCATGAACATTCCTTACTTAACATTACTCATTTTACAAATACAGTGTCCTTCTGTGTGTTCTATAATGTAGATTTAAGCAAATTAAGGAAGACAAATTATTTTGAAAATATTTGTAGCCTTTGTTCCTATTCCTTTCTTGTGCATGTTACAGTAATATCCCGTAAGATGAAATTAATTTGTCCTGCAGGTCGCTTCATTTTACAAAAATTTTGTCTTGCAAAACACGGTTTCCCATAGGAATGAATGGGAAACCGATTAATCTGTTCTGGTGGTCCAAAAAAGGCAAAAAATAAAGACTTTTTTTGTTCAGACCTCTTTATAAAATTCACTTTAAAGGCATGCAGAGCTGGACACCCACCCCGCAATGCAGAAGCAAGCACCAAGACAAAGGGGAAACTGTGAACTGTCTGCAGTTTGTCGTTTCCCTCCAAAAGTGCAATGGAACCAATGCAAAACAAAACAAAACCAAACAATAAGCCCCAGGTCATTCCTGCCAGCATAGCAATGGAAACCAATGCAGAAGAAAAAAAAAAACACCAAACCAGAAGCCCCAGGTTGTTGCTGCCAAATGTGCAATCAAAACTAATGCAAAAAACACAAAAGAAAGCAAGGAAACCTCAGCTCCTTACCTTTCCAACTTCTAAAAGTCCAAAAGCTGCTGCAAATAAACGTACAGAATGGCTCCAAAACTTGATGAAAAAACTCCTCCCACCGCTCCACAGACTACGGGAGAGGGCACAACGAGTACACTTGTTTCAAAATGCGGAACAGATTTTCATCTTCTGAAGCATCCCATAGGAAAATTTACTTATGTGAACCCTATTCCAGAAATATTTTTCGTCTTGCAGGTTTTTCATCTTATGGGGCATTCTCATCAGCCTGTTTAAACATGCAGTAGAACTAAGTAGTCATTTTTCTCCTTTTTCAGTCTGCTAGGCTCTGTGTCTGTTGTATGTTTGAATGTTAGTCTAGTGTGGGGAAAACAGAAAAATAGCATACTTAGGGATAAGGTTTAGCTCTACTCATTGTCCAAAGAATGCCATGTTTTTACATGTATGAAAAATGTTTAAAGGGGGTGATGAGATTTACCTACAGGCTGAAGTCAGAGCATTTTTGTCGCTTTGTGTTTAAACACAACTCCAGCTGCCTGGATCCCAGTACACTATGTTTCCTCCTCACTTCACAGTCAGTTCAAAGCTGCTATCCACCTTTTCAATAAGCTTCTAACATGCAACACCTCTTAGGGCCTTTTTACACGACCCCTAAGATCCGCTGGCCACTTAAATTCGGACCAGAGATCTTAGGGGTTCCTCGCTCTTCCTCTGTCCCCACCCCCCTCCACACTTCCTGGTTGCTGGCTGCCTGAGGGAGGGAGAAAAAAGAAAGAAAAGAATGCCGGTTTACCTCCGTTTTGTTCCCGGCCAGCAGCATACAGATCTCTTAAAGGGGCGGGGCGCAAAAAAAGAACAAACGGAAGCCAGGAGAGCCCCGCACTCACTATCCTTACACCGGATCAAATGTTTGTCACATCCAAAAAGCAGGTACAAGAAAACTGCTGTTTGGTCGCGCTAAAGTGGGCGGGGTCGCACTTAATTGTCTGCAAAGTCCGGAGCTTGTGGGTAAACATTTTTAAGGTCCAGACCTTGCAGCCATTTGCGGCGGAGCTTAGGGGTCGTGTATAAACGCCCTTAGATACCTTGCCTTCTCCTTGCCTTGAACCCGATTCAAGTGGACAGTGAAGGGCATTCCAGCTCCATCAGCCTAAGAGTGATTTGAATCTCACTACTGTTCCTTAAAAGGGTGGAGTACAAGTCAGACATGAATACATCATTCCCTTGAAGCCGGCATTTAGATTTGCCTCCATAATGTAAGACAAAGAATTAAAATGAGCATTAATCCTTGAAACAATCCATTTGCCAGATTTTGCATATATTACTGAAAGCTTCAATACGGACCCCAGTGCAAGACCTTAATTGTTGATTGTGATAAGGTATTGTAATTGGAGCTTTCAAAACAAAAGCTATTCATCTGATGCTGGAATCCGTGAAAGGTTCAGTTATTCTTGCTTTACTGAGCATGAAATGGAATTTGAAAGGCAATATTAAATGGGTTATTAAACTTAAGACATGGCATTTTGTGATCCTTCCCTGCATTTTTCTACCTGCATATATAATGTGGCTGGTGTATCCTCTGGGGAATCACTCATTTCCCGTGGCCATATAGGTTTCAGTACAATTTACTATTTCAGTTATTTAATAGTCCTTCCATGATCAACTGAATATATAACTCTTCAAGGATTTGAATTTCTATTATCTCCATTGCATATTCATGCCCACACATATCACATTACATAAATCATTCTTTGGAAATGAATATTCATATTTAGTAATCAAAACATCAAAGCTTTAAAGCAAGGTTTCCAGATTTGCCAAGCAAGCTTTTTCATCAAACATAATTCTTATAGGAGCCTCGTGGCGCAGTGGTTAAATGCCTGTACTGCAGCTAAAACTGTACTCATAGCCTGGGGTTCAATCCCTGGTAGCAGGCTCAAGGTTCACTCAGCCTTCCATCCTTCCGAGGTCGGTAAAATGAGTACCCAGCTTGCTGGGGGGGGGCAATGTGTAGCCTGCACACTGTAAATAAAAAGAGACTACTTGTAGTGGTATGGGGCGGTATATAAGCAGACCACTTTGCTTTGCTTTCTTAGTCTGTTAAATTCCTGAGCTTTTTCTGGTCCATTTCACAAACGGTAGCTTTGTGGTCTTCCTGAGATTGCTTTTCAATGATACCAACCAACAGTTTGCTGATTTTTCAAGAGGCAGCAGACAAGCAGACTAGCCACAGCCTTCTTTAGCTTATAACAATCTAATTAGAACTTCCCAGCGTGGCCACAGGCCTGCTCCAAAATCCATTTAAGTAAAAAAATAAAGTTTCTGTTATGTGCTACATTATGCCCAAAGCTGTCTGCAGAGAAGTATGTTAAAATTCTGCCAGAATCACTTTGCTTTTCTCCTATCTCAAGTCAAACCTGCTGACAGCTAGCAAGTGCTGTACTGGTTTGGATTAGGCAAAATTTACACTTTGAAAGAGAATAAAGCTATGGTGTTGGTGAACACAGAGTTTAAAGGAAGGACACTTGAGGAATCTGGTCCTTGTGAATATAAGTATGAAACAATCTGATATGTGCCTCCAGGAGAAATCAGAACATAGTTATTTGTCAGTTTTTGCATGTATTGAATATTCAATTATGATTATTGGTCACAGAATCTACAAAAACTTGTTCATATGTGCACCTGCAGAGTAAAATATACTGTATTTATTTGTGTCCCATCAAATTGATCTGAGAATACTCAGACTTGGATAGCTCAGTGGCTTGGGTCTCTGGCTGCTGAGAGTTCAGTTCCCCGAAGAGGCACAGTGCAACAACTTTGAAGAGGCAGCTAAAGGAGGGAAGGGCTTACGGACTGGAAATAGAGTCAGGGAAAGAAGAGAATCCAGGAAAACAAAAATAAGCTAAAGATAAAAGGGCAGGAAATGAGGGAGATATAAAAAGGGAAGTTTCAGAGATGGTAGCCGTGTTAGTCTTTTCAAGGGATTTCAGGCAAAAATCAAAGAAAAACAAAACTAGACTAAACAAAAGACACAAACATGTGGCACCTTAAAGACTAACTTTCATATTTTAATGTAACGTTTCGTGGACTACATGTCCACTTCTTCAGACATATAGCAGCAAAATGGCTGTAGTATATAGAGTTGGGGGGTTGGATAGGGGAGGGGAGGAAGGAGGAGGGGGAAGAAGAGGAGGGAGAGTTAATTAGTAGAAATGGTGAGAGGATGGGGCCAGAGCTGTATAGTTTTATGGCTCAGGCCAGGCTCTGTTTATATGTTTAAGGCTGGAAAGTAAATTCCTCAAGAGGCAGAAACCAGATCAGATCAGTGAGGTTGTGGAAGAGATGGGGCGGAGGGAGGAAAATGGCAATGCAGAGTTTTTACCTTAGAGTTCATGAAAAAGTGGCAATATGGTAATATTACATTTGATAATAATTCAAGAACTCCCCGACTTATGTTTAATCCCTTCTTGTGTGTGTCCATCATGGATATAAATCTTATTTCAGCTGTTTCCCTTTGTATTATTGATCTGTAATTATTCTGTTCAAAAATGGTGACCTTCAAGTCTTTCAAGGAATGTCCAGGTAAACTGAAGTGATTTGAGACAGGTTTCTGTGTATTGTGGTTTCTTATGTCAAACTTGTGTCCATTGATGCGTTTTCTTAGAGATTGTCCTGTTTGTCCAATGTAGAGTGCAAATGGGCATTGCTGGCAAAAGATGGCATAGATCACATTAGTTGAGGAGTAGGTGAAGTTGCCCATGATACTGTATTTGACATTGTTGGGTCCTGTGATTGTGTTGCCAGTAGAGATGGACACGACTTAGCGGTATTCCCATTTCCGTTTCCGTTACTCGTATCCGTTACTCTACGGAAACGGTAACGGGAATTACTCCGCCAGAATTCGAGCTCGAACCGACGAACGAACAATTTGGTCTGATTTGTCGTGCTCGTTACTTGCATTGCGGCGATCGCGCAATGCCAAGCGTCACAGAAAAAAAGTTTTTAAAAGTTTAAAAAAACCCGATTCCTGGCCCTAAAAGTAGGCGAAAACTGTCTGAGGGCACCTACCAGGCCAGAAGGGTGTTTTATTTGGGGGGGGTTTCCCCGCCCCCTCTCCTTGGCTATTGCTACTGCTGCGCTGCTGGTACCAGGCTGGGAGGGCGCATCCATTTGCCATGCAGTGCGGGGGATCCAAAATGGCGACCGCAATATTTTTTTTGAAATCGTTGCCCAAAACCCCACCAAAGCACCACAGAAACATGCGAAAATTAGCTATTTTAAATGCTTGAATTTTTACAGTAGCAGCAGTGGGTTTTTCTTGCAAAAAAAGTCTCCGTTGATTTTATTTTATTTTATTTTATTTTATTTTATTTTATTTTGTTTTATTTTTTTACACCTGCACATTTGCAATGATGGGCTCGCCCATGGGAGTGGACCATGCAAATTTTCCACCAATCGCATGGCCACTTGGCCAGGTTGACCACAGAGACTTCTGGGATGTGCCAATCGGGCATAAACAGCCCACTAATCGTAGCCCAAACCTGAACCCTAAGCCTAAGCCTAACCCATACACCAGTACACTGTCCTTCTAAGTGGGTCAGAGAGGCACCCAGAGGTGCACCCCAATACTCACCCTAACCTCACCCATAACTAGCCTAACCCTAGCCCTTGCGCTAACCCGTCTTAACCCTAAGCCAGATCTACTTGCATTGCACTACATGCAAGTACGTGAGACACAGCGGGTGCAAAGAGTCTGCCAGTCCGTCACTTGTGGCTCTGGCTGACTCCTGCAGCTCCCTCCAGGAGCCCGCTACCCCCCCAAACCAGTACTAACGACAACCAAAAAATGAAAAAATGAACCGACTAATTTTTGCGAAATTTCGCGAAAAAGGGAAACGAGCCGAAACGGACTGCCTCCGACACACGACAGCTCGAAAACGTCATTTTCCCTAGTCGTGCCCATCTCTAGTTGCCAGAGTAGATGTGTGGGCAGAGTCAGCATCGGGGGTTGTGGCAAGGTTTAGGTCCATTGTCCATGTTGCTGTTTTCTAATCTTGTGTGCATTAGTATTGGTTTGAGGTTGGGAGGTTGTCTGTAGGCATGTATGGGTCTCCCAACAAGAGCTTTGGAGAGTGGTGTGTTCTTGTCAAGAATGGGCTGGAGATCATTTAAGATGCATGTGAGTGGTCTCGCTTGTGGACTGTAAATGACAACCAGCGATGTTCTATCATTTGACCCTTTGGATCTGTCCTGTAACAGGTTATCTCTGGGTATGTGTCTTGCTTTGTTGATTTGTTCCTTAATCGTGTGAGGTGGGTTCTGTAGCCTGAGGAAAGCATTTTGTAGAGCCCTGAGTTTGGAGTCTCTATCCTGTGGGTCAGAGCAGATGTGGTTGTATCTAAGAGCTTGGCTATATACGATTGATTTTGTTGTGTGATCAGGATGGAAGCTTGAAGAATGCAAATAGATATACTGATCAGTTGGTTTTCGGTACAGTGTGGTACTAAGCTGCCCATGTTGTAGTTTCACAGTGGTGTCCAGAAAGTTCACCTGTTGTGTGGATTGTTCCAGGGTGAGGTTGATGTTTGGGTGAAGACTATTGAAGTCCTGGTGGAATTTGTTAAGGGATTCCTCTCCGTGGGTCCAGATCAGAAAAATGTCATCAATGTATCTCAAATAGAGAAGTGGTTTCTGGGTGCACTGGTTAAGAAAGCGTTGTTCCAGGTCAGCCATGAATATGTTCGTGTATTGTGGGGCCATACGAGTGCCCATTGCGGTTCCATTGATCTGGAGGTAGTTTTTATTGTCAAAAGAGAAATAGTTGTGTGAGAGCACAAAATCACAGAGGGTGGTGATTATGTTGGATTCTTCCTTGTTTCAAATCTCGCAGTATGAACTGGCTCTGGTGATAAGGTCATCAGGAGAGGCCATTCTCTCCATCCCCCACCACCTTCACAGGTGCATCTCAGAAGAACACATGAAAGGGTCTTCTCTGTTGCTGCTCCCAGACTTTGAAACTCCCTTCCGCTGGAGGCCAGGACTGCCCCATCTCTGCTGTCTTTCAGGCAGCAGGCAAAGACCTTCCTCATAAGGCAAGTGTTCCCTGAATGAGGGACTACCTCTGATGTGACGTTTATATGGATTACCATACATGACTGCATTGACTGATTCCATAAGAACACCAGTGTTTCCATGTTTACTTTCCAGCCCTCATAATGGAATTCTTTTCTTTTGTCATGCTCTTTGTAGCTTTAATATTACCTTTCAATGTTCTAAGATGCCCTTCTAATTCCCTCTTCTTAATTTGAATATGTCTTAAATGTGCTGAGCTGTATATTGTCCCTCATTATTGTAAGCCATGTTGGGTCCTTTTCCAAGGAGAAAGGTGGGATAAAGTTTTCTAAATAAATAAATAAATAAATAAATAAATAAATAAATAAATAAATAAATAAATAAACTGAAGCTGTCATACTTCAGGCATGTCTTGAGAAGGCAAGACTCACTAGAAAAGGAAATATTGCCCTGGAATGCTAAAGGCAACAAGAAGAGAAGAAAACCAAAGAAAAGATGGTTTGACTCAATAAGGAAGCCCTGGACTTGACTCTGGAAGAGCAGTGGGGGGAAGTCAATGATAGAACATTTTGAGGATCACTAATTCATATGGTCCTCGTGTACGCAAAGCAATTTTACAGCATGCAATAACAACAGGAAAAGATAAAGAAGGACCTTTCCAACAATGGAGGAGGCCTTGCATGTGCAAAATGACACTATCAGATACAAAACTACTGTATAAGCTTCATTCACCAATGTGATGACTCATGATGAGTAGCTTGCCACATTTCTTGTAGGGTTTCATGACAAATGAAAAAGAGTGTTTCAATTGAGAAAAGACACCAGTGGGGTTTGTTTCAATGCAAGGAATGAGTGGTCTGATCTCAGCTCCTTAATGAGAGTTAGGCAAAAAAAAAGAGAGAATGAAATTACATTTTCAGAAATGAAAGGTAATTAGCTTTCAAAAGATAGTGGGGGATGAAAGAAAGAAAATGCAGAAGGCCTGCTTTATTGAGAGGAAGTAATGCTAGATATTCTTCAATAATGCTTTCGTTTAACATGCCTGAGTAAACATATTTTGAATTAGAGAGGAAATAATGCTTCCTCAATACCATTTTTCAGCTCATGTCATTCCTCATTCACGCTGCTCATTTTTGCTGCAGTTCTGCCAGCAGAGAGAGAGAGAGAGAGACTTTAAAATGGCATGGGAAGGGAAAATTCATCTTGTTTCAAAAGCCAAGTCATGCTCTTCAACACCTACTGGAAATAGCTGCTGTGAGTTTTTCAGGCTATTTGGCCATATTCTGGAAGTTTTTCTTTCTTGCCATACTGGAAATGTTATTCGGCCTCTATTCTCACTAGGAAATTAGGCAAATTCCTATTGAAATTCCTACTGAAATGTGTTGGTATAGTGACAAATTTGGCAGTGGTGGCAGGCTGCAGGTATGTTGAGACTTGCACTGTCAAGACGGAATGTCTACTGGTCCTAGTGATGTGGTATTTTTAATTGTGCACTGGTTTCCACCTTGGAAATTATGTTTCAAAGGGATGAGCTATGGTGAACTTTATTGCTTTTTTTGAAATGCAGAGGGCTGAGCAGCTGCTGCATTGAGCTCATGAAAGAATGGACCTCTAAAAGTGAACAGCCTGGCTGGCACAATGAGAGAGAGGGGGGTGTAAATCAGCATTAGATATGCATATTTTGTTGTTAGAGGAATATATGTGGCTAGCAAGCTGCCTATTCATTTGGTGATTTCCTTTGTAGGCCATTCTTAGGCAAAAAGGAGCCCCCTTGGTTTCCTCACATCAAAGGGCTAAGCAACAAGCTTAGCAAGACGGATCCCCCTGCCCACTGCCCTGACACTTTGTGTTGCCTTGAACTGTGAAGAAAATACAAGGACTGATGAAGTGGATTGTGCATGTTGGGGGGGGTGTACTTGTGTGTTTGTGTTGTACCTGAGTTTAGTCTGCTTGGCTTCTAAATAGAATAATCAATGCTATTATCTCTTCCTCTCTTATCTAAATCACATCAGGGTTCTGCAGTAGATCAATAGCTACAACAAAGAAGGCTGGGCTTTCATTCCACTGGGACTCATTACACTGCCGCCTAAGATTTAGATATAGATTCTTGGTAAGGTTATCTAGTGTTCTATAGTAGTTAACAACAACTGGCAGTTATTAACACTGCACTGGGACCCCAGCTTTATAGTACTGCAGCTGATAACAGGGCATGTCTCCCCCTCCATCAGTTTCTCTTCTCTTTTCTTCTTCTCCCCCACCCCATTTCTAATATATCTTCCTTCTAGTCTCCGTTTCCATTATATCATGGCATATGAAACCAGCACTTCATTGAAATTCTTTGCAAGTGCAGGTTTGTCTTTAAACAGACTAACATCTGCTGCAGTGTTACAAAGCCTAATTAAAATAAATTTAGATCTTAAATTAGCCTTTTCAGTAACAGTTATTACACAAAGCCACTGAGTGATAAAATGCATAATATGGTTGTATGGAAGGGAAAACTTTATTCATATTGCTCTTTTTCTCTTCAGATCAACTCCCCCCCAGCCCAGCAAAAACAGGCAGAAAGAAACAGGAGCTGACATTTGCAGTTGCACAACTTTAGTCTAAAAATTATCCATAAACCACTTAGCAGTTTTCCCACTGTTAAACTCTTTTTTAAAAGAAGACAGTATTGAGTGGAGCAAATACATGTTTTTCTCATCAATCTGGACAGCCCTAATCTTTCTCGTTAAAAAAAAAAAAGGACAACCAATGTGCATTGGCTAGGTAAATACTGTGGCAGATAATTTACATGTCATGGCATAAAATCTTCCCCCATTTCTTTTTTTGTCAAAATATATTATCAGTGAACCTGTGCAAGTCCCCTCTTGGTATGAATTTCTAAAATGCTTCTCTCTCTTTCCTCTCTCTCTCTCTCTCTCTCTCTCTCTCTCTCTCTCTCTCTCTCTCTCACACACACACACACACACACACACACACACACACACACACACACACACACACACACACACACACACACACACACACACACACACAGAGAGAGAGAGAGAGAGAGAGAGAGAGAGAGAGAGAGAGAGACCCTTCTGTAGTATAAAACAGGCTGATGTACTTAAAAGGTAAAAGAAGCAAGCCAGAAAAATACACAGAAAAACATGATGCCCCGTGCAGGTGAAAAAGATACACAGAAATGAAAGATGTGTCTGAATTTCTTGAAATGCTTGTTAACTTCAGTGCTAGAGCTAATGCATAGTCACTAATTTGGACAACTTTTTGTGGCTTAGATCTGAGATAAATCTGTGGATGAACCCTCAAGCATCCCAATCCTCATTTTTCAAACATTTAACCCACATGGTAGGAGGCATCTGTAATTTGGCTTGGGAGTAAGGTTCTCTGGAGACAGTGGGGGAGCTAAAGAAACAATAGCTGCAAGTAGGAGCTTGTGGAAAAACCATTTGGTGAAGAAGCCAATTTGCACATTACAGAAGATGGGCTTCTGTTATACGTATACCTTTTTTTCCAAGCAAATCTTAGTCTACTACTGTACATTGTTTTTCTCTTGTAACTGCAGTTTCAGAAGACTACAGTGAGAACATGGTGAGGAAAGGGAATCAATCGGAGGCTGAATCTTAGGGATTTCGCTAAGGATTCCCCTGTTTTTCCGTCAGCTCATTTTTTCTTTTAAATTCAGTAGGAGCGTATACAAGCTCCCCCCCCCACGGCCGAAACTGAACACGCGAGACACAGATGTGGGATAAACAGGGCCAGATTTATTCAATCACCATAAATCAATGCAAATTGTACCGTCAAAACCAATAGAAAGGAGGGGGCATTCATAGTGCGGGATGTTACTGAGTCCGGGGGGGCTGGGCCCACACCCCCCCGCCTTCTGTCGTTCGGTTAGCAAGAGTGACCAAGGGACGGCATGAAGCAGGTGGTGCCGCCCCACCTTTCTCTGAAGATGTTTACCTTCCCAGCCGGGCATCGGGGTGCCATCACTTGGCTTGGGCCCTGCCCGCCTGCGGTAGGCTGAACATTTCGCACGCTGTAATCTCCTGAAATGCAGCACCCAGGGGTTGGGGTGCCTCTTACTCCCCGCCGTGTTGCTTTTCCCGCACTACCCACCCGCCTAACAAACCCCCGCTCTGGCCGGTATGAATGAGGCTTCCCGCCCCCCCCCGTCAGAACGGGATAGGCGAAAAACCCCCAGGCCCAGAGTGCCGATTTCGGGCCACAGGGGAAAATTCCTATACAGCCCCTACCCGGCGACCAGTACACTCGCCCTGACAGATGATAAGAGGGTGGGAGGGAGGGATGCCGGCGACCGCAGGAGAAAGAGGCCGGGTATGGGCGGGCGCCCGCTTATAACGCAGGTCTTCTTGCGCTATCCCCCGGCCTCGCGAGACTCCGAGCTCCCATCTCGCGTTCGTTCGGCCGGGGGGGGGCAAACAAGCCCCGCCTACCTATGCGGCGGCGGAGCGGGGACTTATCCATTGACCAAGGGCTCTGTCTTTATTTTTCCCCTTTCCCTTTCCCTTTCCCTTTCCCTTCTTTTTTTCTTTTTCTTCTGGAGGACAGGAGGCAGGGATAATAATAAGAAATAATCAACTGCTGGAGCAGAATTAAGCAAGATAGCAAAGGCCAGCTGGCAGGAGGAAGGCTGAAAACTTCATTGGACTTCCCGACTGTGGGGCTAAATCCAGCATTATTAGTTTTATCTAGACTAGAACCATTACAGGGTTATCACTAATAAACTATTCAGAAGGAGTGGATCACTGCCTTCTCTGTGGCACTCCACCTATGAAGCACTAATTGAGTTTCAGTGCTGATGTCTATGAAGGATCCTTCATCTGTATTCTCCTTCATCGCTGTTGGTATCCAGTACTGATTTTTGCTAAACAATTTATGGAAGAAAATGCAAATATGCAGTTATCTTTGCGTCAGCTAACATAAGCTACAGATTAGCATCCCCCAGAATTATTGTTTAATGGTACTAGACTTTCAATATAATTTCTCAGTTGGACAACATTTGGAAAAGCTTGTGGTAAGTTAAAGAATGCTAAAGACACTTTATGGTTATGTGATTAGCATTTATTTACAAAATTGGGCTATTGCACTATTGACATAAAGTATGTGGTTTCTGATTAAAGATAATGCTCTATTATTATTATGGCTGAAAATGAACAGTGAACTGGTATCAAATACCACCAGTCTGGTTCTGGCCGTTGTAGCCTTCTGTTTAGACCAGTGTATTTGAGAAATGTTACAAGGCAGAAAGAGGAGTGAAGGAGTAATATTTCCATTAAAGGATACCTTTGACTCTTACCCTGGAATGAGAGCCATTATAAATTGTTGAGAAGAGTGGAAAATACCATAAATACCATAACTAGAGAATAATAGGATGAAATTGGCAAAAGAAAAAAGTAGGCCATTTTCTGATAGTAAGAGGATGAAATAGACAACTCTCCCTAGGCAGGTGGTAGATGACATGCAAACATTTCAGTCAGGTAAAAAGCTTATGCAGATATACATTCTCAGAAGTTGTGCTGTAGGGAATTATCTAGCATGCATAATGGGAAAGAAAAACCTGGAAGTAAGAATATATAAAGCAGTTTAAATGGAATAAAAATGTATACTAGTTATTACATGCCAGGGGCATGGAACTTTAACCAAGAGGAAAGGGAAAACAAGAGCAAAATTAGGCTCCTAGCCCCTCCTACAAAAAGCTTAAAGATGAAATTATTGTTGCATAAGAGTACAGCAATTATCTTGCGTTGGCAGAGCAAATCAACATTTTACAGGACAATTCTAAAAATAGGGGGCAAGCCGAAATCAAAATTGCAACTGGTGTTCTGATCAGGACCAAATTTACCACATGAATAACAGACAGACTGCTCTGTGCCAAATTCGGGGAAGGTTTTGAGTTACGATTTTTGTAAAACCAAAGCTGCCACACACACACACACACACACACACACACACACACACACACACACACACACACACACACACACACACACACACACACACACACACACACACACACACACACACACACACACACACACACACAGAAACAAGTGACCGTAAAGCCCTTTTGGATACGTAATCACAACATATTCATACAGTAAAACAATACTGCAGGTATAAAATAAAACCAACATATAGATATCATAAAATGAAACAGTAATTAAAGTATTATAAATTAACTATTGCACATTAAGCATTAAATATTTTAAAAGTGGTAGAACTGACTGGCTGAAATCTTCAACAGGTGTCCATTGATGGAAATGCCTGTCTAAAAAACAGTATTTTAGAATTTTTTTAAATTTCAGTGAGGGGACCAGGCAGATGTACCTGGGTAGTGGGTTCCAAAGTTTAGGTGCAACCACTGAGAAGCCCCAACTCTTAGTCCTTTCTCTTCAAGCCTCTTTTGGGGTCAGGACCCTCAGACATCCTGCTTGGGATGAACAGGTTGGACTTCTAGTTCTTGCCAGAAGTAGGCATTCTGACAGGTACTAAAGACCCAAACCATTTAGGGGTTTATATGTTAAAAACATCGCCTTGAAGTAACCGTGGAGGCAGAGAGGTAACCATTCTAATGCAGACAGGGATGGGTAGATATGCTGGTATTTACTGATTCTACCCACTAGCCTGGCTGATATAATCTTGACCTGCTGGAACTTCTTTGCCGCCTCAAGGAAACCCAGATAAAGAGCATTACAGGAGACTATTCTTGAGATTATAAGGGCATCGATCCACATGGTGAGAAACTGGGTGTCCAAGTAAGGGTGTAATAGTACATTGTCCCCCCAGTCCCGAAATAATGAGACTACACAGGAATGTTGGGTTTTAATTCGGGCCACAACTTTATTAATAACTTCATTAATAACTTTATGAATAACTTTGTTAACTGCTATAACTGTCACTAAAGTTGTAGCCAAAAGGATGGGCCTGCCGTAGTGCAACTTATATTTCAGCTCTCAGATGTTATTTTAATTTATTGTGACGTCATAATGTGACCCAGTACGGGGGTGCTGTTCCATGAAAGCAGCCCTCCCCGCCAAAACTAGGTCAGGGTATTACTTTTGGCAGCCGTACGAACTCCTAGCCTTTATGATGTTTAATTTACTTTCCTACTGGGTTGTTTTACCTATCAATTGGTTCTATGTTATTATCTATTGTACAGCAGCCCTGAGCCCTATTCAAGATGCCTTTACCGTTCTGACGTCACAGTCCTGGCCCCTTTTTAGTTGCACTACCCGCCACGGCACAGGAGCCGCTATGCATGCTCCTGGCCCGCCACCAAGCCATCTAGCACGGCGCAAAGGCCCATCCTAAAATTGGTTAACAGGATATTGAAGCCAGCATCATTCAGGTGGATACCATCGTGTCTAAAGAGTTCGGGCCGAGAAAATTTATATCCGGATGGATAATCACAGAGCCAAGGCCCTGGCGCATAGCAACAGCGATTTCAGGATTCAAACATCACCTGGCCCGATCCAGCCACACCAGCCGTGGCCACATCGCTGACCAGACCACGTGGGTATAAGGGGAAAGGGCCTTAAAGGCCTGCAGGTCTCTGATGATCCACAATATTAAATCTTTCCCCTTCGCTCTGGTCATGTCATTACCGCCCAGGTGGACAAGCAAAATGGCAATCAGGGTTTCAGAGGCACAATGGGATGCGACTGCAGAGAAGACATCCCAGCTCATTCCACGCTCTCTATATTCGGGTAGATAATCACAGAGCCGAGGCCCTGGCGCATAGCAAGAGCAGTAACTTGATTCGGACATCACCTTGCCCGGTCCACCATTAGTGGATTGAGGGCACCCAGCCACAACAGCTGTGGCAACATCGCCAACCAGACCACGTGGGTACAAGGGAATTGGGCCTTAAAGGCCTGCAGATCTCTAATGATCCTCAGAAATAAATCCTTTCCCTTAGCTTTGGTCAGGTTATTACTGCCCAAGTGGGCAAGCAGGACAGCATTCAAGGCTTCCAAGGCACAATGGGATGTGACTGCAGAGAAGACATCCCAGCTCATTCTGCGCTTTCCTCTCCAGTCCGGCTGGACGCAGTTGCTGGGTCAGAGATGAGAGCTCTAGTTGTGAAAGTTATCTATTCAGTAGATAATCGCAGAACAGAGGCCCTGGTGCATAGCACTGTCAAGTAACTCGATTCAAACATCGCCTGGCCTGGTCCATCGTCAGTGGGTTGCGGGCACCCAGCCGCACCAGCTGTGGCAACATTGCTGACCAGACCACACGGGTACAAGGGAATTGGGCCATAAGGCCAGCAGATCTCTGATGATCCTCAGAATTAAATCCTTTTCCTTAGTTCTGGTAATGTCATTACTGCCCAAGTGGGCAATCAGGACAGCATTCAAGGCTTCCAAGCACAACGGGAGGGGACTCCATAGACGCAATCCCAGCTCATTCCACACTTTTTTCTCCCGTCCACCTGGACGCAGTCGCAAGGTCAGAGATGAGAGCCCCGAGCAGAGGATCTAGCTTTTTTTTTTTTACCAAATATATAGATGTAGCCACAAATAACGACCCGAAGGCGTTCGCTGGTGCAGTGACCTGTTGAAACATAACTTGTTAGCGAAAACAACAGTCCCCCTTTAACAATCCAGAAGCAGCCGGACACAACACCTGTAGCACGCAGGGGACTAGCAGCCCAAGGCCTGTATATCTGATGTAGCCTATCCCATGGCTGTAGCTGTGGAAGCCAAGGATATCCAGAACGAATGAGGTCTGAATTAGCACCCCTGAATTCCTCCCTACTCTATGGCCCTGGAAATGGTACACTAAAACTAATATTTTGTGAGTGGTTAAGAATCAGCATACATAAGCAAATGGCCATCTGCCAGGCCTCACCTGCTTACCATTGCACCAAGTGCCGCCACCAGACAAAATTCCTATTGGGCGCAGCGACCTAAGGTCATAATGAACCCTGTTGCTAATATTTTGGAAAAATATGCAAAAGCCATTAGATGTCAAGGGTTTTATTGTTTGTTTGTTTGTTTGTTTTTTGTTGCCCGGGACGGGACTCTAGGTCCTTGGGCGAGTAATCGGAATCAAAATCTAAGGCTATCCCTAAGGTAGGTTGCTGCTTTACGATCTGGGTAGCTGCAAAGACAACCCGTCATAGCATCCATGTTGCTGGGTCCCTGATGGAAGCTGTGCCCCACCGGCTGAAGGCTGTTTCCTGCCTCCCTAGTCGCTGTTTGTTTGCCCTGTCGACTCCCATGGTGTGCATATGATGCATGGGGGCCCACTCAGGTGGTGCACTGGTGCCTTAACTGACATGGCTGGCAGGCACAGAAGCATTGGAATTGCAGTCCCAGCACACCAATCGTTGCTGAACTGACTGGCTCGCCAGGCTGCAGGCCATATCCGGCTGGGCTACGCGGAAAATCAGATGACCACTACCAGTGTGGTCTTCAATGAGTGCCCGCAGTGGGGCAATCAAGTGCCTCTAAGAGGGTCAAGGGGGACATCCCACCTAAGGTTGGGTATAGTGCTGACCTCATCCTGAAAACCTTAATCACACAAAACCAGGCAGAGCCTGGATACTCTGTAAATGAATTCCACGTACAGGATGAGGTCATACGCTCTCCCCGGCTTAACCCAGGCAATGGTCGTTGTGTATATATAGCATGCAGGGAGCCAGATAGCCCAGCATTGGTCTGGCCATTACCTTTAATACGTTCTTTGTCCTTGTTCTGCATGTGCTTAAGTGTCTTTTCGTCAACCACCTTATTCATTAAACCGCCTGCATCTACCTAGTCATCTTGTAAAAATTTTTGCCCAAGTTGGGGAAAGATGGTCCCCCCAGAGGCCGTGATTGATCATTATCAAGAAAATACTGGGGCAGAATCTGCCCGGATTCAGTAATAGTGGCTGGTGTGGCATAGGGGGCATCCTGAGGCAGTGTGCTATAAGAGGGTGTGCCTGCTATCTGCAGTCCCGGATGGATGGAGATCTGCACTGAGAAGCTGTTGGCAGGACTGGTGTACAATACAATAGGTGCCTGCCCCCTCATGTGTGCCACTCGGGTGTGTGGGTGATTGAATCAGGAGCATACGCCACTCTGTGCTTGCCGGAGGCCATGGCCACCCCCTGGGAGTAGCCGCCACCGTGTTAGAATAAAGCGCTTACTGGGCTGAAGCAAAATGGCCTGGTTAAGTCAGACATCCTCCCTCCCCGTTCTCGAGCGGTCCAAGATCTAGTCTGATGGGGGGGGTTTAAAGCCACCTGACACCTGGCAGGTGTGCTGTGCATTTCTGTATCACCAGCTGCTGCACCACCTTGGACCATGGTTGCCTGTCAGCCGCAGGTCAGATCAGCTGGCTACTGCTGAGTGAAAGAGCCAGCACGCTCGCCTTTCAGAGCTGCAAAACAGGATAGCATTAGTTCAGCTATTCAGCAATTTATTGAGCTTTAAAAGGTCGCAATGACCTGTGCCACCCAAAGGTATCTGCCATCCCCTGTTCCGGGCGTTGAAGCCCCCAGCTTTCTCGGGCGGCATGTCGGTCGCCGGGGTTTCCCGATTCTTCCCTGTCGACGCGGAACACGCCGCGGGTGTGGCAGGCTTCGCCCAGACAGCAGACCGGTTGCCGGTGTTGCTTTTTGGGGAAGCTACCATCTGCTGCCTCCCTCCCCCTTTCTCTGGGCTCAGCGTCCACTTCCCCCTCTCCATCTGGGGGGCCCGAGTTGAAGCCGAAGGACTCTCTCGGGTGGTGGGTCGGCCACCGGCACATTCCCCCCTTTCGTGGCATGGCGCGGCCTGCTCTGGTGGAGCCTGGGCGGCGGGGGCGGCGGTCGGCGCTTATTTCCCCCCTCCTTTCCCCTGGCTTGTCCAGGGGCTGTCATCTGGGGGGGGGCGCGAGCCGAAGCTGAAGGACTCTTGGGTGGAGGGTCGGTTGCCGGCGTACTCCCCCCCCTCGCGGTATGGTGCGGCCTGCGTAGGCGGCCGTCAGCGTCCATCTCTCCCCTCCCCTATTCCCCCCTCCCCTGGCTTGTCCAGGGGTCGCCATCTGGGGGACCTGAGCTGTAGCCGAAGGGATCCTCGGGTGGTGGGTCGGCCACCGGCGCTCTCCTTCCCCGTGGTAGGGACTGAGGGGGTTCTTTCCCCCCCTCCCATCATTTGCTGAAAGCGCGGCATTTTCGCTGGGACCCGGGCGGTAGGTCGGCCGTCGGCGCTGTATCCCCCCCCCTCCAGGACTACCATTTGGGGGAGTTACCATCAGTTGGAACTCGGCCATGGTCTGGCTGGCGGCATTCTTTTTCTTTTTCACCTCCCAATTTCCTATGGGGACTATACTTTGAGAGCTGCTGGGTGGTGGCTTCAGTGTTGTCATCTTATATTATGCTGGTTCACCTGCACTTATCTGAGCTTTATCTCCCCTCTCCTGATTGCTCATCCGCTGGCCGGTCAAGTGTCTGTAATTGTTTTATTTGTTTTTTAGTTATTTAATTATTTTATCATTGTCACTTGGTGGGTGTGGGTGGGTTATTCTATTGTTTAATGGGTTATTTTATTGTATTATATTGATTTGTATTTCCTTGGTTGTATTGCTTTGTTTTGTTTGCTACACTTGTGGGCTTTTGGCTCTAGTCTTATTCCATCTTATGGAGCCTGCGGGCTGTCCCATCAGGGTGGTGTCGGGCCACGGGAAGTACGCTTGGGGCTGGCGGGCGCTCTGACCCGCCGGCTCACTGTCAAATGGCAGGGATCCAGCCCGTCTGTGCCCCCGGCCTGTCCTGTTTGCTGATTAATGCCAGGTCGGTTCATAACAAGATCCCTGTCATCCACGACTTGATCGTGGATGAGCGAGCCGACCTGGCATTTCTTACGGAGACTTGGGTGGCCGAGGGGGGAGGGGCCTCCCTCTCACTGCTTCGGCCCCAGGGTTTCTCCATTCAGCAGCTGGGTAGGCCAGGGGGGCGGGGGGGATGGCCATTGTGTACAGGGACTCTTTTCATGTCAGCAGATCCGCGATGTTGGTGAGCCCGGGGCTTGAATGCCTTCACCTTGTGGTGGGACAGAGGGACAGGTTTGGGATTGTGCTTGTGTACCAAGCTCCCTGCGACCCTGCACACTCCCTGCCAGAGCTCTCCGAGTTCATCTCGGCGGCACTTGTGAGATCCCCCCGCCTTTTGGTGTTGGGGGATTTCAACGTGCATGCCGGGGTTGGACTGTCGGGAGCAGCTCTGGAGTTCATGGAGTCCATGGCCTCCATGAACCTGTCCCAATTTGTCATCGGTCCCACTCACAAGGGAGGACATACCCTGGACCTGGTTTTTGCCTCCTCATCGACGGGCTTTGATCTGGGGGTCGGCAACCTGTTGGTCCGTCCCGTGTCATGGTCAGATCATTATCTGCTGACCTTCTCCCTGGCAATCACCACCCCACCCCACAGGGGGCAGGGCCCTTCCATCTGGGCCCGCCCCCAGGGGCTCCTGGACCCTGCACGGTTTTCGGAGGCCCTGGGGGTTCTACCAGACGATCTGGATGACGTTCCGGTCCACTCCCTGGTCAAAAGGTGGTTTGAGGAAGTGACCGGGGCAGCCGATCGGATCGCCCCCAAGCGCCTGATCCGGTGCCGAGCCCGCTCTTCTCCTTGGTTTACCGAGGAGTTGCGGGCAATGAAGCAGGAACGGAGAAGGCTAGAGAGCAGATGGCGGAACGCTCGGACGGCTTTGAATTGGGCTGCGGTAAAGGCGTTGACCAGTCGCTACTCTCGAGCGATAAGGGCAGCTAGGAGATCCTTTGTTGCCCTGAGAATTGGTGAGGCCTCGAATAGCCACGCGGAGTTGTTCCGGGTGGTTCGAGACCTCACCAATCCTGGTCCGCCTGGGCCTCCTCCTGGTGATTTCACTAGTGAGTCATTCGCAGCCTATTTTAAAACCAAGATAGAGGCCATCCGTTCTGAGCTGGACGCCGGTTGCCCTGATCCAGTCCCCGGTGTGGCCGATACTGGGCCGCCTCGGTCGCCCCGGTTTGTTGAGTTCGGGTCTGTAACATCTGAGGAGGCCTCCAGGGCCCTGGGACACTGCAGACCTGCGGCTTCTCCGTTCGACCCTTGCCCGTCCTGGCTGATTAAGATCGCAGGGGGGAGCATGCCAAAATGGGCTTCGCTAATTGCCTCGGCCTCCTTCAGGGACGGGATTTTTCCCAGTCTGCTGAAGGAGACGGTGGTGAAGCCCATTATTAAAAGATCTGGCTTGGCTGCGGACGACATGTCCAACTATCGTCCCATAACCAATGTTCCCTTTTTGGGCAAGGTGGTCGAGCGAGTCGCCGCCCTGCGTCTCCAGTCGTTCCTGGAGGAGAACCATGTCCTGGATCCCTTCCAATCTGGGTTCAGGCCGCGTCATGGGACAGAGACGGCCCTGGTCGCTCTGCACGATGATCTGTTGAGGGGGGCTGACAGGGGTTGCTCTACCCTGCTGGTCCTCCTCGACCTGTCAGCTGCTTTTGATACCGTCGACCACGGTATCCTGCTGGGGCGGCTCTCGGAGGTGGGGATTGGGGGTTCGGCCTTTGGCTGGCTCCGTTCCTTCCTTGAGGGCCATACCCAGCGAGTGAGCTTGGGGGGTGAGTTGTCGGCTCCTGGACACTCTCTTGTGGGGTGCCTCAGGGTCGTCGCTCTCCCCAATGCTCTTTAACATCTATATGAAGCCGCTGGCCGAGATCATCCGGAGTTTTGGAGTCTGCTGTCATCAGTACGCTGATGACACGCAGCTCTATCTCTCCTTTTCCACCTGTGCAGTGGAGGCCGTCGAGACCCTTGATCACTGCCTGGCTGCAGTTTTGGACTGGACCAGGACCCACAGACTCCGGCTCAACCCTGGAAAGACCGAGGTCATGTTCTTCGGGGGGCGGCCCCGATGGGTACTGTGGCCCTCTTCCCAGTCTGGATGGGTCCGCCCTCCAGCTGGCGCAAAGAGTGAGGAATCTGGGCGTCGCCCTGGATCCTGGTCTGACCCTGGAGCTCCAGGTGTCAGCCGTGACCAGGTCGGCCTTTTATCATCTAAGGTTAATCGCTCAGATTCACACATACCTTGACGAGAGCTCCCTGAGGACAGTGGTACAGGCATTGGTCATGTCGAGGCTGGATTATTGCAACGCCCTCTACATGGGGCTCCCCTTGAACCTTGTTCGGGGAGACTGCAGCGGGTCCAGAACGCGGCGGCCAGGCTGGTGGTTGGTGCGCGTCGTTTTGACCACATCACTCCCATCCTGGCTCGCCTCCACTGGTTACCCGTTGCCTCCCGAATAAGGTTCAAGGTGTTGGTTTTGGCTTACAAAACCCTCCATGGCTTGGCCCCTGTTTATTTGGCAGAGGGGCTTCACCGACAATTAGATCGGGCCCGACCCACCCGTTCATCTCTGGCCCTCTCGCTGCAGACGGTCCCTCCGAGGGTGGCCCGCAAAACAAGCACTCGTGCGCGGGCCTTCTCGGTGGCGGTGCCGCCTATGTGGAACAAGCTACCCAGCGAGCTGAGGCAGGCCCCAACGCTGGCGTCTTTCAGAAAGGGCTTGAAGACTCTCCTTTTCAAGGACGCCTTTAAAAATGACTAGAGGTTTTTGTTTGTTTGTTTGTTTGTTTGTTTTCCTGCCCATATGCTGTAAGTCTGCCCCTGCCGCTGTTGCTGTCTTTGCCTTCTGTGTTTTCTTTTGTGTGAACCGCCCTGAGTTCTCGTTGGGAAGTAGGTAGCGGTATATAAGTGTAAGAAAGAAAGAAAGAAAGAAAGAAATGGTGTTTAGTGTGGAGTCGGGCAGTTTAGGTGGCACCACGCTGAAGCCACCAGACCTGGGAAGGGTAGCTACCTCCCTGGCCTAAAGACCAAGAAACCTGGAAGCCCCCCAGCCCAAGGAGGGGGGGATGTAACCCGACCCCCTATCAGCGTTACCCTTCCGCCCGCTGCCCAGGCAGGCTGAGGGCCACAAGCCTCCCTTTACTTTATTATCTATTTATTTATTCATATTTATTTATTTATTCATTTATTTTACAAGCTCCTAAGGCCTGAGCAAGGCCCTGACGCGAGGCCGAGTTCGCAGGAGCTTGCCACCCAGGGAACAGGGCTGCCCCCGATGACACAAACGAGCTTTGGTGTTTTTTGGTTTTTTTGGTTTTTTATTTATTTATTTATTTATTTATTTATTTATTTGGGTAATTTATTTATTTATTTATTTTGTTTGGGGGGGCAGCAAGCCCACTACTCCGAGATGTCAGCACCGCCCAAACGGCCACCAGCACAGGGCGGGCAAGGAGCCCGGGCGGCACTGGGCCTGCGGGCGGGCGCGGGAAGCAGCCGCGCGTCAGATGTAAAGGGGAGAGCGGGTGGACGCTCCGCTATCCCGACGAACGCTGGCAGTCAGCCCCAGCCCCAGGCACCCGGCAAACAACCGGGCTTGCGTGGGCGGGTGCGCCCCAGGAAGGCTGCCGCGCGTCAGCTGGGGAGGGGAGAGCGGGCGGTCACCCCGCTATCCCGGCGAACACCAGCTGGCAGCCCAAGCCCAAACGGCTGTCAGAGAGCGTGTTTCTTTACTTTCTTTACCTTCTTTACTTCGGTTTCTTTCCTTTTTTTTTTTTAATAAACAACAATACCCGACGAACGGGTAAGTGAAAAAAAAAGTTAGGATGGGTCGGGATGGGGGAGGTTATGGCGAACAGGCCAGCAGGTCCCAGGAAACCCTCCCGACACCACCCCCAGCAAAAACAGCCATCACCCGGGGCTCGGATGAAGCGCGAGCCCCAAGACGCCTCAACGTTGCCGGAGGCACTCTGGAGTCCTGTTCCAGTGCCGCTCGGCACGAAAGAGGAGGATGGGTGTGCGGGCGGCCCTTTTAAGGGCTTTGATCCCCGCACACCCCGGGAGTCACGTGGCCTCCCTCTTTCGCGCCGAATAACGGCTCCCGGGGCGACAAAGCGGCCCCAATCCGGGACAAGCCCGGCAGGAGCCTACAATCAGTCCAATTTGGAAATAGTCTAATTGGACCACAGATACCATCTGGCTCTCCACTTCTTCAGATATATGACAACAGAATAAAATGTTGAATGAAATATCGGTTTCTTATCAAATATTCATTGCCTCTTGGGTGTATGGTACATTTACATGCAGTGATGTGGCTTAGGTTGTTTTAAGGGTCTGTTGTAAAAATTCCTCAGGAGACAAAAAAACAGAATCTAGATCTGGGTGAAGATGACCTGGGAGAGGAAAGAGAGAGGAAAAGGTTGAAGGTTACGGAATCACTTGAAGTTTAAGAGTTAGAGAGTAGGAAAATATTAAATAAAGAGGTGAGAGAAGGAAATGTAAGGAATAGAGACAGGCTTTACCTTGGTGAAAGATGGATTTGGTATTAGTGAAGAAAATAACATTGACAGTACAGAAGTATTACATTTGGGAATGACTTAAGAAAGCTTGACTTATATTCAGTCTATTTTATGGGTTTCCATATATATTAATTTTTTTCTCAGCTCTTTCCCTCTGTATTCTTGATTTGAAATAATTCTGTTCTAAAATGATGACATTCAAATCTTCCACGGAGTATCCTGGTAATCAGGTTTAAGACAAATTTCTGTGTATTGTGGTATGTGATGTCAGATTTTGACTGTTGATTCATCGCCATAGAGATTGTTCTGTTTGTCCTATGTAGAGTGCAGAGGGGCATTGTTGGCAAAAGATGGCATAGATCACATCTGTTGAGGAGCAAGTGAAGCTGTCTTTGAAATTGTACATGGCATTGTTAGGTCCTGTGATTGTGTTGTCTTCAAAGGGTTGAATGCAAAAACATAAAGGATTCCCACCTCTAACTGGCCACTGGTAACTCTTCCAGTCTTTTCTAGTTTGGAAAGCAGTGCTTTAATGATCTCCTCAGGAACAGCAAGACTAAATAAATAAACAAACAAACAAACAAACAAACAAATAAATAAAAGATAATTGTGAGAGATATTATTACTATAAAGGAACATTTACTAGACTGGTCCTATCATTTTGTAATTACAAGAGGTTTCATCGGGTGTCAATACCTGTTCTTCAAACAATGAAGTTCTTTAAAATCTCTGTTCTGGAACCACTGTATATACATTAATGCAATTGTGACCTTTGTAAACCAAGGTAGCACACAATTCAAATGGAAATTTACATATTTCTTTGCCATTGTTTGCTATGTACAGATGGAATGAGAATCTTAGCTGAGAACTTCTGACTTGATAATTTTTGCTATATATAGTATTTAAAATATATTTTTAATAGTGGTCTATAAAGATATCGCCTATAACCTATTTTTGCAATAGAACAGACAGGAACTGCTTACTCAAAGGCACACTGTAAAGGATTAGTTTCTCTTTGTGTCCCTCTTTAATTTGTAGAAGCTTTCAGTGAATGCTCAATGAGGAGAATTTTAAAAACAGGCTCTTTCATTAATGTTTTATTTGATTTTAGTTGAATCAGACTTACCTGTCTGTGATACTTTTCTACACTGCAATATAATGCTCGCCTTTGGACAGGTGCCTGTAAGGTAATTAGAGAACAATTTTACACATCAGAAACAAAATAAGAATAACATATTCCTTGAACTAAATATATTTTTGAAAGTATTTTATACCCTTATTCTTATTTGAAATAAATTATATGGCAATGATGATTCACTTCCCTGTCTGCCTTTTTTTTTCTTTAACTCAGCAAGATTACTGTCTAAAGGATTTTGACATTGTGCCCTAAGATAGATCATAAGATTACTCTCCATTTATGCAGGTCGTGCTTTCCTACAAATTATTGTTAGAAAATATAATTTTTATCAAATGACAGACTTTCTCTCTCAACAGTCCACATTTTAATCTGAAATACTGTACTATCTATGTACTGATATGTAAAACTGGGATCTAGTACAACCATGGGGAAATGGCTGTAATTATACCTATTCCTCAATTCTGACAGGATATATTCCAAAGCTCAATTTTCTTTTCCATCTTTATGAAATCTTAATTTAAGAGGGTGTCTTCATTGCTTAGATAATTGACTATTTATCCACAATAATAATTTCCATCCACATTGGTTCTGGATTCAGAGATTTTCTTGTTTTAAAAGCAAGTAGATATAGACAGTTCGAAAGCATGTAAATGCAAGTAGATAAATAGGTACCACTGTAAAAAGCAGGAAGGTAAACAGTGTTCCGTGCACAGAAATGCGTTCAGCCGTGCCGGCCACATGGCCATGGACTTGTACAACACTGGCTCTTTGGCTTGAAAACGGATATGAGCACCACCCCTAGAGTTGGACACAACTAGCATGCATGGGCGGGGGGGATCTTTACCTTACATATAGACAGCAAGCATGACATTTGGTTTACTAGCCACTGCTACACAAAAATAGACATTCTTACACAGCTTATTTATTTATATAACTCAGAATAAACATTCTTACTGAAAACACCACCTTATTAAATTCCACTGTAAATTTCTTCACCAACACCAACCACCTGAATTACCATTTTAGTGTCATATATTGTAGTATTTCCTTCTGCAGTGTGACTTCTTGTGCATAGTACCATGGTCAGGAGAAGTGCAACCTCGCAAAATTTGGCACAGAATATATTACAGTTCCTACACTAGGAAACTGTTGTTGTTGCACATAATATGAAGAGAGGCTTTATACATTATCTCTTCCTTATGGAGATATAGTTTCTCAAAAATGCTAGGGGGAAATCTGCTGACTAAATAATTGAAAGCACTTGCAGTTTATTAAAAGGACTTTAAAAGCCATATCACCAATGAATTAGCTAAACATTGTTGTCCTTCATAGCTTAATCAAAAGACTCTGCCTAAGGTAGTTAAGAAATACATGGCTGCATTATAAACCAACTAGGTGAGCCATGGAGCCCTCATCTCATTCATATTAGCCATGCATTATGTCTGATGTATTAATGGAACTCTTGTATATGGGGGAGCTTCTTGACTGACTTCCAAAGCAGAACCATCTCTGAATCTGTGCTGCCACTCATGTTCCCTTAAAACTAAAGTCTGGGGGAGGGATCACATTGTGTGAAATAGAGCATGTGCAGAGATTTGGATGGGAGCCACAGTCCAAATATAGTTCATACCCAAAAGATAATGCAATCTGAATTGAAAACAAAAATTCAATAAAGAGGAAAAATATTTGTTGGAATATTGTTTTCAGGCTGGAACAGCAAAACTAGGTCAGCACAAGAAACACAGATCCGTATTTTAACTATACTTTTTTTATTAGTGCTGCAAAGCTGTTTCCCATAAGGAACAGATGAGAGTATGTGACAGCTCTCATTATGGTAGTGATAATGGCATCCTATCTGCCGAAAAGACTCCTGCCTTCTAGTAGCAATCTTTCAAAGTTGGATTTGCTAGACAGCTGGATACTAGCAATGTATAATAATATAGAAGCTCTTAGAATGGTTTCCAAGATTCTAGCACTAATGTAGTATGGTTTGTGTCAGTATGTCCAGTGATTATCATAATGTTACCATGTTACCTTGTTGCCATCAAGCATCATTGTCATTGTCATCATGTGCTAGGAATTAATTAGCTGCACAAAGGTGTTCGGTGTAGCCAAATTACAAACTATATTTGGCAAAATTATCATTCTGAAAAATATAAAAACCTGTAATGGCTTAAGAGTACTGTAGTTCCATGAATTTCCATAAAACTGCTCAACTATAAGCAGAGTAGCATCCTAAGAACATTCCAGAATTCTGGCCTTTACTTAAAAATCAAGCTCCCATTTGTCATGTGAAATGTATATTACAGCACAAACATGCAAAGGCTTGAACTGAAAGTTTGCATGAATGGAAGGAATCCTTCTGTTGCAGGGAGTCTTGGATTCAGCATAAGAACCCTGCCAGAAGAAAGATGGAAAGCATGGTTCCCTTCAGTTTCATACTCCCATGAATATGAAATCTCTCTAGAGTTGGAAAGAGGAGCTGGGGGGTTGTTGGGAAGAAGGGGGCATTGGCAAAAAAAAAAAAATTCCATGTGTGCGGATGGGAGTGATCGAAGTGGAACACTAAACTAGTAGCTTCCCTTCTAAAGCAGATCCATTGGCCAAAATCCTGTTGCATAACTACCTGAAGAAGAGGATGTCCTCATCTGGGGAGACTTTTCTTCCTTCTCTCTCAGCACTTGTCTGGCTTTGCAGATAATCCATTTTATTCCATGGTACCATGGAATGGGACTGTGAGACAGAAGGAAGAAATCATTTTTTTAAAAAAAAATCAAAAATCTCTCCCTCTTAGTGATGTCATTATCCTTCTGCAAGTGTAAATTTCACAAGATATTGGCAAAGGAATCATTGGGATTTGCATTAGTGTCAATTCATAATTTCTCAGATGATTCAACAGGCCTACTCCAGCAACTGGATTTATGCTAAAGTCTGTATCCAAACCAATGTGAAGAAGCAGTTTAATGTGGGTCAGTGAATATATTTAATAGTGCTATTAATATAGCACTGAATCTGAAATGGTGGTGTGTAGTATTAATATACAGATGGACACACACAAATACGTATATACATACTCAGACTATAACTTTGAAATGGCCTGCACTTAAGTTAGTAAGGCTAGAAGGATGCCAGATGTCTCTTAGTGTTTCAAGTAGAGATGGGCACAAACCGAAAAAAATGTGATTCGTTTCGTTTCGTTTTAAGGTTAGGTTCAGTTCAGTTTGTTTTTAACCTTTTTTTTGGAAATATTTATTTCATTGGTTCATTTTGATTCGTTATTCTTTTTTCCCCTTTGCGGCATTTAATCCATTTGACGGCGTCCGACTGCCCCAGACGGAAAACATTTTTATTTTAAAAATAATTTTTAAAAACCACAGATGTTGACAGCTGCACTAACTGGACTGGCAGCATCCTCCTCCTCCTCATGATCATCAATCATCCCATCTCCTTGTGTGTGTTATAAAATGGTCGGGACACAGGCGGGAGAGCTCCAACAAACTGGCCTCCCAACCATTTTTCAGACCTCTCCTGTCGACCTGTCATCGGCTGGGCCCCTTTAAAAATGGCCCAGTCGCTACCAGGGGTTCTTCCCAGTGCCGAATGGGCCATTTTTAAAGGGGCCCAGCCGATGACAGGTCGGCAGGAGAGGTCTGAAAATGGTCGGGACGCCAGTTTGGAGCTATCCCGCTGCCGTCCCGACCATTTTCAGAGAGCTCCTGCCGACATGTCATCGGCTGGGCCCCTTTAAAAATGGCCCAGTTGCCATATGGGATTCTTGTAGCTTCAGGCCTGTGGCTTTCTTTAGGAAGTCAGTCCATCTCATAGTTGTCCCTCGTTTCCTGCTGCCTTCCACCTTTCCCAGCATTGCTGTCTTTTCCAGAGAATCCTGCCTTCCCATGATGTGCCCAAAGTAGGACAGCTCCTATTTCAACTTACAAAGGAGTAATAATAAACGAAATTAACCTGTTCCAATTAAAGGCCCCAGAGCTTCACATTTTTTAAAAAAAAGCACAGAGCTGGAAAAAGCACATAAAAAGCAAATGTAGAATAGGAGTGAGGCATGATAGGGTTAAACGGAGAGAAACGGATTCATGTTTCTGATAATAAAAAAATAGTTGCTAGGAATGTATTTTTGATTGGTCCAAATTCATAAGTAAAACACAAGGTGAAGATTTCCAAGCTGAAGGTTAGGTGCTGTTATCCATTTACTTCCCTGTTGTGCAAACAGTATTTACTTACTAACGTCTTTTCGTGCCTTACAAATATATATATATATATGCATGTTAGGGTGGATTCGGGTTTCTTCCCGTGTAGAAATCTGGTTGTTTTGGCGACGTTTCGACGAGGTCTCACTCGTCATCTTCAGGCTGGTGTTCTGGCTTCTTTCTTCTTGAAGCAAAGCGTGGTCTCAGTTGAAGTCCTTCTATAAATACTGCTGGGGGGTGTGGTTTGCTTGCTTTGTTGCTGATTGCAGGTTCCTTTGTTCCTTTGTTCTTTTGTGATCTGCTGTGTGGCTGAGGCGATCGTTAAGGGATTAACTGCTGGTGGCTGTTTAGATGGCTGTTTAGATGCTGGTGGGTTAGATGGCTGGTGGGTTCTGGCAGTATCCTGGGCTTTGGTGGAGTGGGGTCCTGTGTCTTGTGAATTCATTTTGGTCTGGCTACGTGTCTGTGGTCTCCCAATGTTTTTTGGGGTGTGTGAGTGTGCTCCATGTGGTGACTGGAGTGGGGTGCCGCAGTAGATGGTGCAGTCGTGGTTTTGTTATTGGGTGGTGGTTTCGTTTCATCTGTGGGAAGGGTCTGGGTTTGTGTTTGGTGTGGATGGAAGGTGGTGGCATCTTGTGTCCTTTTGGACCTGGTGTCAGTCTTTGTGACAGAGGCTCGTCTGTTGACCAGGGCTAGTTTCAGATGTCAGGCAAGCGGGAGGTGTCATCACGTTTATTCATGTTGTTTGGGTGTTTCTCTATTTCAATGGCTTCCATGATTATTCGACTGTTGAAGTGTTCAGTTTTGGAGATGAGTTTGGTTCTTTCAAAGTCAATTTCATGACCTGTTGTTTTTATGTGCTGGAAGAGAGAGGAAGATTTTTCTTCTTTTTGACTGCGTTCTTGTGTTCTGCGATGCGTGCGCTTATTCTCCTGTTTGTCTGTCCGATGTATGTGGCTGGACAGACTTTGCATGGTATTTCGTAGACTCCTTGGTTTTCTAGCTCAATCTTGTCTTTGGGGTTTCTTAAAATGTTGGCTATTTTTTGGTCGGTGCAAAAGGCTGTCTTGATATTGTGTTTGTGGAGAATTTTGCTGATTTTGTCTGTGGTGCCTTTGATGTAAGGGAGGAGGGTGGTGCCGTTGTTCTCTTCTGTTTCTTGGTTCTTGGGGGGTGTTTCCTTTTGGATTAGTTTGGTGATGGTGTTTTTTTGGAATCCGTTCGCAATTAAAACATTCGAGAGAGTGTGTAATTCAGTTTTTAGGTGGTCTTTGTCAGCGAGGCGTTTGGTTCTGGAGATGAGGGTTTTTGCTACATCATCCCCAGAGAGAAATCATCCAGATGCCCCAAGCTCTACGGCCTCCCCAAGATTCACAAAGAAGGAACACCTCTCAGACCCATAGTCAGCTCCATAGGCTCACCTCTACAAAACCTCGCCAAATTTCTTGCCAAACAACTCCAGCCCTATGCAGAATCCATCACTTCATACGTACAAAACTCGTTCCACTTCATAGAAATTATAAAGAAACAAGACCTACAACCCAATGACCTACTCGTGAGCTTCGATGTTGTTTCGCTCTTCACACAAGTGCCCATTCAAGAAGCCTTGACAGCTATCCACAACAAATACAACCCCCCCCAAGCACATCCTAGATCTGACCAACCACTGCCTAACCAACACATACTTCATCCACAATGGACAAAGATACAAACAGATAGAAGGAGCACCCATGGGATCACCCCTCTCACTGGTCATCGCAAACCTATATATGGAACACTTTGAAACCAACGCGTTACAGAAGTCCGAACATAAACCCAAACTCTGGCTCAGATATGTTGACGACACCTTTGTTATCTGGCCACACGGGAAAGATAAACTGAACAACTTCCTCACACATCTCAACAGCCTACACCCCAAAATACAATTCACTATGGAAATAGAAGCCAACAACCAACTTCCCTTCCTGGACGTCCTAATCTACAAAAAACCCGACGGCTCCTTAGGACATACCATCTACCAGAAAAAAACACATACAAACCGCTACTTAAATGCACAATCACACCACCACCCTGCACAGATCAACTCCGTAGCAAAACCCTCATCTCCAGAACCAAACGCCTCGCTGACAAAGACCACCTAAAAACTGAATTACACACTCTCTCGAATGTTTTAATTGCGAACGGATTCAAAAATAACACCATCACCAAACTAATCCAAAAGGAAACACCCCCCAAGAACCAAGAAACAGAACAGAACAACGGCACCGCCCTCCTCCCTTACATCAAAGGCACCACAGACAAAATCAGCAAAATTCTCCACGAACACAATATCAAGACAGCCTTTTGCACCGACCAAAAAATAGCCAACATTTTAAGAAACCCCAAAGACAAGATTGAGCTAGAAAACCAAGGAGTCTACGAAATACCATGCAAAGTCTGTCCAGCCACATACATCGGACAAACAAACAGGAGAATAAGCGCACGCATCGCAGAACACAAGAACGCAGTCAAAAAAGAAGAAAAATCTTCCTCTCTCTTCCAGCACATAAAAACAACAGGTCATGAAATTGACTTTGAAAGAACCAAACTCATCTCCAAAACTGAACACTTCAACAGTCGAATAATCATGGAAGCCATTGAAATAGAGAAACACCAAAACAACATGAATAAACGTGATGACACCTCCCGCTTGCCTGACATCTGGAAACTAGCCCTGGTCAACAGACGAGCCTCTGTCACAAAGACTGACACCAGGTCCAAAAGGACACAAGATGCCACCACCTTCCATCCACACCAAACACAAACCCAGACCCTTCCCACAGATGAAACGAAACCACCATCCAATAACAAAACCACGACTGCACCATCTACTGCGGCACCCCACTCCAGTCACCACATGGAGCACACTCACACACCCCAAAAAAACATTGGGAGACCACAGACACGTAGCCAGACCAAAATGAATTCACAAGACACAGGACCCCACTCCACCAAAGCCCAGGATACTGCCAGAACCCACCAGCCATCTAACCCACCAGCAGTTAATCCCTTAACGATCGCCTCAGCCACACAGCAGATCACAAAAGAACAAAGGAACAAAGGAACCTGCAATCAGCAACAAAGCAAGCAAACCACACCCCCCAGCAGTATTTATAGAAGGACTTCAACTGAGACCACGCTTTGCTTCAAGAAGAAAGAAGCCAGAACACCAGCCTGAAGATGACGAGTGAGACCTCGTCGAAACGTCGCCAAAACAAGCAGATTTCTACACGGGAAGAAACCCGAATCCACCCTAACATGCATACTTATACCCGTGAAAATCTACGAAAACAAACAAACAAATATATATATATATATATATATATATACATACATATATATATATATATATATATATATATATATATATATGCATGTTAGGGTGGATTCGGGTTTCTTCCCGTGTAGAAATCTGGTTGTTTTTGACGTTTCGACGAGGTCTCACTCGTCATCTTCAGGCTGGTGTTCTGGCTTCTTTCTTCTTGAAGCAAAGTGTGGTCTCAGTTGAAGTCCTTCTATAAATACTGCTGGGGGTGTGTGGTTTGCTTGCTCTGTTGCTGATTGTAGGTTCCTTTGTTCCTTTGTTCTTTTGTGATCTGCTGTGTGGCTGAGGCGATCGTTAAGGGATTAACTGCTGATGGCTGTTTAGATGGCTGTTTACATGCTGGTGGGTTAGATGGCTGGTAGGTTCTGGCAGTATCCTGGGCTTTGGTGGGGTGGGGTCCTGTGTCTTGTGAATTCATTTTGGTCTGGCTACGTGTCTGTGGTCTCCCAATGTTTTTTTGGGGTGTGTGAGTGTGCTCCATGTGGTGACTGGAGTGGGGTGCCGCAGTAGATGGTGCAGTCGTGGTTTTGTTATTGGATGGTGGTTTCGTTTCATCTGTGGGAAGGGTCTGGGTTTGTGTTTGGTGTGGATGGAAGGTGGTGGCATCTTGTGTCCTTTTGGACCTGGTGTCAGTCTTTGTGACAGAGGCTCGTCTGTTGACCAGGGCTAGTTTCAGATGTCAGGCAAGCGGGAGGTGTCATCACGTTTATTCATGTTGTTTGGGTGTTTCTCTATTTCAATGGCTTCCATGATTATTCGACTGTTGAAGTGTTCAGTTTTGGAGATGAGTTTGGTTCTTTCAAAGTCAATTTCATGACCTGTTGTTTTTATGTGCTGGAAAGAGAGATTTTTTTCTTCTTTTTGACTGCGTTCTTGTGTTCTGCGATGCGTGCGCTTATTCTCCTGTTTGTTTGTCCGATGTATGTGGCTGGACAGACTTTGCATGGTATTTCGTAGACTCCTTGGTTTTCTAGCTCAATCTTGTCTTTGGGGTTTCTTAAGATGTTGGCTATTTTTTGGTCGGTGCAAAAGGCTGTCTTGATATTGTGTTTGTGGAGAATTTTGCTGATTTTGTCTGTGGTGCCTTTGATGTAAGGGGAGGAGGGCGGTGCCGTTGTTCTCTTCTGTTTCTTGGTTCTTGGGGGTGTTTCCTTTTGGATTAGTTTGGTGATGGTGTTTTTTTTGGAATCCGTTCGCAATTAAAACATTCGAGAGAGTGTGTAATTCAGTTTTTAGGTGGTTTTAGGTGGTCCAGAACCAAACGCCTCGCTGACAAAGACCACCTAAAAACTGAATTACACACTCTCTCGAATGTTTTACCATGAACGGATTCCAAAAAAACACCATCACCAAACTAATCCAAAAGGAAACACCCCCCAAGAACCAAGAAACAGAAGAGAACAACGGCACCGCCCTCCTCCCTTACATCAAAGGCACCACAGACAAAATCAGCAAAATTCTCCACAAACACAATATCAAGACAGCCTTTGCACCGACCAAAAAATAGCCAACATCTTAAGAAACCCCAAAGACAAGATTGAGCTAGAAAACCAAGGAGTCTACGAAATACCATGCAAAGTCTGTCCAGCCACATACATCGGACAAACAAACAGGAGAATAAGCGCACGCATCGCAGAACACAAGAACGCAGTCAAAAAGAAGAAAAATCTTCCTCTCTCTTCCAGCACATAAAAACAACAGGTCATGAAATTGACTTTGAAAGAACCAAACTCATCTCCAAAACTGAACACTTCAACAGTCGAATAATCATGGAAGCCATTGAAATAGAGAAACACCCAAACAACATGAATAAACGTGTGATGACACCTCCCGCTTGCCTGACATCTGGAAACTAGCCCTGGTCAACAGACGAGCCTCTGTCACAAAGACTGACACCAGGTCCAAAAGGACACAAGATGCCACCACCTTCCATCCACACCAAACACAAACCCAGACCCTTCCCACAGATGAAACGAAACCACCATCCAATAACAAAACCACGACTGCACCATCTACTGCGGCACCCCACTCCAGTCACCACATGGAGCACACTCACACACCCCAAAAAAAAAACATTGGGAGACCACAGACACGTAGCCAGACCAAAATGAATTCACAAGACACAGGACCCCACCCCACCAAAGCCCAGGATACTGCCAGAACCTACCAGCCATCTAACCCACCAGCATGTAAACAGCCATCTAAACAGCCATCAGCAGTTAATCCCTTAACGATCGCCTCAGCCACACAGCAGATCACAAAAGAACAAAGGAACAAAGGAACCTACAATCAGCAACAGAGCAAGCAAACCACACACCCCCCAGCAGTATTTATAGAAGGACTTCAACTGAGACCACACTTTGCTTCAAGAAGAAAGAAGCCAGAACACCAGCCTGAAGATGACGAGTGAGACCTCGTCGAAACGTCGCCAAAACAACCAGATTTCTACACGGGAAGAAACCCGAATCCACCCTAACATGCATACCTATACCCGTGAAAATCTACCTTCAGCTACATTTCGCCCTTGTTTGCCTCTTTCAAATATGAAATCGCAATAAAGCATCCATCTACCTGACATTCTTTTATGTTCACATTCAATCACAGGCCACAGAATGCATCTTTTCTGGTATACGGTACTCTGATTTGGCAGCTCTGTTATTGCCTATCACTTCATAGCAGTTCGGGGGGGGGCTGATTCCATTTATTTCCGGCCTGCAAGTTCATTGGGTGGCTTGTTTGCTTTAAAAATATGAGAAACTCTTCTTCTCTTCGTTGGAATCCTGCCAGAGTTGATGATGGTGTCTTTAGTGCCAAAGAGGTGAACTGAAATGGATCACCTCTGTTTGGTTTCAGGTGAGTCCTTTTGCTGAGCAGAACTTTGTATGTCCATGCTATTGATATGATTTAACCCTAAAGACATTGGCAGGTGACATCATGCCTTTGAACTCAGTGCATCTTTTACCTACTTTTCAATTCCTATTCAAGTTAAATTATGCGAGTCTTAAAAGACTGATAGAGAAGAGCAGGGCGGCAGTGTGGTAAGAAAGACCTACCTACCTTTTAAAAATGGATGGGGTTCTAAGAAGGTGGAATTCCTGGCCACATGGGTGACCTGGGAGTTACTTGATAGGCTTGGGGCTGGAGTTGGTAAGAACTGAAGCATTTGCAGTAAAACAGTACTTCCTGGGTGTGGAGAACAGCAGATATCAGTGTTCCTCAACATGTATGAAGGAAGGCTTGGTGTTAGCTCCCTAAATGCCCTTACTAGAAAAAAATTATTTGATATATTAATCCCCCACACACATACACAAATGTCCTGGCACAAAGGAAGAAAGAATGATAAAATTAATTAGAACAAATTTGACTTATTTGAAGATCTTTTTTCTGGTGAAAAATATATTTTCATTATTGTAGTCTGTTTTAGATTACATTAGTGTAATAGTGTGAGAATAGTTCATAATACCACTTTTTGGTTTTATTCATTTATAGAGGTTTGCCACACTGAATTATTCCCTGGATATTTTAATGCGTGTCACTGACTTATCATTTATATTTATTTAGATATAATTAGTGCTACTAAAATATTACTAATAATAATGGTACTGGTAATTATGTTGTTGTAAATTTAGCTTGCAGCACTATTCATACTACTGTCTAATGTACATAACCCAGCTGGCAATAAAAAAGAGCTTATTTTGATGAATTACTCTGAGAAAAAACAATGTAAGATTATCTTGTTTTCTCTTATTACAATTGTTTTGTTCCTGCAGTGATTTAGTGTTTCACATTTTCTGTCAATCCAACTCATTCCCCTTCAGAATGAAGACCAGACCATGCAAAGACAAGATTAAAGTAGTTCTGGATACTCTGGATCACAGATAGAAAGACAGGCAATGGTGACTTGAATGGAAGGGGAGTGTTCTCCCGGTTCACAAAGCTATGGTGACAGGAGTCCTGGGTAAAAGATTTGCTGCTGAATGGCCCACCATTTAACCAACAAGGATGTGAGGTTGAATAATCATACCAAATCTGGCTTGCTTCTCAGAGATGTGGCTGAGTAAGATCCAAGGGTCGAGTGGGGGACCTTTCCTAGTGTTTTGTAACAGCTGGCAGAACTTGTGGGGGAGAGATTCAATCTCTCTGGTCCCATAAACTATTTTGCAGCCTTCTATTGTTGAAGGTACAGTATGTGTATTTTTGAACCTGAGTGTTTTGGTCGGGAGTGAGATTTTTGCTGACATACTGTACCCACTGCCTCCTGTGTGAAACTTCATGATGTCATGAGGGCCGAGTAACAGTTTTCACCAGCTTATAATGCTGAAGGATTTCAGTATCAATGCTGAGACCTACCCCTTCAGTATTGTGGTGGCCAGAAGTGAGTTTGGACATTTTAGGCTTGTGTCCCAGCTCTACTGCTGATCATGCTATTGTTTTTATTAGAGTTCTATCTCACTTCCTCCTCCTCTGCATTTTATTCTCACATCCACCTTGTCATATATAGGTCAAACTGAGAGAATGTGACAGAGCTTCATATTCTAATGTGGATTTGAATCTAGTTCTCCTTGGTCCTTTTCCAGCGCTCTAACCATTATGCCACACTAGCTGGCTGTACCTGTTCTCAGGAGATGTTAACCAAGCCACTGTGTCACATCCCTTATATGCTGTACTGTATATTCCAGTGATGGCGAACCTATGGCACGGATGCCAAAGGTGGCACTCGGAGCCCTTTCTGTGGGCACCTGGCATCACACCTTCATAGCCACCTGTATACAAGTTAAATTACTGTATTGGCACTTTGCAAAAAAAAAATTAGTGGGTTTTGAATTGCAGTTTGGGCACTCGGTCTCTAAAAGGTTCGCCATCACTGGTATATTTTGTTTGCCTGTTTCTATGTAGGTTTGTTTCAGAAAGTTGCAAAAAGTTTTACCCAGTTTAGAATGGCATAGCCAGATTGTCGACCAGGATGGTGGTTGGAATAGGTGACTTCTTTGATGGAATGCTTTCCCTGCTCTACAGTCTGTATTTTGGTCCTGTTCAAACCACCATTTATGTCCTGTGTAAAGCTTGGCTGTTTGAAAGACCATAATTTCCCATTTAACATCACAGGTTTTTTTAACAAGAGTGTCTCCAGGAATTTTCAAGGGAGGTAGAATGTTAAAGTAGTATGTTAGCTAGGGATAGGCATCCTAATGAAAACGAAATGCTGTTTTGCCACTTCGTTACCTTATGAATCATTTTGTAAGCTAACTAAATGAGAGTCCCCATTTCTTTTCTGATAGTAATGAAACTGTCTGGGGTTTTTTTGGTTTTTTTTTTTTTTGTTAACAACGAACTGTTTTGTTACTCTCTAAAATGGGCTCTCCAGCATCCAATGGCACCGATTTTTTTTTGGTAGCTCCCGTGGACTCTCCCCTTTGAGCCCTCCAAATTTGGAGAGGTTTGGGAGTAAAGGTGCTAAGCCGCAGCTTAGCTTCTTTCCAATTCCAATTAGGAAAAAAAGCTCCTGTGACACCCCATTTGGAGCTTAATAATTCAGCCCCATTACCCCCAAAATGTTTCCAAATTTCAGGGGGTTCCTTAAAATCGCTTTCTGAAGTACCCCTGCTACTTTGGTGCCCCAAGGTAAGTACTTTTTTAAAAATATGCACTCAAAAATTATTTTTAAAAATATGCATTCAAAGTTTACTAATCTTGTGGTTCCAAAGTAGCAGGCATACCTTCCCAAAGTGATTTTAAGGAACCCCCTGAAATCTGGAAAGATTTGGGGGTAAGGGCACTTAGGTTTGAAGCTCTAAAGGGGCTGGGGTAGTTAATAGGCAAAGTTTGCTGGGAGCATGGAGGCAATCAGGGAGTTTACTCTATGGTATTAGGGATTTTACTCTATGGTATTAACTCCCTAATTGCCTCCACGCTGCCAGCGCACTTTGCCAATTAACTCCCCCTAGCCCCTTTAGAGCTGGGGCTTTTTGACAGGTCGGGGTGTGGAGGAGGAGGGGTGCTTCCCCCACTGCCCATTGCACTTCCTTTAAAAAAACGTGGCAGGAGGGGTAGCAGGGGAGAAAGGAGCAGTCAGGCAGCGAATTTACTGCTGCCAAACTGCTCGGTTCTCCCTAACCACCCGCCTCTTAGCTGGGAGTTATTGACAGCTTGAGCTGTCAAAATCAGCGAGGAGGCTTTTTGAATCCCCCATGCACCAGCTAGAGTGTCGGTGCTGTGGGGAATTCATTTTGCTTCATTTTGTTTGTAATGATTATGTTTTTTTAAAAAAATTGTTACTTATGATACGATGTGAAATGCGGGGGGGGGGGACGAAATGGAATGAAATGAAACACTATTTTTCCATTTTGTGCCCATCCCTAATGTTAGCATAATTCACAGTGCAATACCAGTATCTGCCTGTGTATACTAAGATAATAAATAAATGTAGAATACTCAGGGGGACAAGGTTCATCTGACTCAACTATTACTACGAAATGGACTATTAACTCGTGGGAGAGTTTATTTCTATTGTATTGAAGTGTGGTTATTGTCACTTTAATTTGTTTTCATATTTTAACCATATGTCTGTTTTGTGTTTGATTTATGTTATTATCTGTGAAAATTCTCAGTCATCCAGGTGAGTTTAGCTGGTAGTTGAGTCAGGCTGCCATGACTCAACTTCCAGATTTATGTTTTTGTTAGTGTCATTTTGGGCAGCAAAGTAGGATCTATATTTCATCACTGCATGCCATCACGTTGCATCTGAGCTATGGAGGTCCTAATAGGGCTGTTCAGCATTGATGAGATGTTTAAGGAGCTGTTTAAACCTCTGCCACCCCAAGGAATTTCCATGGCCAAGCAAAGATTTGAACCCAGATCTCCTCTCATCTTTCTCTCTTTCCCTCTATCCATGCTGGGATCTCAAAAGATACATACATGTGTGTGTGTGTGTGTGTGTGTGTGTGTGTGTGTGTGTGTGTGTGTGTGTGTGTGTGTGTGTGTGTGTGTGTGTGTGTTAGAGCTGTGTAGACGCAAAAGTGTTCAGCTCACTAGACCTAATATGATGGTTTATATTATAAATTTTATTTAAAAATCTATTGATCCTATTAATTTATTATACATTATTACTATTTTATCATTGCATTTCTTGACCATACCAGTTTTCCCACAGGAACTCTGGGCTGTTCACAAAACAGAACAATATAATAAATAGATAAAAACAAAATTTATTTATTTATTTATTTATTTATTTATTTATTTATTTATTTTATTTGATTTGATTTGATTTGATTTATATACCACAACCATCTAGCATAAAGTTACTCTGGGCAGTTTACAAACATAAATAAACTACAATAAAACACACAAATAAATTTGTAAAATTTTATTACAAAATTTTATGTTGCTAATTTTAGAAATAAACAGCTACTTGAGTGCTGACAGAGATTTATAGCCAGAAAATTATTCATGTCATGATGCATAAATAAGCTTTGGCCACATAATGTGATATGAGAAGTACAGATTGTTCTTCAGCAAATAGCAGAAGTGCAAATGGTTGAAGAACTTGTTGGCTAAAAAAAAAACTGCAGAAATTTGGATGCAACACAACTACTGGAGCTTCTTTCTACATCCAGCATTGAAATATCCATTATATTGTTCCAACCTTGCGAAAACAAGGCAGAAGAGAGAGAGACACACCCCGCCCCCTGGCTAACTGTGAAGAAAGAGGTTGTGACTTTGATTCCCCTACTGTACCTCCTTGATAGAAACTAAAATTGGTGATCCAAAGAGTCCTTTCCAGCTGTTGTAAAATGATGGTGACTGCATATGGATTATAATATTTTAACAACTTTATTTATCTCATTTATTCAAAACTCTGTTAGATATTATAGTGGTATCTTATTAACAAATGATAATCAGAAAACCTTTGCCAATAATATTTTACCTTTTGCTAATAAAAGGCATCAGATTATTTATTGGTGTTTATCCAATTATGAATTATGAACCTCACCAAAAAGCGCATATATATATATATATATATATATATATGTTTTATATAGATTTTCACGGGTATATATATGCATGTTAGGGTGGATTCGGGTTTCTTATATAGAAATCTGGTTGTTTTATATATATATCACTATCATCTTCATATATGTTCTGGCTTATTTATTTTGCTCCTTCCTTTCATCTACACGGAAGTATCCAACCCAACATGCATATATACATTGCTTCTAGGTAACACAGTGATACCACTGTAATTTTGGAGAGGAAAATAAGTATTATTAATAATACTTCTTTAATATCAAGAGAAGTTATTGCTACAAAAAAATTCTTACATCTGCATAAAGTCAGCTACATCATACCACAGCCATAGAAAACCATCAATGAACTGTTTTGGATTTTTTAAAAAATAAGATGTTTCAGTACTTCTTAATTTTCCTGAAGGCTGTTTTTTTAAAATAATAATCCTCTTTAATTAATAGCTGCATTGAGGGCAAAAGTATTTAATTTTAAAACAAGCTAAAAGGCTAACGGGGGCAGGTGGTGAGAGTAGGGGAACTGAAGCAAACATGTTTGTTTTCTTCCTTTCCAAGCTTGAAACGGTAAAAAGAAAAAAATGCTGAGTGGTTAGCAAAGATTGCCACAGAGACATTGCAAACTGTAGTTTAAAATAGGATACAGATGCACATTCTTAAACTAAAATCTTCTCTGTGGTCATTCATTTCCATTGAGCTATGTGCTGCCTGATACCTAGGAGCTGGACACGGGGGCTGTTTCCTTTCTAATAATTTGAATTTCTAAAACACTTTAATGTCTGTAGGTTAGTAGCTTTCATAGGAAGGCAGGAAGGAAGGAAGGAAGGAAAGAAGGAAAGGAAGGAAGGAGCCATAATTAAATGTGCACATTAAAATTGTTAAAAGTCAGGGATCGATGCATAACAAGGATATTGTTCAATATAAAGCCAAAAGAAAAGAAAAGAAAGTCCATGTGTAAAATTTTAACATGTTTTCTTTTATCTTGCCTTTTCTCCAATCAGTTCAAGGATATTGTTCAATGTAAAGCAAAAAAAAAAAAAAAACCCACGATAGGTCAGAGGTTGCCCCAGGGTCACCCAGACAGAGTTCCATAGCTGAGCTGGGACTAGAATAGGATCTCTCTGGTTGCACTTATGCAACACTTTTGACTGACTTCTGTGGCTCAGCCAACAGATCTTAGGTTGAACCTGAGGAACTACTGAATGGGAGTTTTTCTGAATAGGATGGCCTGGCACAACCAGAAGCAAGCCTTTCATTTAGCCTGGCACCACTCTTCTTGTGTCTTTTACTTGATTTAACAGCCGCTGGTGGTTTGTTGCCGCAACTGCTTTTGGTGTCTGCTTTATCTTTAAAAAGGGGGCGTGGTGGCTCAGTGGACTGAGACTCCGAAAACTGTTGACTGCAAAGTCAGCAGCTTGGCAGTTCAAATCCCTGGTGCCAAACAGCAGAGCGGGCTCCCGCTCTTGCCAACCTAGCAGTTCAAAAGCAAGGAGATAAATAGGTACCGCTGTAAAAAGCGGGAAGGTAAAACAGTGTTTCCTTACAGCCATGCCAGCCACGTGGCCATGGACTTGCATAACACTGGCTCTTTGGCTTGAATACAGAGATGAGCACCGCCCCTAGAGTCGAACACGACTAGCACGCATGTGCTGGGGAAAACCTTTACCTTTTGCATCTTTAAAACCAATAGCAGTGGCAGTCTGGTGGTGGGATATTTTTCCTCAATTAAACTCACTTGGGCCGTGGTCACACCTGGGTTTCGATCCTGATCTTCTGAAGATCCAGCTTTTCCTCTTCATCCCAACACATGATTTAATATGTGGGACAGGAGTTCTCACGTCCAAAGCTGGTTTTTGTATTTTAGAGTGCAGTTCAGCCCCCTTGGCCACCAGGTGGCACTAGCATTTAAAAAAACGGACCACTTGGCTGGGGGAAATTAATGTTTAGAGCACCCGATTGAACTTCCTGTTGCTCCCATGTGCAGGAAAATTTAAAAAAACATAGCCGATAGGCCCCAGGAACAGCCGGTCGGTGCTATGAAAAAAGAAAGTAAAGAAACCCGGATCATCTGCGTGGTCCCACGGTGTCTGCCTCCTTAAAAGCTGGATTTTCAAAGCGAGGCAAAAAATTATCTACCTCTCAGGTAAATCCTAGAAACCTCGCTTAAGAGAGCATTACCGGGTTTTCTTTTTTCTTTTTTTTCAAAAAGCCCAGTGGCTGTGGGGACGGTTTATCTAGTAATTTAAACTGCTTTTAAAGGGATGTGGGACCGGGGCCTTGGTGGCTGATCTGTTAACTTTTTATGCCAAATGATGACTGGGATAAACAAAAAACATCTCAAGTCTTTTAAAAATGCTTTCCACATCCCCCCCCAAAAAAATGTTATTAATTTTATTTTCTTCTGCCTGTGTTTCATATGGTGTGTTATATTTTAATTTTAATTGTTTAATTTTAATCATGTTTCTTATACCTAAGAACTATATTAAATTGTGGCATATAATGTACCAGGATTTATACTCTCAAAGTCTTCTTACTTTCTGAGTAACACAAATTATGGAATCATCCTCCACTCCACTCAGGCTTCCTTGATCCCTCTGAGGATCCCTTCCTTGATCTCAGTCTTCGCAGTAGCTGGGAGAGAAATTAATTTTCTCGCAAATAGTATTTGGTTGCAAGTTATCCAAACTAATTGAGGGTGGTTGAATTAATTATATAGACAATTAGGAACCGTTAGCTTTACAAAAAAAAAAAAACCTACTCTTCATTTGTCTGGCCATAACTCCCCATGGTTTTAGGCAATTCATTTACATCATCTGTATTCGGATACTTCTAAGTTATGATGTCAGCAACTGAACCTGGGGCCTGTTTCATACATAATTTGAAACAGATATATGAGATATGTTAGGATAATCCAATGTTCATGCTTTCCCTTGCAAGTTTAATTGCTCATACTTTTTTAGTTTAGTTATTTTAGAATAAATTAGGCAAAGGAGATCTTCAGGAAAATTGGCCAGCTCTTCTTCAGAACCATTTAAACAGAACTTGTGTAGGATCATTAGTCGTTTCATTATGTGGTGGGTGGTTTTTTTAGTGGAAAGATAAATGCAAGAATTACAGATTAAAAATAGTTTACAGATAAGGGTAATGCATTTCTAACTAGGTAATTTTCTGATAAGCGCTGAAATTTCTTTACAATAATTATTGATGTACGACACATTGGAAATGATTAATCATGAACCTTTATGTTCTTACAGATATGAATTGCATATTTTCTAAATGCTATCTTTTCCCAATATCTCTCCCCCATAGGATTTCTAGTTTAATAGTCATTGTGGCTCAGACAATGTAATGATATACTGCAGGAATATTAATTTCTGCCTGACTACCCATGCATTCAAAACTGACAGAAATTATACGGCTTCTATGCTTTAAAAATCTATATAGCATTTTATTTTGAGGCTTCTTCTGTCAGTTTTGAGATGGATATACTTTACAGGATTCATTCCAGAGAGTGATTTCAAGTTAAATTTTGCTTCAGGGTGTTTTGATTATTGCCATTTTGAAATCCCCATGTTATAATAGGAAAAAAGTGTTCATAAATTCATCACTAAAATGACTAATACTTTACTAATATTTTACGCCATCACTCTATATTATGCAGTATCTAGTATGTCCTATCAAAGAATGGATCCTGCTCTTATTAAATTCTGAATGAATTCTGTTGTACCTCAGTCAACAAAAATATTTACTCAGTAGCCTATGGAAATAGTACTGTAATAGTACTATAGTCTAAAATAGTACTGTAGTCCAGGAGAGGACACTAGACCTCTCTAGCAGAGAAATATACAGTAGTTTCTCACTGAACTATAAAACCCAGATTCTATAGGATTAAGCCATAGTAGCTAAAGTACTATTAAACTGCTATAATTGTACCAATGCCAATGCACTACAGGAACAAACTGAAGACCTCTCCCTTAATATACTGTAGTTGATCAGGTGCATGTAGATAAATACGCTGCAGGAGAGAGGTTCCTTGTACTAGGACTAGGTGATTCAATTATTAGAAATAAAGAGAGATGGATTTGTGATGCGCATGACAACTGTATGGTGACCTGCCTGTCAGGTGCAAAGGTTGCAGGCATCATGAGAAATCTAGATAGTTTGTTGGAGAGAACAGGGAAGGAGCCAGTGGTCATGGTACACGTTGGTACCAACAATGTTGGGAAGGCAAAACAGTCAGTCCTGGAAGCCAAATTCATGTTGTTAGGAAGAAGATTGAAGTACAGGACTTCCAAGGTAGCATTTTCAAAAGTGCTGCCTATTCTTCATGCAGGTCATACCAGGCAGGCAGAGCTCAGAAGCCTCAATGCATGGATGAGGCAATGGTGTCAAGACTCATAACTGGGGAAAAGCCAATAGGAGCTGGGCAGCTTCTGATTTGGGAAAGTGTCTACTTGAGTAGTGAGGAGGATTCAAAAATTAACTGAGCAGAGCCAGGAGCTAGTCACTAGCACTCCAGCAGAAGGATGAAAGAGGTAGTCTAATGATGCAACTGGACTTAAAAGACTGCATCAAAATAGCATCTATAAATGCTTGCATGTAAATGCCAGAAGCCTTTAGAGCAACATAGGGGAGATGGAATACTTAGCAGTAGATAAAAATATTGATATTACTAGCATCACTGAAACCTGGTGGACGGATGATAACCAATGGGGTACAGTTATCCCAGGCTACAAACTGTACAGGAAAGACAGGAAGGGGCAAATGGGAGGTGGTGTAGCCTTGTATGTCAAAGAAGTGATAAAATCATATGAATTGGAATACAGTTGACCCTCGTATAACGGAAAAAATCCATCACCCCTCCCCCTCCTTCTCCAACATGGGCGCAGGCAGTCTCTGGGGCTCTTTACCGATGATGCAAGCTGGCCATGGAGGAGGAGGAGGAGGAGGCCCAGGCCAGCCCGGTGAGCCCAGCTGGGCACCCACAGCAGTGCTGGCTTTGGTGGTGGAAGAGCAGGAGGGCTAGGTCAGCCCGCTTGGCTTGGCTAGGCACCCACAGCAAGGCTTCCTCAGGGATGCCCGCTCGTCTCTTTTCCTTCCCCTTTCCTGCTCTCTTTTTCGTCCCCCTCCCCACAACTGCACCTCACCCCCTCCCACACCACCCGTGCGCCCAGCAGCCGTGGCTGGTGAGCCCGAGCCATGCAGCGCAAGAGAGCCGAGGCCACCCGATGGTGCTGTGGATCAGCGCTGCCGGAGCTGGCACCGGCGGAGGTGGTGGTGGAACGCGCCCCAGGCAGGCGGCACAGTTGGCCCGTTTGCAGAGCCTGTGCCTCTGGCTGCTGATGCTGTTGCTCAGTCCTGCAGGCGGGTTCGCTTTCCCCCGAGCAGCAGCAGCAGAAGCACCTCTGTTGTCCCTTCCTCCTTTGTCTCTCTCCCAGCCCCTCATTCATGAGTTGGAGCCTCTGCTCCGCAGGCTTCAACTCGCACAACTCCGGAGCCCCGGTGCCACGCTCAGGCCAGGCGTGTGTGTGTGTGTGTGTGTGTGTGTGTGTGTGTGTGTGTGTGTGTGTGTGTGTGTGTGCAGGGAAGGAGGAGATGATAGAGGATGATTCCTAGGCTCGGCCTGGGAAGAATTAACCCTTGTGCTGCTGCACTCCGCCAGAAACCAGTGTGTGGGTGGGTGGGTGCCTGTTTGCATTTTTGCATTTCTGTTCCCCAAAATTATACATGTACTGTAGTTTATGTCATTTTTCTCTGCATTTCAATGCATTCCTATGGGAAATTGCAATTTGTATAAAGGAAATTTTGTTTAACATAATTTCATTTGGAACGAATTAATTCCTTTATACAAGGTACCACTGTATCTTGGTGATTTGGAGTTACCATTAGAAACTCTGTGCGTAAGATTATCAGGTCACAAGAATGGCTCCATTGGCAGCAGTAGACAGTCCCACCACTGCCTCTGGAGCTCCGGCTGCAGCCAGGACTCCATAGGCGGCGGCAGGATGGTCTATCACCACCCAAACCGGTTCGGATTCGTACGATTTTTTAAAAAAATTCGTACGAACCCAAACCTAACCGAACCGAGGGTGGGCCCGAATGAGACAAACACGAACCATGGGTTTTTTGGTTCGTGCCCATCTCTAATGCCTAAGGATAACCTCCGAGTTGGAGAGATAGCCAGGATATCTCTCGATGCCATTTTCAGGGAATCATAAGCAGGTGAAGACAATGGTGAGCCACCTGTGTGAGAGACAGAATACTGGAGTGGATGGGCTGTGGCCTGTTCCAGCAAGGCTGTTCTTATGTTCTTAGATTATGTTCTACTTATGGCTATCATTCCCCAATTCTAATGTGAAGCTTAAATTTTTTTTTGAAAGTGACTATGGTCAGCCTAAGCTTATAGTCAAGAAGATGCATGGCTTGGCATGGAGAAGAGTAGAGAGAGAGAGAGGACCTTCTCAGGCTTCCTTGACCTTTACCTCCTCTGACCCATTATGACTTTATTTCAGCCTTACATTATTATTCTTAGGGTTGCTGTTGCCACTTCTTTCTTATTACTCTTTGCTTCCCCCTCCAAGATAGAAATACCTTGTTAGAGGTGAAAGGCTCCTGATCTCTGCAGCATAGTCCGATGGAACAAATCTCTATCACTTTTGCTATCCCAATCAGTGCAAGCTTGATTTCCTTAGAAAGGAATACTGTATGAGCAAGATTCCTTCTCAAAGGGGAAAATGTACCCTGATCATCATTCTGTTTCAAAGGGTTGAATCCACAAGATAATACTGCTCCTGTGCCACCCCGCGGTTGCTCTCCAAAAATTTTCACATCTTGTTTCAAAATTTAAATGACAAATTCTGAGCTGCTCCTTAATAAACTTAGTACTAGGCTGGGGATATGGTATTTTATCTGTACCCTCTTTGATGTCAGAGCAGATAAGCCAGGATGAGCCGCCCAGGGGGGGATTGCAAATTCTCTATCAGTTCAAGGTATCATGTTATCAGAAGAGATGAGACTACTGAGACATCAAGACAGGAGGGAAGAAGGTAGCAGATAGAAAACTATCCCAATGTGAGGAGATGTTCTTCTGATATGACTTGTTTGAAAAAGACACTGACAAAACAATGAACTGCTATTGATTAAGTCTTGAAGGCCAATATATTGTTTAAACTCCAGGTACATAAAGAGTTCTTTTAGCCTCTTCTTTATCTCCAGTTTTGCGCTATTAAGATCACTTAGGTTTGGAGTTCAGCAGTCCCATCCCAGTACAGTATTTTGTTTCGTTTTATTTATTTATTTATTTTCTATTTCAGGAGATGCCCATTTGGGCGTGCTTTCTGAACCCATTAATATGAAAGTTAGAGACAGTCATGACACCTGAAATAAACATCATATTTACAATATGCAGAAGGAAGTGAGGTTATGATTAATTCATTTCCCTAGATTACAACAGTGTGCGAAAAGTTACCTTGAGGCTTTTCTTTGGGTGTGAAATATTAAAGATTCAGGAGCTCACATTATTCATATTGCAAATCCCATGAGCTTGAAAAGAAGTGTACATATATTAAGAAATCTCCGAAGTCAGTTGGTTAAACATTTATTACAGCTTCCACTCTATTTAGAGAGTTTCAGAATACAAAGAAACTCATTTTTGGAAAATGCCTGTGGAAGTTATTTTGCAACTTAATGGAAAACCTCAAGGGGGGGGAACCAGCCATGTAAATAGATTGGCAGTATGAATGCATTTTTAAGACTCTGGGAATCAGATGGCTAGGGTGCTTATCAATGATTTTTCTGCTAATTCAGGGTTGCCACTTTCTATCAAGTCATGGAAAGTTGGGGAAATAAAAATTAGTCAGGGAAAATCAGGGAAATTGTTATTAAGATATATAATTTCTAACTTGACTATTACTACAATTTCAAAACCATACATTTTGTAATGTGGTTTGAAAGAAACCATTTTAGATAGATTTATTTAAATTTAGTGTACCTGTAAAACAATGACTTTTCCTTCAGGAATCTGTCCAATCCCTTTTGAAGGTATCCAGGCCAGATGCCATCGCCACATCATGTGGCAGGGAGTTCCACAGACTAACAACGCGCTGTGTAAAAAAATTCTTTTGTCTGTTTATTTGTTTATTATTTATTTATTATTGGATTTATACCCCGCCCACCTTCCCTGAGGAACTCTGGGTGGCTTACAAAGCTGATCAAATCAGCAAATATACAGAACACGAATACAAAGACATAAACAACAATGAGTTAAAACGAATGCACCCTGATCAAAATGAGTATAGCTCAGTAAAAGTCATACAGGTAGAGCTAACCAAAGAGCAGATGGTGGTGGGGGGGTGGGGTGGGGAAGCAATTAAAAAAAACAATTTAAACTTGGTCTCCAAAGGCCTCGCGGAACAGGAGGGTTTTCAAGGCTCTGCGAAAGGCCAGCAGGGACTCTGCAGAGCGCACTTCGCTGGGGAGGCTGTTCCACATTGAGAGGGCAGCCACCAAGAAGGCCCGATTACAGGTTGAAGTTCTTCGGGCCTCCCGGGGGGTGGCAACCTGAAGCGAGTGCGCTCGCGACTGCCGAACTGGTCGGGCTGAAGTTGATCTCTGGGCGATCCGCTCTTCCAGGTAGTCCAGTCCCAAGCCATGGAGGGTTTTATAAACTAAAACCAAGACCTTGAATCTGATACGGGACACAACGGGCAACCAATGCAGGCGGGCCAAGACTGGGGTGATGCGGTCATAATGACGTGCACCCACCACCAGCCTGGCCGCCACATTTTGTACCCACTGCAGACGCTGGAGGAGAGCCAAGGGCAACCCCATGTAGAGGGCGTTGCAGTAGTCCAACCTCAAGATCACGAGTGCTTGCACCACTGTTCTCAGGGAGTCCCCATCTAGGTATGGGCGGATCTGGGCAATTTGGCGAAGATGATAAAACGCGGTCCGGGTCACAGCAGCCACCTGGGCGTCCAAGGATAGCGCCGGATCCAGGACCACACCCAGATTCCGAACCTTGTCCGACAGCTGGAGGGAAACTCCCCCCAAGCTGGGGACAGGGCCTCCATATCCAGATGGAGAACTCCTGAAGAACATCACCTCATTCTTCTCGGGGTTGAGTTTGAGCCTGTTGGCCCTGGTCCAAGCCATGACCGCCTCCAGGCACTGGTCGAAAGTCCGGACAGCTTCCACTGCAGTGGTGGAAAAGGAGAGATAGAGCTGCGTGTCATCAGCGTACTGATGACAGCAGACTCCAAATCTCCTAATGACCCCAGCCAGCGGTCTTACATAGATGTTGAACAGCATGGGGGAGAGATACGAGCCCTGCGAAACCCCACAAGGGAGTGTCCACGAGGCTGACAACTCTCCACCATGCTGCACATACTGGAGCCGACCCTCCAAGAAGGACCGGAGCCAACTGCGAACAGTGCCCCCGATACCTACCTCAGAGAGCTGGTCCAGTAGGATACCGTGGTCGATGGTATCGAAGGCCGCTGACAAATCCAGGAGAACCAACAGGGTAGAGCAACCCCTGTCGGTCTCCCAGGTTAGGTCATCTTGCAGCGCGACCAGAGCTGTCTCGGTCCCCCGGCCAGGCCTGAACCCGGACTGGCATGGATCAAGGCACCGCTGTTCCTCCAGAAATGATTGAATCCAAATCGCGACCATCCTCTCAATGACCTAACTCTCCCAGCCCTCAATTTGAGTGTATGTCCCCTAGTTCTGGTATTTTGTGAGAGGGAGAAGAGTGTCCCTCTATCCACTTTACTCATGCCCTGCATTATTTTGTACGTCTCAATCATATCCCCCCCTCAAGCACCTTTTTTCCAGACTAAAGAGCCCCAAATGCCTTTCCTCAAAAAGGAGGTGCCCCAGCCCAGCAATCATTTCAGTCACTCTCTTCTGCATCTTCTACTTTGACAAATATTTTTTGCAGTTGAAACTTGTGTAGTTGAAGAGAGGAACATTTCATTAACCCTTGCATTAAAAGTGTTCTGCTTAATGCAACACGACCTATTCGTTTTTTAAACTTGTGGTTGTATTTGAATGGCAGCTCCACCATAGCTCCCAGTACTCTGCAACATGAAGTGATCACCTCACTCTGGCTAACAGCTGGACTGGCTATGCTCCTACAGCACCCATAGAACAATGCAAGAATCTACATTCATCTGAATATGTCTCACAAGACCTATCACATGATCTGCCCTGTTTCCAGAGAAGGTGGCTGTGTTATTAAACACCCTTCAATATTTTTATATTGTTTTATTTCTGATTTTTTCAAAACTAGGGAGATGGTGGGACTGTGGGGAAATATCCTCAGGGCATTCCTATACTTCAAAACCAGAGCTTTCTGCTTTTTAATGTATACTTATTGTCATTAACTTCAGACCTGAACCATCTGTTCAAAATTGGAAATACAGTTGTTCCCCAGTATATTGTGTTTCATATACAGTGGTACCTCATATAAAGGAATTAATTCATTCCAAATGAAATTATGTTAAACAGATTTTCCTTTATACAAATTTTCCATAGGAATGCATTGAAAACGGAGTAATCCCATTTTTATGTTGTATGGATTCTCCCCATAGGCGATTATGTTAAGCCAATTTCCCCTATCTCCAGAATTTTTTATGTTGTACAGATTTTATGTTATACAAACTGTTTGTTATACGAGGGTCTATTCTACTGTGGTCCAGGTACTGTATATTGCATGACTACAGTATATAAAGGCAAGGCCCCCTGGGGCAAGCTGTGTGAGCCTGTTTAGGGCTTTCTGCACTTACCCCAGGCCTAGTGCTGCCCCGAGTGGTTCTCTGACCGGCTTCCCAGGCCTGTCGGAAGCCTCAGAAGTGGTTTCCAGCAAACCAGAAGTGACTTCCGAAAAACCGGAACTGACTTCCGGTTCACCGTAAACCACTTCTGGGGCCTCCAACAGGCCTGGGAAGCCCACCGGAGGCCTGTTTGGGGTAGTGCCAGGCCAAAGGTAAGTGTATGAGGCCCCAAACAGCCCCCATCCCGAACCAACCCAGCATCCACATAACACAGATTTCCCTTTATTACAGGTCTTTTATATAGCTTAATGTTAGCAAAGGAGAAACGAAGATAATGCTGAATTGAATTGGATTGGATTTTTATTTATGGTCAACGACCATAAACCAAAAAATAAAATCATAAAAATAAGGATGTTCAAATATGCATTCCAATAGACAGCACATGAATCAAGCTTTATTACAAGATATATCATAAATACAATTTTAAATACAATTTAAAATACAGTTTAAAATTTATTCTGGTCCAAAATAAAAGTAGTCATTAGCTACGATAAAAACAGTCATCAGTTACTACTATATTTCTTTATCTCTATTTAAAATTTGTTTGTTGTTGTTGTTGTTGTTCAGTCATTCAGTCGTGTCCGACTCTTCGTGACCCCATGGACCAGAGCTCGCCAGGCCTTCCTATCCTCCACTGCCTCCCGGAGTTTTGTCAAATTCATTTTGGTTGCTTCGATGACACCGTCCAACCATCTCATTCTCTGTCGTCCTCTTTTCCTTTTGCCTTCGATTTTTCCCAGCATCAGGGACTTTTCCAGGGAGTCCTCTCTTCTCATGAGGTGGCCAAAGTACTGGAGCCTCAGCTTCAAAATCTGTCCTTCCAGTGAACATTCTTTCAGGATCGATAGGTTTGATCTCTTTGCAGTCCAGGGCACTCTCAAGACCCTCCTCCAGCACCACAGCTCAAAAGCATCAATTCTGCGGCGATCAGCCTTCTTTATAGTCCAGGTCTCACTTCCATACATCACTACTGGAAAAACCATAGCTTTAACCATCCTGACCTTAGTTGGCAAAGTGATGTCTCTGCTCTTTAGGATGCTATCTAGGTTTGCCATTGCTTTCCTCCCCAAGAAGCAGGCGTCTTTTTATTTTGTTGCTGCAGTCACCATCTGCAGTGATCAAGGAGCCCAAGAAAATAAACTCTGTCATTGCCTCCATTTCTTCCCCTTCTATTTGCCACAAGGTGATGGGACCAGTGGCCATGATCTTAGTTTTTTTTATGTTGAGCTTCAGCCCATTTTTTTCACTCTCCTCTTTCACCCTCATTAAGAGGTTCTTTAATTCTTCCTCACTCTCTGCTATTAGAGTAGTATCATCTGCGTATCTGAGGTTGTTGATATTTCTTCCGGCAATCTTAATTCCGGCTTGTGATTCATCCAGACCAGCCTTTCTCAAAAATTTATTTACGAACCCTTATTGCAGCAGCACAGAATTTGGCAACTTGCCTAGTTAACTGGTAAGTGTTATGAGAAAGGAGCAACTGTATATAGAATTCTATTGATCTCCCAGGATATTTGCCTATAATGGGGAGATAATTTCCTTGCGTAGATCTTGATAATAGATGCAGAATAGAAGCACATGTTCTACACATTCCAATTGGTCATTGTCACATGGGCAATTTCGATCTGAAAAAGGTAAACCTTGAAACCTCCCCTCCAGTAGCTTGGAGGGAAGGACATTTAATCTAGCCAGAGTAAAGGCCCTCCTGGAGACAGGAGATATGAGCCTATCCAGATACAAGGAGGCAGTAAATGCTGATTTCTTAATAAATTCCATTTTCCCCAACTGGGCAACATGTTTCTGCAATTCTATATCTCTGATTCATAATTTTACCTCATTCATGGCTTTACAAAAACCCAATGCTTGGGGGGTACAAGGAGAATATCCTAAGTTATGTATAACTTTTATTACCTGTTTTTTCCATTCAGACTGAAAAGCAAGGGAGTTAAGCCCTCTGAAAGGAAAATAAGTTTAAGCCAATACTTAACCATGTGAAATTTGGCTTGTGCTTCAATGGGAATAAGCCCAACCTCTAAACGAAGTAAAGTGTTGGAGACACATGTAGGAATGCCCAAAATGGCTCTTGCAAATATGGTTTGAACAGTCTCCAGAGGTCTCAAATTAGCATATCTGAACAGCTGTGAGCCATAAAGCATTTGGGTAATGATTTTAGCCCTGAAAACTTGTAAAGTAGAGGGAACATGTTTTCCCCCAGTCGAATTAAAGAATCTGCTAATGGCTTTGCTATTGCCTTGTGCTCTCATTGCAGCACAGCTTATATGCATGGACCAAGCACCAGATGACTGAAATGTTATACCTAGGTACTTATACTGCTGGGCCTGTTCAATTGGGTGACCATTAAAGGACCATTTATGCTTAATTCTCCTCCTGCCAAAAACCATTATTTTGGTTTTAGTATAATTAATTTCTAAACATTCCTGAGTACAGTATGAGGAGAAAGCTCTCAGGAGCCTTCTAAACCCAACACACGAGGTTGACAAAAGCACAGCATCATCTGCATACAGAAGTATAGAAATTGGGCGAGATGCCAGCTTGGGTGGGTGAAAATCTATGTTGGATAAACTCTCAATAATACCATTAATATATAGATTGAATAAGGTTGGGGCTAAGATACATCCTTGCCTCAAGCCCTTATGTACAGGAACTGGGTTAGTTAGGATCCCATCAGAATTACAAAGAACCTGTAAATAGGAATTCTCCTGTAAAAATGGATTAATAAAAGAAGTCGTTTGTCAATATTCATAGACTGCAGTTTTAACCATAATATGTCTCTAGAAATAGGGTCAAATGCAGATTTAAAGTCTATGAAAGCAGCATAGAGAATCCCACCTTTGGGGGCTGAGTATTTACTAGCTAAATGATGAAGAACATGGCACTGATCAATTGTGGATTTCCCTTGCCTAAAACCTGCCTGCTCTTCTACAAGAATATTCTCTACCCGTAACCAGTCTTCTATTTTTTCCAACAGATGCCTTGCATATAATTTACTGATGGTACTTAATAAACTGATAGGACGATAATTGGCAGGATCCCTTCTATTTCCTTTTTTAAAAATTGGGACTACAATAGCTAATCCCCAGTCCTTTGGTATACAAGCTGTTCTATCAATCTAGGTAAACAGGGTAGCTAGTATAGGAGCCCACCATTCGGCATTTGCTTTAATAAGATCCGATGGAATATAGTCAGGCCCTGCGGCTTTACCTGGTTTTAAACGATCAATTAACATGAATACTTCCTGTTTAGTAACTGGAGGCCACTCTGGGAGGTCTTCTAGTTCAGTTTGGAAGGCAGAAGTACAGGGTGATTGAGCCGCATAGTGCCTGCCAAAATATTCTTCCCATACTGTCGGCATTATATAGTAGTCTGATTTAGGAATAAAAGTTAAAGTTCCCCTAGATACTATCTTCCAGAATGAAGCCGAGTCTCTCAGATGGACAGCAGTTAACAAGCATTGCCAGATAATGCTGAATTTCAGAAGTGTAGGGATACAGGCTGTGCAAACAAAGAAATGTAAAAAACCATTGTGGTACTGTTTTTCTTCTATTAAGAGCCTTGTGGCATAGTAGTTAAATTGCTGTACTGCAGCTAAAACTGTGCTCATGACCTGGGGTTCAATTCCAGGTATCCAATCAAGGTTCACTTTGCCCTCCATCCTTCTGAGGTCAGAAAAATGAGTACCCAGCTTTTTTTTTGGGGGCAATGTTTAGCCTGCATAATTAAATTGTAAACCACCCAGAGAGTGCTTTAAGCAATATGGGACAATATATAAGCAGAACTTTTGCTTTTATTTTCCTAAACGTTATGTAGTTGGTAGGATTCACCCACTCATGAATTCCTACTATAAACTGTGCTCCATTCTTATTCTGACTGAGGCTTGTGAGTAAAGACATACACCTTTCAATCAGCAAGCTGGCAAATTCCTTGTACCTCATAATCAACCACCTTGGGAATGTTTCGTTTGTTAGCTTTATGTCCTCGTTTGTTGTTTAATCACCATACAGAGGGCCTGTCTTATCATATTTGTCTATGTGGTTGCGTACAGCATTTCACTCTTATTCTTCAGTGTCATTGTGATTTCAGCTTCCATGCTCTTGTTTCAAAGACAGGATTATAGATGTTGAGATGAGATAGAACCTGAACTGCATGATCTTTCTAAACTAATCCCTTGTCTGTTTCATACTTTCCCAATTCCAGTGAGCCCTGATAATGTTAGACTCAATTATTAATTTAGATGCAGGCTGATACTTTAATCTCATAACTCTCCTTCTTCAAATGTGGTAACAGGCTGATTTTGTTAAAAGCCTGCTGACTGCAGTTCAGTCAAGCAGCATCCCCACAATTTATTCAGAAGCTGGTTTTAAAATATTTTATTTTAATTTGGCTAGGTTTCTTCTTCTTCTCTCTATACTCTACCCCACTTTCCAAGCAACGGAGACTGTGTTACAAATTAGAACAGTACTATTCTCAGGACTAGGCATAAAGGCTAGCGATACCGTTGATTGGCTTTGACGTGTGTGTGTGTGTGTGTGTGTGTGTGTGTGTGTGTGTGTGTGTGTGTGTGTGTGTGTGTGTGTGTGTGTTGTATTGTTACAGTTGTGACTGACTCTTTGTGACTCCATGTCCATGGAGTTTTCTTGGCAGGAGTACTGGAGTGTCTTGCCAGTTCCTACTCCAGGCGCCTGCAGCACCTGGTATTCCCTGGTGGTCTCCCATCCAAGTACTAACCAGGGCTGACCCTGCTTAGCTTCCAAAATCAAGTGAGATCGGATGTGCTTAGGGCATCTAGGCAGCTGGCTTTGACTTACTTTTCAGTAATTAGCATCTTTCTTTGGGGGTCTTTTATCTGTATGTTTAACCACATCACCTAATAATGACCACGAAGCAAAAAGATAATGGAAAATTATCATTCACAAATTTCTCCATCTGTTGCACTCAAAAATCTACCACGTCACATCAAGAATATGTTTTTAGACACATGCATTTTATTTCAGAAGGGAACTGGTTCCGAAACAAAACACAGAACTCAGTCCCACCCTCTGGAACAAAATCATCCACTGTCTTACCTTGCTTTACCTCACGCTGGGTGAAATTCCAACCAGGAAGAAGCCTCCTATGCATCTTCCTTCCCTCTCCCTGGCGCTGGCCAATCAGCCAGGGAGGCAGGATGATGCATGTCCTTGCACAACTCCTGATCAGCCAGCATCAGAGGTTTCTTCCTGGTTGGAATTTCACCCAGTGCAAGGTGAAGCAAGGTAAGACAGTGGATGATTTTGTTCCGGAGGGTGGGACTGAGTTCCACGGGCCAGCTTTGGAACCATTTCGTTTTGGAACCATTCCACTTCTGAAAAGAAATGCCCATGTCTAGTTTTTACTCAACGGTACTGGAAAATGCATAATGATGTGAATCAGATATATCTTTGAGTTTAGTTTCGGTATGATGTGTCGCAGATCAGAGATTTCATGTTGCTGAACAAATCAAGGTGATCTTAAGTGGCATAGTTTTGGTTGGTGTTCACATATAACAAGCATGGTAAATCTATGGCATGCATGCCCAGGGCGGCATGTGGTGAGCTTTCAGGTGGCATGCAACAGGCCCCCTGGTAGTCAGCACCTCCCTCTCTGCTGGAGCAACCATGAGGACTTGTATGGAAGAAGCAGGGAGGGGAAGAGGTCAAGCCAGGGAATCAGGAGTAAGACGGAGAAGAGGGGCAGGAGGAGGGATGAGGCTGCTTCTTCACCCGGTGCTCAGCTTCTTCAGCCCTGATGGCATGCTGGAGGGGAGAGAAATGGCAGCAAAGTCCCCTGTTCATCCCCTTCCCAGCCAGAGGAGCATTGCCCCAGTGGTGCACCAAGGGGAGAAGTGGCGGCAATTTCCCTGTTTCCCCCTCCGCAGCCAGAGGATCATCACCCCAGGGGTGTGCCAGGTGGAGAAGCGGTGGCGGAGTCCCCTGTTCTTCCCCTCCCCAGCTAAAGGATCATCATCCTGGGGGTGCTGGGTGGAGAAGCGGCGCCAAATTCAAAAGGATCAAGCAGCCTTCCAACTCCTCCCCTTCTCTCAGGCGAGGGGAAGGCTGCTTGGTCCTTTTGAATTTGGTGCTGCTTTTCCACCCAGTGCCCCCAAGGTGATGATACTCTGGCCAGGGAGGGAGAGAATGGGAGACTCTGCCGCCGCTTCTCTCCCCCCCCCAGTTGCCCCCGGGCTGATGATCCTCTAGCTGGGGAGGGGAAGAACAGGGGACTTTGCCACCGCTTCTCCCCCTGGTGTGCCACCCGGGCGATGCTCCTCTGGCTGGGGAGGGGGCAAATGGGGGACTTACCCACCACTTCTCCCCCATGGCGCACCCCCAGGGTGATGCTCCTCTGGCCAGGGAGGGGGAGAACGGGGGACTTTGCCATTGCTCCTCCCCCCCAGTGCACCCCCGGGGCAATGAGTCATCCCCATTTCAAATAATTTTTGCAAACTGTTTTTTTTTAATAACCCAAAATATTTTTAACCTGAGGTACCACTTTATTCAGGCTAAATTGCCATATTGGCACTAGGTGAAAAATAAGTGGGTATTCTGTTGCAGTTTGGGCACTTAGTCTCAAAAAGGTTTGCCATCCCTGACATATAACTTTACAACACAAAGGCTACATCGAAAATACTTGTGTGATGCCTATGTTGTATATGTAGTAATCCTATACATTGGGAGTGACCAACAAAGAAGCAATGGACTACATATTTCCCCCCTCAAAATATTTTCACAACCAGGGCAGGATCAAGGGGTCCAAAAGCAGACTGCAGTCTAAATGGAGTCCCCTTACCACTACTTATGCATTTATTTCAGATGGGGCCCAAATGAACTCAAAGCTCAATTTTAGAACACACAAGCATAGGATAGCATTCTTTAGACCCCAGTCAAGTTCAGAGATGGGAAGAAACCTTAGTTTGCAGGTCTGGCCAATTCACTATGCTCACATAAGGTGTTGTGTGGGCACAGCACCATCCCCCCCTCCCGCCTCCCCTGAATATGCGCCTATTACTCAGTTAGTGAGTGCTTCTCTCCCTCCTGCCTCCTCAATGCAACTGGCTACTCATCTTTTTCAGCCTGCTCCTCCCTCTTACATCTTCTCTGCCATCTGCTCACTCGAATGCAGCTGTAGGAATTCCTAGCTTGTCTCCTTATCTGTGCACACATGCACACACACACAATCTCAATGTTTCTTAGTTTTGTAAGGACGCTGCTCTGGAACATAGAGGAAGCTGCCTCCTGGTGCCAGGAGTCTAGGTGAAATGGCAGTGGCTCACCTATGTAGCATAGTGTCTCATTCCCTCTAGTGGCCAGTTCTGATAATTACATCTTGAAAATCCATCTGTGTTTTCAGACCATGGATAAGTGGATCAGCAGATACTTATCCCATGGATAAAAGTAAATAAAAAAGTAAAAGTAAATAAAAAAGTAAAAGTAAAAAAATATGAATCCTTGCATATACCTATATCCTTGCACAAAAGTATTTAGCAGTGACAATACCAATTGCTGTGGTTAGGAGCTAGCACTTCTATATCTTTTTCTTTCCCCATTCACTTTACTCCTACGGTAGTTTTCTTTATATAGGTAACTAGCCAGACCTCACAGTGCAAAGATAAAAATAAAATTATAAACCAAATACAGTATTTGTTGCAAACTTCACACCTTCTTGTGCCATTTATAGGATATCATGATTGGCCTCGGGTGGATTTTGCCTTTTTAAAACATTTGGGCATTGCGCTTTACTTTATGTTAATTTACGTGTTCCTCTTGTAAACTTAGTAAAATGCAGCAATTACTTATTTTAAAACCTCTTGGAATAATTAATATCAGCTCTCCAGCACCTCTTTTGCCTGCACCATTGCTTTTATTAAGAGTAGTTTGAAAGTGCTCCTGTGGCACCATTTATGCTTAAATTCATTGTGTGTAGAATATCTTCTTAGATTTGGAACTGACTATTCTGTAGCAGGATGTATGTCGTATAGCTCAGCACAGATGGCAACAGGGCTGCATTATTATTATGTTATATTATTTAAATCCTTCTCCTTCATGAGGTAATGGCTTATATCATCCTAAGGTCTGTTAAGAGACTTTTCTTTCTGTGGAAACATAAAATAGCTTTACAGGTATGATTCTCACAGTTGCCTCATAAATAAAATCTAAATTAAACCTAGTTTGCTCTATATACAGAAGAGTACAATAAATACTGCAATGGAAAGTCTCCCAATTTTTTTTATTTTTTTTTTTCTAAATTTGGGTTACCAGAGTTTTCTTGAAGAGTGGTAAATATATGTATGGTATTTCACTATGCCACTTAGCTTTCAGGTAATGACTAGATGCAGTTTGGGAAACTGTAGCAATACATAGGGAGAATCTGCACTCCACCCCACCCAAAAAGAACGCACCTTTGCTGCCTGCTCAGACAAATTCTACAAAACGTTGTGAGCAGGGAGTACAGCATGTTAGCACTGCCCAAACTTGCTATTTTATGTGCTAACACGTCATGAATTCTACTGAGGAGAGAGTATACTACAATATTTATATCTGACATTCTGATTTCTATTATTCTGTAGAATAGAATGAGGTTGGATTAGGTTCGTCATCTTGTACAGGGTTTTGCTCATTTTCCCCAGCCCACCCACAATCTTTTGTTTGGTCTCCAAATTTATCTTTGTAGAATTTTAAAGAAACATTTCTGCACCCCACCCCACCCTGGTGTTAGAAGATTTGTATTAAACTGAAAAATTCTTATTGCAGTGGAAATGGCCTAGACCTCAGAAGCTGCCTTTCTGAGATAGTTTAGCATTTTAAAAAATCTAAAGGAAGCCCTAAAAATGACATTCTTCTGGATTTCTGTGTTGGATTTTTATGCTGTTCTGGCTTTTTTTTAACTGACAGGGTTAGTTAAAAATAAGAAATAAAAGGTCTTGCTACCTGAATTTCATCACGGGCACAAAGTAAGGGGGATCATCTGGAGATGGTTATAAAGGCATGGTAAATAAGTTCTTGTTGTTGTTGTTGTTGATGATGATGATGATCACAGTTAGTCCTGGTTTAGATCTTGCTTCATCTCTATAGTGGGGAAAATACAGTGGTACCTTGCATAAAGGAATTAATTCATTCCAAATAAAATTATGTTAGGAAATTTTTTCCTTTATTTTATTTATTTATTTATTTATTTATTTTATATAGCTTGTATGCCGCCCACTACCCAAAGGTCTCACAATCAAAATGGACAATTAAAACATCAAAATTACAATAAATTTATACAAATTTCCCATAGGAATGCATTGAAAACAGAGTAATCCCTAATTACGACCATTTTTATGTTGTACGGATTCGCCCCATAGACAATTATGTTAAGCAAATTTCCCCTATTTCCAGATTTTTTTATGTTGTACAGATTTTATGTTATACAAACTGTTTGTTACACAAGGGTCCACTGTACTGGTATAAAGAAGAGTGCATTAAAAGTGTAACAAATGCTCCACCTGAGTGAGTCATGATACCTTACAAGCCACTGTGGTTCGAATATAGACTGGAACCACAGTTCATAATCACTGTGGTTGTCCTGCCAGTTGAGGACTAATAAAAGATAATCTCTGTCTGGATTCAAGCAGAAACTGATCAACAAATTCTACATCTACTTACAGTTTAGGAGGACTTTAAAGCTATACAGGTACTTCATCTGATATGCTATACAGCACTATAACAAGTCACACCAGTATGATAGATGTGTTTCTACATGCTTTTGGTGTTTTTGTGCAGACATTATGAAATTTTAATTTACCAAAATGTACTGACCACTGCTTTTTCCTATTTCTCTCAATATACCTTATTTAAATGAGACACTGATCTAACATCTACATTTTTCACATGGATGGGACTGATTAATATTAATCAGATTTCCTCTTCTTGTGTGTTATGAATTTTTATGTGTGCCCTCTTCTAAGGGCACCATCATGCAATTTTCACATAATCAGCTATGTGTAAGGTTTCCATTTCAGTCTAGAATTCAGAGCAGAATCTCCCACTGTGGGACAGCTAGCAAAACATCTAGTTGGCAGAAAATAAAACCCTGGGCATTCAAAGATCCTCTGCCAAATTGGATACATGGTTTTCTGCAATGCTTTAGTGAACCTGTAAATTGAATTCTCTCTGGAAACTACAGATGAGTGAAATTTTCATAATGTAATGAAATTTAGATTCGTCAAAGCCCAGCTTTTAGTGTTGTGGTTGTTGAAATGTTACTGAGGTATTTTATATAACTAGGGCTCATATTCTTTCTTTTTTTAATTTAGGAACATAAGGGAGGGTTACAGCTTACTTGAGACTGAGTTCCTCTAAATTCAGATCACAGCCTTTTAAAAAATTAAAACCCTTAAATACACATCCTAGTAAGTAAAGAACAAAGCATACAGTCAGACTTAACTCTGAGGTGAGGTTTCTAGGATTTCATTTGTAAATTATCCATGGGGAGAAGAACCCTCGACAATTTTTATCTGGCTCAATTGTTGCTTGCTGTGCTTCATAAAGGAGCATAATATGAATGTATAGTGCTTCCTCTAGATATGAAATTAATTCATTCCAAGGGGTGTTTCGTATTATGAAAATTTCATATCTTAAAAGGTGGTTTCCTATAGATATGCATGGGAAACCAATTAATCTGTTCCGGGGGAAGTGGGAAATCAAACCCGCCCCCATGCAAAAAACACAATAAAAGCCTCAGAAATGACAAAGCTTAGCTCTCTACCTTTCAACTGTTTGAGAAATTCACCACCACCTCCAAATCCCCAAAAGTCCCAAAAATGGTGGCAAAAATTTCCAAAATGGCTCCAAAACGGGCAGCACTTCATGCATGGCATTGCAAACAGAAGCCCCGGATCCCCACTTCCATTTGTAATGGTTCCCTTCCATTTGCAATTGCATTAGTGGGGGTGGACACAAGATGGCAGTACTGCAATTGCAAAAGGAAGGGAACCATTGCAAACAGAAGGCAATCAATACAGACGGAACCAGGGGTTTAGTTTGCAGTGGTTACCTCCCTTTTCCAATGATTACATGCACAGAGTTGGTGCTATAAACCTCCCAGGTGCAATGTATCCTTTTCGCATCTCAAAAACACACACACACACACACACACACAAAACACCAGGGTTAATTTTTTGTATAACGAGGCATCTCATCTCCACAGATTTTTCTTCACATCTCAAGTTTTTTTATATCTAAGACCATTCGTATCTAGAGATACCACTGTGTTGCCGTCAGTAGGAAACAACATCAACCATCTTCCATGAATATCAAGATGGGGAAGTGTTTCAGGTTTTCTGCAGTTCCCTTCAAGTGGTGACATAGTTGAAACCTGGTTGCATAAAAGGGACAAGGGAGTGGCATAACACCTGTACACATTACAGGCCACTGAACATTTCCCCTCCAAAAAATCTTTCTAAAGGTCAAACAAATATGAGTGCGCTTCAAAAATTTGAATTAATCTGAGCAAACACAAACACCTCCAAATCTTTGTTTGCAACAATAATTCCAAATAATACTTGTTAACATATATGACTCATTCCAGTTATTTCATCACTGACACCATAGTCCTACACATGGCTGCTCAGCTCTACTGAGTACAGTTAAATGTACACTGTAAGTGAAGTTGCAGAACTGGAGCTTTAATTTCTGAACAACCTTGGTTTTCCATATCTATTATGAACAGAATGGAGAATCCCTTGCACCAATTATTCCCTTAAGAATGTATATTTTCTGTTCCTGAAGAACTGAGATTGGGAGGTTGAGAAACAGAGAAACGAATTTTGTTAATTCCTCTTTTTAAAGCCCCTAAACTAATTCATTGTCTTTTCCCATGCTTCCTTGCTATTTAAAATGTGTGTGTGTGTGTGTGTGAGAGAGAGAGAGAGAGAGAGAGAGAGAGATTAAAATGATTGTATTTGTTTATTAGAGAATCATAGGCCGTTACTTCACGAACCTCTCGCTGCGCGGCGAGCTGTGATTTCTGCGCGAATCGGTCGGTTTTGTCCGCACGATCCTCCATTTTGGATGCGGCGCCACCCCGACCACGCCCCTAAACCGTGCTCCAAGCGGGGCGAGAGATTCCCCTGCCGGAGGCCGGGAATCTCCCTCGCTTCGCATCCCGCTTCGTATCCAAATTCACGTGTGGCCAGTTAAAAAGTATATTTATTTTTTTTAACTTACTTTTTCTCCGAAATGCCGATGCATAGATATTTCGGTTAACCCGTTCTTTTGATCTTGCCTTCTGTACACGGGGCAGGGGCAACAGAGGGGGCAAGCGCCCCCGGGTGACGTGAGCAGAGCCCCTCCGCTGGCAAGGGATGGCGAAGGGCTGCGCAGAGGGAGGGGGATGGGGTGTGGGGTGCCGCCGCTGCAAGACACCCCCATGCGCGCCCACCCAGAGAGAGCGGCGGCGGGGCACACAGGGCGATGAAGCTGAGAGAAGCCT